>BSBK01005648.1:175000-1375000 GCA_027943335.1 Chamaecyparis obtusa | reverse complement strand
AGTCTATGTGTGTGGATTTGAGTCCAATCAAGACCTATTTGGAAAATGATGAGTATGGTAAGCTTGATGGACTGTGGAGCAATAGTGCTTCAGAGGATAAGAAAATGGTGACAACATTGTTGATTGATCACATGACCAGTAAAAAAGGTTCTAGTCTCTAGTGTATCTAGGATGATATTAGATGAGTTAGTCATGGATGTTGAGGTTGTGTTGCTGCAATTTGGAGAAGATTATCCGATGGTGGAAAAATCTATAGTGAAGAAGGGTAATAATGCAAAATAGAGACTCTATGGGGTTATCGGTGAGATGAAGAAATGCGTGAAAGAAATTTTTGATATTTACAGGTATTGTCTTCGATGGTTTGCTGCTCTAGACAATTGTAGAGGTCAGAGAGAAGTTATTGAGAAGGAATTGAATGAACTAGGCAAGTCATATGACGTTTTCAAGGATCAAGATGGAAAAAAGAGAACCAAAGTTAGTGAACTTCGGATAGAGTGGTTTCTACTGCAAAGATATAGAGAAGATCTAATAAAAACATTTTGGCGAGTAAGAGACATGATTGAAGTCCGGGTGGGATTTTCTTCTGGCATACTAACTGATGCAAAATATTTTGTACAACGGTTTCAGTCCTCATATTGGACTAAATCATTTGATAGGCTGGTGTAATGTGCCAAATTGTGTGCTCGGATGGAGGCAAAAAATGGCGAGTGGAAAAAGGATCTTCCTATGTTGAAGGAGAGGATAAGAAGGTATTTTCAGTTAAGAAAGATATATTACTTTGATATTTTTTATTTGATTTTTTTGGCCCTTTTCCATTGTGGAAAAAAGGGGGAGAGAAAAGGAGAATATATGTTGCATTTACTCAGGGGGAGTTTTGGAGTTTATGAGATTTTGATGTTTCAATGTTTTTTTATCAATGCCAAAGGGGGACATTGTTAGAATTGTTGAGTTGGTGTTGGCATTGATTTTTGTTGATGTTAAAACCTTCATATCGACACTCTGGCAGTATCGATTGCTTGTTAGCAATATGGGGTATATCTTGTTGTTCATCGGTATGTCAACATGAATTTTGGTTGAGAATTTATTTTATTTAAGAATGGTTTCAAGGACAAGCATACTATATTCTATCAAGTTCTTCATATATATTAGTACTCTTGGTTTTAGTGTTTGGCTATTCCTTTCAGTTTCTAGTTATTTATGGTGTGTTGTTCATCAAACCGTTTTAGTGCTTTGGCTACAATGTACTATAGACATCTTTCAGTTGGTAGTAATGATTATTTTATGTCTTCATATTTTGGTCTTGGTTGTAGCATTCAGATGGACTTGACAAATATAATATGAATTGCAATATCTTAAGTCTTAACTATTTGTGGGTTGTATTGTAATGTGGTTCTTATGTATGTCCTAGATTTAGGATCAATGCTTAACAGTAAATGAAAATGCAATATTTGTTGCATTGATGGTGTCACATGCTTGGTGTGAAGAAGATATATGTAAGATCAAATACCTTTATAAATAAAGATTAAACTCTTTGTATATGAGAGTAGAAGTGATAGTGAATGTGATATAGTTGATGTGGTAGTAAGTGGATTATGTGGTTTGTATGAGAAGAGACTATGAATATATACGAAGGAGATCCATGTTTGTGTAGAGAAGTTTGTTGATCTTAGTGGTGGATTCTATCTCTTTTCATATCTTCTGACAATAAGCCTCTATGTATCAATAGTGAGCCTTATTGTATTAATAGTGAGCCCTATTGGAAGCGAGCCATAATATTCTAGCAGTGAGCCCTATTGTACCTATAGTGAGAAGTACTAGCAGTGAGACGTTGTAAATATCACCATATCTGTGTCACCTTAATAGGAATTTTTACATTTCATGAGAATTAGCTTCTCCATTATTTTTCCCATCTTGGGTTTCCATGTAAATCCTAGTTTCTTTATGTCAATGTTTCTGTGTTCTTAATGCTTACATTTTATGTGGATGTCTGATGTGCTTAACTGACAAAACTAAAGTTGTTAATACTGTTTATTGTGAGTTGATCGATAGAGGAAAAAAATATAATTTGTGTGGGAATAACTGATTCATCCCCCTTCTCAGTTATTTAACCCGTTCAACAAAGTCCACTTCTCAACTCGTCCCTCAAAAATTTACTCGTCCTTGCACTTTTTGACTGGAAATTTTAGGACATAAAGATTTAGGCCTCTTATTCCCAAATATATAGTTAGAGATGGATCTGAGATTTCGGTGAGAGTAAAATTTAGTTTCTAAGCACCATCCTCTTCTTCTCATTTCCAAGTGCATTTTTTCTTACTTATTTTCCCTTGTATTTACTTTATTTTAGATCTACCATTAAACAATAATCTTCTAGGAATTCAAAACCCCACAAAGCATAGATCTTGCATTGGCACCCTTCCTCCTTTGGCTGTGCTAATGTGATTCATTTTGTGGGAGGATTTGTATTCCAATGTATGCAGGATCTTGGCGAGTGATCTATATTTTAGCATTGCTTGCCGTTTTCTATTATACATTTTCATGAATTTGACTTATGACATTTCCTCCTTTTGATTTTGGTGGTTAGATCTTCCTTGTCTAAATTTACTTTGTATGCATTTCATTAATCAATATTTACGTTATATGTATTTAAATCTTATTTTATGCATTACATTGTTGTATATAAAAATTGAATTCTTGCATTACATGTTTCAAAACAATTAAAAAAATACAAAATATATGCATCATTGCACTTTCATTATATGAATGAGAATTTTCTCATCATTTACTAGTTCAATTTTAATTTTTTTTCAAGAATTTGAAGATGTTTCCTTTCATGCATATGATGATATCTTAGTTCTTAACTTCATCCATAATCACATTATTCCCTCTTCCAAAACCAATCCCACCCATGCGAACATTTTAGCACAATAAGAGTCTATTAAAATTTCTTCAAATAATCTCCCTCCTAAGGGTGAGAACTTGAAAGTTGATGTTGATCATTCTCCTAAAATTTATATTCCTCATGAAGAAATTTTGGTGCAATGACATTGCTAGCCTATCCTTTGTGGTCTCATTTTCATTTATGGTGATGCAATTCTACATATAGTCATACTTTGTGAGCAACATAATAGTCCTTATTCCTTGTCTCCACACTTGGGGGAAAGGGTACTATTACACTCTCTCATTTATCTGAAGGAATCAGAAGGATCCATATTCTCCTTTTTTGGAATTTTTTCTTTTATAATAGAATGTCCTTTCTTGCATGCATTTTTGTTTTACATAAGTATATTATCTTTTTTGGGAGATTGACATCCTGAGTTGCAAACTTATGCTTTCTTGAAAGTGCATGTCTATTATAAATGAAATTTCACTTAGGGAGCATAATGTGTCATCCTTTGTCAAGTATCCCCTTTCCTAGCAATAGGGAAGGTGCGTATATGATGAAGGGTGCTCCCCTTAGTACCACAAGCACATAACAGAAATAGAGAAACAACAACAATAATATGCAAGAACAGAAAATTGGCTTCTTATTATCTCCACAAATGTGGAATTAAAAACTTTCAGAATTAAAATATGCAAAGCCACATGGGCATTCCCTTACAATATTCCGTAGGACAAAGCCTCGAATCAATACCCAGATCTACTAGCCCCAACTGCCCTAGACAACACTACGGGCCTTCTTTATATAGGCAATTTCCACCACCCGAGAAGGTTCTAGAAATTTAGCCTTAGGGCCGACCAAACTTATAATTATTTTATTTTACAATTTATTACATCAAAGTCGGCTCAAAATGAGTTTTGAAACCCAAACAAAAATTTTGAAGAAAAATTATTTTCTGCCATTTCAGGTGACCCAACTTCCGAAGACCATAAGTCATCGCCCGTTGACCCGATTGGCTATTATAACCCCATTCTGGAAATGCCACGAAGCACTCTACAGGCTTGACCCACACAAAGTGCCCATCACCCAAATTTTCAACCTCATCTGGGGCCTCTAAAGCCTTCAAAACTAAGTTCGAAGTTTCAGTACCTTGCTGCCAATACCGAAAATCTTCAATATCTTCAAAACTACACCTGATCTAGCCATGAAACTTTGCTGGCAGGTTGATATGACTGAGATGAACCTCCATATGTAAAATCAAACATTTCGAGATCGTAAGACCAACTTACTAAAAATAGCAAGTTTCCACAAATAGCAACTCTGCACAAGATAGCCCTTATTGAATACAAAAATAGAAATATTTTTGGGTGATGCAAGATTGCTCTTACACCCAGGATGCTCCTGCATCAGTATAATTGATCCTCCTTGCTATTTTTCTCTTCCTTTCCAATAGATTCAATACTCTTGCATTTTCTTCTTTTATAATATGATTTCATTTCTTGCATGGATTTATTTTTTAAGGTAAGGATCTTGTCCTTTTTAGGAGATTTACATCCTGAGATAAAACCTTGTGCTTTCTTGGTAGTCCATATCTATTATAAAAGATCTATCACATATGATATATAATGGGTTATCTTTTTCCTTGCCTTCACCCTTGGGGACAAGGTTTGATTTCTCAATATCTTATTCCTTTTGTAGGATTCACTTTCTCTAGGTTATGCGGTCTTTGTTTATCACATGATATCCTTTCTAGCACGGAGATGATTTTTATGCAAGGATCTTCTATTTTTTAGGAGATTAACATCTTGAGTTACAATCTTTTCCTTTCTTGCAAAGAACATGTCTATCCTAAACAAATACCCTTGGAAGCTTAAAATGTGTTGTCCTTCATCAATAATCCACCTAATAATAAGGGGCCAAAATGGTGCATTTTTGTTCTCCTCCCCTCTTTATCTTAAAGATGTTATCTTGGTTCAATAATTCCTCTTTGAGTTAGACATATTGTAACCAAGATCTCTTCCTTTCAAGAGTCCTTCCCACTTGTGGATATCCTTTAACGATTATCTATTTTCTTGGCCAACAAGAGTTTTCACTCTTTGATAAAAGGTATAAGCATACATTATTGATTTAAGGATATCTCCTTGTTGTTGGAACTAGGTATCCTTTTTCTCTTTCCTTATGATGTCACCTATGTTTCCATCATAACGAGGGGGCATACATACAACCTCCCTTGTACATTATGCAATTTTTTTTTACTAATCTCTAAGGAGAAAATTCTTTCCGTAGGACTGACCATCCATTTTGGATCTCTATGGAGACAATTATAATTGTAGGACTGATCCTATAAGCCGACCTTATGCACAAATTTTTTCAAGCTGCCCCTGTGTGCCAATTTTTTTCAAGTCGCCCCTGTGCACAAAATTTTTCAATCCGCCCTGAGCACAAAGTATTCCAAGTTGCCCCTATGCACCTTATTTTTCAAGGTAGAATTGAATAGCATAATGAAATTTTCTAGACCATCAATTCTCCTTCCCTTTCTCTTTGAGATAAGTGAAACTAGCATAACACATCTTGCTAGCCTTTCCTTCTCCTCCTCTTATTCTCCCATGAGTCACCTCACATAACACACTTGCTAGCTTGTTGGATTTATGGTCTCTCTTTCTCTCTCTCTCTCTCTATGATCTTATAACTATGATAGTGGGTTAGATCATGGAGTCTTATGCTATCTTTGATGTGTGCTCTTGATATTTTTCAGGTGGCCACTTGTGCTTATGCAATACCTTTCCAAGCATGATCCTAGCGGTTGAGATATTTTCTTTAGAGAGGTCTCTTCAAATAGTTGACTTGGAATATTTGTAAGCTTCAAAATTTTGTTTTGTTTTATGTATCCTTGCATATGGATGTACAAGTTTAGACCCATTTTTTTTTGGGATTGTGTCCTTAAACTTAGCGATATATTATCTCCATGGATTTTTTCCATGATATTAATATTTATCTCCCTTTTTGCTGCTTTACCTTGAGCATGAGGTGGACTCATAATCTCACTAAAGTGGGGGATAAATGTATCATCCTAGAAAGTAAGAACCCTTATTAGGTACTCATTTTTAGTCCCATTTTAGTATATATGGGTTCCCACATTGATTTCACATTCTTCTAGAACTTATTATTAACATTATTTATTCAAAACTCGAGGTTAGCCCTTATTTCTAGGTGTGCTCCTCTATTTTGCCTCCAATCAAATAATTCATTTCCTCACCTAGGACCTATTCATTTATTTTTTGATTTTAGGATCCTTTCTGATGTCATAGAAACCTACATTTTCTTTAAATTTGAGCTTATTTTTCCTGGGACAAGTTGACTAGTCAACTTGTTCTTGGGGTTTCAGCCCAAATTTGGCCTAGGGCCCAACGATGGGATTTTTGTCTAAGGTTTAAATTTACAGTCTGCCTTGACAAAATATGAGCCTCGAAATGGAGGGAGTTTAGTATAAAATAAAATTCTCTCCCCTCATTTGACATCCATTAATCAAGTACAAGCTATTAATCAATATTTTAAGTATTCATGAGTAATCAAGAAAAATTGGAGTTCAAGATCTCTTCTTCAATTAATCATGTAAGTCTTCAATCCTTCTTCCTCATCAAGCATTGTGGAAAACTAAAAAATACATCATCGAAGGCTTTGGTTTCATGAATTCCTATCATGTTTTTGTGGATTTCAAGCTATTTCATCAACAACTGTGTTCACATCCAAAGAGGCATTACATCATCAAGGTATAAGGTGATTTATGTTTTAGATCTTTCTTCCATTTCATCTTTCCTTATGCAATTTCAATTCAATTTCAAGGTCAATTCCTAAATAGGGGTCTAACCAAGGAAAATCCCTTTCCACAACCTTTTCCCCCATTTTTCTATGTGTAGGAATATGTTACGAAGTTGCGGTCTTAGATATGAGAAGTAAAAGTATAGTCACACGATCCTAGAAAGTTTTATTAGTTTTGGCACTACTAGGGACAAGTTTACTTCTCAAATTGTTCCCTAGGTACAAGTAAACTTCTCAAATTTTCCCTCAAAAAATGACTTGTCCCTACACTTTTTGAATGGAAATTTTAGGATAGAAAGATTCAGACCTCTTCTTCCCAGATCTAAAGTTACAGCTGGATCTGAGATTCCACCGATAGTCAAATTTAGTTTCAAAGTAGAATCCTCTTCATCTCATTTATAAGTGCATTTTTTCTTACTTATTTTTCCTTGTACTTACTTTATTTCAGATGTATCATTAAACAATAATCTACTAGGAATTCAAAACCCGACAAAGCATAGATCTTGCATTAGCACCCTTCCTTCTTTAGTTGTGCTAATAAAATTCATGTTGTGGGAGGCTTTGTATTCCAATGTATGTAGGATATTTGTGATTGATCTACATTTTAGCATTTCTTACCATTTTATATTGTACAATTATAAAATTGTAAGTTTGTAGAAATATGTTTATAATTAGAAAATAACAAGTTTTTAGTAAGGAAGATTTTCAGGATAGAAAGTTGATAATTAAAAAATAGTAAGTTTATTTTGGAGGAAATCATATGAGATACAAGATTTATCTTTTTAGTTTTTATCATGCTACAAAGATATATATAGAAATGAAAAAATACATTAATCTCATCTCTCAAGTTGTCTTGTTCTTCTTATTCAGTTCCTAAATGTTAATTTGGTGAACTAGATGTTGTGAATGTGCCACATCATGAGGAATTCCATAAAAACATTCTACAAATAATTTTAATAAATCTAAAAACAATAATATTAAGTTTAAATCATCAGAATGGAATTTTGATTTATCTCATAATATTTTATTTTAATACACCTCTAGAAACATTAAAAAGAAGAAACCCCACTATAAAGCCATGTCCTAAGTCTATTATATATGTTTATGTTCATAGTTTGTATTGTGATTGATGTCAACCCTTTGCATGCTGGCAATTGTGATATTGTTGATGTGTTGTGGTATTGTCATTGTGACATCAACCCTCTACTTTGTGTCATTATTGATATCAATATCAAAATATGGAGAGATTGTTGAGGGTAAAATGTGATGATATTTTGGTATTGGTAATGTTATCACAAGATTCAGAAGGTAGAAGATTTTTTAGGTGGTTGATGGCTAGTTAATAGTATTATCTATTGTGGATGCTCACCTACATGGTGTTGATGTCTAAAATCAAGCATGTTGAGATGAAAATAAACATGTTATGATTTGTGTTGTGATATGGTGTATTGTGATGACTTTCTCTCAAAATTGATCTTCTACAGGTTCTTGATGCAATGTAATATTGGATGTCAAGCCTCACTTGTGTTGAGAATGATGAGTTAAAGATTAGAGTTGGAGATGAGAAATGGTGATAAGACTCTTGTTTGGTGATAGAGGTGATATCATGATTATGTAATATTGAGATGAGGATTATAAGCATGGCTTGTTGATATTGCTAATGCATTGGGGAAATGGTTGATACATTTAATATGTTTAATCACTACATTGAGTGATGTTGGAGGTGCTTCTGTTGTCATTAGTGTTTTGTCACTGATGTCAACATATGTTTCTGTGAAGAGTACAAGCTGGTTACTACAGTGTACAGACACTATACAGATGTTTGAACGTGCGAAGTTAGATGAGAGTACATGAAGATGTTGTGATATTATATCCAAGATCACATCATGTAATGTGGCATATTGGATGAGTTATAGATGTTTTGGTGAAGATTGGTTACTAGACTGTGATAGTGGAAATTGACAGAGTGAGTCTCCGTGTTTCTAGTATGTCTTACATAAGGTATGGATTCAATATATGAAAGATTAAGGGATGATAGAAAAGGTACTGAAGAATGTTCGATGGTCAGTGCAAGGCACATAATGCTAGATTGTAAGAATTTACAAATAGAAAAGATTGAACCAAGGATCTAGAGGTTAAAGAAAAGAACAAGAGAGATGATATGAATGCAATGATTGATATTGAATTGATCCAATGAATTCACCTTGATCTACAAGATTACATAATAGGCCTCCTTATATAGGAAGGGCAATAAGAGAGAATGATAAGGAGCTGATAAGCTATCTCCTATGCTAGGTGTAATCACATGTCCACCAAATGTGGATCATCCTCCATTATGCAATGAAGTATGTACAATGGATTAGGATGATAATGTGATAAGAGCACTAAAGGTGGATCTCACACAAAAAGTGGAATTTATCGTACATCATGTGCTTAAATGAAGTGCACACTCCTAGGTGTCTCAATCACAAACTACTATGCAATGCATTATCCTAAGTAAGATTAAGTAACGTGTAATTAGGAATATTTAATTACACCAACACCCCCCCTTAAGTGCAACTTAGGGGAATGCACTTAAACTCACAATGCAAGATGGGTCCCGGCTACTAGGCCATGTTAGGTACCCATGTACAAAAAACAATAGATGAAATGCAATAACTCTCATAAAGTGGAGAAAGAGGGAAAACCTCATGGGAAAAGCCCTCCCCCAAAAAGAGAGAAGAAAACAAGATGCATGGATGGATGGAGTACTCAAGACCCCCCAAGAACTACATACATCATGTATATACAAAGAATTATCCCCCCATAAGAAGGATAGTTGGATACATGATATCCCCCCCATAATGTAGAAGCTCCCATGGTGATGAAGACCATCTGCAAACAATAGATCAACCAATGCTTATAAGAAACATGTCTCCCCTTAGGAAGAAATAGATACATCAAATGATGAAGAAGCCAATCCTTGTGCAAATGGAAGGAGGAAGAAGATGAAAGTCTCCATGCATGAATCTCTGAAGACTTAATAGGTACCTCAAAGCTCAAAGAATCTATCACCTCATGTGACAAATCAAGTGAAGAAGGAGAAGAATCAAGTACACCAATCTCCAAAGAAGGTGAAGAAGTATCCCCAACTATGATGCTCTCATCAAAGGAAAGAGGAACCCCCTCATGTATGTCTTCCAAATCTGCATCATGAGAATCAACAAATGCTGAAGAGGCATCCAAGTAGTCATCACATTGTACAAGATCTGAAACACTATGAACATCCTACTGAATAGTAGAGCCCATGTCTGAAGAAGTAGGTGGAGGAGTAGGAAGCTCAACACTTGTCTCAACAACAAAATGATTCAAGTGCCCAAAGTTATCCTCATAATTATCCCTTAGCAAAGGGATGTGTACATCATGAATATCATCATCATCATCAACAAAATGTGAAAAATAATACAAGCATGATGTATGATCAAAAACTCCCATAGCTATGACATCTTTAGTCTCCATGTCCCTAATGCAGACAAAATCGGGAGAGAACTCAACAATTTTACCTTGTGCCCCATGTGTAATTTGGTAAATAGAAAGGAGATTAGTGGTCAAGGATGGTACACAAAGAACATCATTAACTGTCCCCTCTCCCATAAGAATAGAACCTTTCCCACAAACTCTCATGAATGTGTTGTTACCCATCAAAATATTAGGAGAATTACAAGGCTCAATAGAAGAAAACATATCCATAGAAGATGCCATATGATGTGATGCACTTGAATCAAGAAGCAATTTACCTTGCTTAGGATGTGTGGAAGCCAAGAGTGCTTGTCCTTTACCTTTATCTTTGGATGATGATGGAGATGTAGAAGCTACCAAATGTGTAGAAGGATTAGACACTGATGAGGGCAACTTAAGGTTGTGCTTCTGAATAATGTGAGTTAGCTCATCAATCTTCTTTTGAAAACACTTATGCTCATCATGTCCAAGATTTTTACAATATGCACATTTATCCCTCTTTCTTCTAGATGATTCCTCTCTTGAAGAGGACTTGGATTCATTAGTATTCGGTGAAGGAGATTCATTACCTTTGTCATGAGGCTTAGGATCCTTATGTTGTTTCTTTTCTTTTCCATTAGAAGCCTTTGATGTGGACTCACTTGCAATCAATTCTTGATGTGTGGAAGGCTTCAATTGACCCATGTGTGCCAACTTTTCTTGTTCCCTTGTGAGTTGAGCTGCAAATTCATCAAGAGAGAGAAATTTGTATGCACTACCAAGAGCATCCATAGTAGAATAGAAAGTAGAAACAAAGATAGAATAATCAGGACCTAGCTTGGAAAGAATAGAAAAGATCAATTGTTCATCCCCTTTAACAATGCCACAAGTAGAAAGATCCAATCTAATAGAATTGAACTTAGAGAAAAAGTCTTGAATATTGTCAAAATCACTAGGATTTAGACCTATGAGCTCATTCTCTAATATGAATTTCCTCATTCTATCAGGTTTATCAGAGAGTCCTTCCAATATGACCCAAGCATCATGAGGATGTGCGCAAGATGAAATATGAAAGTGCAAGTCGTGAGAGATGGATGATCTAAGAGAGCCAAGTGCTTTATCCCTTTGATCAAACCATTTTCACATTTCTGCAACACCTGTTTGAGGTTCTTGATCCTGCCCAAGAGTCATTCTAAGCAATCCAATACTCAACAAATGATCACTTAAAGATACTTTCCATTCATGGTAGTTATATGGAGTAAGGATTTTGACCTTTGAATTATCCATAATACAACTAAATAATGACTAATAACTACTGATAACTCCTTCAAATGACTGATGCAAATTAGAAAACTGAAATCCAAGGACTAACCAAGTGCAAATATAGCCCCAAAATAGCCTATTTATGAAAGTGATATATCCACCCCAAATCACTGAAAAATGATTACAGATCTAAAAAGTAGACAAAAAATCATGCAGTTTAAAAAAAAATATCACCTCAAAATGTTACCGTATGTGCCCAAATGAAGCCCTGGAAGTTGCAAAAATTAGGAACATGCAGGAACAATCATCAAAATCTGAAATTTATGATAAATCAAGCCACCAAATTGCAAAAATAATTCCACCACTGGATTCTTCTTGAAATTTGACCCAATTTAAAAAAAAATTGCTTGAAAAAAGGAGCAAAAATGAGCAAGATATGGCCCTCTGAAGTTGGACTGCCAAATCAAAAACTCCAATGTTAAAGGCTGATGAATTTCCAAATTCGATGACGTCAACAAACAATTGTCTTAAATTTGACGGTCGGATGGCATAAAAAATGCCCAATTTTGCCCGTTTTGATGGCTGGATGGTCGTCAAATTTAAGCTCATCAAAGGGTGACGTAAGCAAAAAAATCCACTCCTTAGCTTACACGGTAGCTGACTACTCTGTCCGTATGGTGATGTCACCTGATGACGTGGTAGGTCTGACACATGTCAATGTCTAATTTGTCTATGGTCTACTGATGTGGCGATGATGTCAACACTTTACAGTGATGACATCATTCGATGATGTGTCGATGCTGATGGGGCGTAGAAGATGATGTGGCATGCTGATGTGGCACTTCTACGGTGAGTGGGCAGCCTGCATGGTAGTGATGGTTGTTGACTAGGTGTCCACGTGGAGTGGCGTAGTGCAACAGAGGTGGAGGCTGGTCCACTGGGTGGAGGAACTGAGTAGTGGAAGGGCAGCGGTGTGGGGTTTAATCCCACATTTCCCGCGGAAGGGTCTTTTGACCCTTTTTTATATGCAAATGCTCGAAACAAAAGAAAATGGAGCCAAGCATTGGCCTGGGTTCAGGTTAGCCTGTGGGCTAGATCTCAAGTTGTGTGTTTATCTGTGCTATCTAGTTGCTGACGTCAGCCATGCTGCCAAATTCTATATGGACCTGGAATATTGAGGTGATATTCTCATGTTTAGGTGCCGTAGCAACCCTATTAAAGCAATTTTGCAGAGAGAAAAAAATTTCCAAAAATATGACAGAATACAAAAATAATTTTTTTTGAAAAATCATACCACAGAGGTGCAGATCAGGCTGTATGGTTCAATTTGCAAAAAAAATTGCCTCAATTTGGACTTTCACCGAATATATGTGAGTTTATAGTCAATCTTAACTGAAATAGCCTCCTGGACGTAATGGTGAGGTCAGATTTACTCCAAGACGCCTCTACAACATGCTGGTTCTCAGATCTGAGATTTGGACCTTCAAAGCTTGCATCAAGATCTCTTCAAATCAGCTAATCAAATTGCTCCAATGGTTCTGATACCATGTAAGAATTTGCAAATAACAAAGATTGAACCAAGGATCTAGAGGTTAAAGAAAAGCACAAGAGAGATGATATGAATGCAATGATTGATATTGAATTGATCCAATGAATTCACCTTGATCTACAAGATTACATAATAGGCCTCCTTATATATGAAAGGCAATAAGAGAGAATGATAAGGAGCTGATAAGCTATCTCATATGTTAGGTGTAATCACATGTCCACCAAATGTGGATCATCCTCCATTATGCAATAAAGTATGTACAATGGATTAGGATGATAATGTGATAAGAGCACTAAAGGTGGATCTCAAACCAAAGGTGGAATTTCTCCTACACCATGTGCTTAGATGAAGTGCACACTTCTATGTGTCTCAATCAAAAACTACTATGCAATGCATTATCCTAAGTAAGATTAAGTAAAGTGTAATTAGGAATATTTAATTACACCAACATAGATGATGTCAGCTATGACATGTGTTCTGGAGATGACTTATTTAGAAGTCGACTTGAGGGCTGTAGCGTGCATTTTGTTTGGAAAATGTGAATTAAGGATGTTAGTCATTAATTATTGTAATGTAATCATTGTATACTTATTTTAGATACCGTGTGTATCTTAACAAGGGTTTATATAATTGTTTGTATATTAGGAAGCCTAATCGGCTGACCTGATCATGTAGAATGTAATAGGGTATATATGTAAGATATTTTCTTTGGAAAAGACATGGTGAGAATGCATGTGATGTAAAGAATATTGTGAAAGCTGCGAGCTTGTGTCTGCTAGATGTAGAGAAGAGAATTACTGGTGTACTTCATTGGAAATGATCAAGCAAAGATAGTTGTTGTCAGACAGTTCAAAAGATTATGTATTTCTTCATATACACTTGTGTTACGAACAGTGAGTTCTGAAGGTGGATTTAACCTTCTTTGGGCAGTGAGCCCACCCTTCTCTCTTGACTCCTATCAGGGTCTGTCCTCTAACAAGGACTATGTACTGTAAAGTTTCAATAAGCTCCTAATAGGGCTAGATCTTCTAACAAGGATACTATACTCTTAGTACATCATTTGTGGGTTCTAATTCCCATCGGGGTTTTTACCTTTAATAGGGTTTCCCCGACACAAAAATATTGTGTTTTTGTGTTGGCATTCATTGTGTTCATTGGATTTGATATTGCTGCTATTCAAAGTTTAAAGTTTAATAATATATCATACAAATGATTCCCCCCCCTCTCAGTTGTATTGTGGAATGTTATTCCTAACAATTGGTATCACAACTACTGGTCCTTAGAGATAAATCTTAATAGCTTGAGGTGATTTTGGAGATGGCATTCTATAGGAAGGATAGTCTGAAGTTTGATCCTAAAAACTTTGACAGTTGGAAGAACAAGATGTGAACTAATTTGCTATGTTTGGGCATCGACTACTGGTTGATTACAAAGAATAAGGTAGCTATGAAGACTGAGAATGAATTTCCATTAGCTACTGATGATGAAAAGAAGGTATTCTCTTACAACATGGTTGCAAGGGAATCACTGATCAATGTACTCTCTGAAGGAGAATTTATTGAAGTTAAAGACTTGGATTCGACACACCAGATTTGGAATAGATTAGAAGCACTATATGAAGGAGACAAGTATATTAAGAAAGCAAAGTTACATAACTGGATAACAAAGATGGAGAAGCTACAAATGAAGGATGATGAAAGTAATAGGGCCTATGTTCAAAGGGTTACAAAGGTTGTGGTTGGAATCATAAATTGTGGAGGCACTTATGATGAAGAAGAAGTTATTGCAAAGATCCTTAGATCATTGACACCCGTTTACAAGACTAAGGCTATATCTATACAAGAAACTATACCTTTGACTCCAAACTTTAGTAGAGAGATGTTGATTGCAAAGCTAACTACCTTTGAAGCTACTAAAATGGGAGATTCTATACCTAAAGTTGAATCTGCATTCAAAGCATCTACACACAAGAAGATAATGTCTGCACTTCCGAGCACAAGTAGTGAGAACCTAAAAGAAGAGCTTGGTGAATATGCTAAGGAATGGGAACATATACAAGCAGAGGAAAGAAAGATGGATGAACTTGTTGCACTGATTGCTAGAAGAGAAAAGAGAGGTAAGGGTAAATTTGAAGGAAAGTTACCTTTGAAATATTTTTCATGCAATAAGGTAGTACATTTTGCATCTAGATGTCCCACAAGAGTTCCCAACTACAAGCCTAAGTTTTTCAAGTCTAAGTATTCAAAGGATAATGAATGTTATTATCCTAGTGAAGGTATTTATGATGATGATGATTTAGATTATGAGGAGATTGGATTTGTTGCTATTAAAGATGAACCAATATATGAGGAATCACATGTTGATAAGAAATCTGAATGGATTATAGACATTGGTTGTTCACATCATATGACTGGAGACAAAAACAAGTTTGTTAATTTAGTTAAGTATGATGGTGGTGTTGTGAGATTCAGAGACAATTTTCCTAAACCTATCATAGGAGTAGGATCTATTACTCTGGATGGAAAAACTAATACTGATAATATACTAATTGTTGATGAACTTAAGCATAACTTGTTGAGTATTGGATAGTTAATGGACAAAGAGTTTTAGTTACAATTCAATGATGGTAAATGTTTTATGAAAAGTAAGGTAGGAAAGCTGATTGCAACCAGTACTAAATCTAGAGGTAATGTGTTTGAATTAAATACATATGGAGCCTCTTGCTTTGTTGCAAAGGTAGATGATAGTTGGTTATGGCACATAAGATTTTGTCATGATAACATTGTGAAGGCAAGTTTGACTAATGTAGTTATAGATCTACCAAAGATTGTGAAACCATGTAACACTATATGCAAGTTGAAGAAAGCTCTGTATGGACTGAAGCAAGCTCGAGGGGTTGGTATGCAAGGTTAGAAAAATACTTACTTTGGCTTGGATTCATAAAAGGTAATGCTGACAACAATTTGTATTTAAGAACTAGTGAAGATGGAGTTTTGATAATAGAAGTCTTTGTTGATGATATTATCTTTGGAGGAAATGATGATCTATGTGAGAAATTTTCTAAAGAGATGGAAAATGAATTTGAGATTTCCATGATAGGAGAAATGAAATTCTTTCTTTGACTGCAAATAAATCAGAATAAGAATGACATTTTTATTTCTCAGACTAAATATCTTAAAGAAATGTTGAAAAAGTTTGGAATGGAAGACTGTAAACCAGTTGGTACACCCATGGTGACTGGTAACAAGCTGACAACTGATGATGAATCAAAGTGTGTTTTTCAGACCAAGTACATATCAATGGCTAGAGGATTATAATATTTGACTCACACTAGACCAGATATTGCTAATGCTGTTGGGAATGTGGCTAGATATCAGGTAGAACCTAAAGAGATACACCTAGCTGCTGTGAAGAGGATACTAAGATATCTAAAAGGAACAATAGACTATGGCTTATGGTATGATAGAAATGATAGCTTTGAACTTCATGCTTATACTGATGCTGATTGGGCAGGAAATATTGATGAAAGGAAGAGTACTAGTGGTGGTGCATGTTTCCTTGGGAAAAAGTTGGTTTCATGGCTAAGTAAGAAGCAAGATTGTATAGCTCAATCTACTGCTAAAACAAAGTATGTTGTTGCTGCTATTAATTACACTCAAATTGTTTGGATGAAACAAATGCCGAAGGAAATTGGAATAAATTTTGATGAGCCTATGGTTATCCATTGTGATAAAACCAGTACAATGAATATGTCAAAGAATCCGATGATGCACTCTAAAACTAAACATATTTCTATCAAGTATCACTTCTTGAGAGACAAGGTGGAAAAGAAGGAAATAAAGTTGGAGTATATTAGCACAAAGGAGCAGATTGCAAACATCTTTACAAAGCCATTTCCAAAAGATACCTTTGAATATCTTAGAGGTATGCTTGGGGTTCAGGTCCCTCCTAGTTAGAATTAAATGATGCAGGGATGCATCAGTCTAGAGGATTTCAGAGCCTTATCATATTCTGGACTTGATGTAGGGATCTACTCCTCAGGGGGAGTGATCGTTGAATAAAGTTTTGAAGAACAATTGATGATTTATGGCACCCTTTTCCATTTTTGTCAAAGGGGGAGTGTTGCTATGAGAAAATCCCTACTATATGGGGATATTGTATGGAGGAGTACTTTAAGAGTATTATTTGGTTACAAAACTTTGGATTGATAAAACTTTGGGTTAATGGATTTTCCCATATATTGACATCAATGCCAAATGGGGAGATTGTTGATAT
The DNA here is from genome assembly GCA_027943335.1 of Chamaecyparis obtusa. Taxonomy (NCBI): domain Eukaryota; kingdom Viridiplantae; phylum Streptophyta; class Pinopsida; order Cupressales; family Cupressaceae; genus Chamaecyparis; species Chamaecyparis obtusa. The sequence goes on along the minus strand of BSBK01005648.1, from coordinate 1,357,739 downwards.
TGCTAATGCATTAGGGAAATGGTAGATACATGCAATATGTTTAATCATTATGTTGAGTGATGCTAGAGCTGCTGTTGTTGTCATTAGTGTTTTGTCACTAATGTCAACATATATTTCTGTGAAGAGTACAAACTGGTTACTACAGTGTACATATATTGTACAGATGTTTTAGAATGTGTGAAGTCATATGAGAGTACATGAATTTGTTGTGATCTTATATTGAAGAATGTATCATTTAATGTGGCATATTGGATGAGTTATCGATGTTTTGGTGATGATTGGTTACTAGATTGTGACAGTGGAAGTTGACAGAGTGAGTCTCCGTGTTTCTGGTTTATCTTATAGAAGGTATGGATTCAATATATGTGAGCTTAATGGATGAAATACAAGGTACTGAAGAATGTTCGATGGTCAGTGCAAGGTACAAAATGCTAGATGACGTCAGTTGTGGTGTGTGTTCTGGAGATGACTTATTTAGAAGCTGACTTGAGGGCTGTAGCATGCATTTTGTTTGGAAAACATGAATTAAGGATGTCGGTCCTTAATTGTTGTAATGTAAATAATTGTATACTTGTTTTAGATACTGTGTGTATCTTAGCAAGGGTTTATGTAATTGTTTGTATATTAGGAAAGCCTAATCGGCTGACCTGATCATGTAGAATGTAATAGGGTATATATGTAAGATATTTTCTTTGGAAAAGACATGGTGAGAATGCATGTGATGTAAAGAATATTATGAAAGCTATGAGCTTGTGTCTGCTAGATGTAGAGCAGATAATTACTGGTGTACTTCATTGAAATTGATCAAGCAAAGATAGTTGCTGTTGGACAATTCAAAAGATTGTGTATTTCTTCATATACACTTGTGTTACGGACAATGAGTTCTGAAGGTGGATTTAACCTTCTTTGGGAAGTGATCCCACTCTTCTTGCTTGACTCCTAATAGGGTCTGTCCTCTAATAAGGACTGTGTACTGTATGTTTCAATAAGCTCCTAACAGGGCTAGATCTTCTAACAAGGATACTATACTCTCAGTACATCATTTGTGGCTGATAATTCCCACTGGGGTTTTTGCCTTTATGATGCAGGAGCATCTTGGGTCCTTGGCAATCATGTATCACCAAAAACAAGTTTGAGTTTTCTGTGTTTGTCAGTTCCTTCTTTGACCAAGTTGGCTCGGTAGTTTCTCAGGTTCCTTCTTTAGCCAAGTTGGTCGGTTAATTCCTTGGCACTCAGTTATCCTTTCCTAGCACTCATTTATCCTTGTTTATCGAGTTGTTTCTTTTGGTTTTATGTTGAGGCCAACTTGTGCACTTAATTGTGGTCATAGATTTAATGTTGGTATTGATCATTGGGAAGCGTGTGGACCTAGATCTAATCATTCCTTTCGTTAATGGTGGATCTGAAGGATGACTTGTTTCGGTAGCCTCTTTTATATAATGTAGTTGTTGGTTGTAGTTTAGGAGTCAGTTTTTTTGGGATCAACTTAGAGATAGAAGATTACTAGTATCAGATTAGAAGTCTGAAGGTAGTTCTGAATCCTTGCATGTTGGAGGACTATTGTAATTGAATTTTAATATCTGGCCCTAACCGGGAAGGCCTTACAACATGACATGTATGAATCTATTTGATGAAATATAAGAATCTAATCTGCATTCTCTCTCTCTCTCTCTCTCACTTTGTGTGTTGTTTCTTCTGTGTGTGATCTTTGCATGGTAGATTTTGATTAGGGTGTGCCTTTGGCCCCTCTTCCCTACATGACTTGCGTCAGGTGGTATTAGAGTGAAGGTGAGATCTGGATCTATATTTGCAAATCTAGGTTTGTGGGTTCCTTCTTGTCAAACCCTAGTTGATTTGTTATGGGGTAGAAGATTGTGATCTGGCCTACAATTGCAGAGGGTTTCAAGATGGTTCATGGGAGTTGAGATGTAGATCTAGGATTGGAAGACATGTTGAGACAACTTGCTGCTAGGTTAGAAGCTGTTGAGACAACCTAATGTAGAGGAAGACATCTTGAAGATGTTAGCAATGAAGAAATTGAGGAAGAACATGAGGATGTAGAACCTACACTTGTGATGGATCAAGGTGAGGAAATATTGTTGAAGGCTTTGAAAAATATGAAGTCTACACCATATTTCAATCCTCTTGACTATAGTGAGAAGCTGGATTCAATGAAATGGTGGATTGGATCACCAAGATGGGAAAGTACTTTGAATATGAAAATGTCCCTGAGGAAAAAAAGGTGAAGATTGGAAGCACAAAGTTGAAGAGTCATGCATCCTTGTGGTGGGAGCATCTACAATTGGACAAGAAGAGGAAAGGCAAAGACAAAATTAAGGTATGGAATAAGATGGTAAATAAGTTGAAAGGAAAGTTCTTACCTTGTGATTATCAAATTAACCTAGTTAGGCAAATGCAAAGTTTGAGGTAGAAAGATAGCTCAGTTTAAGATTATACTGAGAAATTCTATAGATTAGATATCAGATCTGGACACGATGAAGATGAAGTAGAAAGAATTGCTAGGTACCTGAATGGATTGAGAGTTTCCATCCAAGAAGAAATTAGTTTGGTTAAGTTGGAAAACATTGAGGAAGCTTAGCAGTACTTGAAAGTTGAGGAGAAATTGAACAAAATACATGAGCAAAGACAAAGAGGTAGAGGTGGTAGATTCCCTAGAGGACGAGGTATATCTTATGGTGAAAACAATAGATCCGATCTGTAAAAGACAAATCTAGATAAAGGTAAGAGGCAATAACTACCGAGGTGGTTATAATAGAGGTGGATTCTGAGGAACTTGTTAAAATTATGGAGAAGGACATAGGTCATTTGAATGTACACATGCAAGTATGAAGATCGGTAGCAGTAGAAATGCTTTGGTGCAAGAACACTCATTGAATGAACTTGAGAAGGAAAAGAAGTTGATGGTAAGGAGAGATTTTTGGAGAGAAAGTAATAAGGAAGATCCAGTAAGGAAAAGTTTTTTCAAGACTAGATGTAGAGTTTTTGATGAAGTGTGGAAGGTAATAATTGATAGTGGAAGCTCGGAGAGCTTGGAATTTGAGGAAATGCTTACAATGTTGCAGCTGGAAAGGTTGAAACACCCGAAGCCCTATCAGATTTCATGGATCAAGGATGAGCATACACTCTCGGTAAGTGAACAATGTTATGTGAATTTTAAAATTGGAAAATAGTATGATAAGGTGTTATGTGATATCATACCTATGGATTGTTGGGTAGACCTTGGCAATATGATAGACATGCTATATATGATGGAAGATTGCATAAATATACTATTTGGGCTGATGGAAGAAGACAAATCTTGTTACCTTTGATTGAAGAACCTGTTAGTAGTGTTTTTACATCTATGAAAGTTTTCTTGATGGAAGGAAGACATTTTTTTAAGGATTTGAAGAAGAATGATGTATGTTTTGCTATGATTGCTAGCAAATTGAGTAAGAAAATAGAGGATAGCATACCTGAAGAGATTGATAAGATACTCATCGAGTATAAGGAGATCATTTCTGATAATGTCCTTGATGGTTTTCCACTGAAGAGAAGCATTGATCATTGTATGGATTTAATCCCTAGAGCTAGTTTACCCAAAGACACCACATTGGTTGACACCTACCAAGAATCAGGAATTGAACCGACAGATTCAAGAATTGTTGCAGAAAGGTTTGATCTGATAAATTTTGAGACCTTGTGTAGTACCTTCTATATTGGCACCTAAGAAGAATGGAGAATGGCGAATGTGTATGGATTCTAGAGAAATCAACAAGATAACAGTGAAATATAGGTTTCCTATACCGAGAATGGATGACATAATGGACAGTTTGACTGGAGAAAAGTATTTTACCAAAATTGATTTTAAAAGTGGATATCATTAGATTAGAATCAGAGAAGGTGATGAGTGGAAGATTTCTTTTAAGACGAGAAGGTTTGTATGAGTGGTTGGTTATGCCTTTTGGTTTAACTAACACACCGAGTACTTTTATGAGATTGATGAATGAAGTTTTGAAGAAATTCTTAGGTAAATTTGTGATTGTATACCTATATGATATTTTGATATTTAGTAAGACCAAAGAAGAGCATTTGTTGCATGATAAACAAGTATTGCAAAGATTGAAAGAAGAAAAGTTGCTGATAAATTTGAAAAAGTGTTCTTTCATGAAAGAGGAGTTTGTGTATTTGGGATTTGTGATTTTAGCTGATGGTTTGAAAATGGATCCTAAAAAGGTTGAAGCTATTTTGAATTGGCCTACACCTAAGAATGCTAGTGAGGTAAGATCATTTCATAGTTTAGCAAGTTTTTACCTAAAGTTCATTAGGAATTTTAGTTCAATATGTAATGCTATGACTGAGACTATGAGAGGAGATAAAAGAGTATTCAAGTGGACACATGTAGCTGATAAAATTTTTGAGACTCTGAAACAAAAGGTTGCTGAATTGCCTATGTTAGCATTGCCTGATTTTAATAAGGTATTTCAAGTTGAATGTGATGCAAGTGGTAGTGCAATAGGAGCTATGTTGAGTGAAGAAGGTAAACCTATTGCTTTCTTTAGTGAAAAGTTGAATGATGCAAAAAGGAAATATTTTGTGTATGATCAAGAATTCTATTCTATTGTTCAAGCCCTGAAGAAATGGAGACATTATTTGATACCGAGTGAATTTGTATTGTATATAGATCATAAGGCTTTACAATATTTGGGTGGTCAGAATAAGTTGAATCAGAGACATATGAAATGGGTTGAATATTTGTAGAGTTATACATTTGTGATAAAACACAAGAGTGGAGTCACTAACCGAGTTGCTGATACATTGAGTAGAAGAAGATTTTTGATGACCGAGATGAAAATTGAAGTTCTTGGTTTTGATGATTTGAAAGTGTTGTATGAAACTGATCTTGATTTTTCTGAGCTGTGGAGAAAGTGCAAAGAACCTATTCAAGATCAACCGAGTACTAAATGGGAAGCTATTTCATTCAAGAAGGTATGTTGTTTAAAGGTATTCAGTTGTGTATACCAAGAGGATCAATGAGAACTAGTTTGATAAAGGAAAAACATAGTAGTCGTTTGGCTAGACATTTTGGCATTGACAAAACATTGAATTTTCTTAAGGAGAAATACTTTTGGCCACAATTGTATAAGGATGTTCAGAAATTTGTAAAAAGTTGTGGAATTTGTCAAGTTGCAAAGGGAGTACATCATAATATTGGATTGTATATACCGATTTTTGTTCCTAAGAAACCTTGAATTGATATCAGTATGGATTTTGTTCTTGGCTTACCAAAGACAGTGAGAGTTAATGATTCTATATTTGTTGTTGTGGATAGATTTTCTAAGATGGCACATTTCATACCCTATAGAAAAACATCAGACATAGTGCATATAGAAGATATTTTCTTTAAGGAAATTGTCAGATTGCATGAATTACCGAAGAGTATCATCTTTGACTGAGACAATAAGTATGTTGGATATTTTTGGAAGACTCTTTGGAAAAATTTGGGTACCAAGTTGAGGTATAGTTATACATTTCACCCACAAACTGATGGATAGACATAGGTTGTAAATAGAAGTTTGGGTAATCTTCTGAGATGTTTAGTTGGAGAAAAACTAAGTAATTGGGATTCTATGTTGGCACAAGAAGTGTTTGCATACAATAATTTAGTAAATATGAGTACTAAAAAAACACCTTTTGAGATTGTAAATGACATACAATCGAGAGGTATATCAGATTTGAAGATATTGTTGGTGAAGAAAAGAGAAGTACTGAAGGAGTAAAGTTTGCTGAGTTCATGAAGATATTGCATGAAGAAGTCAAACATAAGTTGGAGAAAAGTAATCAGAAGTATAAAGATAGAGCAAATAGATCAAGAAGACATAAGACTTTTGCAATTGGGGATGAAGTAATGGTACACTTACAGAATGGCAGATTTCCTATTGGAACATATGGGAAGTTGAAAATGAAGAAGTTTGGTCCTTGCAAGATATTGAGAAGATTTAATAGTGGAAATGCTTGAGATTGAGTTACCCGATGAGATAGATATATCACCTATATTCAACATTGTTGATTTTTATGAGTACCATGAATTACATGAAGAAACAAACATAAGAAGTTGAGAAGATATTGGAACAAAGAGTTGGTAGAAGTACAAGAGGAAGACAATATATGGAATATCTAGTAAAGTGGAAGAACAAACCGATTGAAGAAAGTTCATGGATTTCACAATTTGAGTTGGATTCAGCCTGGGTTGTAATTGCTGCATGATTTGAAGAATCATTTCAAATAACCCTAGGTGTCTGATGCAGGAGCATCTCGGGTCCTTGGAAATCCTGTGTCACCAAAAATAAGTTTGAGTTTTCTGTGTTGCTCAGTTCCTTCTTTGATCAAGTTGGCTCGGTAGTTTCTCAGGTTCCTTCTTTAATCGAGTTAGTCAGTTAATTCCCTGGGGCTCGGTTATCCTTTCTTGACACTCGGTTATCCTTTTTTACCAACTTGTTTCTTTTCATTTTATGTTGAGGCTGACTTGTGCACTTAATTATGGTTGTGGATTTAATGTTGGTATCAATCATTGGGAAGCATGTGGACCTAGATTTGGTCTTTCCTTCCATTAATGGTGGATTTGAAGGCCGACTTGTTTCAGTAGCCTCTTGTATATAATGTAGTTGTTGGTTGTAGTTTAAGAGTCAATTTTTTATGGGATCAACTTAGAGATAGAAGATTAATGGTATCAAATTAGAAGATTGAAGGTAGTTATGAATCCTTGCATGTTGGAGGATTTTTGTAATTGAATTGTAATATCTAGCCCTAACTGAGAAGACCTTACAACCCGACATGTATGAATCTATTTGATGAAATATAAGGATTTGATTTGCATTCTCTCTCTCTCACTTTGTGTGTTGTTGCTTCCATGTGTGATCTCTACAAGGTAGATTTGGATTAGGGTGTGCCTTTGGCCCCTCTTACCTACCTTCCTTGCTTCACTTTAACAGGGTTTCCCCGACACCAAAATATTGTGTTGTTGTGTTGGCATTCATTGTGTTCATTGGATTTGATATTTCTGCTATTCAAAGTTTAAAGTTTAATAATCTATCATCCAACTGATTCCCCCCCCTCTTAGTTGTTTGTGGACTGTTATTCCTAACATGGCATTGGTGTTGATTTTGTGTGATGATACAAGATGTTTTAGTGTCTTTGATGTTTATCTTGGATGAACAATTTCTTCTACAAATATATTTTTATCATTTAAGAATGTTGAAGGGTGAAATTTCATAGAAAGTGCTCTAGTGGCTTCTTGGAAGAATGCTTAAAATTCCTCCAAATTGGATGCTATGGACTTGTGGTTTTGAACATAGATTGTATGTGCTATGGATGTTGCACTCCTATATTATTAGGTACCTAGTGCTTTCTTTGAAGTCTAGTGTATGCAGTTTGTTAGCAGTTTGGGTGTTTGTAAAAAATGGTGCAAAAAATGGTTTACATTTCTTGGCATTAATGTTTCTAGTGTTGTTGATCAAAGGGAAGGATTATAATGTTTTTGAAGTATCTTAGTTCAAATTTCTAGTAATAAAGTATACCACAAGTACGGTCATGGTGGTGTCTTTCATAACTATATTCCTAGTTTTCCAATTAGGAAGGAATCAATGATCTGAATGGTTGCAATGACTTAGATAAACATGAAAACTTGAAATATGCATTTGAAAGTGATAGTGGATGTTCAAGGAACATTTCTATGTGGCCTGTATGGAAAAAAATGTTTTCTTTGGTGTTGCATTGTGTTTGGAATTTGTCAACAAGATCCTTTTTCTTTCTTGTTCTTTTCATTTGTGGGTTTATGCAAGTTTTAGAAATTGTGATAAGTGCTATTTGGGTCCTACTATGCCTTTCCATGATTTTCTTCGAGAAAAATTTGTTAGTTATTGATATTTTTCACTAATCAATGATTTTCTACACACTACATCAATGTGTTACCTTGTTACCAACTTTGGCGGATGTGCCCCAATGTATTCAATATTTGTGGCTATATTGGAAGATGTAATATGATGTTTTAGGTCCTCTCTATATTTTTTATAGGACCTCTTTCATCACAATTATGTTTGGGTGGCTGACTATTTGGGATCACCTTTTGTACCCTACTCTAGTAAGCCTTATTGATGTTTTGTGATGATTCAAATGATATATACAAGATTAGATCAGTTGCAAAGCATGAGAGGTGGGGAATGTGTGTGGTGTGGAATATGCAAAACCAAGGAATAAATTTTGTGTGGTAGAAGTTTTGGAGCCAAATTGATGAATAATTGCTAGATACATTATGTTGAAAGCATCTAGATTCTAAGGAGATTGTTGCAAGTAGTATGTTTAAGGTATTTACATTGTAATTATTTTTATGTATCCTACATTGAGATAGTGAGTATGCTATATAGTTGTTTTTCTATATTGATTGGAGATAGTGATTCTTTGCAACAAGTTATTTATATCTTTCTCTCAAATCTATGAATCTTGATAACAAGTCTTGTAGTGGACCTCACTGCAATATTTTCATATATTGTGAGATATTCTCATAATGGTTCCCTTATTGTGTGTGTCAATTTTTATGTGTTTTGGGATTTTTAACATATTTGTGTTAAATAAAAAAAAATATTTTATTTCTTTGACTAAATGAAACAAGGTGATGAACATTTATGTATAATTTAATGTAATTATGACTGATTAAACAACCGATGCCATAATAAATAAATTGATACATGTGTGATTTAATTAAAGAACTTAATAAGTATTTAACTAAATATAATAATTGGTGACGTAATGCACCCATTTCCAAGATAAATGTCAATGTAATCTATCTAAGTGTTTTCTAACTAATTTGGTACATGGAATATTGAACTATATGCTAACATAAAAACATAGTTCCTTAATCTATGAAAATAAACAAAAAAAAATCCAAGATAAACTAATATTTTTCATAAACAAAGTTGTGTGCACTATATATAAATAATATCTAGCTATCTAACATAACATTCTTTAAAGAAGAAATGATAGCATACCATTCACAAAGAAGAGAGAAAGATAAAGAATTAAACATAGTATCTATGTAGGTGCATAGAATTAATCAGATACTTTAGATGTTTACTGTAATGACCCTCACTAGTAGGATCACTAAAAACCCCAAGTCTGATCCGTGTAAATTCGTCAAATAGTTGGCATGCACTGAATGTTCTTGTTTCAAATGATGTGTTCAGATTGATATTTGTTTTTTTGGGCACCAAATGAAATAACAATACCAATATAAAATGAAATGACAATGCAAGGCCAATATATCATGAACTTCTCAAATCTGATTGCAATGTAGGACTGATTCAAGCTATTACAATGAACATTGATTTATGATAACAAAATGAAAAGCAACTAGCAAAGTCTGATTATCTATTGACTATTTTTTTCTGAGGATGAATGACTGATTCCAACACTAGACAACAATACAATTATCAATGCCAAATCTGATCTTTGTTATGATCACTACAAACTGTTTGTATTATAGCAAAGTCTGAAACCTATGGACTGCATACATGACTGATACAATGAATATACAAGGCATTCATTTACTCCATTCAAAGTACCATCAAAACCATGCTAGAATAATGACAATTGGCAATATAAATGACTGACTGAGTATGCTATAACAGTAACAAAGTATGACTGCTGTAGCAGTGACTGAGACATGCAAATTTCACAATTTCCTTGACACTCCAATGCACTCAAACACACAAATGGAACCTGGTAATAGCTCCTCAAAGTCTGATGATGAACGCTGAAGCAAAATGAACCAGAATGATGCCAAACTCCACCTCCAATCTCTGTCGTATGCTGTACAGGTACAGCTCCTGCAGAAAATAAATGCAGGGTTTTTGGAACCCCAAAATAGTATTAACCTGGCTGCCAATGATGTATTAATCTTCCTCCAAGAGCATAAAAATTATCTCCAAGTATGTTGGGAGATATGAGCAAAATTCTGAATCCAGGCCCTAGTATGAAGTGACTAAAAATGTGCCAAAATGTCTTCAATCTATCACCAAAATGATTCACCAATTAAGTGATGAATTCCAAACCCTTATTCAACCAGTTACAAACCCTCAATATCAATTTTTCAGGTCTGCTTTTTCGGGTCTGCTTTTTCGGACTGCTTTTTCGGATTTGCTTTTTCGGACTGCTTTTTTGGACCTGCTTTTTCGGCCGCCTATAATTTCGGCCCTACTAAAAATGCCTCCTGAAATGCTGTTTCAATCACAAACAAACCCTTACATCAAATTCTCAATGAAGTACCAATGAGATGGCTGAGTACCAACTCCAACTTTGCAACCTTTCAGTAGATATTTCACTACCTCAGTTATGCCAATCTAGGGGAGTGATTCATTCCCAAAGATCGAATAGTATTTGCAGACCACAAGGCTACAAATTGCTTCACAATGAAGAAGTAGAAGAAATCCCAAATCCAAGCATGTTCAAATGAGAGGCCCAGCCCTCTATTTATTCACTTTTTTGGAGAAGTTGCTAAGAACTTCTAGAAACATCCTTTATAAAATCATATTATAATGCACTTTATAATAAAGTAACTTTATAATATAAAAAAGTGCAATCTCAACTTAAAATTATAACAATGTAGGCCCCAAAAGTCTCATAACTGAACGTAGGCTCCACTACAACTGCATGTAGGCCTCAAACTGGATGTAGGCTCTATCGAATGTAGGCTCTGTCAGCAATATGCAATCAAATGATCAGCACAATGACTCTCTCTCCAAATCATTTGTCTACGAGAGTCGATAATAGGCAAATTCGGCATGTAAAATGATGTCAGCCAAAATGGGGACATGACATTTACATTCCATATATACTAATTTGTAAGCACTTTATCCATAGAATTTAGTGATGATATATGGTCCAAGACAATTCAAGTTAAAGTTTCCTTTCAACCCGTATCATCCTAAGAAGTTAGCACCAATGATTGGATGCTTTATTAGGACCTATTAGACCCATTTTGGTGATTTTGGGGTCTTAATGTTCCTTGTGCTTGATCCTGGAAAGATGATTCCTCATTTCCTGCTCCTTTTCACTCTCCTTGATCTCCTATTAAATTTTGAACCCATTTCTCATGGGACATGTTGCCAATGGAAACCTCTCCCTAGGTTTTGGGGCCCAAATTTTACCTAGGGCCTGATGTTGGGGTCTTCTCAGGTGACTTTATTTTGTGGTTGGCCTATATAAAATTTTAATCCTAAAATGATGGAGTTAGTATAAGAACCCCCTATCTCTCCTCATTTTTGACATCACAACCATACTCAAGCATTTTGTCAATCAAGATATCAATATTTTCAAGCAAGCATGAGAAATTAGATTCAATATTTGAAGGAAAGCACCCAAGATCAAGATCTAAAAGTATCTAATTCTTAAAGGCCATCCAAGAAAAATGAAATATTCTTAAATTGATGCAAGCTTATCTCCCATGATGGAAAAGTGGAGGAATTATCAATCAAGAAATAAGATCCATCTTCCATCGTTCTTCTCTCTCTTTCTTTGCAAGTGTTATCAAGAATATAAACTTTCAAGATCTATGAGTGATTGTAATAGGATAAAATATGGATGGGGTCCTAGAACAATGGTTTGCACATAAAGAAGACCCCAAAGCCAATATTTTACCCTTGCATGAAATTTTATTGATGTAGAAAGTAAATGTAGATGACTAATATTGAAATTAAGAAATAAAGGTACTTACCTCTGAAAAAGAATCAGCTGAAAACCCTGTCAAATGATCTGAAAAATAGTTGATTCTCACAAACCTTAATTGAAACTGCGAGATCTACAAAACCCAGAAATCTTTTTCCCAGATTTGATCAGGTTGAGTTTAACCTTTTAAAAGGTCAAGGACGGCCTCAGGAAAATGAAGGTCGACTTTGACTTTGTTCGTGGATCTTGGAAGTTCAGCGAAAAGGGTATCCAAATCTACTCTCAGATCCAAAGTTCCACACCTATACCTACAAGAAAAAGAGGGTTTTTGGTTATTTGTTTGGGGGGGGTTTGCCTCAGTCAAACCCCAATTTAGGAATTAACCTTGAAATTGAATTGAAATTGCTGAAATAAACAAAGTAAATGGAACAATTCACCTTGCTTGAGTTGAAAACCTTGTGGAGGATTTGAATCCTTGAATCCACAAGAATGGATGAATGTAGAATAAAGTGTAGGATGTCTCCAATCAATTGTCTTTAGATCTTCAACACCAATCTTGAATGGATCTTGAATTTGGAAAAGGCTTGAATGGAAATGGAGGAATCTTCAACAAGAGGGCTCCATAGAGCTTGAATCCTTTAATGGCTTCTAATGGATATCCTTGATGAATTGGATGATTGAATGCTTTAAGTCTTTAATGCTTGATCTTCTTGCTTGAGAGCTTGAGAGATTGAGAAAATTGATTGCAAAACTTGATGACTTGATGGAGAAAATGAGAGAGGAAGGCTCCCTTTTATAGTGATCTAGGGCACAAGAGGGGCCTCATAGAAAATAATAATTAAGGGCCCATGGCACAAAAATCTAGAGAGGTGCACATGGAAAGGAAATTAAATTAAAGTCTTGACACAAAACTCTAGGAGGGGACCACCCTTAATAAATAAATAAAATAATTATTTAAGAGCCTTGTCACAAAATTCAAGGTAAGGCCAACCCCAAAGTTAATTTGAGTATTAGGCACAAAAATCAAGAAAGGCTAATCTCTAATAATAAATTAGGAATCTTATACAAATATCAAGAAAGGTCCACCTCAAATATTAATTTGAGAATTCGACACTTAATCTGAGAAATAGTGGCCCCGAAGAGGGAAAATGTAAGTTTTTGATGAGATCCTGAAACTGGAAGCTAACACTAAAGATCCCAAACCTTAGGGTCAAGGTCGAGGTTGACCCTAACTAGGTTAGGGTCAAGGTCAAACTTGACCTAAAAAGGTTGACCTTGACCTTATGGTCAAGAATCTCAAGTTCACAGTTCAGGATGGAAGAAAATGCTAGGAAGAAGTGGAAAAATGGGGTAGAACAAGGGGAAAAGCTAGATCCAAGTCGAATATCCATTCAAGGCATTCAACATGACCCCAAACCACTTAATTAGAGGGCTAAACACTCTTACCATGGAAGTACTTCCATTTTAAGATGATACATTAAGCCCCCACTTTAGCAAGTGTATGGACTCGATGCAAACTCTTGGTAAAGGAGATCATAAAGAAAAAGATAATCTTATTAAAATCAAAGGGAAAAAGGAATCCTCAAGCCCCCAGGGACTTAAGTCTTCATCAACTCCAAGATTGCAATAAGAGAGACATCAGTAGAAAAAGAGAGAAAAGGGAAGAGAGGAGTGGCTAGCTCACCCAGTAAGATGTGTATATCTCACTGTGAACCACAAAAGGATAAGATGGCTCACCAAGAAAACACTTGATAGTCACCCAATAATGTTGTGTACCTTCTGGCGGCCTTGTGCATGTATGTAATGCATCTTCTGATAGATTTTGTAAAGTACCCATGGATCCACCTTCTTGTATCACCATGAATATGAAATGCGCGTCTCCTCAGGATTTAGCAACTTATGTGTGTTACCCTCGGAAGATTTAGCATATTGATGCGTGTCTTTTCAGGATTTAGCAACTTATGTGCATTACCTTCAAAGATTTAGCATATTGAAAATTTTGAAAAATGCGTGTCTCCTCAGGATTTAGGAACTTATGTGCGTTACCTTCAGAAGATTTAGCATATTTGAAATTGGAAATGCATGTCCCTTTAGTATTTAGCAACTTATGTGCATTACCTTCCGAGATTTAGCATGCTGCAAAATGAAAGGTTAGAACAAAAATACATAATATAGAATGAGGGAGGCCATATATATGCCCCTCTCCTTAATATGGAAAAAACATACTATTTTGACATGTTAAGGAAAGAAAAGAATAAGGATAAAGCCCTTTTCAACATCAAGACAATATCCATAGACAACACCCAGTCCAAGCCAAGAAGGTCACAGCTCCTATGAGGCCATGGAAGGGATGAATGCAAAGAGATATCATGCAAGAAGTGAAAAAGTAACCCTTGTGAGGGATAGCACACTGTTCAGTTTCCAAGGTGAGAGATTTATCCACCATGGAAACCCAATGTCAAACAATGAAATAGGTTGTGATCAAGGACAAAGATCCTCAATGCAAACCAAAATTTTCATGTATGATTGGATATCACATAATAGATAGATTCTTCTTAGCCAAGGAAAGAGGTGAATCTCGAAAAGACAAAAATGAAGGAGATGACATCCTTGCCCCTCAAGTGTAGTTACAAGGATGGAAAGGGACCTATTATATCACTCACAACACTATGCAAGACAACGAGCCCCCAAAGATTAGGCTAACATTGTTTACATAATGTGGAGATTTATAATAGGAACATAAATGTTATTTAGAGAAAATAGGATTGAAATACAACTCATTGCCACATGCTATATAAATAACCTTACTATCAATAAGCTTCCTAATCTTATAATGTAAAGCGTGACATTCATTAGTAGAGTGATCATGAAATCTATGATATAAACAAAAAGGAAGAGTCTTCAAGTGTGGACTACGTTTCTTTTTACATTTAGGTCTAGTAATCATCTTAGCACGAAGGAGTTTAGGCAAAAGAACTTCTTGGTCAAATTCCTTTATAGTTTCATCATGTCTTGAAGTGTTATTTGAGATGTTGTTAACATTGATTTGTTGCCGAGGATTAAATCCCAATCCATAAGAATGCTCATGCCCCCCAGTGTGTAAGGGCATTTGAATTCCTTGTTTATGCTTACCACATCCTTGAGCATTAAATCCTTGTTTAACTAGGAAGTGATAACCAGGACCATAACGAGAAGCCATATCAGAAGAAGTCAATGGAACTTTAGTAGTCACTATATCCTCATTAGTAGTTTTGACAGGTTCATTGTGGGTGGAAGTAGCGACAAAGTTATTACAAAGGGGTTTAGATCTAAAAAATCACTGTTCAAACTCTCTTTGTTTCTTCATAAAATCAAGATCATTAATCTTATATTCTCCCATAAAGGTAGGAGTAAAATCCAAGGTTCCCCAATCATCGCCAAGAAGATCATTAGAGGAAGAAGGATTGTTATTAGGAATAGGAGTAGTTTGATTTTGAATATTAAGACAAGGATTAGGCGCATCATCTACATGAAGTGTATACACCTTATTGTTATGTATAAACTTGACTTTACGATGAAGGGTGGAAGGGATAGCCTGCATCTCATGCAACCAAGATCTACCCAAAAGAAGATTATAATTGAGAGGTCTAGGCGTAACATGTAAAGGAGTATTCAGGATGGCTGAACCTACTTTGATAGGTAAAGTAATGATCCCTAAAGTGTTCTTAGAAATGTTATCAAAGCCACGTATAGGAACATTATCAGGTTGAATAGTTGAAAGATCGACATTAATCACTTTGAGCATGTCCATGCTACAAATATTAAGCCTAGATCCATTATCAATCAAGGTCCTACGAATGATACTTTTGTTGATAGAAACAACAACCATAAGAGCATTATATTGATTCTGAACTTCTTTAGAAGGTAAATCCTTTTGAGTAAATACAATGTCAGGAGGACCTGGGGTAGCATGCGTGCATTGTAAGAAGTTATTAATGTTCTCTTGATTAGGAGGTGGAGTGGAAGAGTTGCTAGAGCTTTTTGCAAGGATTCATAGTAGGTAGGTGAAGTTTGAAGAAGCTCCCATAAAGAAATCTTAGCAGGAGTATTTTTCAATTGAGTTATCAAATCATACTCCTTGCTAGGAAGATGAGGTGGAGGAGGAAGAATAGGTTGAGAAGGTGGCAAAGAAGTAGAAACCACCGGATCAGATTGAAGGTTATTCCTTGTACGATATGTGTGAGCTATCAAATCTTGGTCATTGAAAGACTCTAAAGACTCCATAAGTTTACCTTTGACAGTAATGCGAGGACAACCTTTGATAGTTAACAAGGGTTTAGGATAAACCATTTTAGTTGTCTCAACACTACAAATAGATTCACAATAAGGAAGAAAAGAGGACATCCTAGGAGGAGATGAGGTAAGATCTTGATTCTCCATAGGATCATCACTAAAAGGGAGAGCATTAAGGGAATTCATATCATTCTCCACTAATGCCTCATCACTAAAAGGAATCTCAAATGGAGGTAAAGCATCTATAATATCATCTTCTTTCGCTAAAATGTCTACATAAGGGGAGTGTGTTTTAGAAAAAGAGTTATCACTATGTATGAATATGTCATCCATTAATAAATCACCCTCTTGTATCAAAGATTCTTCATGAGGAGGGGATAAATCAATGTCTTTATCCAAGGGTTCATCACAAATAGGAGGATTATCATCCTTACCAATAAAGAGCATTGTAGGGTCTCCATAATTCACTAAAGCTTGATCCCTAGAGGGGGAAAAAGGACATATATTAGGAGAAGAATCAATCCTCAACTCATCTCCATAAAGAGAAATGTGATGGAGATATAGATTAAGGTTATCTTCATTCTCTAATATATCCTTATAAGGTAAAGCAACATCACATGCATTAGATGAAGTCTTTCTAGGTGTAACACCATGCAATGGTAAGGTAAGAGGAGGATGTTGTGTAATCCCAAAGGTTTTGGAAAACATTTGAGACAACTTGTGCAACATGATAACAAATAGATCTAGATATATCCAAATGCATTCAAATGAACTTTATAAGCATGAAAAGGAAATCAAACACACAATAGGGCATCTAATTCCACAAAAGAAAGAGGATTCGTAAAACGGGTTCACCAAAATGTAATAGGATAAAATATGGATGGGGTCCTAGAACAATGGTTTGCACATAAAAGAGACCCCAAAGCCAATATTTTACCCTTACATGAAATTGTATTGATGTAGAAAGTAAATGTAGATGACTAATATTGAAATTAAGAAATAAAGGTACTTACCTCTGAAAAAGAATCAACTGAAAACCCTATCAAACGATCTGAAAAATAGTTGATTCTTGCAAGCCTAAACCGAAACTGCGAGATCTAAAAAACCCAGAAATATTTTTCCTAGATTTGATTAGGTCAACTTTGACCTTTTAAAAGGTCAAGGACAACCTCAGGAAAATGAAGGTCAACTTTGACTTTGTTCGCGAATCTCAGAAGTTTAGCGAAAAGGGTATCCAAATCTACTCTCAGATCCGAAGTTTCACACCTGTACCTACAAGAAAAAGAGGGTTTTTGGTTGTTTGTTTGGGGGGGGGGGGGTTTGCCTTAGTCAAACCCCAATTTAGGAATTAACCTTGAAATTGAATTGAAATTGCTGGAATAAACAAAGTAAATGGAACAATTCACCTTGCTTGAGTTGAAAACCTTGTGGAGGATTTGAATCCTTGAATCCACAAGAATGGATGAATGTAGAATCAAGTGTAGGATGTCTCCAATCAATTGTCTTTAGATCTTCAACACCAATCTTGAATGGATCTTGAATTTGGAAAAGGCTTGAATGGAAATGGAGGAATCTTCAACAAGAGGGCTCCATAGAGCTTGAATCCTTTAATGGCTTCTAATGGATCTCCTTGATGAATTGGATGCTTGAATGCTTTAAGTCTTGAATGCTTGATCTTCTTGCTTGAGAGATTGAGAGATTGAGAAACTTGATTGCAAAACTTGATGACTTGATGGAGAAAATGAGAGAGGAAGGCTCCCTTTTATAGTGATCTAGGGCACAAGAGGGGCCTAGTAGAAAACAATAATTAAGGGCCCATGGTACAAAAATATAGAGAGGTGCACATGGAAAGGAAATTAAATTAAAGTCTTGACACAAAACTCTAGGAGGGGACCACCCTTAATAAATAAATAAAATAATTATTTAAGAGCCTTGTCACAAAATTCAAGGTAAGGCCAACCCCAAAGTTAATTTGAGTATTAGGCACAAAACTCAAGAAAGGCTAATCTCCAATAATAAATTATGAATCTTATACAAATATCAAGAAAGGTCCACCTCAAATATTAATTTGAGAATTCAACACTTAATCTAAGAAATAGTGGCCCCGAAGAGGGAAAATGCAAGTTTTTGATGAGATCCTGAAACTGGAAGCTAACACTAAAGATCCCAAACCTTAGGGTCAAGGTCGAGGTTGACCCTAACTAGGTTAGGGTCATTGTCAACCTTGACCTAAAAAGGTCGACCTTGACCTTATGGTCAAGAATATCAAGTTCATAGTTCAGGATGGAAGAAAATGCTAGGAAGAAGTGGAAAAATGGGGTAGAACAAGGGGAAAATCCAGATCCAAGTCGAATATCCATTCAAGGCATTCGACATGACCCCAAACCACTTACTCGGAGGGCTAAAGACTCTTACCATGGAAGTGCTTCCATTTTAAGATGATACAGTGACATTCATCGATCTATGAATTTTTGAGGTCATACTTTATTATACATTACATTCCAAGGTCAACTCTTTGAATTTCAAGAACATTCAAGCATCTTCATGCATATAGGTGATTTCTATATATATCCATGAGGCTTTATGAAAGGTGAATCTATTATTTTCATTTCTACTTTGAGTCCTTTATAAAATTTAATTTAATTTCTAAGATTATTTCCTAAACAAGGATTTGACCATGGAAAACCCATTTATCCCACCTATTTCCCATTTTTACATGTGTAGGAACAAGTTATGAAGTTTCCAAATCAGACCTAGCTAGATCAGGAATAGGAAAACAATATGTGAAAAAATTTAGACAAAAACACCTGGAAAAATTCACCATTTCCATAATTTTCTTACCATTTAAAGCTTATATTTACGTTACAGGTCATTTCTATCTTTAGGTTTCCATTTCTATAAATTTCTTCTCACTATCTGTATATTACAGTCTATTTTACTAGTATTTCATTGACTTTCTTAGTTAACATTTAAATTGCTATATCTTATCATCCTTATTTCATAAGCTACATATTTTAATGAAGGATTCCTATCCCACTTAGTTTTTGAGTCTCCTCTTTAACCTAGTGGGGTATCTTCCCTCCTGGATGTGCAATTCATGAAAAGGGAAGTGATCTATCTACTCATGCATTTTACCATGTTCCCTTTTCTTCATGTACATATTTGGTGAACCTAAATCATAAAATTTCCAATTATGATTTGGTATTTAGATCTACATTGTATTCAATACATTAATCACATCTTTTCTACATTGTATGAATTTATATCACTATTCTATGCATACTTTATATTAGATATGATTTTCATTAAACAAAATTAATACTTTGGTTAAGTTGAATTTCATATCTCTTTCAAATATTAAGTTTTCATTTAGATCTATTTTTCTTTATCTTGTGCATGAGTGTTATCACTTTGAGTCCTACTTATAGCATTATGGTTAGGAGAGTCCATAAACTTACGGGTTCCTTTGATCCCGAGCCTTATATGTTTCCTATGAATCTTGATGAGACCAACATGCACACTAATGACATTAATCCTATCTAACACAAGGCAGGACATGATGAGGGGCCAAAGGCACACCCAAATCACTAACCTCCTTGCAGAATCAATACAAAGAAGCTACAACACAAGTAGTGAGAGAGAGAATACAAATAATTCATATATTATTTAGAAATAACCTCATACATGTTGGGCTGTAAGGCCTTCCTAGTTACGACCATATACAATCAAAATTTGATTAAAATAGTGCTCATACATGTGAGGATTCAACTTTCTAATCCTATCTTATATCTCTAAAAATTGTTCTAACTCATACCTACAACTACAACATACTTCTTTATTTATACAAGAGGCTACCAAAACAAGCCGGCTTTCAGATCCATTGTTGGAGAAGAAAATGACTAGATCTAGGTCCACATGCTTCCCAATGATTGATGTAACCATTAAATCTGCAACCAAAATTAAATGCATAAGTTAGCCTCAAAAGAAATCCAAACTAAACCACTCGATGAGAAATATTACCGAGCAAGAGGAAATTAAATTGGTGAACTAACCAAGCCAAATTGGTGAATGAAGGAATCGAGAAGCCACTGAGCTCTATTTGTGAAAAAATGAATACATCACCGAGAGGCCAAAAGAAGCTAGAGAGAACAAGTAACAACTCTAATTTTTTTTTGGTGATATAGGATTGCCGAGAACCCAAGATTCTCCTACATCAGACACCTGGGGTTGTTTTGAGATTATTCTCTAAATCATGCAACAAGTACAACCCAATATGAATCCAACTCAGATTGTGTAATCCATTAACTGTCTTCAATTGGTCTGTTATTCTACTTTACCAGATATTCCATGTACTCTTTTCCTCTTGTGCTTCTACTAAATCTTTGTTCTAAAATTTTCTCAACTTCTTTTGTCCACTTATTAGGATAGTTATTCGGTACTATTATTTCTTCATCAGATTCATGATACTCATACAATTATGTAATGTTGAATATAGGTGATATATACATGTCATCAGGTAACTCAATCTCATAAGCATTTCCATTGTCAAACTTCCTCAGTATCTTGCATGGACCAAATTTCTTCATTTTCAATTTTCCATAGGTTCCAACAGGAAATATGCCTTTCTTCAAATGAACCATTACTTCATCCCCAACTACAAAATTTTTATGTCTTCTTGATCTATTTGCTTTGTCCATGTATTTATGATTACTATGTTCCAACTTATATTTTACTTCCTCATGCAACGTCTTCATGAACTCAATAAATTCTTCTCCTTAAACACTTCTCATTTCTTCACCAGCAATATTCTTCAAATCTGATACACCTCTCAGTTGTATGCCAGTAAAAATCTCAAAAGGTGTTTTTCCTATACTCCTATTTACTAAATTATTGTATGCAAACACTGCTTGTGCCAACATAGAATCCCAATTACTCAATTTTTCTCTAACTAAACATCTCAGAAGATTACCCAAACTTCTATTTACAACCTTTGTCTGTCCATCAGTTTGTGGGTGAAATGTATAACTATAGCTCAACTTGGTACCCAAATTTTTCCAAAGAGTCTTCCAAAAATATCCAACATACTTACTGTCTCGGTTAGAGATGATACTCTTTGGTAATTCATGCAATTTGACAATTTCCTTAAAGAAAAGATCTTCTATATGCACTACGTCTGGTGTTTTTCTACAGGGTATGAAATGTGCCATCTTAGAAAATCTATCCACAAAAAAATATATAGAATCATTACCTCTTACTGTCCTCAGTAAGCCAAGAACAAAATCCATACTGATATCAATCCAAGGTTTCTCAAGAACAAAAATTGGTGTATACAATCTAGTATTTTGACTTACTCCCTTTGCAACTTGAGAAAATCCATAACTTCTCACAAATTTTTGAACATCCTTATACAACTATGGTGTGAAGTATTTCTCCTTAAGAAAATTCAATGTTTTGTTAATGCCAAAATGTCCAGCCAAACCACTACTATGTTTCTCCTTTATCAAATTAGTTCTCATTGATGATCTCGGTATACACAACTGAATACCTTTAAACAAAATACCTTCTTGAATGAAATATTCTTCCGACTTAGTACTTGGTTGATCTTGAATAGGTGCTCTACACTTTTTCCACAGATAAGAAAAATCAGGGTCATTTTCATACAAATCATTCATGTCATCAAAACTAAGAACTTCAATTCTCATTTTAGTCATCAAAGATATTCTTCTACTCAATGCATTGGCAACTCAGTTAGTGACTTCACTCTTATGTTTTATCATAAATGTATAACTTTACAAATATTCAATCCATTTCATATGTCTCTAATTCAACTTATTTTGATTACCCAAATACTGTAAAACCTTACGATCATTATACAACACAAATTCACTCGGTATCAAATAATGTCTCCATTTCTTTAGGGCTTGAAAAATAGCATAGAACTCTTGATCATACACATAATATTTTCTTTTTGCATCATTCAATTTCTCACTAAAGAAAGCAACAGGTTTACCTTCTTGACTCAAAATAGCTCCTATTGCACTACCACTTGCATCACATTCAACTTGAAATACCTTATTGAAATCAGGTAAAGCCAACACATGCAATTCAACAAAATTCTTCTTTAAAGTCTCAAAACTTTTATTGGCTCCATGTGTCCTCTTGAATTCTCTTTTATCTCCTCTCGTAGTCTCAGTCACAACATTACAAATCAAACTGAAATCTTTGATGAACTTTCGGTAAAAAATGTCCTAAACCATGAAATGATCTTACCTCACTAGAATTTTTAGGTGTAGGCCAATTCAAAATAGGTTCAACCTTCTTAGGATCCATCTTCAAACCATCATCTGAAATCACAAATCCCAAATACACAATCTCTTCTTTCATGAAGGAACACTTTTTCAAATTAATCAATAACTTTTCTTCTTTGAATCTCTGCAATACCTGTTTAATGTGCAACAAATGTTTTTCTTTGGTCTTACTAAATATCATAATGTCATCTATGTATACAATCACAAATTTACTGAAGAATTTATTCAAAAAATCATTCATCAATCTCATAAAAGTACTCGGTGCATTAGTTAAACCAAAATGCATAACCAACCACTCATACAAACCGTATCTTGTCTTGAAAGTAGTTTTCCATTCATCACCTTCTCTGATTCTGATCCGATGATATCTTCTTTTCAAATCAATGTTGGTAAAATACTTTTCTCCACTTAAACTATCCATTATGTCATCCATTCTCAGCATAGGAAACCTACATTTCACTATTATCTTGTTGATTTCTCTACAATCAGTACACATTCACTATTCTCCATTCTTCTTAGGTGCCAATATAGATGGTATTGCACATGGACTCAAAATTTCTCTGATCAAACTTTCTACAACAATTCTAGGATTTTTGGTGAAGTTCCTGATTCTTGATAGGTGTTAACTGATGTGGTGCCTTATTCATTAAACTAGATCCAAGAATCAGATCTATACAATGATCAATACCTCTCTTCGGTGGTAAACCACCAGGTACATTATCAAAAATGATCTTTTTGTACTCGGTGAGTATCTTATCAATCTCTTTATATCCACTATTTTCTCACTCAATTTGTTGGGAATCACAACAAAACATACATCATTATTCTTTAAATCCTTAACAAAATTGCTTCCTTACATTAAGCAAACTTTCACAGATCTACAAATATTACCAACATATTCTTCAATCAAAGGTAACAAAATTTGTCTTCTCCCATCAGCCCAAATGGTATATTTATGCAATCTTCCATCATATATAGCATGTCTATCATATTGCCAAGGTATACCCAACAAAATATGACAACAATCTATAGGCATGATATCACATAACACCTTATCATAGTATTTGCCAGTTTTCAAATTCACATAACATTGTTCACTTACCAATAGTGTATGCTCATTCTTGATCCATGAAATTTGATAAGGCTTAGGGTGTTTCAACCTTTCCAACTACAAATTTGCAACCATTTCCTCAGATGTCAAACTCTCTGAGCTTCCATTGTCAATGATTACCTTCCACACTTCATCACTAACTCTGCATCTGTTCTTGAACAAAATTTTCCTTACTGGATCTTCCTTATTACTTTCACTCCATAGTGCTCTTTTGACCATCAAGTTCTTTTCCTTCTCTGGTTCATTCGGTGAGTCTTCTTGCACCAAAGAATTTCTACTATTACTGACCTTCTTAGTTTCATGTGTACACTCAAATGACCTATGTCATTCTTCTCCACAATTGTAACAAGTTCCTTGGAATCCACCTCTTCTATAGCCACCTCAATAGTTACTACTTCTTCCTCTAGAAGAACTTTCAGCTTTCCACTTGGTCTTTCCTTTATCCAGATTTGTTTTTTCTTGATCAGATCTATTTTTTTCACCATAAGATCTACCTCTTCCTCTCAAGAATCTACCATCTCTTCCTCTTTGTCTTTTCTCATGTCTTTTTTTCAATTTCTCCTTAGCTTTCAGGGCAAACTGATAAGCTTCTTCAATACTTTCTAGCTTGACCAAGCTGATTTCCTCTTGGATAGAAACTCTTAACCCATTTAGGTATCTAGCAATTCTTTCCACTTCATCCTCAACATGTCTAGATCTAATGTCCAGTCTATAGAATTCCTCATTATAGTCTTTTACCAAGCTATCTTTCTACCTCAAACTTTGCATTCATTGAACTAGGTTAATTTGATAATCATAGGGTAAGAACTTGCCTTTCAATTTATTCACCATCTTATTCCATACCTTGATTTTGTCTTTTATTTTCCTTTTTCTATCCAATTGTAGATGCTCCCACCATAAGGATGCATGAATTTTCAACTTTGGTCATGCAATTTTCACCTTCCTTTCCTCAGGAACATTTTCATATTCAAAATATTTCTCCATCTTAGTTATCCAATCCATCAACTCATCTGAATCCAACCTTCCACTGTATTCAGGAGGATTGAAATGTGGTGTAGACTTCAAATTTGTCAATTCCTTAAAAAATATTTCTTCACCTTAATCCATCACAGGTACAGGTTCTGCTTCACCTTGTTCATCTTTGACTTCTTCATCACTAACATCCTCAAGATGTCTTCCTAAACGCTAGGTTGTCTCAACAACTTCTAACCTTTCATCAATTTGTCTAAGCATATCTGCTAATCTTGGATTTGCATCTCACCTCCCATGAACCATCTTGAAACCCTTTGCAATTGTAGTTTAGATCACAATTTTCCACCCCATATAAAATATCAACTAGGGTTTATAGGAAGGAACCCTCGACCTAAATTCACAAATTTAGATCCAGATCTAACCTCGCTTTGATACCACCTGAAGCAAGGTAGGACATGACGAGGGGCCAAAGGCACACCCAAATCACCAACCTCCTTGTAGAATCAATACACAAAAGCTACAACACAAGCATGGAGAGAGAATATAGAGACTTTATATATTATTCAACAATAACCTCATACATGTCAGGATGTAAGGCCAATGACTAGATCTAGGTCCACACGCTTCCCAATTGTTGATGTAACCATTAAATCCATGACCAAAATTAAATTCATAAGTTAGCCTTAACAAAAATCCAAACTAAACCACTTGGTGAGGAAGATTATCAAGCAATAGGAAATTAACTTAGTGAACCAACCAAGCCAACTCAGTGAATGAAGGAACTGAGAAGCCACCGATTCCCATAGGTGAAAACATGAATACATCACAGAGATCCCAAAAGCAACTATCGAGCACAACTAACAACATTAACTTTTTTTTGGTGATACAATATTTCCAAGAACCCAAGATGCCCCTGCATCACTATCATTTAGAAAAAATCTTCCCATTCTTCTCAAGAGGAAGATGAGGCCTTAAGAGAACCTCCTGTAAAAGTCCAAAAAATTTCCAATGACTTTGAAAAAATTAAACAATGGTCAGGAAAATAACAATATAATCTCAAGGTCATTTCCATTGTAGAGGGTTTGAGGAAGTTAATTCATAATGATGAACATGACATTAATATCTTATGTAGAATCTCTCACCTCATTGATAAAAATGTCAAACATATTAGAGATTGTGCTCAAGGTCTAGGTTTCATTCCACCTACCACTACTATTGAGACCTTCATGCCTATTTCTACCTCCATTCCTAGTGTGTCCACTTATGATCCACCTATAACAACTTACATTCAAAAATTTAATCCTACAAATATTAGCATTCCTAATCCTATTGTCTCCACTATTCCTTCAAGTGTACCATGTGTTTCTTTACCTTTATCAATGTCAACTTACAAAAATGTTCCTTTTTCATACTCTACCATTCCTTTAATTTCCCATAATGATCCAAACACTTCAAATATATCTCGTACCATTCTTCCTACTAATTCTACTATTAGTAATTTGGCTCAAACTGTGTCTTCCTTGCAACAAAAAATTACTTCCATGACCCAATCCAAGTCTAACATTCCTACTTATGAAATTTCTAGTCCCTTATCCTTAGATATCATCTATGACATTATTCCACAATACATGGAGATTCCTCATCTTGAGACTTATAATGGTAAAGGTGATCCTTTGACCCATGTCAAAACCTTTCAAACACTGTGTAGTGATTTCTCTCATGATCATAGGTTCATGGTTGAATTATTTACTATAACCTTTCAAGATAAGGCATTGGAATGGTATTATTCTTTTCCTCCTTATTCCATTGACTCATTTTAAAATATTTCTAATGATTTCATCCAATTATTTCAAAAAAATATTGGTCCTAAGATTTCTTTAATTGATTTAATGCATTTTAAATAAGGAATTAAAGAAAAAGTGACTGATTTCATTGGTATATTTAAGAATTTTCATGTTGATATTTCATATCATGTGCTTGATATTGATGTAAAATATATTTTTATTTCTAATTTACAAAAAAGACATTAGAGATAATATTATTCTTTCTAAAATTTCCTCTTTTACTTAATTATGTGCAATGCTTCATAATTATCAAATTCAAGCGAGTTAATTTAAGAGCACCACTCAAATGCTTTAGTTGATAAGAGTGATGTCTCATCCCATAACTTTAACAAGTTTCATAAACCAAATAACTTCATTAATATCAAAAATTAATCCAATAATGTTGGTGAGAATGTGGCAACAACATCCAAAGGTGTGGCTCCTTTGTCATATGTTTTTAGACCTTCTTGTAATTTTACTCAAATTTCTGAATCTTTGCATGATGTGATGTTGAATGTGATTAATCCTAAAGTCTTAAATCTTCCTCTTTTTAAACCAATTGACACATCCAAACCTTTTCCCAAATATTTTGATAACAAATATTTTTTTCAATACTATCGTCAACCCAATCATCATACCAAAAAGTGTTTCCATTTGAAATATGTTATTCAAGATCTCATTGATTCTAATGGTGCATATTTTGAGGGTATTAATTATCAAGAAAAAAATCCATATAACCTCCCAACCAAAACCTAAAAATCTATACTAACCCTTTTCCATCTCATTCAACCAATATCATTGAGTTTATCCAATATTTTCCTTCTTCCACTCATGTTGTTAACTACGATGATAAGTGTGCTAAAGACAATAATGTTCTCAAACTCATTGATCATTCCCTAACTGAACCAAAAACCAAACCTAAACTTGAGCTTTGCATTATATTTGATCCTAGTGAGATGATTAAAGCACTTACTGATCCTCTTTATATTATTTCAAAGGTTAATGGTCTCTATTCTTGTGGTGTCCTTATCGATCCTACTCACATGGTGAATGTGATAACTAAAGAACATATTTACAATAGATATTTGTAATGTGATTTATATGATAAATTGATGTTATGATCCAAACTTTCAATGGTTTCCTTTATCATACCCATGGATTTATTTAATTTCTTATTTAAGCTGGTGGTAAAATGTTAAGTGCCACCTTTTTTTTCATCTGAACTTTTGATCAGTTTCAAGTCAAATTTGGTCTTCATTAGATAAATTCCATGAAAGCTGTATCCTCTCCTATCCATAAGTATTTGAAATTTCCCCATAATAGAGAAATCATAGATGTTAACCATAGTCTTGGTCAACCTTCAGTTCCTTGAGATTTTATTGACCTTGTTTTATTTTGGCCTTTTATGCCTCAACCAAATCAACCCCATAGAGATGATCTCTTTCAATAATATCAAAACTATAAAATCCAAATGATTTTTGAGCTTGGAAAACCTAAGGATGTTCCATCTCCTTTCCTTGGACCTAGACTTCTCCCTACACCAGCTACACCTCCTATATATTCTTAAATTATGCCTCCTATATCTTATAAATGATTTTCCAATGCTATCTTCCAACCTAGTTTGGTTCCTACCATTCTTCCTAAGGAAGAAAAGGGCCTGATGTTGTTTATCCTGAACCAAACCAAATTTATAAAAAAACCAAGTGTAACCATTGTGCTCATGACCATTTCCATAAACATCATGCTAGAGCCCATCAACATGCTTCCAAAAAACTTTCTTCACCCAAAAAACCTATTGATTATTTGATTACATTTGACCTTCCTATGCTTGAACCAAAGGAGGAAGTTAATTAAAAAATACAAAATAGAACAAACATGATAATGAAATTTTTATCTTGGATTCTATTGCAATTAATTTAGATAAAGAAGATACTATTGATGATGATGCTTTGGATTTTCCTAATGCAACTAACGATGATATTTATGCTAGTTATTTTGATGACATGTATGATCTTATTAATGTTAATCATGATCTACCTATGGATGATGTTAACCTAACCTTTCAGGAGCACATTGAAACATTCAAACATTAGTCAGAACAAAGCATACATCGACATATAGAAAAACTATTCACAAGCCACCTCAGATTGAGCTAAATGGGAGCACCCAGGCACCATTTGATTTTATTGTTTAAGAGGGATGTGGGTGTGATCTCCAAGAAAAATGAGCCTATCCCAAGTGCAGATTAGGGAAGATTAGGATCCTTTTCAAGCCATGGAGACCCCAAAAGTACCACAAACCAGGTATAGAGAACCTATTCTTCCCTAGGGTTCCAAGGGTGCAAGTGATGAGATGCAGATTCTAGGCTTAAGAATGCAATGCAAGATTCATTTTAATTGAAAGATGGATGTGATATGGGATTAAAATAATATTTAATTATTGAAATGAACTAATTTAATCCATTAAAATAAGCTAGGATGAGTTAGAACCATGAAAACATGAAGTAAATCTAACAATCTTAAGATATATTATGGTAATCTAGATGAAATTTAACATTATAAAAATGCTATGAAAATGAAGAGTGAATTGATAATTTTCTCTTGGAAGGAGGACTACTTATAGATTTTGAGAAGAGGCTTGGGTTAGGAAGGGTGATCAGGGTTTAGGACCAAGGATTAGGAACTAAGGTCAAAGGGATAAAGATTAAGGGTTTCTCACACATGTGTGAGAAACAATAGGGAAGTGTGCTAGGGGAGAAGGGTGGAAGAAGGGAGATAGGTCTTCATTAAGAGGCTTTAAGATCTATTAATGATGGTGTAAGAATTCATTAATGCATTTGTAAGGCTCATTAATGAGGGTGTTGAATTTGAGTCAAGGGCGAGGATTAGCCTAAGAGGGTTAGGAATCACCCCTTAAGTAGGGTTAGGGAGTGATTAGGAATGAGAGGATAAGTTTAGAAGAGTCTAGAAGATATCTAGGGTTTTTGGGATTTAAATAAATATTTAATTGATTTAAGGAGGATTTGGGGATTGCACTTTATTTATTAAATAAATTAATAAATAGGGAGGGATTAATATTTAAATTTGATTTAAATATTTTTGGAAAGGATTATTTAATTAAATGAATTTAATTAAGATAGGAAGGGATAATAATAATAAATAAATAAATAAAATAAATAATTAATCAAATAATGATGGTGTCATCAGGACTTTTATTAACTAAAATATTTTTAATTAACAAGATGAATTTTTAGGTGTCTACACTACCAACTATGTTTTTAAAACAATTATCTTAGTCTTAGTGATGAACAAAGTGACCTATCTTCATAGCATGGTCCTTGTTTGGAATTGAATATTGTTCCATCTACTGTGTTTGATGTTTCTCCTCTTCCATGTTTCCCACCTTCCCTAAACTCTATAGACCAAGATGGGGGGATGGGTGGTAGGTGATATGCTCGACTAGCTCCTCTTGTGTAGTAAAGATTATGTGTTTTCTTGTTGTAATTGACTTCCCCCATGATGTAATACTTGATGTATATTTTGTATAGATTTATTTAGATGATCCTTGTTGCTCCATTTGCACAAGGTGATAAATGAATCAATCTTTCATGATATTCCTCTTTTTTTTTTTATAAAAAAAAATCTTATTTATTCTATATATTGTTACATGTTATGTCATGCATGTGCTACTGGTTGTAAATGTTCCTTTGTGTTGTCTGAGAGGGGATGATGAAAAATGGTAGCTACCTATTCTTTTTGGTCGCCATAATGTTGTCCCAAAATACTTTTTTTTTCATGACTATTATGTTGAATTCTTCCATTATGCATGTAGTTCTACTACCTTTGGGGAATGATGAAATTTAATTTTGATATAATATCTCATGCATTATTATATGATCATACTGTTAGAAATAGGGAATACTGAGAGGGGGGGGGGGGTGAATCAGTATTCTACAAACTTTATCTTTTTCCCACTTATGGATATAACAGATTATCTTTATACATGCATAACATAAGAAACTAAACAATATGCATAACAATAAAGAACTCATAACACATGATATGTTCTCAAGGAAACCCTGGCCAAGGGAAAACCCCGGTGGGGATGGTACCCAAAAAGATCCACTAATCAAAAGTATCTTGTTAAGGATGTTGACCCTGTTAGGAGTCTATTACATATGTATAGTGTATCAGTCCTGGTTAAGGGACTATAGGCCTTGTTAGAAGCCTCAACCCTATTAGAAGTTGTAGATACAAAATCTGATTACAAGATGAGCCCACCGCCCAAACAAGTAATATACAATGTATACTGATTACAAAAATGGATTAAGGTACATAACCTTATACTTCTTACATCAATGTCTTCTTCGTTGCTCTTACATTTGCATCATATCATATCATCACCATACTACACTTCACTTTTATTCTTACAAATACAATTACATATATACAAGTTATTAAGGTTAATAAATTTACATGGTCGGCTTCCATATATCTTTATCTAAAGGTAAACATCTAGGATGTCATCCCTTTATATTGTTAAGTCATTATTTTGGTAAACAAAATAATCCCTTAACTCTTTACCAATTCTGTCTTCTTATTCTGACCTGTCGGCTTAACACTGTCTTCGGTAAAACTACCATAACTAATTCTGTACATTCCGTACTAACTTGCACTCTGAGATGGGTCATTAGTAGCCCTCATAGCATCTATGTTAAAGTGCGCAAGCATTGAACTTTCTCCAATCAACATCGCAAAGAAAAATTGTATCCTGGTACACTGTGAAAACACTATCTCACACTTAGACAAATTTGCATTGCGATCTACCATACTTGCTCTCTGACCTATGTGCTCTTAATGTGGATCATATGTTTCCATAATGAGAACATCTATGTACTCACTTCAGCCAAATTGCCAACAATCTCCCCCTTTGTCATTGGTGGCAACATATGAGAAAATTGGCTAAGTGTACAAGTCAAAATCTCAAAATGTATAACATTATTCTGGCCATAGTATAGAATATGTATACTATCCTTATAACTCCTCAAAATATACTTTCTGATGCAAAAATTCATACAATACTCCCCCTAAGAGTATCAATCCTTACATAACAATTTTATGCTCTACTACAATCACTCGCCCTTTGACAACAATGACAAAATAAAGTAGTGAGGATTACAAAATTGTAACCCCAAAATTATACCTCCATTTGCTTATTGCAAAGCCAGTAGGCTTGCAACACAATCTACAAAATTTACTTTCATGGCTTCAAACTCTTTCTCCCATGACTTTCTGATAGAATTTGCCACATTCAGAAGTGTGCTTAATCCATAAGCTGCTATCTGACAAGCTTGAAGGTTCTCAAAATTGAATTTCTAAAATGATGTCTTAGCAATAAGACATTCTTCTAACTCTTCCTCTATAATGCTCAACTTCATAGATGTATGCTCTCTCAGAAGTTCAAATCTTCTCAATTTCCTATTCTTTTCATCTTGCAACGATCTTATTTCATCATAACACTTCCTAACTTTCTTCTCAACATCACTTACTTTTACATTGGGTCTAGAAAGAAGATTAGATTCATTCTGAATCTCAGCTTCCTTCACCTTGATTTTTTGCTCCTCTGCTACTATCAAAATCTCAGGTTTTGTACACTGTATGTACAAAGCTTTTCAAGTCTCCAAATGTTTCCTCAAGTTCTTGATACAAACATCAAGACTAATAATATCATTTCTGATATTCTGACTTATACTTAAAATCATTTCAACTTCATAAGCTGCTTGAGCTCTTACTTTGGCAATGTCTGATCAGTTGGTAAACTCATCATCAAAAGTACTTAGTACCTTTTTGGCTCTCTCCAAAGGATCTACTTCTGAAATATGTGTAGTTACAATACTTTGCAACTTCTCTATCAGTTCCTTCAGACTTCCTTCTAGATTCTTTACTTTCTTATTCTTTCCAATAATCTTATTCAAAGAACTAATAAGCTCTAGTTGATCATCATCATCAACTTCTTTACTCAAGTCTTCAAAAAAAAGTTCCAATTTCTTTCTTCTTTGCCTCAGGAGTGGGTGCATGAATTTCTGTCTTTTTAGGTTCATCACTCACTAATTCAGTCTGCACTGCTTCTTCAGTCCTATCCAGTTCACCAAGAGCCGAATTGTCAACAATGTTATCTAAATTCTTAAATACATTATCTTCCATGTCCAAGGTCACCTTAGTACCTTCAATGTCCATTGTATCATCTTCAATGTTAATAGCTGAAAGAGAGGGAATGTCCTCTTGTTCAACATCAACTGCATGTCTTGCTATAACTGAAGTTTCTCCAATAGTTTCTGTCATTACTTTAATTACTGCTTGCTCTGTTTCTGTTCTCACTTCCTCATATTGTCCTGCCATGATTTGAATGGTTCTCCTCTTAGTCCTCAAAAGAGTACCAAGGGGATTCAAAATCTATTCAAGATGCTCATCATCTTTCACAACATATAGTTTCCTCACCATATTTTCTCTTATAGTTTTATCTTCTTCTTGTGCTCTCATTTTCCTGTTAACAAGCTTCTTGAATAGGTCGTCAGGAATCTTGCCCTAAATAGTACCAAACTTCTTGTTAGCCAGAATCATGTACTTAACAATAGAATTTTCAAGATTCAATCTCTCAGAATAGTCGTAAAGATCATAGTACTTATTCATCTTAGTAAAGTCTCCATCTTGTATGATTTCTTCATTCACTCTCTCAATTCTAGGTTTCCATGCTTTCTTCTTCACAGTGGTGTCATCTTCTTTAATTACTACAATTTTCCTAGGGACTGGTGGCACCAAAACTTTTTGCCTCTTACCAGGTCCTGTTGCACTTTCTTTCTTTCTCTTGCTCGGTGTTACTTGTTCCTTTTCTGGTTCTTCTACTTTCACTTTAATTAGTGTAGGCTCTCTCTGTACTGCACTGGATAAAGGTGGTACACTCAAGACTTCTCCCTGTCTAACATCTCTCAATACTGCTGCTATCTATTTAGCTACCAAAAATTCTCTTTCTGTCATCCCCGTGTCTTTCAATATTCTCTTTATGGTACTGTCAACTCTTTTCTTAGACTGTTTCTCTTTAATTTTAGCTTTAACAAAATTAAATTTGTCTTCATAAGTTCCAAATCTCTTGCACTGGGTGTCCAACTTACTCTTAAGTAACCTGCCAACATATCCTTCTATCTCTGCCTTAGATATCTCATAGCCAAGAGGGTCTATGAACTCAATTCTAGGTTCCACTGCTTCAATATAGGTAAATTTAGTGTCAACCATGAAACATATATCATCTTTATATTTCTCCACAACAGATTGTGGAATCCTTGATCTATTAGATACCAATCTCTGAAATGTCTTCAATACCAATATAGCACTTTCATTCACATTATCAATGACATGTCTCAAATACACTTTATTGATTCTTTCCATAGTGTTTTGTCCATTATTCCAATCATCTGTGACTATGTAAGGAAATCTCCTTAATAGGTGGAAAAACATATAAGTGATCAAAGAAGAAAATCTAAATTGTGCATACTTGGTCTTCTTAATCTTCTCCGAATTTTCAAACAATTGAATTCTCAGGATTTCACACATATCTACTGGTACCTTGTCAACACACATCAAATATGCTATATGTACCATACCAGCTGCCATATCATCTTCTCTAGAATTTGCACAAAACTTAGTGGTTAGGATTTTGCACAAATATCTTACATCATCTTGCTTG
Organism: Chamaecyparis obtusa; assembly: GCA_027943335.1. Taxonomy (NCBI): domain Eukaryota; kingdom Viridiplantae; phylum Streptophyta; class Pinopsida; order Cupressales; family Cupressaceae; genus Chamaecyparis; species Chamaecyparis obtusa. The sequence continues at coordinate 1,323,795 of BSBK01005648.1, read as the reverse complement.
ATTTTACTGATTACAATTCCTCTACCATTATAGGATGAACCTGTGTTATCAATAACTATTTTCCTCATATTCTTCTCATTTAAGGGAATAGCACCAGATTTGGATAATCCAGTTACATCATGAATCAAATCAGCAGTAATGTCTATAATGTCTATTACTCTATCCTCTAGCCAAAATTTCCCAATATGAATCCTGCTCAAAATGATCTTAGTGCATTCTTCATCGTCAAACTCATATTTCAATGGGTACCTAACAATCTCATTGTCTTTCAAATGTTCATATCCTTGCTTAAAAGACATATCTTGATTGTAAATCTTTTGATACTCACTGGTAAAGTCACTGTCACTTAGGGTTTCAATCTTACATCCAATATAACTTCTTACATTTTCTAAATGCAAAACTCAGTCTGGTATAGATGATAGTACTAACTTAGGATCATCTTCCAAGGGTTCTACTGGTTCTTTCTTCAATCTAGGTCTATTCTTATCTCTGACATTGTGAATTAAGGATACATCCATGATTTCTTCTAATCTCTTGTACCAATTCAAAGATTTATCAAGATAAATACCTCAAATTCATGATTTTAGGGCTTCCACAAATTTAGCACTTCAATCCTTCATCAAATCACTGCAAAATGCTTCCAATCACTACTTTCTGCTCTTTCAAAAACTTCAATTCACTTAGATAGAAAAATGACTTTGATCATAACCTTTTATCACTTGAATCTCACTTAGGTCTGACATCGCATTCAATTCTTTTGCTGCTTCATTCTAAGAAGCTATTTCTGTTAACCTGCAATACTTAAAACTTCTTGCAATCTCACAAAACATAACATTTTATTTTTCTCTCTTAACCATAGCATTAGTACATCATAAACTACCTTACATTAACTGTGCAAGACTCAATGCATCATAAATCTACTTCTATACTACTTCTATACTAATTTACATAATTTAAGTGCTTAAAGATAGGTCAGGTAAGGATTCATTCTTACCCCTTAATACTTCACCTGTCTGATTACCTTCCATGTTGATTATGCCTTCTTGATCTATTCCTTTAACATACTTCACTTCATTTATATTGCTACAACATTCTTTCTGTCTATTACTTGTATCTTCATTCCTTCTTGCATTGTTTCTAGGGTTAGGGTTCGGATGATAAGTTCCATTGTTCATTCTACAAAACCTTGCTATATGTCTAATCCTGTTGCATATCTAACAAACAATTCCATTGTTCCCATATCTCTATCCTTGCTGATTAATCTGTGACCTGCAATTTCTAGCAATGTGTCTAACTTTGTTGCATCTATAACACACTACATTTCTTCTGTTCATGTCTTCAGTAGGTCTCTTATCTGCATTGTTAGTATTCCTAAACATTCTATTACCATAATTATTCTCAATGACTTTAGGTCTTCTACATTCAATAGCTCTATGTCCAAAACCATGACAATTATAACAATAACCATTAAGAGGTTTAAACTATTTACCTGTGCAATCTCTTTTCATATGACCAATAGTATTACAAGAAAAACATCTACCTTTGAATTCTCTTTGCATACCTTTGGGTGATTCCTCTTTCTTCGGCGATTCTTCTTCTTCTTTAGGTGCATCTTCAAATTTGTTGTTCTCATCAGGCTTCTTCTCATCTATACTTTCAGATGTCTTCAGATCTGGTTTCTTGCTTTCATCATTTGTTCTAAATATATTAAATCCAAGTCTAGTCTTATGATAAGATGGTTTCCCAAAAGAAACTTGTTCATCAATCTTCTCACTATTTGAATATAGCCTTTCAAGTTGTTGTTTGGATTGAGGCAGTTCACCTTTCACAATCTTATTGTACTTCTCAAGTTCTGCATACTGCACATTTACTTTCTCCAATTCGAATGTCACTTTTTCAAGTTTAGATTTCAGTTCTTCATTTTTAGTCTTTAGACTTTCATTCTTAGATTTTAGATTTACTTCATTTTTTCTATTTCCATCTTTCAAACTAAGCTTCAAATTTACTATCTTCAATTCATGCTTAAGGATCTCATTTTCTTTTTCCAAGTTGTTATCACAATCTTCAATAAGAATTTCGGATTCCTTTTTAGATCTCATATCTTCTATCTTGTTTTTCAATTTCTCAATAAGGTTCTTTGCATCATCATATTTCCCTTTCAGAGTGTTTCTTTCATCAGTAAGCATATCAATCTTCTCAAGAGCTTCATCAATATTCTTCTGCAGTTGATCCATATCCATAGAGATCTTACTCAAGCTGCTAGGCTTTCCTTGAATGATTCTTTTCCAAGTAACTAAGCTCTGATACCAATTTTTAGAAATAGGGAATACTGAGAGGGGGGGGTGAATCAATATTCTACAAACTTTATCTTTTTCCCTCTTATGGATATAACATATTATCTTTATACATGCATAACATAAGAAACTAAACAATATGCATAACAATAAATAACTCATAACACATGATATGTTCTTGAGGAAACCCTGGCCAAGGGAAAACCTTAGTGGGGATGGTACCCACAAAGATCCACTAATCAAAAGTATCCTATTAAGGATGTTGACCCTGTTAGGAGTCTATTACATATGTATAGTGTATCAGTCCTGGTTAAGGGACTATAGTCCTTGTTAGAAGCCTCAACCCTATTAGGAGTTGTAAATACAAAATTTGATTACAAGATGAGCCCACTGCCCAAAAAAGTAATATATAATGTATACTAATTAAAAAAATGGATTAAGGTAGGTAACCTTATACTACTTGCATCAATGTCTTCTTTGCTGCTCTTACATTCACATCATATCATATCATCACCATACTACACTTTTATTCTTACAAATACAATTACATATATACAAGTTATTAAGGCTAATAACTTTACATGGTCAGCTTCCATATATCTTTATCTAAAGGTAAACATCTAGGATGTTGTCCCTTTATATTGTTAAGTCATTATTTTGGTAAACAAAATAATCCCTTAACTCTTTAACAATTCTATCTTCTTATTCTGACCTGTCGGCTTAACACTGTCTTCGGTAAAACTGCCATAACTAATTCCGTACATTCTGTACTAACTTGCACTCTAAGATGGGTCATCAGTATCCATCATAGCATCTATGTTCAAGTGCACAAGCACTGAACTTTCTCTAGTCAATGTCGCAAACCAAAACTGTATCCTGGTACACTGTGAAAACACTATCTCACACTTAGACAAATTTGCATTGCGATCTGCCATACTTGCTCTCTGACCTATGCGCTCTTAATGTGGAACATATGTTTCCATAATGACAACATCTATGTACTCACTTCAGCCAAATTACCAACACATACCGACCCCAGAGTTAGTAGATACCTTCTATTCTCTCTTTTTTCATGTTCTTTTTTCTGTTGTTATGTCCTTTCTTGGAGGCATTCTTATAGTGGAAATGTTTCTTTTGGGTGCATGCATGTTCCTTTAAATCTATTTATCCTATTGAGGCATTTGCAATGGATTTAACATGGGGGCATGCACTCTACTCCTTGTTTCATATTTTTCACACACACACACAATGATTCAATGTAATCTTTCTTATGGATGGCTAAAGAGATAATGATTTCCTTGTTTTCATCCTTTCATTGGATACCTTAATGGAGTCAATACTTCCTTAAGAACTTATCCTCCTTTGATCCTCTTGGAAAAATGATTTCCTTAAGCTTGATAATTTTCATATATCTCTTAATGGAGACAATGGTTTCCTTAAGGAATGATCTTTCTTTCCTTGATTCCTATAGAGACAGTGTTTTCCTTAGGTCTGATCACCCTTGTTGAATCCATTAACATAGACAATTCTTTCCTTAAGGGATGATCCTCTTTGATTGGTTGAACATCGTAGAATATCTTGCTAGACCATCAATGCCATCTTTTGCAACACATTCTCTTTTCATGATCCATAGTAGGACAATACCTTACTAGGTTAGTGCTCATGCCTCTTTCTTTCTTCTCACTTCTAAGCGATGCCTCTTTTATATTGGTTTTGGATTGATAAGGGCTTGAGTCACGTACAAGCTTGATTTTTCTTTGTCTCCTTGACCTTTGTAAGATTTTTATTATGCATTGATCTTTTTTTCAATGAGAATGAGTTTGTTTCATACTCCTTCTAAAGTGGGGGCTAGATGTACACTATCCTAAAAAGTTAGCACCCATGATTAGATGCTTTATTAGGACATATTAGACTCATTTTTGGTGATTTTGAGGTCTTAATATTTGTTATGATTAATCATATCAAGATGATTACTTTTTTCCTCCTTATTTCCACTCTTCCTAAGCTCCTATTTAAATTTGAACCTATTTCTCATGTGACATGTCACCAATGGCGACCTGTCCCTAGGTTTTGGGGCCTAAATTTTACCTGTGGCATGATGTTGGGGTCTGATCAAGGGATTTTATTTTGTGGTTGGCCTAGATCAAATTTGAATCCTGAAATGATGGAGGAAATATAAGAAACCTCTATCTCTCCTCATCTTGGATGTCACAACCATACTCAATAATTTTGACAATCAATCTATCAATATTTTCAAGCAAGCAAGAGAAATTTTATTCAAGATTTGAAGGCAAGAACTCGAGATCAAGATATCCAAGTACCCAATTATTCAAGATTATCCAAGACAAAGGAATGCTTCTCCAATTGATGCAAGTTTCTCTCTCATTATGGAAAAGTAGAAGGATTCTCAATCAAGAAAGAAGATCCATCTTTCCATCCTTCTTTCTCCTTCTTTGCAAGTGTTATCAAGCATATCTACACTTAATATCTAGGAATGGAATTCATAGATCTATGCATTTATGAGGGAATCCTTAATTATACATTACATTCCAAGGTCAAATCTTTATATTTCAAGTACATTCAAACATATTCATGGATATGAGAAATTTCTACATCCATCCATGATGGTTTATGCAAGGTATTATCTACCTTTCTAATTTTACTCCTTTACAAAATTTAATTTAATTTATAAGGTTGATTCCTAAATAGGGTTTTGACCAATTCACCCTTTTTTGTGTGTAGAAATAGTTTATAGAACTATCAAATTAGATATGGTCAGATAGGGAATAGTCATATGATCTGTGAAAAATTTAGACAAAAAAACAAGGAGAACATCACCATTTCCATCATGTTCCTACAATTTTGATCTTAGATTTCAATCACAGGTTAGTTCTAACTTCTAGTTTTTGTTTTTATAAATTTTTTCTCACTGTCTATTTGTTATAGTCTATTTTTACTAATTTTTCAATGAATTTCCTCGTTAATAATTTATATTTATATATCTTATCATCCTCCTTTCATAAATTACATATTTTAGTAAAGGATCCCTGTCCCACTTAGTGTTTGAGTCTCCTCTTGAACATAGTGGGGCATCTTCCTTCCTAGATGTGCAATTCATGAAAAGGGAAGTGGAATTTCCATCTATGCATTTTACCATGTTCCATTTTCTTCATGTACATGACCTACAAGAGAATTCATGTTGCATTGGTTCTCATAAAGCACCAAGCCACAAATAAAGAAATAATGTTGAATAAATCAATCATTATAAATTATTTGCATTATCTAGTGATATGCCAAGAGGTTCTTGAGAGCATTTATACACTATTTTTCAAGAATATCAAGCTATTGAAAGTGTTTTTGTTTATAAAAGTAATCACCAAGGACATCCTTGAGATAAAATCACAACATTGTAATCTCAAACTCTAAATACATAAACACACCTGCATTGCGAATGAGGTTATAAGGATTAGCAGTTTAGTATGCCTATCCTTACCATGTTTATTAATAATTTTATGTAGGATTTTCTCATTTGTATTTTTAGAAGCTTTAACTTGACCATTAAATTTAGGATAGTAAGGATCACATAAGTGATGTTGACTATGATTTGAGGAATTTATTCACATATTTTCTCTTAAATGACAAACCATTATAAAAAATCAAAGTGGAAGGTAAACCAAATTGAGAAATAATATTGTCAAGGATGAATTGACAAATTAATTCAACAATTGTAGATCAAAGAGGAATGAATTCAATCCACTTCATAAAGTAATATGCATTAATGATGATGAATGTATGTCCTTGAGAAAGAGGGGAAATTTTTATATCAAGATCCAAAACCCATAAGGAAAAAGGCCAAGGAGATAATTGAGTTCTAATTTTTTGGGTAGGAGAATGAATCAAATTGTTATGTTGTTGATAGAGATGTAAATTTTTGACAAAGAAAAAGGAATCCTTTTGGATATTTTTCTAGTATTAACCTATAAAAGGAAACTTTTGAACCAAATATTTTCCACCAAAATGATACCCTTAAGCACGTAAATGTGCTACCTCAAGGTAAATATGGACCTCTTATCTATTGAGGAAATGAAAGTGAAGACCAAATTATAGAAACTACTATAGATTTTACTAGAGAGAATAATTTAATGTGCAAAAAGGTTTCAAATTTGATGCAGGAGCATCTCGGGTCCTTGGCAATCCCGTGTCACCAAAAAGATGTTTGAAGTTTTTTGTGTTGCTCGGTTCCTTCTTTGACTGAGTTGGTTTGGGGTTTCTTAGTTTCCTTTGTTTATTAGTGTTGGTTGGTTATCTCTTTGGCACTCCATGAATATCCTTGGCGCTCAGTGATGCTTGTCTAGTACTCAGTTTCCCTACTTTCTGAGTTGTTTATTTTGGATTTCTGTTGAGGCTGACTTGTGCATTTAATTTGGGTCACAGATTTAATGTTGGTATCTATCATTGGGAAGTGTGTGGACCTAGATCTGGTCATTCCTTCCATTGATGGTGGATCTAAAAGCCAACTTGATTTGGTATCCTCTTGTAAATGTAGTTGTTTATGTTAGGAATGGGAACAGTGAGAGGGGGGGTGAATTAGTGTTCACTGAATTTTATCTTTTCCTTGAATCTTTAAACTGAACTTAAATGCTCAAGTACTAAAATAAACATACACATAAACATGAAACATGAAATCAACACATAACACCAATATGGTTATGAGGAAACCCAAATAGGTAAAAACCCCAGTGGGAATTGACACCCACTAATATTCTATACTAGTGTTTTATGATCCTTGTTAGAAGATCCTTAACCTCGTTAGGAGTTGCTTTACAATGTATTAAGTACAGTAGACCTTGTCAAGGGTCGAACCCTATTAGGAGTCTTTTACAATAGTCCCTATTAGGGGAGTGGATGCACTATCCTATAGCTCACTGCTCAAGTGGTGAAGGCTACAACCTTATGATCTTAGATACACACTATATCTGCTAGATGAACTGTCACTATGACACTACTTGTCTAATTGGTTCCTTTGATGTGCTGATGCTTTGACCTCTTGTAAAGCTCTAATAAATATTATAGATTCTTTGGATACTTCTACTCTACTTATCACAACTCTATATCAACTTTCCTACAAATTAAAATGGGCGCATCTCATATTTATATGTGCACACAAAACAAATAACTAGGTTGGCCCTTTAACCAATTACATACAATGCTTCCAATTGAATTGGCTCAAGCATGTTTACAAACAAACATATTAATATATCAGCAACCTAATTACAATAGGCACATAGCCTTTACAACATTAGAATATAACCACAAATCAAAATGCTAACAGTCGGCTGCTTACTCTGTTCTTCTTTGGCACAAACTGGCTATGTAACTTCAACTGTCTGTAAGTTTGACATACTTAAATATCTGATCATGAACTCATAGACTAAGCATGAATATAGTCTAACCAACTTATCTTCTAGGACACACACCATAACTCGATCGTACGCACATGCGCTGATGCTCTGAGCTTTAGGTACTTTGTACACTATCCAATCTTCAACACTTAACCGATTTCTGATATTCTCATCAAGTGCGCTACTTGGCCAAATAATAGTATCAGAAACCTAGAGAAATGGATTGCCTATTTCAGGATTGGACACCCCAAATGATTCCTAAATGAATTATTTGGTCTCATTTAATTATCGACCAAGGATGTAAACTTGGAATGGCATTTGAAAAGTATATGCTTCAAACCTTCTCTTTCTAAGTCTATTTAAGGAATTCAAATGCTTATGCTTCAGGAAAACTATACTAAAATTGGTAAGAAAATGTATTCTAATCAAAGCAGGAAATTGTAGTTAGGAACTACTCCAACTGATTGTGCTGCAGGAACAGACTACTAATTATGATACTAGTAGCTATAAGAACAACAGAGTTCTAATACATATAAATGAATAGGAAAATGAACTCTACACTATCAGAACAATTCAATCATCAAGTGGGCCCCCTTGAATGAGTGAATGAGAAGTACAATTAAGATGAAAGATGCAAACTTGAACTGAACATTCTATTCATCCATAAAATGATTACACTTGATTGAAACAGTATGCAAGAGTTCTATTAAAAACCAGTTTGTTCGACTAACTCCAAAAGAGTCACAACAGTCGATTATTTAAAAGGAAGCTACAACTATCTCCTAAATCTACGATCACTTCATAAGTGAGGATCAGTTACAACTCATAAAGTTTCACAACATAAACATTATTGACCATGAATAATCCTTGAATATAGTGCACACTAAATTTGCGCATTGCATGCAACATAAAGTATTGACTTGCTTGCGAAGATTCTACAATCCACAGTTGGCTTTGATGACTCTTGCGATAGTATGTTGGTCTTTGAATATCCACAATCAACTCCTACAAAACAATCAATGCACACACATCCAACCATATACATATATATCCACATCATCAATATTAGGAAAAGGTGTAAGTCTTAATTATCACTCTTGCAAATCCTATGGCTACAGGAGGTAACTACCCAAAACATAGCTTAGGTAAGGAAACATCCATTAACATGTATAGCTATTATATTCACCATTCCCATCCATGAATTTAAGTAGATATTATGTCTTTATAAGTATCCACATTTCCATCTTATGTTCACACACATATATAACATATACATACAAACCATAAGCTCATATGCTTAAAACCATAAATTCATGTCTATGTGCAATCAATTTGTTCTAGAAAGAGGATAAAAAGAACTGAGAAAGATGGCTATTTTAGAAGCCCATCATTCCCCCCAACTGAACTATTGCTGGTCCCCAACAATCATGAAGTTCTGAATCCTAGCACAGACTCTCAAATCACTAGCTGTTCTCTACCCAGACTCATCATTAACATAATCAAAGTATCCATGAGTTTCTTTGAGTCTTTCCCATCACTGTACTTCAACGGCCATGTCATAATCTACCGCACTATTGTTCATCACCAACAATGGCTATAGGAAGAGTGGAGGCTGAAACCTTAATGGAAACCAACGGTTAAGGAGTGTCCTTCCCAACATAATGTACCATGGAACTCTTCTTGTAGCAAGGGTTAGATTCTATGGTGAGTGAGGTTCCCTTGACTTTAGATCATGTGACATCCTTATCCACCTTTGCCTAGAGGCATTGATTTCTATGGCAACATCTCGTGAGGAATGCTAGTCCCAGTTTGCAAAATCTTGCTCTTGCACTGGATAGATCTTATTGGCTCCACTAGTGTTTGCTGTGACATAAAGCCAATCAAAATATGTCCACCTGAAGTGCTGAAGTTTAGGCCTCATCATCAAAGGAGATGAAATTTCTTTGTCTTTGTATGGCACAACCTAATGTTCCCTACTCATCTTGTTCTGCATCCAAGACATAACTGCTCCTAACTGTACATCCCCTACATAGAGGAGTGAATTCCACTCCGTGTCATCAGGAACTGCTAGGTTATGTAAGTACAATTCACACAATAGGTTTTTCAGAGTCATTGGAGCAGACTAAAAGGCATAGTAAAATTCATGGGGAGTTGATATAGAAGGATTGAGGCCTTCTAAAATTCTTGTTAATTTGAAATTAACAAGTTTCTCTTTAAGGAATAATGCATACACCAAAGATGGTGATCTGCATTCCATCAGCTCTGGAATTAATCCTGTAATCTGATCAATCCTCCACTTCAATATCTCAATCTCATCTGATTTCTGCTCCAACTGAGAATCCTACTCACTAATGACTCATTTCAATTTTTCCTTTTCTAATTTCCATTGTGTCTTTTACCATAACAACTGTTGGTATAAGTTTATCTCTGCAACAAGGGGTGTAGACAAATCTGGTGGGGGTAAAGGTTCTTGATTGAGTATATCCACCCATCCAAACTGAAAGTGAGGAGTTTTAATTTTTTTCTTTCATGCAAAGGACTTCCCCTTCCACAAAACAATTGTCTTTATTACATTTCTTTCCTCACTAACATCAACTATTACCTTAGCCAACATTTCTAACCTATCCTGACTACTTTACTAGGGTACTTCTTCAATAATTTTGGTTCCAAAGTTAGGGGTTTCTTTTGAATTCATACTAACATCTGGCCTAATAGAATTATCTACAAATTCCTCTGCATTCTCAGAGTCCTTGTCACTATCAATCAGTATGTAGTTAACTCCAAGATTAACCTCTAATTTTGGACTCTGCTCTCTCAATATAGTGTCACTGGCTGCAGTTTGATGAAACAATTCCTCAGAAGAGGAATTTTCCAAAGACTCATTTTCTACAGATTCATGCTCTATGGATTCAGAAGACTCAAGGTTAATAATAGGAATAGAAGCTTCAACATCTTTCTCAGAAAGTCTTCCACTTCTCCTCATAGGGGGTATGGATGAGCTCGGAGGACTCTTCCGTTTCTTTCTTTTAGTGACTACCTCCTCTGCTACTACTTCAGGAGGGTTTTCAAAATTCTACTCCCTAGGGGAATGTAGGGTTTCTTCCACATTATCAGTATTATCACTAGGTTGAGGTTCTAATATTTCCTCTTCTGGTTCTGTTGTTTTACCCTTATCTTTCCTAGATGTAGACCTGGTCCTTACAGACGGTGAGGATTCAGGAATATTGGGAGCTTCCATACTTTTGTTTTTCTTCCTCTGAGAAGTAGAGGCTCCAGCACTGAACGTTATTTTTCTAGGTGACCTAGAAATGGAATGAGAGGCTTCAGGATCATTCTCAATTCTTTGAACAATTTTACGAACCCCAGAGGATGTTTTCTCTCTTCGACCAACACCATTACCTCGAGGGCCGACTACTCTAGGTTCAACCTCATTCATTTGAAAAAATTCTTCCCATGTCCCAACCTTTTGTCTATTCAATTCCCTTTCTACAATTAATTTTATTAAGCAATGATGTGAAATAGACTGGTTACTTCCCGACTGGACTAATAAAGCTTGCTTTTTCACAATGTTAAATAGGAAGCTGGGAAGATTTACTGGTATGTTGTCATGCTAAAGATGACTAAGAATTTTGAAATGCAAAGCATGAAAATACTTGTAGCATCCCTCACATGTGAAGTACTAAATAACAAATGCGGTTGGCTGAATGAACTCCAGAGGCAAAGATAATCGCCAAGTTCTTTGCTTCCTGTCGATATCTAACTGAGGATCACTGTGCAAACTAAATTGGGCTCTCACCGAATGCAGGTCAAAATATTTCACCCATTATTGACCTTCTTGTGGTAAACCAGTCACTTCAGCTACTACATCTTCTGTGAATTCAATCTTCAAGTCTTTTAATTTTGCAAACCCATCCTTCAAGGTAGATAAAAATTGCAGAGTGACTTCCTCATTAAACCCTTTAAGGCTTAAACAATAATCCAACCATCCTCTTCTTCTAAACATTTCACAAGTGGATGCATCATCTAGCAAAACCCTATGATCCACTGGCTCATGCCATTGAAGGTCACCTCCCATTGCTACTCTCAAACAAGTTTTGAATTTGTAGAACTAAAATTCCCACAGAGATCGATAATGGAAAGTCACAGACCTCAATGCATTACAAAACAAGATGTTGCAGAAGAAAAGATGACGTACAAACTGCAACTTGATTCATAGAATTAAAGATTTTTTGCACGAAATCTGATGATATAAGTTTTGCATAACATCTCATAATAGCTCACGCATGCCAAGGCTGCCACCCTGAACATGTTGTGGCATATCATTAGAAATCAAGATCATAATTTAATATCTTTAATTCACTTCAAATGTGATGATGCAATCACAAAAGGATAGATCATCAAGTCATGTCACAGACACAATTCAAAGATAAGAACTTTAATTTTACATGCTAATTTTGAAAATTTGAAAATAGAATAGTTCCCCCCCCAAACTAAGTAATGGTATGGGTCCCACCAAGGTAGGTTAAGCAAGAGTGAAAAATTAAAATGACAAAAAATCCTAAAAATTAATGAATAAAAATAATAGATGTATGAGTATATGTGGCATGAACCTAGAGGCACTGCAGGAAGAGTTGTTCAAAAAAACTGCACTTGCATAATTGAAGTGATGGGATGGGGTGAATGGGTGGAAAAGAGAGAAGGTGAGATGAAAAATTATTATGGAGAAATTATTCCATGAAATGTGAAATATTTATTATGGTGTTCTTGAATGGAATCAAGAATCGGTAGAATCCTGGGTAGAAGACCCAGATTCTTCGGCTACAGGATCACTTGCTTCAGTTGTGTTCTAGAACTGCTTTAGGAACTCATCACGACTAATAGGTTTGTGGTACAATTTTAGGTGATGCCCATTGATGAGTGACTTGAATTTAATAGGATTAATGGTTGAAATTTGTACTGCTCCATTGTCAAATACTGATATGATCTCATAAGGCCCAAGACATCTGGTATGAAATTTCTTGGGTGTGTGCTGGTATCTTGAATCATACAATAGTGCCCAATCTCCTACATAAAATTTCTTATCACAAATGAACTTATCATGCCATTTTTTCCTTTGCTACTGTATCAACTTGGTATTGTGGAGGGTAGACTTTCTATATTCATCCAATCCATTTAATTGTAGTAACTTGTCTTCTTGTGCTTTGGTGATATCTATATCCAAATCTAAGGTGGTGTGAAGTGTTTTATGCTAGAACTGAATCGGCATAGAGGCTGATTTTCCATATACCAACTCAAAAGGAGTAAACCCTATGGTGGTTTTCCATGTGGTGCGGTAAGCCCATATGGCTTCAAGAAGGTGTGTAACCCAATCCTTTTTATGCACAAGCACTATTTTAGTGAGAATGGATTCTATCTCCCGGTTTGTGATTTCAACCTAGCCATTGTCCTGAGGATGATAGGGTGAAGATTTTCCATGACGCACCATGTACTCCTACATCAACTCTGTGATAAGGTTAGAGGTGAATTGTGCCCCTTGATTGGTGACAATTTCCCTTGGTACTCCAAATTTGGTGAATATGCATTCATAAAGAAACTTAGCAACTTTGTGATCTCTGGCATGTCTCATAGCTTTGGCTTCAACCCATTTTGTTGCATAATCAGTACATACTAAGATGTAAAATTTCCCATGAGAAGAGGGCTCAATGGGTCCAACAGAGTCAATACCCCACTTGTCAAAGGGTGTGACAACTACCTGTGACTGTAGGGGCATTTCATCAGACTTTGTGGGATGTCCCATACATTGGCACCTATCATAGTGCCAAGTGTGTTTTGCTGCATCCTTATGCAAAGTAGGCCAGTAGTATCCTATTGTCAAAATTTTGTAGGCTATCCTCTTTGTGGAAAAATGTCCTCCGCATGGCTCATCATGGCATGCTCAAAGGATGTCATAAGTTTCATCCTCTTGAACACATCACTTGGTGACTTGGTCTAGTCCTGTATAAAACATGAAGCCTGATATCCAAGATAAGTTAAAACTCTTCTCAACCAATAGATGACACTATTTAGGAGAGAAGTGAAGTGGCGTTCTCCCTGTAGCAAGGTAGTTGGCTAAGTCTGCATACCATGGATTAAAAGAATCAATAGAAAAAAAGTGCTCATTAGGGAAGCTATCATCAATTGCTACAGGATCATCTGGCACTTGTAGTCATGACAAGAAATTGGCCACTACATTAGCCTTTCTTGGTTTGTCTATTATCTTTACATCAAATTCCTGCATGAGGAGTAATCAACATGCTAATCTACCACTAATGGCAGGTTTATTCATCAATTACTTGATAGCCGAATGATCAGTATAAACAAATACTTCATAGCTTGTGATGTACTGCCTAAATTTTTTTAGTGCATAAATAATTGCTAACAACTCTTTTTCAGTAACAGTATAATTTAATTCTGCTCCTTGCAAATTTTTACTAATGTAGTAAATTGCATGTTCAATAATACCTTCCTTCTGTCCCAGAAATGCTCCAATAGCATAGTTAGATGCATCTATGTGGATATGGAATGGAGGCTTCCAATCAAGTCCTCTAAGAATTGGTGTTTTTGTTAGAACATCTTTCAACTTCTGGAGTGATGCTTCACATTCCTCTGTCCATGCAAATTCAACTTCTTTCTTCAACAAGTTATGTAATGGTGCTGCAAGTTGGCTAAAGTCTTTTATGAACCTTCTGTAGTAACCAACATGGCCAAGGAAACTCCTGAAATCCTTCTACTTAACCAATGTGGGAAGTGTGTTGATAACTGCAATTTTTGCAGGGTCAACTTGAATTCCAAAAGATGAAAGGTAGTGTCCCAAGACTACTCCCTCCTCCATCATCATATAACACTTCTCACTGTTAAGAGAGAGATTATAATCTTGAAATATCTTAAGGACATTTTCCAAGTTATCTTTTTCTTCTTCAAATGTGGTTCCATGAGTTGTAAAGTCATCCATATAAATTTCAACACAATCAGCAGCAATGTTAGAGAAAATACCTAGCACTGCTCTCTGGAAAGTAGCAGGGGCATTACACAATCCAAATGGTAAGATTGAATAAGAAAAGGTTCCCCAAGGATCAGTAAATGTTGTCTTGTCCTGGTCTTCTGGTGATATTTGTATCTGATTATACCCACTGAAGCCATCTAGAAATGAAAAGTACTTTTTACCCACAAGATTATCAAGCACTTGGTCAATGAAAGGTAGTGGAAAGTGATCCTTTTTAGTGGCTTTGTTAAGTTATCTATAGTCAACACAAAATCTCCACTTTCCCCCTTTCTTTGGAACAATTACAAGTGGAGAAACCCACTGACTTTCAGAAATACGATAAATGAAACCTGCACTAAGTAGCTTCTGCAACTCGGTCTTAACTATGTCTCTTAAAGCAGGGTTAATTCTTCTTTGAGCTTTCCTTATTGGCTTGTATTCTGGGCTTATATATATTCTATGAGTACAAATTTTTGGATCTAGCCCTTTCATGTCAGTATAATCCCATGCAAAGGCTTGCTGATTGTCTTGTAAAAGCTTGAGAAGACTAGACATTTGAGATTCAGTGAGGTTTTTATTAACATTCAGCTCCTTTCCTGAAACAATTTCAACTCTCTTAACTTTTTCTAACATCTGGACTTTTGTTATGGATGGAGATTTTATCTCATGGGGTAACAAGGTGTGAAGATAATCAGGTGCTGTAGGAAGCTAGGATGTGGTTTTCTTGGGCATTATTGTTTTAGGGAATAATTTGGATCATCACAAGATGACTCCTCAAAACCATATTGGTTGGTAAGGATTGCTGCTAGTATATCATCTTCTTCTTGTGATACCATGAATGGATTCCTCTTGACGACCATGAGTTTTTTCACAACATTTTCTTTAAGGGCAACATCTCCTAAGTCTGGCCAGACAACTTGATCAAGTTCACTTTGGGGTTTTGCTGGAGAATACATAGTTAACTTCTTGGTATTTATTCCATCTGATATGGTCATCTTTCTTGAACGACATGCAATGCAAGCATCAACCGTGGCTAGCCAAGGCTGTCCTAAGATGAATGGATATCCTCCTAGGGTGGATTTGGGTGACAAGACTATGAAATTTGAAGATTAATCTAAGGAATCCAAAGTAACAACAATATCCTGAATCATACCATTGGGCTTGACTATGGAGTTATTAGCTAAGTGTAATATTATTGGTGTGGCCTACAAACCAATGATACTGAGTTTCAGCAGAACTTCCCTAGTCATAACATTGATTGATGCTCCCAGGTCAATTAGAACATTCTGAATTTGGGTACCATTAATGTAAATGGTTACCACTAGACTTCCTAGATCTGAATACTTAGGTATGACAACTTTGCTTAGCATGAGATCAGAGAGCTGGCCTAAGACATGGACAGTATCAAGGTCTTTCTTTTTCCTCCCAGGTTGTTTGTGTAATACCCCAAAAATAGGCTATAAGTTCATTAACCTCCTACATCGACCTATCAAATGAAATCGACATCAAAGTCCTAACCTAAGGCACATCTAAACATCATCGAATCCTAATTGATTATCCTAAATTCTGCATCAAGGAATATTCCTAGTAATATTCCTAATTATCCTAATTATCTTTGATTTAATGATTATTTGGCGATAAATCCAATTTATCCTAAAGTTTGATTAATTGAATATTCTCAATATTTAATTAATTATATTTAATTTTTCCACTTAATTGTTTAATTAAAGTTAATTCTATTTATTCCTAAATTGTATTATTTAATTTTGACAATAAATCCAAAATCCTATGGATAATTGATTAAATTCTTATTTAATTAATTAAAGCAAGTTGTCAATTTTTAATAATATTGTTTTTGAATAAAAGTTTGAAAAATAATTGATTAACCCATAAATCAATTGTTTTATTTTTCAAAATCAGTTAAGTTGGAAATAAATCACTTTATTATTAAATTAATTCATAAATAAAACATGTACAATCACAAAAGCAGATAACTATCAATTATCAATTAAAGCTAAACTCTATTTTGAGTTGAACTCTACTTTTGCATGTTTTTGTGAGTTAATTATCCTTTATTTAAAAATAACTCAAAAATCAACCTGAGTTATTTGAGTGATTTATGGCTTTCTTTCATGCACCTCCAAAGCCCTAGATTTCTATAAATTAAGGCTTCAGCTTATCAATCAATCCATCCACGAATTGCAAACTCACGCTGTCGAATTGGAGACTGAAGAATCGATCTTGAGAATTCAAGTTGTTGTGAGATTTTCATTTATTATTGCATAGTTTTCATATCATTTCTTAGCTTAGTTTGCATATCAATTTTTTTAATATCATTGTTAGCATAGATTCATATCAAGTTTTCATCATAAAACCAAAAAAAAAAAAGATTAATTGCATTCATTCCATATCTAGATTTTGCATTCAAATCCTTCATTTAGGTGTCACCAAGGTCACTGATCTTGGTATAATCTAAGAATACATACTCGCATCTACTAGAAGGTAGTAAATCGCTTGGTTAGTTTAGTTTTCATTTATTGAACGATTTCGATTTCAACTAACCTCTAATGTTTTACTAAAGTTTTGTGTCTATAGATCAGGTACAAAATTCACACACACATTTTTGGTGCCCACTGTGGGGCCCTGAAATGGGTTTCCCTTCAAATTTTATCAATTTCTATCATTTTCTTATCTTTTTTTATTCCCAGCTATGATTTTTATTCTATGTTCGTACAATTTTCATATGAGTTTTGTCAGAAACTCATACCAGGAGATACCCACTATCGCAAGATAGTTTATTGGATTGAGAATCATACCATCAGGATCACAGTGTCATTTGGAGGCTCTATTGTCATATGATCTGGTACCCAGTGTCGTACGAGTTTTTGGACTGTCGTCTGGGAGGTGACCCATTGTCGTACGAGTTTTAGTGCTAGGTTTCAATTGTTATTTCACCTTTTTGGGTAGTTTTCTAGATTTATTTTTATGATTTGGACTAACAACTAACATTAACGATTGAAATTTGCTGTTTCTGATTGATTTCACTAGTTTTTTATTGGAAAAAGTGCAAGAATTGCTAAAAATAGGTAAGAATCTACTAAGTGCATTGTGAGGAATTTAGGTAACCTTCTCAGTTGATAAAATTTCAATTTGGATTAAAATAAACATCTTGTGTGTCTAGATTGAGTGCCTTTCTTTTCCATATCACACATTTCATTTGGGCTCTAAAAATGAACATAGATTTGCTTTCAGCATCTTTGTTACACATAGTAAATAGGCTCAATGAACACTATTTGTGGCTCTTGAGAGAGTGAGTTTCTAGTGAAACTCTTCTCAATGAAGGAACCCTTGTAGGTAGGGAGGATACTGAGGGAGTCTCACGTTCCACTAGATCCGTGTGTCTTCAACTTTTGATCGAGGCATTCTCTCTCTGGAGAGGTTGATAAATCATAAGGGGTTGGTGTCAGATCTTTGTGAGATAATCTTGGTCTTAGCGTGTCAGATTAATCTATCTACTTTGTTTGGGTTAAAAGTGAAAAGGCTAGGGGATTATGCTCTACTTCCTTTTTGGATAGTACCAGAAACCCAAATCCTTGAATCTGGAACCAGTCTCCATGTGGTATATCTTGTGAGTCACCTTTAGAGAGGGTTAACCATAGTGGACATTCCCTTAATTGGGACAACCACATTGACAGAACCTCAAGTGGTAATAGCCATTTTTGTCGTGGTAGTGACAATTGCTATATAAATGTCCTGTTGGAAGAAATCTCCACAGGTGTGGGCTCTTGTTGGGCTGTCAGATCTCCCTAGTAGATCCTGAAGATTAAGTTCTCAGTTTGTGTCAAAACCCCAGTGCGCTTGGATTAGAGTTCACCCTCTTGGATCAAGTGTCAAACCATTACTAAAAACCCTAGTGAGGTCAAATTTTCATTTTCTAGGAATATGTGCATTAATGAAAAACTTTTTGGAACATACACAATTAGCACTTCTAAGGATTAGCACAAATAAGTCACTTGATTGTTCATGCACAAGGTTTCTTTTTCCCTTGTTCATTGTTTTCAAACATGCTTGAAATCACTTGCTTGTTGTTTTGCGTGCTTGCTTATCTATCTGGTTACTAAAAATGAACAAATCTGTTACAATCCTCAAATTTGGACATTGAATTTTGCAAACAATCTGAAATTGAAAACCCAAAATTTGCAAAAATTGAAGTAAAACACCTTTTTGGAGTCAACAGTCATTTTGTAAAGTCAGAAAGTCATACAACTTTTGGCTATTGTCATTTCAGAACCCCCATATTGTCGTATGGTATTAGGTATATTTTCGTACAAGTTTTGTTGCCAGTCAATTTCAAAAAGTGAAAATTCCTACTATCAACTATCGTGCGAGTTTTGAAATAGTCATACGAGCTTGTCAATTGTCATTTCATGCTATACCCACTGTCGTATGAGCCTGTAGAGAGTCATTTGAGAAATTTCAAAAATTCGTCAGAACTATCAGACTTGGCTTTTCTAGCCTATTTCCAAAATTTGTCAAACAAATCACTGTGTCAAGAATAGAACAACAAATACTGAGAATCCAATCATTTTCCTAAAGTGGCCTTTTGAATCCGATTTAGCCTTCTGTTTAATAAATTTGAGTCTTTATCATCTTGTGTCAAAACCTTGTCATAACTATCAATCTTCAATCAATCATCAAAATGACTAAGTGTTGTGAACTTGTGTCCGCTATCTTTTGGGAATCTACCCATACATCCAGGGCACAATATCCCTCATCTAAGTTAAATCTATGCTTCAATCAATCAAACCTTGACAAGGTTGCGTCATCTGATCATCTTGATTCAATTCCTTCTTCAGTTGTCTTCATCATATTCTTTCAATTCACCCAAGGTTAATGGTGGAAACTAGAGCTTCCTCTCATAAGAAATCTAAGGAAATATCTCATACTTTACCTTTGACTCACATAGGTCCAACTTTTGAGCAACTCTTCAATTTTGGTCTTTACGAAGACGATGGTCTTGGCAACCTTCGATTAAAAGCTGGTTACATTCCTCCTTCATCAACTCACGGAGGTACCCAACAAACTCCACATTAATCTATCCTAGGTAGAAATCCTACCATGTCTCAAGTAGGGAAAAACTTGGGCTCTCAAAGAGCTCACTCTCAATATGGTGTAGATCAGGAACCCACACCTGAAGAAATTTCTCAATATCAAAACAATGATAACTTCAAACGCATGATGAAGCATTTCTTGAAAGAAGACAAAGAGGCATACTTTTTGCAATTGGCTCATCAAGGAGCTAAAATTCCTCCCAACTTTAATGTTGAAGATATCATTACACATGAGGAAGAAACTCCACTCACATCTATGATGAAATAGATGCATGCCATGCAAGTCAAGCTTAATAACCTTGAGAAAGATAAGGAACCCAAGGAGTTCTCCATGGAGGCCCTATGTCCTTTTCCATTTGACAAAGACTCCACCATTCTCGAAAAGAGTGGAGATGCCTAAGTATGATAAGTATGATGGACACTCAGATCCCCAAGATCATGTTAGAGAATTCTATACACAATCTATGGAGTTCATGCATGAACCAACCTATCTGATGCATCTCTTCCCTCGATCTCTAGGGGGAGCAGCCATTCATTGGTTCTCTAGATTGCCTTCTACTATCAAAAATTTTGAAGAGTTGATCAAATTGTTGTATCAAAAATAATCCTACAACATCCAACATCCAGTCACCATGATCGATATTTGCAACCTCAAAAAATATCCAAGGGAACCATTCTTGACATTTCTCAAAAGATGGAGGAAGAAATTCTCTCTGTATGCTAGGCCTATTCCAGAAACTAAGAAACTAGAAATCTTCATCAATAATCTTGTCCCAGAGATCAATTATCCTTTACAAATGCAAGATCATACATCTTTTGATAAAATGGTTGACAATGCAATCAAGATTGAAAAAGTACTTGTGAAAAAAGGAGAAATCACACTTCAAAAAGACAAGTACGAATCAGGATCCAGTTCTAAAGACAAGAATAAAAATTGGAACAAGAACAAGGGCATTTTCACAGATGATGTTGTTGATACTATCTGTGCCCCATCAAAGGCACCAAATTTCAATCTAACTATTGGTACCCAAGCCATAAAAGCTTCAGAACAAAAGGTGCCTGAATCATCTCAAAAGAAGCCAGAGTATAAAAAATGGTCCGCTGATAATAAATGAATGTTCACTCCTCTTGGAGAATCTTTAGAATCAGCTATGAGAACTCTACTAGCCAATAACATCATCTCTTTACCTATGATCCGGCCACCTGATTCTGAGCCTAAACCAAAATGGTGGAGAGAGAACGAATTCTATGATTTCCATCGGGTTAAAGGTCACAAAACTAATAACTGCTTACGCTTGAAACATACTATTCAAGATCTGATTGATAAGGGAGATATCACCACTGATAATCATAAGAGCAACAATGATCATACAACATTCACATAACCATTTCTGAAACATAGTCAAGAAGTCTCATCTTCTCAACCTAATATGGGGGCAAAGGTCAATTATGCTTACCTTGGAAATAATGCTGTTATCAATATGGTTGAACCTTGTCTCTCTAAACATTGCAATGTCATCACAATTGTACAAAGAGATAGAAATTATAATTCAACTAATGTAGTGACTTGATCACAAGCTCAGGCACATCTAAGTGGACAAATCCCAGATTCATCACATGTCCCTAAGATGCCCTTCAATCTTTCTTCCGCTTCCAAACAGAAGGCTGTTTCTAAATCTTCCAATCCTAAAGATACAAGGCCAACATCTTATAGCATTTCTCAACAACTCCAACACACTAATGTGAAAATATCCATGTTTGAGTTTCTTCAGATATCTCCAGCTCATAGAGGTATTTTAGACAAAGCTTTGCTCAGATCCAATGTTCTTGATGACCTTGATTTAGATAGGTTCTAGACTATCGTTGGACATCTTACGTCTCCATAGTATATATCCTTTTTAGAAGAAGATGAAAACTCCTTGAGTCACCCACATAACCAGCCCTTGTATATAGAAGTCTTGATCCAGAACCATAGAGTCAAACATGTGTTGATAGATGGAGGCGCTGGCCTAAACATTTGTTCTTACAGCTTGATCACAAAATTGGGATTTTTAGAATTGGCTATTGATCCTAGAAAGAAAATAACTATAAAAGCCTATGATGAACAAGAAAGATCCTCTAAAGGCACCATTATCTTACCTATCAGAGTAGGTCCAGTTATCAGAGATACTATATGTCAAGTTCTTGATCTACCTTTGGCTTACAACATTCTTCTAGGGAGACCATGGATACATGAGATGAAAGCTATTCCTTCTACATTTCACCAATGCTTGAAATTTCCTTATGAAGGAGTAGAGATCACTATTCCAGTAGACATATCCACCACTTCCAATACATTGAAGGAAAGTGCAGATAAGCTTGTGCCTAATAATAGAGAATCTTCCATTGAGCCAACCAAAGAAGCATCCACATCTAAAATGGAAGATCTTGCAAAAGAGGTTAATATCAAAGAAAATAGTATGGGAGAATATACTATGGAGCCAGTCTTATCTTTTAAAAATCTCCCTATCTCACCTAAATCTTATGGACAATCTTTGAAACAATCCAAATTAGAATCTAAGAACCTCTTGAGGCATATAAAAAGAATTTTGTAGCAGAAAAAGTCTCCAAGCAAGAATTTGAAGAGGATGAAGCTGTGCTCGCATGGCTTTACAAAGATGAACCTGAATCTTAAGTTGTCCAAACTAGTGATTCTACAGTATCCAACAATTCTTCTAAGTCATATGGCCTAGGAGATAAATTAATAGCTAAGATGGGATATTCAGGTAAAGGACCTCTAGGAGTTAGAGGAAAAGGTCTTGAGGCACCTCTCCCACATATAGGTAGAGTGAATAAAGACAAAGTTGGCTTAGGTTTTAAAAAGAAACCCTTTCACCTCAAAGGTAATTGTTCTCATGTCATAGAGAAGATCGCACCAGATGAACCTCTTCTTAAAAAGGAGGAAGTTGAACCATCAAATAGTGATTCAGATAGCTCAAAACTCATCCCCTATGAAAAATTTCCTAAAGAGATCAAAGACCTTCTTGATGATAAAGATGATCCAATCAAAAGAGTTAATGTAGTAGAAACACAAGAACCTACTATCAATCAAGAGATAGTTGCAACACAAGAACTAGCTAAACTCGAAAACAATCAAGAAGAGGAAGGTGGTAGTCATTTTGAGATAGATTCTCATGAGTATGAATTCAAATTAGAATCTGAGGGTAACCCTTCTTGGGGTATTCATCCTGACTTTACTCATGTTCTTAGATTTCCTAGAGGCATAGATGAAGAATCTAATGACTATGAATGGGGAGCCATTCTAGAAGAAGATGAGCTCATTACAAAGAAATATGTTGATGTTATTCACCAATATGCACCTATTCCCAACGTAAGTCTAGAGAGAAATGAGGAACCTATCAAATTTGATCCACTTAGGGCTGAATTGGACTCCCATAATGATATTGAGCCTATTCACGCATTGAATGTCTTAAGTTGTAATATCACCTTTGAAGTTGAGTGTCAGGTTAGGACCAATGATGATAGATCCATATTCGTAAACACGATCTCCCAATCTTTCCCCACTTTGACTATCCAATATCTAGAACTTATTGATCAAACCTCCACAAATCCAAGCCATGGTATTCATACCTTCCCAAATGATTATGCCCTTGCTTGCTACCTAAATGCAGTTGAGCCTATGAGTACTTCCATCACTGAACTGAGTGTTAGCATGATGGAGTCGGACATCAAGTATCTTAGTCATAAAAATAAGAATAAAAAGAAAAAGAAAAGGAGTTCTAAGGGTGAAAACCACTTTGTGGCAGTCTCAGAACCTACAAAAGTAAAAATAAAAAATGTATCCGAAGGTGAAAACCTCTTTGAGGTGCCTATAGATGAGATATTTGATGTCCTTTTGAGTCTTTTATAGGACAGATCTCCAGTTCTAATTGAGCCCACTCAATCCATCAACTTGGGAACAACAGAAGAGCCACAATTGATTCATGTAGCACAATCTTTATCAGAAGAGAGAAGCAAAAATTTACAACATTCCTAACAAAGAAGAAGATCAACTTTGCATTGAAATATTCAGATATGCCAAGATTGGATCCTAATCTTATAATACATCATTTATCTATAGCTCCAAATGTTAAACCTGTCAAGCAAAAGTTAAGAAAGATGCATCCTCACGTTGCACTCTTGGTGAAAGCTGAATTAGAGAAGCTCTTGAAAGCTAGATTCATCCGAGTTATTGACTATGTAGAGTGGATCTCTAATATTTTACCTATTTCAAAACTAGATAAATCAATCAGAGTGTACACAGACTTTAGAGATGTGAATAGAGCATGCCCTAAGGATGATTTTCCACTACCTAACATTGATATGATAGTGGAAATGACTTCAGGCTTTGAGATGTATTCTTTAATGGATGGTTTTTTTGGATATAATCAAATAAAAATTACTCCAGAAGATCAAGAAAAAACTGCTTTCACATGTGCATGGGGTACCTTCTATTGGAATGTCATGCCATTTGGGCTTAAAAATGCTAGTGCTACATATCAAAGAGCCATGACATCTATTTTTCACGACATGATGCATAGGACTATGGAGGATTATTGATGATACTTTAGCAAAATCTATTCTTAGGGCTACACATCTAGATGACTTGAGCAAGATACTAGATAGAATGGAGAAATTTAGTCTCAAATTAAATCCTAAGAAGTGTGCTTTTGGTGTCACTTCTGGAAAGCTCTTAGGATACATAGTTTCAAAAAAGGGCATTGAAGTTGATCCAGCTAAAGTAAAGGCTATAATGGAAATGCAACCTCCAAAGAATATTAGTCAAATGAGGACATTTCAAGGAAGAGTCCAATCTATCAGAAGATTCATATCACAGCTAGCAGATATATCACAACCTTTTACAAAAACATTACATAAAGGTGTGACCTTCGCATGGAATGAAGAATGTGAGAACAACTTTAACCATATCAAGAAGTATCTATCAAATCCTCCTATCTTGATGCCTCCTATTCATGGGAAGCCTTTGATCTTATATGTCTCCGCTACAGATACATCACTGGGGGCATTGCTAGCACAACATAATGAGAACAAAAAGGAAAGAGCTATATACTATATCAGTAGGACATTGGTTGCATATGAAAAGAATTATTCAATGATTGAGAAAGCTTGTCTAGCTGTGATCTTTTCATCACAAAAATTGAGACATTACATGTTAGCTCATACCACACATTTGGTAGCTAAAATTGATCCACTCAAGTACCTACTAAGCAAAGCTGCCCTCACAGGTAGATTAGCTAAATGGGTTATGCTCTTAAGTGAATTTGACATTGAATATGTGGAAAGAAAGCTATCAAAGGATAGGTTATTGCTGATCAATTAGTAGATGCACCTATGATTGATGATACACCAATGCAAATGGAATTTCTAGATTCCTCTATCATGACTCTTTCTTCTAGAGAATGGCAGTTATTGTTTGATGGATCCTATACACATAATGGGTTAGGAGTAGGCATATTTTTCATAACTCCTCAAGGATAATCAATCCCAAAAGCATTCAGATTAAAGTTCCCTTACACAAACAATATTGATGAATATGAAGCCCTTTTGAATGGTATGAAAATAGCAATTGAGTGGAGGGTAACAAAACTACACATTCATGGAGACTCACAACTTGTTATCCATCAAGTCAATGATGTGTACCAAACTAAAGATGAAAAGCTCATTCCTTATAAGAGAATGGTAGATGACCTAAAGAAGTATTTCCTATCTGTCACATTTGAGAAAATTCCTAGAATAGAGAATAAGGCTGCCGATGCAATGGAAACACTATCTACTTTATTACAACAGCCTAAACATGAGCTACACTATGAGTTCCTGGTGGAAGCACTATCTTATCCTGCATATGATTCCCCTAAAACCCACATGATTTGCACTATTGTTGGTCATGATTGATCCAGATACAAAAACCTATTTTCCTATCTCTAAGACCAAATCATTCCCGATACCTTCAACCACCATGAAAAGAGATACCTTATCTTTAATGCCTCCCGATATGTCATCATTGGTCATGATCTGTACAAATGAGGTCTAGATGGTATGCTACTTAGATTTTTAGAATGGGAAGAGTCTCAATGTGTGTTAGAGGAAGTCCATGATGGTATTTGTGGGTCACACTCGAATGGTTTAACACTAGCTCAAAAAATTATTAGGGCTCAGTACTATTGGCCTGAGATGGAGAAAGAGTCTATCAAGTTTGATAAGAATTGTCAAAAATGTCAAGTACATGGAAACCTCATTCATGCTCTAGGGAGAGATCTAATTCCCTTTACTACACAATGACCTTTTCACCAATGGGCATTTGATCTTATAGGAGCTATACATCCTCATTCTTCTAATGGACATACCCATATAATCACAGCTATAGATTATTTTACAAAATGGGTAGAAGCAGTCCCTTTGACACAAGCAACTGGAAAGAAAATATCTATGTTCATATTGAACTATATCATATGCAGATATGGGATACCTCATTCCATAATCATAGATAATGGTGGAAAATTCAAGAACAAAGACCTAGATGATTTATGTGCCAAATTCAAGATTACACAACATTGGTCATCTATCTACTATCCTCAAGGGAATGGACAAGCAGAGGCTTCTAACAAGAATCTATTGAAAATCTTGCACCGTATAGTTAATAAAACAAGAAGAGACTAGCATCTCATGATGAATGTAGCTCTCTAGGTCTACAAAACAAGTATCAGAATGCCCACTGGGGCTACACCTTTCACTTTAGTTTATGCATTTGAAGCAGTACTGCCTATTGAGGTTGAAATCCCATCAATAAGAATCAGAATGCATGGTCTAGTAAATGATGATGACTACAGAGTGTCTAGGTTGCAAGAACTTGAACTACTAGATGAACACAGACAAGTAGCGTATGATCATCTTAGAGTGTATCAGAAAATAATGTCTAGAGGCTACAACAAGAAAGTTAGACATAGAGAATTTCAGGTTGGTGATCTAGGCTTGAGAGAGAATCCTAAAAATCAATCACATCAAGAATGCAAGGGGAAGTTTGAACCCAACTGGCTGGGTCCCTTTGTAATCATTTCTACTTTTGGCTCTGGTGCCTATCAACTCTCAACGATTGAAGGATAATAGCTCTGAGAACCAATCAACGTTCTCCATCTAAAGAAATTCTATGCCTAAGGCATTCAGTGTATGGTAAATGTCAGGAAAAAATCATAAAAATCTAAAAAAAGTCTTGAAAACATGAACATCTTGGTGAAAAACTAACAATAGGTGCCTTGATGATTCACAAAAAAATTGAAAAATATCAAAAGTACAAAAAAATTGAAAAAATTGAAAAAATATAAAAAAATGAAAAAAAAGAAAAAAGTGCCTTGGTGAAAACCTGGAAATAGGCGCCTTGGTAGCAAAAATAGAATCTCTGCCAAGATGGTGAAAACCTGGCAAATGGGCACCACTTTTTTCAAAATGCTCCATCTATCAGTGCAATCTTGGTCTTTCCTAGCTTTTAGTCTTGCTTTAGTTTGTACATATCTCCTGGTTTGTTTATGCATTTCCAGTTTTCAATAAGTTAGTTTGTACACCAATCAGCTCAAGCATCTATATCCTATCAATGTTCAAAACTCGGGGGCAATCAATGTCATATCCTATGGCCTCCAATGTATCTTAGACGTATCATATCCAGTCAGAGTCCTTTGAAGCTTTATTTGAGTCAGTCAGTCAGTCTCATCTGCTGAAAGGATTTTGCATCAACATCAAACATCAAACAATCTGTGCTTTTTACATGCTTTTATCTCCTTGTATGCTTACTGATTCACATTGAGATTTTTTCATATTGTATCCCTTTGAGCTCTTTGATGATGTCCTTTACAGGATTTAGAGAGTGATGACTGGGGGCATAATCTTTTCTTTGTCTTCTACTCGTATGTAAAAATCTAACAACTTTGGAAATTCTAGATTGAAATGGTGTCCGACTGTAAGAGCCTCTATCTCAAATTGGATGGCCATGTGTACCTTGACCATTGATACCCAAAAAATTCAAGGAAGTTTGATCTAACTATTGTCTTTTTGAGTGAGTTCTTTCTCCTACTGTGAAATAGGATCTTGCCTAAGGATGTGAACGATAAAGGGTCACTATGGGTAATTCACATTGGATTTGGAATGATCTCTTTACTGCTTGATGTGTTTGTACCACAAGGTGTATTCAGGTCATCACAACATTTATGTTTTGATGCTTATACAAATTGCTATATCAAAATGGACATGATATTCCGATCATCCTGGCGTTTATGCCTTGGTGCTTATATCTAATCCAACATTCAGAAAACAAAATCAATATTCATATGTCTATGGTTTCATAATTAGTGGGTGTTGTATTGATTCCTATGCATACAAATCGATATTCATATGTCTATGGTTTCATAACTAGTGGGAATTGTATTGATTTATCCAGTTACCTAAAAATTCAATGATGAGAATAACTGACACATGATCAGTGACAAGGTCCTAGGTCTTAGGTTGCATTTCATTTTGCATGTCTCTTTGCATTTTGCATGTTTGGATGATCTCACAATGACTCAACAAACTTCAAAGTTTAAACAATTCTTCAATTATCTCTTCAAATCTCACAAGAGCTGAAACCTAACTCGAAGGTCTCTTTAATTGAATTGCAAGTAGTTACTATCCTGGGTTAAACATCCTTTTTGACATAAGACTGAGTACTTGTCTTCATCAATACCTGCAAAACATATCATGTGTATCACTACATTTACATATCATAATCATTTGTTGCATTACAATTCATCGATGTGCATAAGCATAAATCATACATACATATTTTCATAATCAAATACATTTGCATAACATCCATACATATGAAAAAAATCATTGCATTGCATATATCCATACATACATTCTACTCTATCCATAGCATAAGCATCACATGATATCATCATAAATCAAAACATGACAAGTACATATGAAGTCACAACCAAAATATCAATCTCATATATATCAAAAAACTTGAACTAGTCAGGGGTGCACTACTGGCACATTATACAAAAGAATGAGCTCAACTGAGCTATCAAAATCAGTACTGTATATCAATGATAAAAAAAGAGTACAGTATATAAGAATCAACTGATCAAAAATGTCAAAAAATATCATAGATCAATCAGCTATCAGCATGATCCTCTGCATTTGGTGGAGGTGGAGGTGGTGCATCAGGCACTAGCTCTGCTCTTAGGGCCCTAGCTCCCTCTGATGCCATCATGAACTATGAGTAGGTAGGGACTCTCTGCACTGAAGGAACTATAGTATAATAAGCTAAAACATAATATGTAGATCTCAAGGTCTGATGGATCACCTCTACCTATAACCACTGTACCTCTCTAGTGATTGCAGTGCACTATCTATTAGCCTCTATAAATCTCTCCTCCCATCTAGCACTGCGTATCTTTAGGTCCCTAACCTAAACTCTAAGATGTCTGATGGTCTCCTGTGGGGTAGGAGGAACAACTAGATCAACATCTGGCATATCGGTATCAGGGGCAACCTACTTTGTAGTCTCTGCTCTCTGTGCCTTGCGGCGTCTGACCTCTACACCTAAATCAAAACTAGTATCCCCCTCTATAAAATCCATACCACTACCTACCACCTGCTCAGCTGCAAGTACCTCATCTGCTGCACCAACTCCACCTAATGTGCCACCCTCTCCTCTAGTCTATTTATGAGAACCAAAAGATCTGCCTCCTATGGAACTAGTAGGATGAGGGGCCCTCACCTGTCCCGATGGTCTCTATGGTGGAGCCATCACTCTGGGTCTTAGAGGTGTGGGGTGTACCATAGGATCTTGTGTAGGTTTGGGACCCTATCTCATCGAAGCACCAGTCATATCCATTGCCTCCTCCATGAAGGGTATCAACTCAGTAGGATCAAAAAATCTATGAATGGGGTGATCAATGAGCCATGAGATGAATCCGTTAGTAACACCAGCATCCAGTACATCTGGTCTATACTCCTAGTCCCTACCAATAATAGCACTATACTCCTATGAACACAAAGCATATGAAAGCCTCTAGGTCCATCCAAGTCCAATCTCATGCCCTATCTATGCATATGATGCATAATCCTCTGGGGCATCCTGAATACGTCCATACTGCTACCAGACCCTGGTAATCAAAAATCTCCCTATGGTGGAGGACCTCCCAATTAGTACACGGCTCTGGAAGAAATAGCTAAACTACTCTCGAGCAGTAGGCCAAGGCTCAATGGCTACATAAGGTCTCCAGTGAACAAAAGTCATGTCATCAAGGCATCACCTCCAATACTCTACATGGCCCATCCATCCCTATATAACATATCTGGCATATCTATATATGAGAGGCTCCTGAGGCTGCCTCTGAGAAGTACAAATAGGTCTCAACACAGGGATATGCTCCCATGCCCATATCTATAGAACAAGAGCTCCTGCGGCAAAAGATTTGCTCTCCTGATACACCACCTCATGCATCTCGGAGAACATATGTGCTAATAAATACTGACCCCATGCTAATTCAGTAGGAGTGGCCATCAACCGTGCTACCATAGGGGCCCAACCCATCAGAAGACCATTCTATTGATGGTCAGACATAATGATGCCACCAGTCATACCAGCAATAATACACTCTAATCGGTGTGTCTGTCCATATCTCTGTACCAAGGTCTCCCAGGAAATGGAGGCCGTCATCTGGGTATCATCTTCAAAGAGATGTCTAAAAGATAACACACCTGAGTTCCCCAAACTCACATACTATGGTCTCCTAGTAGCATCGAAGGGAATCTATAGTATCTGGTACACATCCTCAGGAGTAACAGTAAGCTCCCCCATCGGTAAATGGAAAGTCTGGGTCTCTGAGTGAAACCTCTCAATCAATGCAGTCAAAAGCCCATGATTTACCCTAATCTCAAGTAAATGAATCAAGTGCTCGAATCCACAAGCAGCAAGGTGAACTCTCATAGGGTCTGGCAAGGAGACACATAATCTCTGAGTTGTAGGATGAGAGATCCAAACATGTACATTTGGATATATGACCTACACAGCACAGAAACAAGGAATCCTATCAGTAGTTGGGTCACAAAACAGGTTACAAGGACATAAATGGGGTAGTTCAGTATTTCAAAAGGTAGGTTAATAGGTCAGGAATCAGGCTAAGGAATCAGAAAATTCAAAAATTGGACTTAATACTGAGTTTTGTGCTCGTTGTTTTCCATACGATAGTTCAGACTGGCATGAAAAGTCATACGACTTTCTGCACCATACCAAACGAAAAACCATAGTAGCACAACAATGTATTTCTCCTCGTACGAGTTATGAGGGACTCGATGGAATGTCATACGAATCATGGGTTCCTGTGATATGAGTTGTGGGGGCTTATTAGACAATAATCTAGCTACTCTTGAAAAGTCATACGAGTCTCACTGGGGAGTCGTACAAGTTTTCGTGCATGCAAAATTCAAAATTGGAAAAGACGTATGAAAATTTCTAAAATCCTATAAAACATGGAAAAATTGACATTTTAGCAAGGCACAGAGGTCCACCTACCGTATGTCCATATTGTCGGGGTCTCTGGTCTCTCTGGCTGCGCTCAAATCGGTGTGAACTCATAGGTACCTTCGGTTCTGCTGCTCTATCTACCATTTTGCTCAGAGGGCTCCACAAAGATTTCTAAAGTCAAAAGGTTGAAATGAATTGAAAATGACCCTTCCGACCTTTATATAGATTTTGACCTAATTTTCAAAAGTGCTTTGTTTTTCACAAAAATTGCACCCCTGGCTAAGTTCGACATTGTGAATCCATTTTCGGGATCAAAATTCAAATCTGAGATCATTTACTATGTCAAAATCATGATTTAAAATTTTTGGACCTAGGACGGTCTACTGCTTGCATAATCGACCTTCATTCATCATAGAAATCTAGAATTCAACTTAACTGATTATCTTCCATCAAACTCTCAAAATTTCAACTTGGTCAACTCATGGTCAAACCTAGTCAAACTTGGTCTCCAGGACCTCTCAACGATGTAGAATGTGTTCTCGAATGTGTTTAACCACTTCTCAAATCAATTCACATGCTTTTGAACACTATCAACGCTGACTTTTCTTGTCAGATTTCAATTTTAAGCTCGAAGGGGGCATGATATTGCACATCATTCAAAGTTTGTAATCTAAATTTGAAATCATATCTTTCATTAGTAATCAAGACAAAAACCACGTCTAGTTGTTGATTCATCAAAAGACCTCATCACTCGGGGAAAATCAATCATCACTCGGGGCATATCAGATTCATTGAGATCCATATCAATCTGGTATTCTCTTAATCTTGTAAATTGTATTAGTTTTGTAACTATCGGTTCAATTATGTTATTTCCTTGGTTCTTCAGAAACTGAAGGGTTCGAATGTGATACCAATGTGATTCAATATAAGGACAATCAGTTCTGGAATCGGTCACTCACTTCTTCACAATCATAAGGTTCAGAATCAAGTGTTTTGACACTTTTTCGCAATCATCAGTTCATTACTGTTATAGTTAAAATTATCTTTGGTCATTCAGGACCTATTATCTTCATATCAATATCAATTTCAATCAGCTTCTGTCTCATATCAATATCAATTTCTAACATCAGTTTCAACATCATATACAGACTGTCTTTGAACCACTGCACTTCGCACTGTAATTCAAAGAGGGGCAAAATGTAATACCCCAAAAATGGGCTATAAGTTCATTAACCTCCTACATCGACCTATCAAATGAAATCAACATCAAAGTCCTAACCTAAGGCACATCTAAACATCATTGAATCCTAATTGATTACCCTAAATTCTGCATCGGGGAATATTCTTAGTAATATTCCTAATTATCCTAATTATCTTTGATTTAATGATTATTTGGCGATAAATCCAATTTATCCTAAATTTTGATTAATTGAATATTCTCAATATTTAATTAATTAGATTTAATTTTGCCACTTAATTGTTTAATTAAAGTTAATTCTATTTATTCCTAAATTGTATTATTTAATTTTGACAATAAATCCAAAATCCTATGAATAATTGATTAAATTCTTATTTAATTAATTAAAGCAAGTTGTCAATTTTTAATAATATTGTTTTTGAATAAAAGTTTGAAAAATAATTGATTAACCCATAAATCAATTGTTTTATTTTTCAAAATCAGTTAAGTTGGAAATAAATCACTTTATTATTAAATTAATTCATAAATAAAACATGCACAATCACAAAAGTAGATAACTATCAATTATCAATTAAAGCTAAACTCTATTTTGAGTTGAACTCTTCTTTTGCATGTTTTTGTGAGTTAATTATCCTTTATTTAAAAATAACTCAAAAATCAACCTGAGTTATTTGAGTGATTTATGGCTTTCTTTCATGCACCTCCAAAGCCCTAGATTTCTATAAATTAAGGCTTCAGCTTATCAATCAATCCATCCACGAATTGCACACTCACGCTGTCGAATTGGAGGCTAAAGAATCGATCTTGAGAATTCAAGTTGTTGTGAGATTTTCATTTATTATTGCATAGTTTTCATATCATTTCTTAGCTTAGTTTGCATATCAATTTTTTTAATATCATTGTTAGCATAGATTCATATCAAGTTTTCATCATAAAACCAAAAAAAAAAAAGATTAATTGCATTCATTCCATATCTAGATTTTGCATTCAAATCTTTCATTTAGGTGTCGTCAAGGTCACTGATCTCGGTATAATATGAGAATACATACTCGCATCTACTAGAAGGAAGTAAATCACTTGGTTAGTTTAGTTTTCATTTATTGCACGATTTCAATTTCAACTAACCTCTAATGTTTTACTAAAGTGTTGTGTCTACAGATTAGGTACAAAATTCACACACAGTTTGATACAGGCTTGTTTAATTTCTTTGGTATAGACTAGAATTTCTTTAAGGGCATCCAACAAGGGAATTTGCACTGTCATTTTCTTGAGCTGATCAATCAAATCAGTGGCTATAGGATTTTCTTTTGGAGGAATTGCCTAGGACAATCTTTGCAGATAAGGAGGATTCTTAGGCATTGGTGTAGTTTGAACAACAGGTAGAACATCAACAGGTTGGTTCATGGGTATGTCCTCGGCATCAACAAATTTGGTTATTATTGGCTCCTTGGGTGCAGGTAGTGTAGTTCCTGATCTAAGATGGATATCATTTACGTGCAAGGAATAATCTTGTTGCTTATTATTAGGATTTGGAGTTGGATGAGCACGAAGTTGAGTTGGCTTTTGAGGGTTGCTATTTGCTACAGGAGGCAGCGGCATAATAGCTTGCTACTGAGGTGGGGGCATTATTGCTTGTTGCTGATTAGGTTGATTGGGTCCCCACTGAGGTTGTGGTTGCCAATTACCATGAGGTGGCCATTGGATATTCTGCTGCGACTACTGATAGAAGTTATACTACTGTTGGTATGGGTTAAATGGTGGTTGCTATGGATAGGATTGGTTATAGTGTGGCTATTGATTGGACCAGTTGTGATTCCAATTCTGACCCTGAGGAGTAGAATTTTAGGGGTTTTGGTTTGGCCAATAGCTATTATTATTATAACCAAAATTATTCAGTGGGTCCGGAGGCATACCTTGTCTCTGAGCCCATGGACGCCTTTGAGAAACATAGAAAAATTCTCCATTCTCCTCATCTAGGGCTTTGAACTTGGTGGGCATTGGGTTGATGTCCATAGATGCAACCGTCTTACATTTACAGTTTCTCTTCTTTTCTCTGCAATGAGAACAGAACTCAGCAAGTAGAACATCTGACTCTTCCTTCTTCCTCCTCGCTTGCATACTATCTAGCTGAGTGGTGACATCATTAATGATGTCTTGTTTGAAGTCAGATAGAAAATTAGACAACTCCATTTTGGATACTCCCGAACCACCATTGGACTTATGCGGTAGGTCTCTAAGTCCCCTACCCTTCTTCAAAGTGGCCCTTGAATAATTTTGACATATATTCTTTATGTCAGCCCAACCTTTTTGTGTGATATCTTCTCCTGCCATTAGGTCTAGAGCCTCAATACTTCCATCATTCACACCCTTTAGGAAGAGGTGTTTCTGTGATGCCTCATTTAGCTTGTGCTGTGTATTACACTGTAGGTTGAACATGAATTTGGATACATAATCCTCCAAGGTTTCATCCTCCTTCTGAGACATTTTAAAAATGTCATCACCTTTCAAATCTTGACCTCTACAGTACTCTTTGTACTTCAAAAGAAACATAGTGCACATGGCATTCCAATCTGCTACAACATTAGCACCTAACCCCATGAACCATCTCAAAGAAGCTTCTTTTAGAGTTGATGGAAACAACTTCAGCTTGTGGGCATTAGTGATATAGTCATAACTCTGGCAAAGAATATCAAATTCAAAGAGAAAGGTCTCAGGGTCTTCTGTAAGGAGGCCATAGAATTTGGGAAGTGCAATAGTAGGTATATTCTTCAAATTTTGGTTACTTTGTTGTTGAGGTATAGGAAAAGGAAAGGGAGCCTGAGCAGCCATTCTGGGAGGAGGACCTGGTGGTGGTGGCTGATATATGATAAGAGCAAGCGGGTTGTCTTGGTATTCAGGTTCAACAAATAGGTCATTCAAATGCAGTGATTCCTCAGATGATGAAGAGGATATGTCTTCCTGACCATCAACAAATGGATTTTCAAAGGGTTCTTCTTCTTCATTCTCACTTTGGGGTTCTTCAACTTGAGGATTAAATAAATCAAATGGTTCTCCTTGGTAGTTATGGGGAAGAAATATCCCAAGGTGATCTCTCCTTCTATGCATAAAATGCTTACTTAAATACTAGATTAAAACCAAGAATGCAACTACAAAGATAAGTTTGAATTAACACCGTCCCCAGCAGCGGCGCCAAAAATGCTTGGCCAAATAATAGTATCAGAAACCTAGAGAAATGGACTACCTATTTCAAGATTAGACACCCCAAATGACTCCTAAATGAATTAGTTGGTCTCATTTAATTATTGACCAGGGACGTAAAATTGGAATGGAATTTGCAAAGTATATTCTTCAAACCTTCTCTTTCTAAGTCTATCTAAGGAATTCAAATGCTTATGCTTCAGGAAAACTATACTAAAACTGGTAAGAAAATGTATTCTAATCAAAGCAGGAAATTGCAGTTAGGAACTACTCCAATTGACTGTGTTGTAGGAACATGCTACTAATTCTGATATCAGTAGCTGTAAGAACAACAAAGTTCTAATACATATAAATGAACAGGAAAATGAACTCTACACTATCAGAACAATTCACTCATCAAGTGGGCACCCTTGAATGAGTGAATGAGAAGTACAATCAAGATGAAAGATGCAAACTTGAACTGAACATTCTATTAATCCATAAAATGATTACACTTGATGGAAATAGTATGCAAGAGTTCTATTAAAAACTAGTTTGTTCGACTAACTCCAAAAGAGTCACAATAGTCTCTTATTTAAAAGGAAGCTACAAGTATCTCCTAAATCTACAATCACTTCATAAATGAGGATCAGTTACAACTCATAAAGTTTCACAATAGAAACATTATTGACCATGAATAATCCCACAATATAACACACACTAAATCTATGCTTTGCATGAAACATAAAGTATTGACTTGCTTGCGAAGATTCTGCAATCCACGGTTGGCTTTGATGACTCTCGTGTCAGTATGTTGGTCTTTGAATATCCACAGTCAAATCCTACAAAACAATCAATGTGCACACATCCAACCATATACATATATATCCACATCATCAATATTAGGAAAAGGTGTAAGTCTTAATTATCACTCTTGCAAATCCTATGGCTACAAGAGGTAACTACCCAAAACATAGCTTAGGCAAGGAACATCCATTAACATGTATAGCTATTGTATTCATCATTCCCGTCCATGAATTTAAGTAGATATTATGTCTTTAGAAGTATCCACATTTCCATCTTATGTTAACACACATATATAACATATACATAGAAACCATAAGTTCATATGCTTAAAACCATAAATTCATGTCTATGTGCAATCACTTTATTCTAGAAAGAGGATAAAAAGCACTTAGAAAGATGACTATTTTAGAAGCCCATCATGCGCTGACTCCAAAATACTAAATGAATTTGTTTCCATAATGAAAATACTATAACAAGTCATATACACTAGTATAGACAACTTGCCAACAATCTCCCCCTTTGTCATTGATGGCAACAAAGGAATATGGCCAAGTTGCTAATTGTTCCTTAATACAAAAAACTTTTGTCTTATATCTCCCTTATACATAACTTTCTATCTTATATCTCCTTATACATATC
This sequence comes from Chamaecyparis obtusa, assembly GCA_027943335.1. Taxonomy (NCBI): domain Eukaryota; kingdom Viridiplantae; phylum Streptophyta; class Pinopsida; order Cupressales; family Cupressaceae; genus Chamaecyparis; species Chamaecyparis obtusa. The sequence continues at coordinate 1,286,580 of BSBK01005648.1, read as the reverse complement.
TATACCATATTCTATACATACTCCCCCTTTGATATTAATGACAAAGGTGCTTCAAAACTATATATACAACTACTTACTGTCATAAAATATTCGGATATGCTATCTGCAGGTTTTGGATCTCCTTCTTCCAAAATGTGATCAGTGAATTCACAATTTGGAGATGGGTGCATAATGCATACTGTATCTTATCCATCTTCTCCAAATCTATGCTAGGACCTTGATCATATGTCACCATGGTGGCATCGATCTCCTTGATATTCTGATTGAGTATGTCTAATGAGGGCGCATGAGCATTCCTTAGCTGAGTCTGCCTAACCCTTATCTTGGTCATCTCTTTTCCTACCTTCTCAATCTTATCTATCTGTCTTTGGTAGACATTATTACACATTTCACATCAATAGATGGATCTTCCACTGATTTCCTTATGCTATCTATCATGGCTTCTGCCTCTTGAATCTTCTTGTATAGATCACCGGTTAACTTGTCCTGGTTCATACAATCAACATTGATCTTTCTTCCCTTTTCTACAAACTCCTTCAAGGATGCTTGACCAGTCTTTAGTGAGCTTAGGTCAAGTGTAAAATTTCTAACTAATTCACTGAGCCTCTTCTTCAAATACTTCACTTCTGCAACGAGGGATGCAGATTCTTCTAGGCTAGAGAAATTACTCTTGAACTGAGAAATGACTGCACTCACATCATCAACAGAGTGTAATTTAGACACTTTATTGTCTGCTGGTAACAAGCTATTCAAGATGTTAACTAACTCTACAAGGAGGGGATTCCTCATCACTTGTTTCTCCTTGGCCTTCTCCATAGCTAAGACACTGAACTTAATCAGGTCTTCTTCTCCCCATGAATCCAAACTGGTTGTGTCAGGTGTCAAACTTGACAATAATGTTGCTGAGGGAAGTGGAGTGATAGGATTACTATCCATAACTTCCTCTTTTACCTTGATCACTTCAGCTGATGGTTCATTTCTCTCTACTTCTTTTTCTATTTCTTTTTCTTTCTTTTCTTCCATCTTTTCCTCTTCTTTCTTTTCATTTGATATATCCTCAATCAATATTTCTTCTTGATTGGGAGTGGAGTTACCACATAGAGTCTCAACCTCTCAAGTACTCACAAATGCCTCTTCAAATTTTTCCAACTCAGTATCAGTGGCCTCCATGGCTATCTCTACATTATCAATGATAATGGTGCTATCTTTTAGTGTCTCTGTCATGGGTGCAAACTTATCTGCCTCTGTTTGTGTTTCAACTACAGGCGCTGAGTCCTGAGGACTTGTCACTAATGCATTAGTGGGCTTTGCCATCTTGAATTCTTTTGAGGATACTTGAGCTATGGGTCCAATAGGTGGATACATGTACCTATTCATAAAGACCTTCTCAAAGGCTTTCTCTATTTCCTTGGAAACTAACTCAAAGTTTTTATCCATTATATTCAATATTCTTGTCTTGGTCTTGAGGTGAGGCTTCACCAGATCTAACAATAACTTTTTCTCATCTAGCTCGCATACAGGAAGGGTTTCATCTAAAATCTTCTCTCTTATCCTTAGATCCTCTTCAATAGCCCGTCTCTTTTGGAACTCTAAGATATTCCATACATTATTAGGGATCATAGTCTTTAGTTCTAAGACTGTCTTCTTAAACTTCAACATGTGTTTGACTATCATTCCATGTATCTCTGATTTGTCTATCTCACTGTATTTCTCATAAAACTTTTCTACTTGATCAATTCTGCCTTCATCAATGATTCTTGTGCTTAACACACTCAGACTAGGTTTGAAACTTACTTCAGGAGGTGATTGAGTGTTCCTTATGTTCCTTGTTACTCTCGAGGATGGATGACTAATACTGATTTCTTTCTTCCTCTTAGGCATTACCTTATACTCAGGAGGAGCAGTAAGGTCAATGGTTTCTTTGAGCATAGAAGGATTAACATCAATTTTACTCTTCCGATCATCAGACTTTTCTATCTTCACCTTCTTCAACTTAGGATCATTTGATTCTACCTTTGCTACATCCATGCTTTCTAATTCCAAAGAAATCTTATGTTCCCTTTCTTTGTCTAGGTCTGCTTGAGACACTCCATGAATTCTCAAGATCTCTGAGGTAACTTTAGCAACCTATTGGTACTCTGAAAAAATCAAGACAGTTTTTGATCCCATAATTAGAGAATTTCCCTAAGGCAAAGTTCAATGCTTCCAAAGAACAGTTTAAAGGGACCTAGTTTCAAGTGCACGTAAAGATAGCCTTGATGAATTTCATGGCATAATGCTTGGGACATGTGTTCCTTGAATTTCATTTGGCATATACAATTGGTTACAACTCCCATAATTCAATTTCGATAAGTTTTGGAGATACCCATTTGGAGGCTTGTGCTCGAATGTACACTTTGCATCATGTCTGATTTTAACTAAATGGCCTACTTCAAAGGTTTACATCTGACACCTGGTTGATATTGATAACATGTGAATTATTGCATTATGTTTTATGCATGAGAATGAATGTCCATACCAATTTTCAGCCCCCCATGTGCCTGTTTGACATGTTTGCCAAAGCCATTCTGTTTGCAATTTCTTAGTTTCTCCAGGAGTGCATAGTTTAGTTTTTTGAGTGGCTTACTTAGAGGCCTTGCCATTTGCACCAAGTTCAAGATAAAAAATAATTGAATGATATTTCATACTGTAGACCTAGAAGTGTACTTCCCTAGGAATTTTCAAGTCTCTACCAATCTGATTGATCACTTTGCTCGATCAATTCCAAATGCAATTTCTATGAATCTAATTGTTTTCGGTTCAGAATGTTCTAAGTGGCTGATTTTAAGGATTAAGAATTGATAATTAGTTGATCATCCAGTGAAACTAATCAAAACCTTTTTTTATACAAATATGAGAGATCATCTATCCAGGGTTTCAGACCAAGAAGGTTCTGTTTGACATGATTGCCATATCGGACAAAAAGGTGTTCAATAATGTTAAAAGGTGTAGATAGGAAAACTTTGCAAAGTAGTCATTTTTAGAATTTCGTAGCTTTTTTTTGGATCCTCATCTCTAGTTAAGGGTTGTTTTGTTTTGTTCCTTGTATATGAATTTTCCATTAGATTCAGTGGCGTGCCCTCAGCTCATCATTTCATATTTTTCAAACATCTCCTTCCAAGGCAGTCGAAAATGTTTTTAGTTTGCGATCTGCCAAAAATTCTGAGTGGCGTTTTCAAGTTTTAAAATATCCTGCCTTGCTGAGGTTGTTGCCAACCTTGCTGAGGTTGCTGCCAACTATTATATCCACTAAAACCATTATGCTGCTAATTTTTCCATGCATTATTACTATTAAAATTTTGAAGAGGATCTTGGGGAATACCTGGTCTCTAAGCCCATGGTCACCTCTGGGCAACGTAAAGTACCTCTCCATTTTCATAGATGGCCTTAAACTCAATGGGCATAGGTTGGGACTCCAGGCTTGCAACAGATTTACACCAAAAATTCTTTTTCTTCTCCCTATAGTGTGGACAGTATTCGGCTAGCATAGCATCAACTTCATCTTTCTTTCTTCTCACCTGCATGGTATCTAGCTATGTTGCAACATCATTGATGATGTCTTTCTTGAAGTCAGACAACAAATTAGACGGCTCCATTTTGGATACTCCCGAACCATCGTTAGACTTATGAGGTAAGTCTCTCAATCATCTTCCCTTCTTGACTATAGCTCTCGAATAGTTCACGCATATATCCTTTATTTCACCCCAAGCTTTTTGAGTAATATCACCTCCTACCATGAGGTCGAGGGCTTCAATACTTCCATCACCCACACCTTTTAGAAAAATATGTTTCTAGGATTTTGGATTCAAGTTATGCTGTGTATTACGCTGTAGGTTGAACATGAACCTGGAGACATAATCCTCCAGGGTTTCATCGTCTCTTTGGGATATTTTAAAAATTTCATCTCCTTTTAGGTCTCTTCCTCTACAATAGTCCTTGTACTTTGTAAGAAACAAATTGCTCATCCCAGACCAATCTTGTACTGCATTGGAACCCAGGCTCATGAACCATCATAAAGCAACTTCCTTCAAGGTAGAGGGAAACAACTTCAGCTTATGAGCATCAGTTGAGTAGTCATAGCTCCTGCAGAGTATGTCAAACTCAAAGAGAAACATCTCAGGATCTTCTGTGATGAGGCCATAGAATTTTGGAAGCACAACAGGAGGTATATTCTTCAGGTTTTGGTTAACTTGCTAATTAGGAATAGGAAAAGGGAAGGTAGGCTAGGCCATTATTGGTTGATTTTTAGGTTCAGCAAATAGGTGATTCAAATGGTATGATTCCTCTGAGGTTGTAGGCAAAGGCAATTGTTCATAAGCATCCGCAAATACATTCTCAAATGGTTCTTCTTCTTGTATGTTCTTAGTGTGAGATTCTTCAGATTCTTGATTAAAAACCTCAAATGGTTCTACTTGGATAATATTAGGAAGGAATCTCCCAAGATGATCCCTACGTCTATGCATACAAATAATGCAGAATGCAAACTAACTTAATGACTTTTGGGTTAAACTAAATTGACACCATCCCCGACAACGACACCAAAAATGGTTGGTCAGAATAATACTCTAGCAACTTCAAGGATTGGACACCCTTTAACAGTGATTCATTGCTTAAAATTATCACATGTCTACTTGAAATATCAGACTAGAATTCATTAAATATATCAATCTGGGAATGTGAACTTGAGATGGTGGCTGCAAGGTTTATGCTTTAGTTCTCTTCAAAAGTCATCACTAGTAAAGTAAAGGTATTGCTGTAGGAAATTTATACTAAGAACTGAAACTATAACTTAACTCACAACTTGAAGGAAATGCTCAGTAGTAAACTAATAATACTTCGACAGTAAACTTATGCTGCAGGAAACAACCGATAGTTCTGCTACCAATGGCTATAGGAGCAACAGTGCTTATCAAATTCAAAAGAAACTTAACTAAGTCCTACTTGAACATGAACAGAGAATTTACCTCCCGTGTGGGCCCCCATGGAAGTGTGAATAGATTTATAACTCAGATGTTGAAATCTGGAACTATCATATATTCATTAACAAAACACAAGTACAAAATAGAAGATCAAAGCGTATTCACTTTGTTGCTGGATTACAATATAAACTCCTCAAAAAACATCTAACTAACTCGGAATCATAAGTTCTAGCTTATTTAAAAGCAATTGAGAAAACATAACACCTAAAAACTAGGTCCTTCATTACATAGCATAAAAACTTCAGTTATAGGAGTGACAACATCATTTATGCAAGAGGATAAACCATATTTAGTGCCTCAAGAATATAGGAACACTGGTAACTGGATTGACCCAGTCTGTGTTATCAACCGCAAGGTTATGGAAGTAGTGGAGCCGTGATAAATTCTAGAAATAGTTATTCACCTTAAAGAGCCACTTCATCTTTGATTCCTTACTCCTTGCTGACTTATTCTTCTCTTGCAAAAGGTTAGCATGACAAAATCCACACACAAATCCAAGGCAAAGATTTATAATAAGTTTCCCTACTTTAATGCATCCTTGTCACATGGCTGCAGGAACACTACCCATTAACACTAGAGAAGAGAAATACCAGGTTTTCATCATAATATCCATTAGTCTATATATATATTCATTATTTTCCTTTAATGTCAAAAGTATTAGATATACACATGGCTAAAGCATATAAACATAAAAGTCTTCATAATGTTTATGAAAACCATAAGATATTTAAGTCTAGACTCAGTAAATCATAAACAAAACAACCCATAAACCAGACTCATCAAGATGGAAGAGGTTTCAAAAATTATACTAGATTGTTTGTTTCAATTAGAGGTGTGTTCTTTCTTCCAAGATTTGGATGTAAATAGTACTGATGTCCTATTCTTAGAGGATGTTGAAACAAGTCAGCAAGGACATATCGGTTACCAATCAGAAAATGAATCTTTTAATTTTTCAATTCAGCATGATGATGCCTCTCGAAATGAATCTAATTTGAAGCCATGAGTTGCACTTCAAAATGATTTTCTTGAGGATTTGTTTGATATGCACATGTTTGATTTTCAAAGGTTTTATTTTTATGTTCAAACATACAATGAGGGTGCTGATTGCTTTCCATATACAGAGCTGAAAATTCAGGACAACATGTTTAATGGTTCCAAATTCTACATTGATTGTGATCTTGTGTCGGATATAGAGATGTGTTCTTCTAGTGATAAAAAATCAAATCATAAGGATATGATAGTAAGGTTTCCTTCTGAGTCACCTTGTGCAAATAAAGATTATGATGTTGATAATGAATTCAGTGAATATGAAGATGATGAGGAATAATTCACAGTTGATAAGGTTTCTACTAAAAAGTTTGTAGACCTCTCCTTTTATCAGCATAAGAGAACAACTCTATTATCCTAGTATAAGAAAGGTTTGTGCAAATAGAAAAGGGATAGATATGATGCAGATGAAAGTTGTTGCAGTGATGGATTTGCACAAGATAATGGGAGCCAAGAGTTTGCAACCCCTGTTCCAAATAAGAAGGATGTTTGCAGCATCAAGCATGAAGCCAAAGAAAATAAAAATGAAATCTAGTGCACACTAAGCAGTGAGGAAATCTCAGACCTCTTGGCTGTTGATTTTCAGAGGTATGCCTCTAAGGTGGATTCTACTTTGCGATATCTAGTTGATATATGTTTTGACACTGATGATGAGGCATGTGTTCAAAATGATGAAAACAATGATTCATGTTTATATGAAACCCCCTCATATAATAAGTTTGTAGAAGAAATGAATGAAGACCATGACACTATGTTGTCCTGTCATGAGGATTCTAATGACAAACAAGTTTCTAGTTCAGTTTATTTTCTTTCTTTTGATGAGTATGACAACGATTATGACAGTGTTGTGGACAACAAGTTTATGGATAAAAATGATGATATTGATCAGTCATCCTTATGTCACAATGATTATGAAAAAAGTTTGCATTTGGTCCATGATTCATATTGTGAGTACATTATTGAGGAGCCAAGTTGTTCAATGGCTGAAACATTTCATATAGATAAAGCTAAGGATCCTTTTCATTTTCAGCCGGGTGAGTTTTTGATAATGCATGATGGTCATTATAGCTTATTTTTTGATGCATTACTAGATAGACCTTATATTTTCCATCAACATCAAGAAGAGGTAATGGATCTTCCATATTTTCTAGAATATCTACATGAGGTTGGTTGTGACCGGAAGAGTTTGGGTTATGGCAAGTACATGATTACCTTTCAGCTCAAAATTCTTCATATATGTTGGCGGCATGTTTGTCAAAATTTTTTTAAGCAGCTGGTTTCGTATATGGATGAGAATCATATTTATGATAGAGGTAAATAGTGCTTCCAGTTTTGAGGCTTTGAACCTATGCAAATAATGTATATATTATACAGTTGCTTTCTTTCAGTCGTGTGGTCTGTTTCTTTCAGTAAGGTTCCCTATTTTTGAAGAAAGAGCAAGAAGTCAGTTTTAATTTTTTGGGTGGTCTACTATACCAAAGATTCATGAATTCTCTGCATGCCCACAGGGGGAACACATCCCCAACTAGAGCCACTGTTGGTACTCTAAAAAAATCAAGATAGTTCAATGTTCTTGTCTTGGTCCTAAGGTGAGGCTTCACCAGATCTAACAATAACTTTTTCTCTTCTAGCTCACATATAGGAAGGGTTTCATCTAAAATAGTCTCTCTTATCCTTAGATCCTCTTCAATAGCCCGTCTCTTTTGGAACTCTAAGATATTCCATACATTATTAGGGATCATAGTCATTAGTTCTAAGACTATCTTCTTAAACTTCAACATGTGTTTGACTATCATTCCATGTATCTCTGATTTGTCTATCTCACTGTATTTCTCATAAAAATTTTCTACTTGATCAATTCTACCTTCATCAATGATTCTTGTGCTTAACACACTCAGACTAGGTTTGAAACTTACTTCAGGAGGTGATTGAGTGTTCCTTATGTTCATTGTTACGCTCGAGGATGGATGACCAATGCTGATTTCTTTCTTCCTCTTAGGCATTGCCTTACACTCAGGAGGAGTAGTAAGGTCAATGGTTTCTTTGGGCACAGAAGGAGTAACATTAGTTTTACCCTTCTGATCATCAGATTTTTCTATCTTCACCTTCTTCAACTTAGGATCATCTGATTCTACCTTTGTTGCATCTACGCTTTCTAATTCCAAAGAAATCTTTTGTTCCCTTTCTTTGTCTAGGTTTGCTTGAGACACTCCATGAATTCTCAAGATCTCTGAGGTAACTTTAGCAACCTGTTGGTACTATGAAAAAATCAAGACAGTTTTGATCCCCTAATCAGAGAATTTCCCTAAGGCAAAGTTCAATGCTTCCAAAGAACAATTTAAAGGGACCTAGTTTCAAGCGCACGTAAAGATAGCCCTGATGAATTTCATGGCATAGTGCTTGGCACATGTGTTCCTCACATTTAATTTTTCATATATAGTTGGTTACAACTCCCAAAATTTAGTTTTGATAAGTTTTGGAGATACCCATTTGGAGGCCTGTGCTCGAATTTGCACTTTGCATCATGTTTGGTTTTAACTAAATGGCCTACTTCAGAGGTTTACATATGACACCCGATTGATAGTCATAACATGTGGGTTGTTGCATTATGTTGTATGCATGAGAATGAATGTCCATACCAATTTTTAGCTCCCCATGTGCCTGTTTGACATGTTTTCCAGAGCCATTATGTTTGCAATTTCTTAGTTTCTCCAGGAGTGCACAGTTTAGTTTTATGAGTGGCTTACTTTGAGACCTTGCCATTTGCACCGAGTTCAAGCTAAAACATAATTAAATGATATTTCATACTGTAGACCTGGAGATTTACTTTCCTAGGAATTTTCAAGTCTCTGCCAATCCGATCGATCACTTTGCTCGATCAATTCCAAATGCAATTTCTATGAATTTGATTGTTTTCGGTTCAGAATGTTCTAAGTGGCCGATTTTAAGGATTAAGCATTGATAATCAGTTGATCATCCAGTGAAACTAGTCAAAACCTTATTTTATACATATATGAGAGATCATCTATCCAGGGTTTCAAACCAAGAAGGTTCTATTTGACATGATTGCCAGATCAGACAAAAATGTGTTCAATAATGTTAAAAGGTGAGGATAGGAAAACTCTGCAAAGTAGTCATTTTCATAATTTTGTAGCTTTTTTTCAGATCCTCATCTCTAGTTAAGGGTTTTTTTTTGTGTTCCTTGTATATGAATTTTCCACCAGATTCAGTGGCGTGCCCTCAACTCATCATTTCATATTTTTAAAACATCTCCTTCCGAGGCAGTCGACAGTGTTTTTAGTTTGCGATTCACCAACAATTATGGGCGGTGTTTTCAAGTTTTAAAATATCCCACCTCATTCATTTTAGGAAAATCCCTTTGGCAGGATGTTTCTCTATATTACAAGGTTTGTGTCTGCCAGGTTTCAACTTCCAGTGATATGTTCTGATTGATCTTTTAATAGTGCAACTGGAGGTGTTGTATTAAAAATTGGCGAGTGGCAAAGTGATAGAAATTGAAGTTTTTAAGGATTCTTGGTTCTCCAGTTTGGATCTGGTTGCAAGCACCAGTTGTTCTAGACCATTTTCAAGGCCGATTATTTGAGTTTGAAATTTTTTAGGCCGGACCCGCTTGGGGCCTGACCTGCCTCACTATTTTGAAGACAGCCTGTGATGGCGTAAATAATTTGACCAAGATACAAATGGTGCATGTACAAAATTGTGGAATCTTAGGGAAATTTAATGGAGTAATTTTCAGAAGCATAAGAATTACGTGTATGATGCATTTGCAAGGGATTACTCATCATTTACAATATTCACAGGATTGTATGATCTTTTCTTTGATCTGGATCTAGTCAGCGCAAAGGAGATTACTTTAACACCTCTATCATGATACACATGAGGTCTCCTAACAAATAGTTTTCAAACTAATCAACTACTAAAAAGTGTGTGTGTGAAAACTGTATCTGATCTGTAGACACGACACTTCAGTAAAACATTAGAGGTTAGCAAAAATCAAAATCGTGCAAAATTAAAATCTAATTTAACTAAGCGATTTACTGCCTTCTAGTAGGTGTGAGATTGATGTTCTCAGATTGTTATCGAGATCAATGACCTAGACGACACCTAAATGAAGGATTTGAATGCAATTGATCTAGATATGAATTGAATGCAATTAATCTATTTTTTTTTTTTGATATTTTCTATGCAATAATATGAAAAATGATATGTAAAAACTGATATGCTATGAATTGATCTAACAATAATATGAAACCAAAAGTGATCTCACAACAATGTTGATTTGCAATAAGCTTTGACCTTTCCAATTGCAATTCTCCAACGTGATTGTGCAAAAATATGAGATTCTGTAGATTTGAGAGATGAATTGTGAAGAGCTAAAGCCTTGATTTATAGAAATCCAGGGCTTTGGAGGTGCATGGAAGAAAGCCATAAATCACTCAGATTAACTCAGCTTGATTTTTGAGTTATTTGATAATAAAGATAATTTAATTCACAAAAACATGCAAATCATGCAAAAACAACTTTTTAACTCAAATTAGAGTTTAGATCAGCTTTTTGAACTCCAAAAGGATGTTGAGTTCTAAAAAGTCAACACTTTGCATTGATTTTCTAATTTGGAGTTTAACTGTTTCTTTTGAATGTGCATAATAATTATGAATTAATTAAATAAATAAAGTGATTTATGCTCAACTTAACTGATTTTTGAAAATAAATAATTGATTTATGGGTTAATCAATTATTTAATCAAACTTTTATTAAAAACTATATTATTAAATAATGACAACTTGCTTTAATTAATTAAATAAAAATTTAATCAATTATTCATAAGATATTAGATTTATTGTCAAAATTAAATAATACAATTAATAATAGATAGAATTAAATTTAATTACACAATTAAGTGGCAAGATATTAAATCTAATTAATTAAATATGAAAATATTCAATTAATCAAACTTAGGATAAATGTGATTTATTGCCAAATAATCATTAAATTAAAGATAATTAAGATAATTAGGAATATTGCTAGGAATATTCCCTGATGCAGAATTTAAGATAATCAATTAGGATTCGATGATGTTTAGATGTGCCTTAGGTTAGGACTTTGATGTTGATTTCGTTCGAATTGTTGATATAGAAGATTAATGAACTTATAGCCCATTTTTGGGGTATTACATTTTTCCCTCTTTGAATTATTGTGCGAAGCGCAGTGGTTCAAAGATAGTCTGTGTTTGATAAAGATATGAAACTGATGTTTGAAATTGATAATTGATATGAGATCGAAGTTGATTGATATTGATTTGATATGGAGATAATAGGTCCTGAATGACCAAAGATAATGTTCACTATAACAGAAAATTAACCTATGATTGTGAAAAAGTGTCAAAATGTCTGATTCCAAACCTTAGGATTGCAAAGAAGTGAGTGACCGGTTCTAGGCTCGATTGTCTTAGCAAAACTAGCAGGTATCACATCCGAATCCTTCAGTTTCCGAAAAACCAAGGAAAGAACACTATGATCCGATGGTTGCAAAAACTGATACAGTTTACAAGATTAGGAGAATACCAGATTGATATGGATCTTAATGAATCTAATATGCCCCAAGTGATGATATATTTGCCCCAAGCGATGAGGTGTTTTGATGAATCAATAACTAGATGTGGTTGTTGTCTTGATTACTGAGGAAAGATTGATAGAATTTGATTTACAGACTTTGAATGATGTGCAATACCATGCCCCCTTTGGGATTAAAATTGAAATCTGACAAGAAAAGTCAGCGTTGAGAGTTTAGAAGCATGTTAATTGATTGGAAAAGTGGTTATACATGTTCAAGAACACATTCTGCATTGTTGGAAGGTCCCAAAAGACCAAGTTTGACTAGGTTAAACCATGAGTTGACCATAGTTGACCAAGTTGAAATTTTGATAGTTTGATGTTAGATAATAAGTTAAGTTGAATACTAGATTTTTGTGATGATGGAAGGTCGATTATGCAAGCAGTAGACTGTCCTAGGCCCAAAAATTTTAAATCACGATTTTGACATACTAAACGATCTCAGATTTGAATTTTGATCTCGAAAAAGGATTCTACTTGCTGTTTCATTGGAGGAACCTTCATGTGAGATTTAGCTCTTGTTAGATTTGAAGATGCGAGTGGAGAATTGTTTAAGCATTGAAGTTCGTTTAGCCATTGTGAGATCATGCAAACATGCAAAATGCAAAGAGACATACAAAATGAAATGCAACCTAAGACCTAGGACCTAGTCACTGATCATGTGTCGATTTGTTATCATCATTGAACTTTTAGGTAACCAGATAAATCAATACAATGCCCACTAGCTAAAAAAACCATAGACATATGAATATTGATTTGTATGCGCAAGAATCAATACAACACCCACTGGTCAACAACCATGGATATATGAATATTGATTTTGTTTTTGGAATGTCGGATTAGATATAAGCACCAAGGCACAAACACCAGGATGACTTGAATATCATGTCCATTTTGATATAGAAATTTGTATAAGCATCAAAACATAAACGTCATGATGACCTGAATATGCCTTGCATGACAAACACATCAAACAACCAAGAGATTATTCTAAATCCAATGTGAATTACCTGTAGTGACCCTTTATCATTCACATCCTTAGGTAAGATCACATTTCACAGTAGGAGAAAGAACTCACTCAAAAAGACAATAGTTAGATCAAACTTCCTTGAATTTTCCGGTTATCAATGGTCGAGGTACGCATGGCCATCCAATTTGAGATAGAGGCTCTTACAGTCGGACACCATTTCAATCTAGAATTTTCAAAGTTGTTAGATTTTCACATTAAAGCAGAAAATAAAGAAAAGATTATGCCCCCAGTCATCACTCTCTAAATCCTATAAAGGACATCATCGAAGAGCTCAAAGGGACACAATATGCAAAAATATCAATGCGAATCAGTAAGCATACAAGGAGATAAAAGCATGAAAAAAGCATAGATTGTTTTCAGTTTGATGTTTGATTGCATTGTTGTAGATGCAAAATCATTTTTGGAGACAAGACTGACTGACTGACTCACATGAAGCTTCAAAGGACTCTGACTGGATATGATACGTCTAAGATATACTGGAAACCATAGGATATGACATTATCCCCAAGTGTTAAGCATTGATAAGATACAGACGCTTGAGCAGATTGGTGTACAAACTGACTTATTGAAAATAGGAATGTAGGAACAAACCAGGAGATATGTACAAACTAAAGCAAGACTGAAAGCTGGGAAAGATCAAGATTGCGCTGATAGATGGAGCATTTTGAACAAGAGGTGCCCGTTTGCCGGGTTTTCACCATCTTGGCAGAGATTCTATTTTTTCTACCAAGGCACCTGTTTCCAAGTTTTCACCAAGGCACTTTTTTTTTTCATTTTTCAATTTTTTTGAATTTTTGATATTTTTTAATTTTTAAAGATTTTTTTTAGGACATTTTACCATAGACTGAATGCCTTAGGCGTAGAATTTCTTCAGATGGAGAATGTTGATTGGTTCTCGGAGCTATTCTCCTTCAGTCATTGGGAGTTGATAGGCACCAGAGCCAAAAGTAGCAGTGATTACAAAGGGACCCAGCCAATTGGGTTCAAACTTCCCCTTGTGTTCTTGATGAGATTGATTTTTAGGATTTTCTCTCAAGACTAGATCACCAACCTGAAATTCTCCGTGTCTAACTTTCTTGTTTTAGCCTCTAGACATTCTCTTCTGGTATACTCTGAGATGATCATACGCTGCTTGTCTGCGCTCATCTAGTAGTTCTAGTTCTTGTAACCTAGACACTCTGTAGTCATCATCAGTTACTAGACCATGAATTCTAATTCTAAGTGATGGGATTTCAACCTCAATAGGTAGTACCGCTTCAGACCCATAAACTAAAGTGAAATGTGTAGCCCCAATAGGTGTTTTGATACTTGTTCTGTAGGCCCAGAGAGCTGGATTGATCATGAGATGCCAGTCTCTTCCTATTTTATTAACTGTTCGGTGCAAGATCTTCAATAGATTTTTGTTGGAAGCCTCTGCTTGGCCATTCCCTTGTGGATAGTAGATAGAAGACCAATGTTGGGTGATCTTAAATTTGGCACATAGATCATCTAGGTCTTTATTCCTAAATTTCCCACCATTATCTGTGATTATGGAATGAGGGATCCCATATCTGCATATGATATAGTTTAAGATGAACATCGATATCTGCTTTCCCGTTGCTTGTGTCAAAGGGACCACTTCTACCCATTTTGTAAAATAATCTATGGCTATGATTATATGGGTATGTCTGTTAGAAGAATGAGGATGAATCATCCCGATAAGATCAAATGCCCATTGATGGAAAGGCCATTGTGTTGTAAAGGGGAATAGATCCCTCCCTGGAGCATGAATTAGGTTGCCATGTACTTGACACTTTTGACAATTCTTAGCAAATTTGATGGCCTCTTTCTCCATTTCAGGCCAGTAGTACCTAGCCCTAATAAGTTTTCAAGCTAGTGTTAAACCATTCGAGTGTGACCCACAAATACCATCATGGACTTCCTCTAATGCACGTTGAGACTCTTCCCATTCTAAACATCTAAGTAGTGTACCATCTAGACCTCGTTTGTATAGATCGTGACCAATGATGACATATCAGGAGGCATTACGGATAAGGTATCTCTTTTCATGGCGGTTGAAGGTATCGGGAATGATTTAGTCTTGGAGATAGGAAAAGAGGTCTTTGTATCTGGATGGATCATGACCAACAATAGTGTAGATTATGCAAGTTTTAGGGGAGTCATATGCAGGATAAGATAGTGCTTCCACTAGGAACTCATGGCATAGCTCATGTTCAGGCTGCTGTAATAAAGTAGATAGTGTTGCCATTGCATCGATAGCCTTGTTCTCCGTTCTAGGAATTTGCTCAAATGTGATAGATATGAAATATTTCTTAAGATCATCTACCATTCTCTTGTAAGGAATGAGCTTTCCATCTTTAGTTTGGTACACATCATTGACTTGATGAATAACAAGTTGAGAGTCTCCATGAATGTGTAGCTTTGTTACTCTCCATTCAATTGCTAGTTTCATACCATTCAAAAGGGCTTCATATTCCACAATATTGTTCATGCAAGGAAACTTTAATCGAAATGCTTTGGGGATTGAGTATCCTTGAGGAGTTATGAACAATATGCCTACCCCGGAGCCATTCTGTGTGTAGGAGCCATCAAAGAATAATTGCCATTCTCTAGAAGAAAGATGCATGATAGAGGAATCTGGGAATTCCATTTGTAGTGGTGTATTAGCAATCATAGGTGCATCTACTAATTGATCAGCAATAACCTATCCTTTTATAGCTTTTCTTTCCATGTATTCAATGTCAAATTCACTTAAGAGCATAACCCATTTAGCTAATCTACCTGTGAGGGAAGCTTTGCTTAGTAGGTACTTGAGGGGATCAATTTTAGCTACCAATTGTGTGGTATGAGCTAACATGTAGTGTCTCAGTTTTTGTGATGCAAAGATCACAGCTAGACAAGCTTTCTCGATCATTGAATAGTTCTTCTCATATGAAACCAATGTCCTATTGATATAGTATATAGCTCTTTCCTTTTTGTTCTCAACATGCTGTGCTAGCAATGCCCCCAATGATGTATCTGTTGCGGAGACATATAAGATCAATGGCTTCCCATGAATAGGAGGCATCAAGATAGGTGGATTGGATAGATACGTCTTGATATGGTTAAATTTTTTCTCACATTCTTCATTCCATGCAAAGGTCACACCTTTATGTAATGTTTTTGTAAAAGGCTATGATATGTCCGCTAGCTGTGATAAGAATCTTCTGATAGATTGAACTCTTCCTTGCAATGTCCTCATTTGACTTATATTCTTGGGAGGTTGCATCTCTATTATAGTGTTGACTTTAGCTAGATCAACTTCAATGCCCTTCTTTGAAACTATGTATCCTAAGAGATTTCTGGAAGTGACACCAAAAGCACACTTCTTAGGATTTAGTCAGAGACTAAACCTTTCCATTCTATCTAGGATCATGCTCAAGTCCTTTAGATGTTCAGTCCTGATCATAGATTTTGCTAATGTGTCATCAACATAATCTTCCATGGTTTGATGCATCATGTCATGGAAAATAGATGTCATTGCTCTTTGATATGTAGCACCAACATTTTTAAGCCCAAATGGCATGACATTCCAATAGAAGGTTCCCCATGCACATGTGAAAGTAGTTTTCTCTTGATCCTCTGGAGCAATTTTTATTTGGTTATATCCAGAGAAACCATCCATCAAGGAATACATCTTGAAACCCGCAGTAATATCCACTATCATATCAATGTTCGGTAGTGGAAAATCATCCTTAGGGCATGCTCTATTCACATCTCTAAAGTCTGTGCACACTCTGATTGAACCATCTAGTTTAGAAATAGGTACAATATTAGAGATCCACTCTGCATAGTCAATAACTCAGATGAATTTGGCTTTCAGAAGCTTCTCTAATTCAGCTTTTACCAAGAGTGCAACATGAGGATGCATCTTTCTCAACTTTTGCTTGACAGGTTTGACATTTGGAGCAATAGATAAATGATGCATTATGAGATTAGGATCCAATCCTAGCATGTCCAAATATTTCCTTGCAAAGTTGATCTTCTTCTCTGTTAGGAATGTTGTAAAATTTTTCTTCTCTTATTCTAATAATGATTGTGCTACATGTACCAATTGTGGTTCCTCTATTGTACCCAAATTGATGGATTGGGTGGGCTCAATTAGAACTGGAGATCTATCCTGTAAATGACTTAGAAGGACATCAAATATCTCATCCTTAGGCACCTCAGAGAGGTTTTCACCTTCAGATATGTCTTTTATTTTTACTTTTGTAGGTTCTAAGATTGCCACAAAGTGGTTTTCACCCTCAGAACTCTTTTTCTTTTTCTTTTTACTCTTGTTTTTCTGACTAAGATATTTGATGTCTGACTCAGTCATGTTGACGCTTGGTTCATTGATGGAATTCCTCATAGGCTCAACTGCATTGAGGTAGTAAGAAAGGGCATAGTCATTCGGGAAGGTATAAATACCATGGCTCGGATTCGTGGAGGTTTGATCAATAAGTTCTGGATATTTGATAGTCAAAGTAGGGAAAGATTGGGAGATAGTGTTTACGGATATGGATCTGTCATCATTGGTCCTAATCTGATGCTTGAGTTCAAAGGTGATACTACAACTTAAGACATCCAATTCATGAATAGGCTCAATGTCATCGTGGGAGTCCAATTCAGCCATAGGTGGATCAGACTCGATAGGTTCATCATTTTGCTCTAGACTTACATTGGTTTGAGGTGCATATTGGTGAATAGCATCAACATGTTTCTCTATGATAAGCTCATCTAGTTCTGGGATGACTCCCCATTCATAGTCATTAGATTCATCTTCTAATTTAGGATCTCTAGGAAATCTTAGAACATGAGTAAAGTCAGGGTGAATACCCCAAGAAGGCTTACCCTCAGATTTTGATTTGTATTCATACTCATGAGAATCTGTCTCAAAATCACTACCACTTCCCTCTTCTTGATTGTTTTCAAGATTAGCTGGTTCTTGTGTTGTAACTATCTCTTGATTGATAGTAGGTTCTTGTGTTTCTACTACATTAATTCTCTTGATAGGATCATCTTTATCATCAAGAAGGTCTTTGATCTCTTTAGGAAATTTTTCATAGGGGATGAGTTCTAAACTATCTGAATCACTATCTGATGGTTTTGTTTCTTCTCTCTTAAGAAGAGGTTCCCCTGGTGCGATCTGCTCTATGACATGAGAGCAATTACTTTTGAGGTGATTTCTTCTTAAAGCCTAAGCCAACTTTGTTTTTATTTTCTCTACCAGTATGTGGGAGAGGTACCTCAAGACCTTTTCCTTTGATTCCTAGAGGTCCTTTACCTGAATATCCCATCTTAGCTATTAATTTATCTCCTAGACCATATGACTTGGAAGGGAGTTTGGATACTACAGAGTCACCAGTTTGAACAACTTGAGATTCAGGTTCATCTTTGTACAGCCATGATAGCACAACCTCATCCTCTTCAAATTCTTGCTTGGATACTTGTTCTGCTACAAAATTATTTTTATACGCTTTCAGAGGTTCTTTAGAGTCTGGTTTGGATTGTTTCAAAGATTTCCCATAAGACTTAGGTGAGATAGGCAGAGATGTCAAAGATAAGACTAGCTCAATAGTATATTCTCACATACTATTTTCTTTGATATTAACCTCTTTGGAAAGATCTTCCATTTTAGATGTGGATGCTTCTTTAGTTGGTTCAAAGGGAGATTCTTTGTTATTAGGCACAAGCTTATCTACACTTTCCTTCAAGGTGTTGCAAGTTGTATTCAGATCCACAGGGATAGTAACCTCTACTCCTTCATAAGGAAACTTCAAACATTCATGGTATGTAGAAGGAATAGCTTGCATTTCATGTATCCATGGCCTCCCTAGAAGAATGTTGTAAGCCAAAGGTAGATCAAGCACTTGTCAGATGGTATCTTCGATAACTGGACCTGCTCTGATAGGTAAGACAATGGTGCCTTTAGAAGATCTTTCTTGTTCATCATAGGCTTTTATGGTGATCTTCTTTCGAGGATCAATAGCCAATTCTGAAAATCCCAATTGTGTGATCAAGCTGTAAGAACAAATGTTTAGGCCAGCGCCCCCATCTATCAACACACGTTTGACTCTACGGTTCTAGATCAAGACTTCTATATGAAAAGGCTGATTATGTGGGTGACTCAAGGAGTTGTCATCTTCCTTTGAAAAGGAGATATATTGTGGAGATGTAAGATGTCCAACCATAGTCTGGAACCTGTCTAAATCAAGGTCATCAAGAACATTGGAACCAAGCAAAGCTTTATCGAGAATGGCTCTATGAGCTGGATATATTCAAAGCAACTCAAACATGGAGATTTTCGCATTAGTGTACTGGAGTTGTTGAACAATGCTATAAGACGTAGGCCTTGTATCCTTTGGATTGGAAGATTTGGAAGCAACCTTCTATTTAGAAGCAGATGAAAGATTGAAGGGCACCTTAGGGACATTTGATGAATCTGGGATTTGTCCTTTCAAATGCATTGGAGCCTATGATTGAGTAACTGCATTAGCTGAGGAATGATCTCTGTCTCTTCGTACAATTGTGATGACATTGCAACTTTCAGGGAGACATGGTTCAACCATATTGATGACAACATTATTTCCAGGGTAGGCATAGTTGACTTTTGCCCCACGGTGGGCACCAGAAATATGTGTGTGAAAATTGTATCTGATCTGTAGACATGACACTTCAGTAAAACATTAGAGGTTAGCAAAAATCAAAATCATGCAAAATTGAAATCTAATTTAACCAAGTGATTTACTGCCTTCTAGTAGGTGTGAGATTGATGTTCTCAGATTGTTATCGAGATCAGTGACCTAGACGATACCTAAATGAAGGATTTGAATGCAATTGATCTAGATATGAATTGAATGCAATTAATCTATTTTTTTTTTTGATATTTTCTATGCAATAATATGAAAAATGATATGAAATCTATGATATGTAAAAACTGATATGCTATGAATTGATCTAACAATAATATGAAAACAAAAGTGATCTCACAACAATGTTGATTTGCAATAAGCTTTGATCCTTCCAATTGCAATTCTCTAGCGTGATTGTGCAAAAATATGAGATTCTGTAGATTTGAGAGATGAATTGTGAAGACCTAAAGCCTTGATTTATAGAAATCTAGGGCTTTGGAGGTGCATGGAAGAAAGCCATAAATCACTCAAATTAACTCAGCTTGATTTTTGAGTTATTTGATAATAAAGATAATTTAATTCACAAAAACATGCAAATCATGCAAAAATAGCTTTTTAACTCAAATTAGAGTTTAGATCAGCTTTTTGAACTCCAAAAGGATGTTGAGTTCTAAAAAGTCAACACTTTGCATTGATTTTCTAATTTGGAGTTTAACTGTTTCTTTTGAATGTGCATAATAATTATGAATTAATTAAATAAATAAAGTGATTTATGCTCAACTTAACTGATTTTTGAAAATAAATAATTGATTTATGGGTTAATCAATTATTTAATCAAACTTTTATTAAAAACTATATTATCAAATAATGACAACTTGCTTTAATTAATTAAATAAAAATTTAATCAATTATTCATAAGATATTAGATTTATTGTCAAAATTAAATAATACAATTAATAATAGATAGAATTAAATTTAATTACACAATTAAGTGGCAAGATATTAAATCTAATTAATTAAATATGAAAATATTCAATTAATCAAACTTAGGATAAATGTGATTTATTGCCAAATAATCATTAAATTAAAGATAATTAAGATAATTAGGAATATTGCTAGGAATATTCCCTGATGCAGAATTTAAGATAATCAATTAGGATTCGATGATGTTTAGATGTGCCTTAGGTTAGGACTTTAATGTTGATTTCATTTGAATTGTTGATATAGAAGATTAATGAACTTATAGCCCATTTTTGGGGTATTACAACAACCCCCTATTCTTTCAAAGGATGTTGTGGATTAACACTTGTAGTGCGGCTTGGGGCTCTTACTCTTTGATAACCGGTTCTATGACTTGGGAACAAGCCAGATACTTTTTGCAACAATGGAACTCATGCATTGTTTGGGTATGTAAGACACTCCCATAAAATTTCCTCATCCACACCTTTGTCATTGCTGGGCGTGTCTCATTGGGGTAAGTATAAGATTGAAGGGGGTGAGATATACTTTGTGCTCACCCAATACATTGGTTGCACTAGCCATTATAATTCTGAATACATCATTTATATGTGTTGGGCGTTTCAAGCAGAGATTGCACGCACCTTCTATATTCTTCATTTGTTAAATTTTGTCTCCACCAATTGTGCTGCACATCATTTTAAGGGTCTCATGCAACATCCTAGGGAGTTGTGTAAGCCTTCCTTAAGGCCTGCGTGGGCCTCTAGATAGTTTGTTGTTTGAACAAATGAAAGGGGGGGTGCATGTATAGATTTGGAGGTGTGTGTGCAGTTAACGGTGTATGTACTGCCATCTCAAGGACTTTGCACATTATGTAGGGAGAAGTTGAGTGCAATCCAGAGCTTCAAAATCAATAAAGGAATTTAAAAAAGGGCTACTGAGATTAAGTCAATCACAGAGGATCTAGAGGCCAGGCACAGAGATACTTCAAAAAGAGAGAGCTGCCTTTGAATGGGGTGTGTGTGCCATGTAATATCATGCAAACTTTTATCTAAAGCAGCATGCATTTTCCAACGTAAGCTACAGACTGTCTCATGCAAGGTGCACTCACGCTCCAGACAAGCTAGGTGCTCCTCATGCAGCAGGGTGAAAACTTTTTTAGCCGAAAGGGAGAAGTTGCCAATATCATTGGAGGCAGCACACAACACGTAATGATGCTACATATATTTGTTTGAGATTTTGCATGACCTGTGTGAGCTCTCATACAAAAATCATGAGCCTTCTGGGGTTTGTGTGAGGTCTTTGTGGGAGATCTTAACCCCATGTGCCCCCCACTAAATATAATATTTTCAAGGTGAGGCCGCTATACTCCTAATGCTGTGCACTCTCCATTTGGGAGCAGGGCATGTGGATTTTGGTGTGTATTATTTCTCAAAGGGGTATTGACTTTGCAGAGGGACCCCAAGTAATGTAAGGCGTGGATGATTTGCAGGGGAATGCACTGTGGCATTAGTCCCACATGTGCCAAAAATATGTTTTCACAATGCTCAAAATAAAGGGCAAACAAGTAAGTGGTAAAGAGTTGAGAGGGAGGGCCATGTGGAGTGGGTCATGTTAGACTTGCATGGGCCCAGCCGGCTGGTCCATTAGTTACATATTTTGACTAAAAAATTAATTAAAGTGGAGATATTTAATCCCACATTGACGCTGCAGGGAAAAACTGACGATATCATTGATGTCTAAAGCAAATGCCCAGTTGGAGGGCTCTCTCATGCACGCATGGATCAAGATGCCTATTTGATGAATGATGTGGATGGGTGACATGGGTTGCGGGCCTGTACAAAGCTAGGATAATTTTGGTACAGTGTATAGGAGTTGCTCGACTTCCTCGGGATATGTGCCAGGAGATTGACGGTCATCACTATAGTGTGGAGATGAAAGTACTCGATAGATAGAATTGTGAATTATTGACAGGATGACACGTGTCATTTGATGACATCAGTGCTTGGTGGATGATGAACCGAATGAGGTTGTGACATGTGGCACTTGGCGATGATGGAGCAGTCAAACAAACAGTTGGTCGACAGCCTCAAGATGCGTGTAGATCTGATGATTGTCACTAATCTACTAAGATGACGGTGTTCACTGGTTAACCTTGGTGACATAGCAACATATTGACATGTGTCCCAAGGTGAGCTGGCAGAGAGGTGCCCA
This sequence comes from Chamaecyparis obtusa, assembly GCA_027943335.1. Taxonomy (NCBI): domain Eukaryota; kingdom Viridiplantae; phylum Streptophyta; class Pinopsida; order Cupressales; family Cupressaceae; genus Chamaecyparis; species Chamaecyparis obtusa. The sequence goes on along the minus strand of BSBK01005648.1, from coordinate 1,264,028 downwards.
GTCAACATGATAGGCCAACCGGAGAGCACCATGTGGCAGAGGGTGTGCTGACAGGTTTGACAAGGCAGATGAGGTGGATTAGTGAGTGAATTAGATGGTGCCATGTGGCACATGGGGCCCACCTCAAAATTCAAATCTGTAGCAAATATTAAAATTTGAATTTGTATAGTTTCAACTATATCAATAAATCAAAAATTTAAATTATGCAGGCTGCTCACAGGGAATGATGTCCAGGGTTCATTTTTTACCCAAATATACAAGTATTATATGTTTTCAGAATTGGTACAAAATGAGGAATCCAATGGCAGTGTTAAAAATTAGATTTGACAAAGTTGGTAAGAGCAGTAATGGAATATGTATTCTGAGATCAAATTTGGGTAAAGATGCAAATTTTTTGTAAAAAGATGTTCTAGAATGTAATTTGTATCAGATTTGTCTGAGATATTTTGGATAGTCTTAGGGTTGACTGTGTTGCCCTAAAAAAGCCCTAAATGGTCCTAAGCTTGTTGCAATCCTATATATGGATTTCCAAGACCATTTGCAGAGGTTGCTGGTTTTTTGGTTCACAAGGTTACATCTTGAACCTTTAGTCAAGGAGTATGACATGTTCAGTTCATTTTGTATCAGGATAAAGTAGAAAGTTGTAGATTTCTTGCATATTGTCAAGTAGCTTTGAATCTTCAAGCAAGGTGTATGTAGAGGCTTAGGTCCTCGTTCTTAATTCAAGTTTTTAGTTCCATTTCTCTCCATCTGTGTCAAGTTTTATGGGTTTTGAATTTTATGATTCTTTGTATGGAGTTTATCTATGCATGTGTTATTTGTCTTCAGTTTTGGTTGTAATTAGATTAAAATATGCTCTAGATGATACACAAGTTCATAGGGTTTGCACAAGGATTTCTGTAAGTAGTATGGTTTTGGGTATTTGTATTTATGATTTGGACCTATGGTGAAGTAATAGTAATCAGTCTCTATATTTTGTAGTGTATTAGATGATTTTCCCAATGGATAAGGTACTGATCTAGAACAAGTAAACTTTATCTTGATATATGTCTAGTTGGGATGTGTTATATTCTGCAAAAATTAAATCCTTTTAATCCTTTCAACCCTTTTAGTTTTATGTTGTGTAGTATCAGTTTCACCATAGCAATGGAGAGTCAATGAATGATTGGTTATCATTTAGTACTTTCTTGCTATTATCTACTTTGTTTAATCCAGTCCTGGTGTTGTAAATAAGTGTTCTATTTGACTGGATTAGGTGCACCTGCCACGGATCTGTAGAGCTAGAAGTGAAGAGGGAAGTCTTGTCCCTATAGTTGGTCCAGTTACCTACAAATTTCCCCATATTTGGAACTGACCATTCCCAAAATCAGTCTTAGGTATATTGGTGTTTTATAGAGTGTAAAATCCATTCTAGGAACCAACACAACCTTCCTTTTTGTTGCTGCGCTGTTTAACACTGCATCAAATTCTCTTGTTTTCTCTACATAGGTTCCCCATCTTGGCTCATTGGGGTCTTTAGGGGATGGAAGCAATACTTGTGTGTATGCTTCTAGAATAGGATTTTCCACTTCATATCCTAGTGGATGAATCCACTTTGTTCTTGGTTCAACTTCCTCCATGCATGTTGTGTTAGTCTCAACCATGAAGCAAATAGTATCCTTGTATTTCTCAACAATGTTCTCTGGTATCCGTACCTCCTCTACATTTTAACCCTAAATGTCTTCAACTCTAGTGTCATGTAGTCCTTCAAAGTGCTCTTAGTACATGCCTTGAGAGATATCTGAGGCATTGTGGGAATGGATTTGTCTAGATACAAATCAGATACCTTTCCAACAATATGGAAGTACATGAATATGATCAAAGACCCAAATATGAATATCTTGGTCTTATCATGATTGATTGCCTTGATGTTGTCAATTAGCTTTGTTTGCAAGATCTCACACAAGTTGAACTCTCCATTTTCCTTCACTAGTCTTATGGAAACAAGAATTGTGGTCGCAGACACACTATTTACCCTGCTGGTGTGTTAGAACCTATATCACAGCATCATGGACATCAATTTGATGTCATCTTGCTCAATAGGCTCGATAGTCATACCGCACCTATCACTTCTTGATTTACAAGTCTGTTCAACAATCTTCCTCACGTGTTTTCCCTCTGGAAGGATGATGCTTGTCCTTGAGAGGCCTGCCATCTCATCAAATTTCCTATCTTTCATTTTGCAAACAATCAGCTAGTGCGCTCTTGCACATAGATTCGACTAGTCTCCAAAAGCTTAAGTCCAAAGGCACATACTCTAAGAGTGAGTATACTAGCCGTGTAGGGGGCTAGAGCTAAATTAGCTCCCCCTATCACCCTGAGGGCCATTCATCTAGATGTAGAGGGTGCGTCCACTGTGGATGCATCCAATACATACTCATCAGCCTTGTCCTTTTTTTCTAACCAAATCAAGCTTGCATCCTCTGAAGCTTCCACAAAATTGACTTCTCCTTTAGGATCCAAAACTAGTTCTTTGGGCTTTTTAGGGCTTTCTTGACCTTGCATCCTTGATCTGCAAAACTTTGAGACGTGTCCAGCCTTGTTACAAGAGTGACAAATGAATGGAGGCCTTATATTCCTTGGCGCATTGACATGAGTCACCATTTTACATTGTCTAGCTGAGTGACCATTATAGTTACATATCTAACATGTAAGATTCTGAGAACTTCTTTCATTTGACTAATTCTAATTTCTTTGATTATACCGAGTCCTATTCTTTTGACTTGTCTTGCAATTCATAGCTCTATGACCAAATTTATTGCATGAATATAGTAACCATTGAAAGGTCTTACCTCTATACATTTCCTTGCTATGTGTCCATGCTTGTTACATGCATAACAAGTGTGGTCTACTAGCTTGCGCTCATTCTTAGGTGGTTCAATATGATCCTTAGTCTAAATTCTAGTCTCGTTAGGATCAGAGGTGCCTTCTGGTGCTTTCATTCTTGCTCGCATGTTGTCAATCTGATTTTGTGCTTCATTGTATCCAATGCAGCTAGTATCTCCTTTAGCTCTTCTTGCATATAAATGAGATTCTATCAAATCAGAATTGGTGTGTAATTTATCAATGTGATTCTTAGCAGCTTTTAATTTAGATTCCAAGCTTTCTTTGTTGTTCCTTAGCTCCAAGATTTCCATGTTTGCTTGCCTCAATTCTTCATTCAGTTGAAGGTTCTGTTTGATCTGTTCATCATAGACTTCCTAATTGTTAATCAAATTATCATCAAATTCTTCAAGTTGTTCTTTTAAGGATGTATTTTCTTCATTTAGCTTCTTGACCATTGTCCCTAGATCACTGGTAGAGCATTCTTTCAAATCTTTTCTTATCATTTTGATGACTAATTGAGCATCACTGAGTTTTTCTTTTAGTTCTTCAATTTCTCTTTAAGATTTGTCCAGGTCTTTAAGAGTAGCTTCAAAATTTCTTTTCAGATGTTTCATTTCTACTTTGTCCATGATCTCCTCAAGTGGTAAAAATTTGTTGCTGAGGACCAGACCTCTGATACCAATTGTTAGGAATGGGAACACTGAGAGGGGGGGGGGGGGGGGGTGAATCAGTGTTCACTAAATTTTATCTTTTCCCTTAATATTTAAATTGAACTTAAATGTTTAAGTACTGAAATGAACATACACATAAACATGAAACATGAAACATGAAATCAACACATAACACCAATATGGTTATGGGGAAACCCAAATAGGTAAAAACCCCGGTGAGAATTGACACCCACTAATATTCTGTACTAGTATTTTATGATCCTTGTTAGAAGATCCTTAACCCTGTTAGGAGTTGCTTTACAATGTATTAAGTACAGTAGACCTTGTTAAGGGTCCAACCCTATTAGGAGTATTTTACAATAGTCCCTGTTAGGGGAGTGGATGCACTATCCTAGAGCTCACTTCTCAAGTGGTGAAGGCTACAACCTTATGATCTCAGATACACACTATATCTACTGGATGAACTGTCACCATGACACTACTTTTCTAATCAATTCCTTTGATGCACTGATGCTTTGACCTCTTGCAAAGATCTAATACATCTTATAGATTCTTCACATACTTCTACTCTTCTTATCACAACTTTATATAAACTTGCCTACAAATTACAATGGGTGCATCTCATATTTATATGCGCACACAAAACAAATAACTAGGTCGGCCCTTTAACCGATTACATACAATGCTTCCAGTTGAATTGGCTCAAGTGCATTTACAAAAAAACATATTTATATGTTAGAAACCTAATTAAAATAGGTGCATAGCCTTTAAAACATTAGAATATAACCGCAAATAAAAATGCTAACAGTTGGCTGCTTACTTTGTTCTTCTCTAGCACACACTGGCTGTGTAACTTCAACTGTCTATAACTTTAGCATACTTGCATATCTGATCATGCACTCATAGATTAAGCATGAATATAGTCTAACCAAATTATCTTTTAGGGTGCACACCATAACTCGATTGTACGCACGTGCGCTGATGCTCTGAGCTTCAGGTCCTCTATACATTGTCCAGTCTTGAACACTTAACTAATTTCTGATCTTCTCATCAAGTGCGTTGACTCCAAACTACTATATGAATTTTTTGCCATGATGACAATACTATAACAAGTCATATACACTAGTATAGCCAAATTTACAATAGTTTGGTTAGAGTTTAGGGAGTCAGTAAGTTTTGGAGATAGAATATAGAAGATAGAAAATTAGAGATTGTTGGCAGATCCTCACATGTTGGAGGACTTCTATACTTGATTGTAATATCTGTCCTAAATTGGGAAGGCCTTACAGACCGACATGTATGAATCAAATTGAAGATAATATATGAAATTATCTACATTCTCTCTCTCATTGTTGTGTGTTGTTGCTTCTGCGTGTGATCTCTACAAGGTGGATCTGGTTAGGGTGTGCCTTTGGCCCCTCTCTTCATCCTCCTCTTGCATCAGGTGGTTTCAAAGTGAGGTTAGATGTGGATCTAGGTTTGTGAATCTAGTTTTGAGGGTTACTTATTGTCAAACCCTAGTTGAATTGTTGTGGGGTAGCATATTGTGATCTAGCCTACAATTACAGAGGGTTTCAAGATGGTTTGTGGGAGGTGAGATGCAGATCTCGGATTGGCAGACATGTTGAGACAACTTGCTACTAGATTAGAAGCTGTTGAAATAGTCCAGAGAAGAGGAAGACATCTTGAAGATGTTAGTGATGATGAAATTGAGGAAGAACAAGGTGATGTAGAACCTACACTAGTGATGGATCAAGGTGAGGAAATATTGTTGAAAGCTTTGACAAATCTAAAGTCTACACCACACTTTAATCCTCCTAAGTATAGTGGAAAATTGGATTCTCATGTATTGGTGGATTGGATCACTAAGATGGAAAAGTATTTCGAATATGAAAATGTACCTGAGGAAAAGAAGGTGAAAATTGCAAGCACAAAGTTGAAGAGTCATGCATCGTTGTGGTGGGAACATCTATAGCTGGATAGAAAGAGGAAAGGAAAAGAAAAAATAAAGGTATGGAGTAAAATGGTGAATAAATTGAAAGGGAAGTTCCTACCTTGTGATTATTAGATTAACCTAGTTAGGCGAATGCAAAGTTTGAAGCAGAAAGATAGCTTGGTAAAAGAATATACTGAGGAATTCTATAGACTAGATATCAGATCTAGACATGATGAAGATGAGGTGGAAAGAATTGCTAGATACTTGAATGGTTTGAGAGTTTCCATCCAAGAAAAAATTAGTTTGGTCAAATTGGAGAACATTGAAGAGGCTTATCAATTTGCATTGAAAGCTGAGGAGAAATTGAACAAGAGACATGAGAAAAGACAAAGAGGTAGAGGTGGTAGATTCCCTAGAGGAAGAGGTAGATCTTATGGTGAAAATAGTAGATCTGAACCTGAAAAGACAACCCTGGATAAAGGCAAGATCGAGTGGAAAGGTGAAAGTTCATCTAGAGGTAGAGACAGTAACTACTAAGGTGGATATAATAGAGGTGGTTTTAGAGGAAATTTTTATAATTGTGGAGAAGAAGAACATAGATCATTTGAGTGTACACATGCAAGTAAGAAGGTCAGTAGTAGTAGAAACACTTTGGTGCAAGAAGAGTCACCCAATGAACCTGAGAAGGAAAATAACTTAATGGTAAGGAGAGAACTTTGGAGTGAAAGCAATAAGGAAGATCCGGTAAAGAAAAGTTTGTTCAAGACTAGATGTAGAGTTTCTAATGAAGTTTAAAAGGTAATCATTGATAGTGGTAGCTCAGAGAATCTAGCATCTAAGGAAATGGTCAAAAATTTGTAGTTGAAAAGGTTGGAACATCTGAAGCCCTATCAGATTTCATGGATCAAAGATAAGCATACACTCTTGGTAAGTGAACAATGTTATGTGAATTTGAAAATTGGAAATTACTATGATAAGGTGTTATGTGATATCATGCCTATGGATTATTGCCATATTTTGTTGTGTAGACCTTGGAAATATGATAGACATGCTATATATGATGGGAGATTACATAAATATACTATTTGGGCTCATGGAAGAAGATAAATCTTGTTAACTTTGATTGAAGAACCTGTTAGTAATGTTTTCACATTGTGAAAGTTTGCTTGATGGAAGGAAGAAAGTTTTTTAAGGATTTGAAGAAGAATGATGTATGTTTTGGTGTGATTCCTAACAAATCAAGTAAGAAAATAGAGGATATTGTCCCTGAAGAGATTGATAAGTTACTCACTGAGTACAGTGAGATCATTTTTGATAATGTACCTGATGGTTTTCCACCGAAGAGAAGCATTGATCATTGTATGGATCTTATCCTTGGAGCTAGTTTACTGAATAAGGAACCAAATTGGTTGACACCTACCAAGAATCAAGATTTGAACCGACATATTCAAGAATTGTTGAATAAAGGTTTAATAAGAGAAAGTTTGAGTCCTTGTACAGTACCTGCTGTATTGGCACCTAAGAAGAATGGATAATGGTGAATGTGCACTGATTCTAGAGAAATTAACAAGATAACAGTGAAATATAGGTTTCTTATATCAAGAATGGATGACATAATGGATAGTTTGACTAGAGAAAAGTATTTTACCAAAATTGATTTGAAAAGTGGATATCATCAGATCAAAATTAGAGAAGGTGATGAATGGAAGACTACTTTCAAGACAAAAGAAGGTTTGTATAAGTGGTTGGTTATGCCTTTTGGTTTAACTAATGCATCGAGTACTTTTATGAGATTGATGGATGAAGTTTTGAAGAAATTCTTGGGTAAATTTGTGATTGTATATCTTGATGATATTCTAATATTAAATAAGACCAGAGACAAAAATTTGTTGCATGTTAAACAAGTATTGCAGAGATTGAAAGAAGAAAAGTTGAAGATAAATCTGAAAAAAATGTTCATCCATGAAAGAGGAGATTGTGTATTTGGGATTTGTGATTTCATCTGATGGTTTGAAAATGAATCTTGAAAAGGTTGAAGATATTTTGAATTGGCCTACACCTGAGAATTCTAGTGAGGTAAGATCATTTCATGGTTTGGCAAATTTTTACCGAAAGTTCATTAGGAATTTTAGTTCAATATGTAATGCTATGACTGAGACTATGAGAGGAGATAAAATAGAATTCAAGTGGACACATGGAGCTAATAAAAGTTTGAGACTTTGAAGTAGAAGGTTGCTGGATTGCCTATTTTGGCATTGCCTAATTTCAATAAGGTATTTCAAGTGGAATGTGATGCAAGTGGTAGTGCAATAGGAGCTATATTGAGTCAAGAACGTAAACCAATTGCTTTCTTTAGTGAAAAGTTGAATGATGCAGAAAGGAAATATTCCATGTATGATCAAGAATTCTATGCTATTGTTCAAGCACTGAAGAAATGGAGACATTATTTGATACCAAGTGAATTTGTGTTGTATACCTATCATAAAGCTTTATAGTATTTGGGTAGTTAGAATAAGTTGAATCAGATACATATGAAATGGGTTGAGTATTTTTAGAGTTATACATTTATGATAAAGCATAAGAGTGGAGTCACTAATTGAGTTGTTAATGCATTGAGTAGAAGGAGATCTTTGATGACCAAGATGAAAATTGAAGTTCTTGGATTTGATGACATGAGGGATTCTTATGAATTTGATCCTGATTTTTCTGAGCCGTGGAGAAAGTGCAGAACACCTATTCAAGATCAACTGAGTACTAAATGGGATGAATATTTTATGCAAGAAGGTATGTTGTTTAAGGGTATTCAGTTGTGTATACTGAGAGGAGCACTGAGAAATAATTTTATAAAGGAGAAATATAGTGGTGGTTTGGGTGGACATTTTGGAGTTGATAAGAGATTGAATTTTCTTAAAGAGAAATACTTTTAGCCATAGTTGTATAAAGATGTTCAGAAATTTGTGAAAAGTTGTGGAATTTGTCAAGTTGCAAAAGGAGTAAGTCAGAATAATGGATTGTATATACCGATTTCTGTTCCTGAGAAAACCTTGGATTGACATCAGTATGGATTTTTTTCTTGGCTTACTGAAGACAGTAAGAGGTAATGATTCTACATTTGTTGTTGTGGATAGATTTTCTAAAATGATATAGCTGAATAAAGGTGGAATGGATTCACCTCTATAGGTAGGGTAATTGTGTGTATGGGGTTGAATAGTGGTATATAAGATAATATGATATGCAAAGGGAGAATATAGGATCTATCCTTAATCCAAATTCCCAAAAGGAGAGATCCAAATGGATTAATCACAAAGAAGTGATCAATGCACAATTGAATCAGACAATGGAGAACATGAAGAAAGGAGGAAATCATATAATCTACTATAGAAAATATGTACTTGAAATATTAAATGAATAGAAGGAAAATTCTAACCTCAAAATAGGGAAAATCTAAAAAATGTTGATTTCTGATGTCTGTGCATAGTTTCGAGAAATTCTGCATTCTACTCCAAACTGTAAATGTCGAGACAGAGAGAACCCAAAAAATTTTTGTCTTTATGGAAGTAGGTCATCCTTGACATAGATAACAGGGCAAGGTCTTACCCCAGGGCAGGATCCTACCCCTCATAGAAGATCATCTCCGATGGAAATTCTGTTCGCGAATCTCAGAAGTTCACCGAAAAGGGTATCTAGATCTGCACCTCAATTCACTGTCCTATACCTGTATCTGCAAGAAAAATGGTTTTTCTTCTTTGTATGGGGGGTTTTCCTTGGTCAAACTCCAATTTAGGAATTAACCTTGAAATTGAATTGAAATTGCAATATGTATAAATAAAGTAAATGAAACTATTCACCTTACTTATGTTGAAGTCCTTGTGGAGGATTCGAATCCTTGAATCCACAAGTAGGGATGCTCCAAATGAATGTAGAAATATGTAGGATGTCTCAAATAAATGGCATTAGATCTTCAACACCAATCTTGAATGTATCTTTGCATAGGAAGAGGCTTGTATGAATATGGATGGAGAAATCTTCAAGGGGGCTCCAAAGAGATTGAATCCTTCAATAGCTAACAATGGATCTCCTTGATGAATGTTTGAATGTTTGAATGCTTGGCTTGAAGATGAATTCTTTCTTTCTTTCTTTCCTTCTCCTTCTTGCTTGCTTTATTGTGAATGCTTATGAAAATCAGATATTCTCACAAAACTTGATTGCACTTGAGGGATGAAGAAAATGAGAGAGGAAGGCTTCCTTTTATAGTGATCTAGGGCACAAACTTCTAGAGAAGGCCAACATTGGATAATTAAATCCAAATTAATATTAACTTATATAAATGGACCTAGATTAATTACAATTTAAGATTTTACCATTCTAAAATCCGAAACAACTGACCCATAAGCGGGAAAATAAAACTTTCCGAAACCCGACATCCCAAAACTTTCAGAATTTGAAAATTGGACCTGGGGTCAGGGATGAGGTAGTCTCTACCCTAGGTCAGGGAAATGGTCATCCTTGACCTAGGTCAGAGACTAGGTCATCCTTGACCCTTCAGGTCAGCCTTGACCCAGAAAGTCAAGGTCTTCAGATTCTCAGAGAAAGTTGGTAGAAATGAGGTTGGAAATAGGGAGAAAGAAGCAGAACAGGGGGGAAACAAATAGATCCATGAAAAGACCTAATCAAGGTGCTTGACATGACCCCATGCCACTTACTTGGAGGGCTAAACCCTCTTATCATGGAAGTGCTTCCATTTTAAGATGATATATTAAGCCCCCACTTTAGCAAGAGTATGGACTCGATGCAAACTCTTGGTAAAAGAGATCATAATGAAAAGATAATCTTATCATAATCAAAGGGAAAAAGGAAACCTCAATCCACTAGGGAATCAAGTCTTCATCAACTCCAAGATCACAATAAGAGAGACATCTCTAGAGAGAGAAAGAGAGAGGGTGTGATTATCTCACCCTATGAGAACTTATATCCCATTGTGAACCACACAAGGAAACAACACAACTAGAAAGATGGAATTGAACCACCTAGTGAATGTAGCTACTCACTAGTCAACCCATCAAGGATTCACCCTTAGGAATATTCTATTCCATAAGAGTAAAACCAAAAGCAAAAGAGATCCAGTCTTAAGGAAACCTCTGACCTTAAGGGATCAAAAATTTGAAACTGGAGGGATCAAGAGATCCTAAAATATAAATCCATGCTTTAAGGATTATTCACTAATCCAAAAAGGGAGAAAAGTATCTTGAAAAATAATATGTGTATCAAAAAGTGTGTGTGTGCAATAGGTGAGAAAAGTGTATTCCCCCACATTAAAGTCATTTCTAACACTTTAACAGGAGCAATGGATTTAATGGAAACATAAAAAACTCCACTGATTACATTTCCACTACGGGATGCCCCTAGATGAAGACAAATCAAGGGAAATACCACATAAACATACAAAGAACAAAGAAGGGAACTACCTGCCATGGGGTTAGTATGATCATAAGATAATATATATATGATATTATTGCAAATGAATTGACATCATTCCCCAAAGAAAGTATAACTACAATCACAAAGGAGGAAAGATCACATAAGATATACGAAGAAAAATCTTTTCAGACCATGACATGGAGACCAAAAAGAATTAGTGCTACCAAGTCACAGATCCAAGCAGATTACACAAGGAAACATTTATGAATAATTGCACAAGTAAAACATAACATGAAACAACATATATAAGAATAGAGATACATATAGAGGAATTGTACAATAGGTTTGATTCATTTATCACCTTGCACCAACAAAGTAACAAGGGTCGTATAAAAGAATCTAACAACATTTAGCAAACACATCATGGGAGAAGCACAGTACAACAGGCAAACACACAACAAAGATAACATGAAGGGAAAGCTAATCAAGTGTGCCACCTACTCTCCCGATCTCATTCTATATCATTTAGGGAAGGTGGGTAACTCACAAGAGGGACTATATCCAAAATAGTAGGAATGATAGCTAGTTCCAAACAAGGATCCTCTTGAGAATCACAATGTTCGATACAAGGTGTAAGTGTTAATTGTGATGAAAGCATATTAGGTAAATCAATGTCAATATCAATAGTCTCATATTCATCATTAACATCATCAAGAGTATCTTCTTCATCGAGATGAATCAAAATAGGATCTACAATATGAATAGAATCATCATAATCATGCATCTTAACATCATTATTAGTAACAACATCATGCATAGGCTTATCAGAAAAAAGTAAAGAAATTTAAAGAATATAATTACAAGCTTTAGCTTGAGCATGATACTTTTTATGATGTTCATTAGTAGATCGATTACATTTTGTTTTACTTGAAATATGTTCAGAACTAGGAGGAACAATCATAGGATCCTTCACTAGTTCTTTAGGAAGATTAACGAGTTTATTAGTAGTCAGATGATCAACACGAGGAACTTGATTAATAGATGTAGAAGCCATGGATAAAGGAGGTATAGAAGGTGTGGGAAAAAGACCATGATTAAGATCCATCAGAGGTACACTTAATTTGAGAATATTATGATGATTATAGGCTTGATATGAGCAAAAAAGATTATCAGGTTGAGAAGGACATGAATTAGGTAATGAAGGCCAAAAGAAATCAAGTGTAGCACAATCTTTGGGCCTAGAAGGTTGATATAAACTATGATTAACCATCTTCACTTCTTCATCATGAAAAAATTTAAGATATTTATGGATAGGTGAAGCAACAACATGCATGGCATTTAACCAAGGCAAACCAAGCTTAACTCGAAATTGATCAGAAGTAGGAACAACAACAAAGGTAGTGTTCACAATTTTACCACAAAGTTCAACCGGAAAGTTAATAGAACCAAATGATGGATAAAGAAAACCATTACAAGTTTGAATCCACACATCAAATGTATCATAAGAATCACGTTGCAAATTTTTCATAAAAAGATTTTCTTCAGTAATAAAATTGACTAAAGATGTAGGATCAACAAGACAACCATGAGTAGGTATCTGAGAAATCCTAGCATAAATATAAAGGGGACCATCAGGAGCTTTAATAGTCTCAGAATCATCAAAGGTAATCAAAAGTTCCCGAGGTCTTTTATTTTTAGGTTGTTGGTTAGGTTTAGGTTGAGTTTTCAATTTAGGCTTAGGTTTTGGTTGAGGTTGAGATGTAACTTGAGGTATAGTTTGAAGTTGAGGTTGAGGATAAGGTGAAGATAAAAATTGAACAATATGCTCCACTTGATTAACAATGTGATTAAGATCACCCATCTTTGAATCATACACAATGTCTATAGAAGATGGCTGAGCAATGGTATTAATATCATGCACAGGTAAAGGATTCATATAGATTTGAAGATTTTGCTTCAAAGGAGAAATAAATTTGTTCCCACTACCATAAAGTTTATCAACATATAAGGCATTAGAATCAATTAAGTCTTGAACCTTATATTTTAAAGAATAAAATTTCTTAGTATCAAAAGATTTAGATGCAATTGTAGCAGGTAAAAGAGGTCGAATAGGAGGTAAAGTAATCATATTAGCAGTTAACAACCTATTCATAATAGAATGTAAATATCTAGAAAGAGGAGTAAACATATGATTTAATCGAAAAGTAGTGGATGTAGAAGTGGCATTGTGAGATGCAACAACAATTTGATCAGCAACTGCATTCACTTGTTTGTTTATCTTGACATAGTTGTTGAATTTTTGAAATTTGTTTGGATTAGGAGCAGCATCACTTTTATCAATTGGAATAGGAGCCATTGGAGTGTTTCTCTCAATTGACTCACATGTAGTTGATAATGATGAAGCACTGCACAAAGTTGTTGAAAATAGGTAAATTCAGTAAGCATAATTTTATCTCTAATATCCTTTTGCAAATTTGAAATAAACATATGTTGAATATCAATATCAGGAACATGATAGGAAATATGAGCATGAAAATTCTTAAATCTGCCAATAAATTTAGTCAATTTTTCCTTAGCACTTTGTTTACAATGCATCAAATCAGTCAAAGAAAGTTGCGGGCCAATGTTGTTTTGAAATTGTTGAATAAAAGCATTAGCAAGTTGTGGAAATGAGTCAATAGAATAAGGAGGCAAGGAACAATACCATTTTAAGTCCTTCTCATGAAAAGTTCTAGCAAACAACTTGGATAAAATCCTATGGTCATTAGCATAATCGCTACAGAGGATTTGAAATGTTTTAACATGATGAACGAGGTCTCCTTTTCCATTATAATTCTCAAGATGAGGCATATCAACTTGTTGAGGAATAGGAGTATGAATGATATCTTGAGACAAAGGACTTGCCATGTCACATGTAGGAATGCTAAATTTGTGTTGAGTTAAGGATGCAAGTTGTTGTTGTAAGGAAGACATAGTTTGAGCCAAACTCATGATTGTTGAATCAGTAGAGGAAATAGGAGGAATAACAACATTAGAAACACTAGGTAAAGTGTAAGAAGCTATAGGAATGGAAGACACAACTAGAGGAACACTTGGAACTATAGTTGGAAGAGGATTGGAATAGGTAAAAGGAACATTATGATAAGAAGGTGTTAGGAATAGTCCCAAGAGATAACTAAGAGGGGGGGGGGGGTGAATCAGTTATCTACAAGATGTAATTCTTTATCCAATTAATTATACTTAAACATAAAGTATAAACACAATGAAATAAAACTTGAACACAACACCAATATTTTGGTTACAGGGAAACCCAAATAGGTAAAAACCCCGGTGGGACTTGATACCCACTAATATTCTGTACTAGTGTATAATGATCCTTGTTAGAAGATCCTTTACCTTTTTAGGAGTAGCTTTACAATATATTAAGTATAGTAGACTTGGTAAAGGGTCAGACTTTGTTAGGAGTCTTTTAAAATTGTCCCTGTTAGGGGAGAGGATGCACTGTCTGAGAGTTCACTGCTCAAATGGGCGAAGGCTACAAGCTTCTAAATAACAGATACACACTATATCTGGATCTTTGTGAACTAAACTTTGACCTATTGTCTAGATCAATTCCAATGAATAGAACAAGTACTTTAATTGGTCCCATAAACCTTCTTCTGATGGCTCAACACTTCGCACACTCTAGTCTACTCTTCTTAATCAACCATGAACCACACTTCAGCAATCACAAATGACTGCCTATAAATATCTTTCCTCCAAATGATATAATCAAGTTGGCCTATTAGAACCACCTTGAAATAATATTAGAGAAACCATAATAAACTCCAAAAAAAATTCTGTTAGCTCTACTATGCACACAACTCATTCTGGGACCTGTGTAATAAAATAAATGTAGATGCACACTACACACTGTCAGCTCTACCAAAACAATTGGAACTTTCTCTGTAAGCTGAATTAACTTATGCACTCTTAACCAAACATCAATAACACTTCTCCAAGATTAAATCCAAGGGTGCATACCCTCAAGATAGGTGCAACTCAAGAACCAATAAAATCTCTGTCAGCTATTCTGAACAAACACAGGAAACTACTACTGGTGAATAGCGATTGCATAACTTCACTTGCATTCATCATCAAACTATGAGTCCATAACTAAAACATCACTAACATGTCTTCAACATATATCCAAGTGTGCAAGGCTCCCTAATAACTGTACAGACAACCATACATAGAACACTTTCTGTTACTTCTGTCAGGAACACTGCTGACACCAACTGCTATATAACTGTCTGTACTAATAGTTAACCTCTACTCCCATGATATCATGCTTATATCATGTCCATGCTACATATACTAAATTCTTACTACATAAGACTTCCATGCATGCTACTTTCCATATGTTGTCATCAATGACAAACATACAATCAGTACTGGCCTGTTGAAAAATCTCCAACAATCTCCCCCTTTGGCATTGATGGCAACATGTGGAATGAAAAACCACCACCAACCCAAATGATCATTTCTTTTATAACATTCTCTATTTCCTCTTTAAAACTCCCCCAAAGATGAATCCTCCATCTACTGCAATATTTTCTAATATTCTCCATTTCCTCAACTGTACTGCTGTCATAACTGAATGATGCTCCCCCTTAGTATATTACTCCTCTTTTTACTTCTATTTTTCATTACTTTATACATATACTCCCCCTTTGACATCAATGGAAAAGGGTGCCATTCATTTTAAGAACTGGTACTACTCCTGAGGTAGAGTAGTCAACCTTCCACCAGTCCTAGAGGACTAATGCCTTTCCTTCTTTCTTCTAAGTAGAAACAGGGAAGGGAATGAATCTCAACTTCTCCCTGAGATACTCAAAAGTATCCTTAGGCAAGGGATTTGTGAATATATCTACCAACTATTCTTTAGTACCCACATAGTCCAACTTGAATTTTTTTTTTGCCACTTTCTCTCTTAGGAAGTGATACTTGATCTCAATGTGCTTTTTCTTTGCATGCATCACATGGTTCTTTGACATATTGATAGTGCTAGTGTTGTCATAGTGAATAACAATAGGATAATAAATCTGAATTCCAAAATCTTTTATCATTTTCTTGATCCAAATAATATTAGAAAAATTCAAGGCTGCTACAACATACTCTACTTCTGCTGTTGACTGAGAAATACAATTTTGTTTCTTGCTTGTCCAAGTGACAAGTCTATCACCAAGAAACACTGCTCCACCTGAAGTACTCTTTCTATCATCAACACATCCCACCCAATCTGCATCAGTGTACACATGAAGCTCAACATTTTCTGAATTAGGATACCATAGACCATAATCTATAGTGCCCTTCAAGTATCTTAATATTCTCTTTACTACCATGAGATGACTTTGTTTAGGCTCTATTGCAAATCTTCCAATAGCCAACTGCATTGAAAATATCAGGTCTAGTCTGAGTAAGATATATGAGTTTACCAATCATAGACTTATACAATGTTATATCTACTGCTGGTGAGTCATCTTCTTTTGTAAGCTTGCATCCAGTGATCATAGGAGTTCCTACTAGCTTGCAATCATCCATCTTGAATTTCTTCAATATCTCTTTCACATACTTTGATTGATTAATGAAAATTCATTTTTTTTTCTATTGCACATTTAGTCCCAAAAAGTACTTGATAGGACCAATCATACTCATCTCAAACTCATTCTACATTTCTTTGGAAAATTCAGAACTGAGTTTGTCATTACCTCCAAAGATAATGTCATCAAAAAATATAGCTACAAGTAGTAAACCTTCATATGTCTCTCTAATGAATAGATTACAATCTACTGCTCATTTCTTGAATCCAACCTTTGTTAAGTATCCATCTAGTCTCTCATACCATGCTCTAGGGGCTTGCTTAAGTCCATAGAGGGCCTTCTTGAATCTGCATACCATATCAAGTCTATCCGATAAGGTGAATCCTTCAGGCTAATCAATGTATACTTCTTCTTTTAAGTCTCCATTCAAGAATGCTAACTTGACATCCATCTGATAAACTTTGAAGTTTTTGACTGTAGCATAAGATAAAAAAAAACTTAATAGCTTCTAATCTACTCACAGGTGCAAATGTGTCTGAATAATCAATGCCTTCTCTTTGTGCATATACTTTACATACTAATCTTGCTTTGTTTCTTACTACTATACCATCTTCATTCATCTTGTTTCTGAATATCCACTTTGTTCCAATCACATTTTTATCACTAGGTCTAGGGACCAGTTCCCAGGTGTCATTCTTAACAATCTGATCAAGTTCTTCTTTCATAGAATCATGCCAATATAAATTATTACATGCATCTTCAACACTTAAAGGTTCAATCTAAGATAGTAAACATACCACTTCATTGCTAGCTAAGTTCTTTTCTTGTGATCTTGTTAAGAATTTGCCGCTCTGATCTCAAATGATGTCTGCCTTGGAATGATTTCTTGATGTAAACTTTGGAACTTTAGGTGATGCTGATTCATTAGCCTTAGGAGTATTTTCTTCACTTGTCTCAGGGTCATTGAATAACACATCAATAATGTCAAACATTTCTTCAATAACTATCTCACTAATAGAGGGTCTAGGTTCTTCTTCAATCATGGGTGAGTAATCATGATATCTTTCTTGAATCATAAACTTTTTATCAATCTTTACATGAGCACTTTCAATGATCTTTTTCAATCTTAAATTGAAGGATCTATAAGCTTTACTTTTTCATCCCTTTTGATGTAGCACTTTCTTCCAAAGATTCTGAAGTATTTTACTATGGGAACATTACCAAACCATAGCTCATAAGGTGTTTTTTTAGTGCCAGGACTTAATTGAATTCTATTGATGGTATAGACTACTGTATTGACCGCATCTCTCCAATAGGTATGTGCAAATTTCCCTTTATCATAATAGTGCGCGCTATATCAAGGATGATCCTATTCCTTCTCTCTACAATTCCATTCTACTGAGGGGTTCTAGGTGCACTTAACTATCTCTTTATGCCATGTTCTTTGCAATATTCATAGAATTTGTCAGAGGTGAATTCTCCTCCTCTATCCGATCTCAAACATTTTATCTTTAATCTAGATTCATTCTCAACCTTAGCTTTGAATATTTTGAACTTCTCAAAAGCTTTTGACTTATCTTTTAAGAATACAACCCACACCATCCTAGTATAATCATCAACAAACAAAATGAAATACTTTTCACCATAGTAAGATCTTGTTTGAGTTGGACCACATAGGTTTGTGTGAATAAGATCCAACTTGTTCTTTGTTGAATTTTGATTTCTCTTGAATGAATTTCTCACATGCTTCCCCATCACACATTCCCTGCATATGGTATTAACTAGTTTTTCTATGCTAGGTAGATCTCTTACTACCTTTACATTGCTTAGCTTTACTATGTTATCAAAATTGATATGACATAGTCTTTTATGCCACAACCAACTGTCATCAACTTTAGCAACAAAACAACTTGCTTCTAAATTGAGTTAAAAAACATTACCTCTTGTCTTTGTGCCTGATGCAATCATAACACCATCTTTGTTGTTAATGATGCATTTTTCATCTTTGAACTCCAAATGATAGCCTTTTCCAAGTAATTGTCCAACATTGAGAAGGTTATGTTTCAAACCATCAACATAAAGAACATCATCAATACTGTTCTTTCCATCCAAAGTGATGGTTCCTCTACCAACTATAGGTTTAGGAGCATTGTCTCCAAATCTAACCATACCTCCATTGTATTTGTCCAAATGAACAAACTTGCCTTTATCACCTATCATGTGATGTGAACAACCACTTTCTATAATCCAGTCTGTCCTTATGTCAGCTTGTGAAATCAATGCTAGCTCTTGATTCTCTTTCTTGTCTACATGAACTATCTTGTTATTCATTTTGTCTACAATAGCAATGAATCCAATTTCTTCTTCACCAGATTGTTTGTCTGAAACTCCATCTCTAGCATAGTAGCATTCCTTAGAATACTTAGGCTTGTAATCCTTTTTGAACTTTATAGCTCTAGTGGGACACTTAGATGCAAAGTGACTGATCTTATTACATGAAAAGAAATTAAATGGTAATTGACCTTCCTATTTTCCTTTTCTTTTCTTTTCTCTTTTGGAAACCATAGCAATAAAATCATCTAGTGTTTTATCTTCATCATCATCCTCAAAATTACCAGAAGTGTATGCAGATTTATTACCATGAACTGTTGCTTTGAAAGTTGTTTCACTCTTTGGTTCTATCTTCAATCTTGAAATCTCAAAAACTAAGATATTACTGATCAAGGTCTCTCTCTTGAAATTTGATGTAAGCTACATGGTCTCATCAAGGACGTTGATCTTTCTTTCATATTCTGGAGTAAGAGTAGTCATCACTTTATCCATAATGTCCTCCTCTGATATCTCTCCGCCATTGTTCTTGATTCCAGCAACTACTTCATGTATCCTCTGATTGTAAGCTTTGATATTTTCTTTAGGTAACATCTCTAATGCATTGTATCTTTTCTTCCATGTCTTTCTCCACCCATCCTTTGCTTGTTTGTCTCCTTCAAATGTGTCTTCTAGGTGCTTCCATATTTTGTGAGCTGTATCTACCTTTTTTACTTCTAAAAATTCACCATTAGATAGGGCGCTGATAAGGGCTTCTTTAGCAATAGCATTATGATGAAAAAATTCCTTTTGTATGTCAGTAGCATCATCTTTTCCAAGGTCTTCTAAGGTAGGAATATTGGCTGCTTTAATGGTTACATTAAAAACTTCAAAAGCAATGCACTACAAATGGGTTACCATCTTGTTCTTCCAATCAAGATAATTCTCTCCATCAAACTTAGGACTTTCTTTCCTAAAGTATGCCATCTGATCAACCTCAAGCTGTTAAACTTTCTCTTCGAGGAACTTGGCTCTGATACCAATTGTTAGGAATAGTCCCAAGAGATAACTGAGAGGGGGGGGGGTGAATCAGTTATCTAAAAGATTCAATTCTTTATCCAGTTAAGTATACTTAAACATAAAGCATAAACAAAATGAAAGAACACTTGAACACAACACCAATATTTTGGTTATAGGAAACCCAAATAGGTGAAAACCCTAGTGGGACTTGATACCCACTAATATTCTGTACTAGTGTATAATGATCCTTGCTAGAAGATCCTTTACCCTGTTAGGAGTAGCTTTACAATATATTAAGTATAGTAGACCTGGTCAAGGGTCAGACCTTTTTAGGAGTCTTTTACAATTCCCTATTAGGGGAGAGGACGCACTGTCTGAGATCTCATTGCTCAAATGGGCGAAGGCTACAAGCTTCTGAATAATAGATACACACTATATCTGGATCTTGGTGAACTATGCTTTGACTTGCTATCTAGATAAGTTCCAATGAATAGAACAAGTACTTTACTTGGTCACATAGACCTTCTTCTGATGGCTTAACACTTTGCACACTCTACTCTACTCTACTTAATCAACCATGATCCACACTTCAACAATCACAAATGACTACCTATAAATATCTTTCCTCCAAATGATATAATCAAGTTGACCTATTAGAGACACCTTGAAATCATATTAGAGAAACCATAATAAACTCCAACAAACATTTTGTCGGCTCTACTATGCACGCAACTCATTCTAGGACTTGTCTAATAAAATAAATGTAGATGCATGCTACACACTGTCGGCTCTACCAAAACAACTGGAACTTTCTCTGTAAGCTGAATTAACTATGCGCTCTTAACCAAACATCAATAAAACTTCTCCAAGATTAACTCCAAGGGTGCATACCCTCAAGATAGGCACAACTAAAGAACCAATAAAATATCTGTCGGCTCTTCTGAACAAACACATGAAACTGCCATTGGCAAATAGTGACTACATAACTTCACTTGCATTCATCATTAGACTATGCATCCATAATTGAAACATCACTAAAATGTCTTCAACATATATCCAAGTGCGCAAGGATCCATGATAACTATATGGAAAACCATACATAGAACACTATCTATTACTTCTGTCAGGAACACTGCTGACACCAACTGCTATATAACTACCTGTACTAATAGTTAACCTCTGTGCCCATGATATCATGATTATATCATGTGCATGCTACATATACTAAATGCTTACTACATAAGACTTCCATTCATGCTAATTTCCATATGTTTTCATCAATGATAAACATACAGTCAGTACTGGCCTGCTGGAAAATCTCCAACAGAAGGTTGTGATGTAGGCAGGGACATAGGAGGAAAACTCATAGGAACAGAGGGAATCATCATAGTCACCAAAGAAGGAGTACATGTAGGAATACTAGGTAAAGGAATTGAAGAAGTTTATATAGTAGTGACAAGAGGAATCAACCCTAAATCTTGAGCTTCTTGAGCTAAAGGTTTAACATTTGAATGCAGGAGGTGAGTAATACCACACAAGAGATTAACACCTTGATCACTATCACAAAGAACTTTTTGAAGAGCCTCTATAGCTTGAATAGAATCTTGATTATGGTTTTCTTGAACAAGACAATTACCCATTTTATCAAGTTAAGTTGAAAGTTTTTGGACTTTTTTAGGAGGAACTCTTAAAGCATCATCCTCATCATGAGATGAGTGAGAAGAGTTGTGCTCCATAATAGGATTGGAATCATGAAGAATCAAATTATCGTCTGGGATCCTAAGGAAAGGAGAGGAAGATTTAGGATCAAAGGCACCCATGAGTCTATGAATTCTTCTAATCGGAATATTATAAGTAGGACTAGTAGTAGTAAAGCTCATAAACTAATGCAATGCAAATGAACTAAACTAAGAAAACATAAATCATGAATATTTTTGTATTTTGAAAGAGATTTTGTAATTTTTTTGTATTTTTGAAATATAGAAGAAAGAAATATAATTAGCATGTAAGATATAACATAAAAGATAAATCTAACACCAACAAAATAATATAAAGGGAAACCTAACACCACAAAAAACAATAGGGCATCCAATTCCACAAAAGAAAGGAGGGTAAGTATGTCGGGTTCACCAAAATGAATAAAGGTGGAATGGATTCACCTCTATGGGTAGGGTAATTGTGTATGTATGGGGTTGAATAGTGGTAGATAAGATAATATGATAAGGAAAGGGAGAATATATGATCTATCCTTAATCCAAATTCCCAAAAGGAGAGATCCAAATGGATTAATCACAAAGAAGTCATCAATGCACTATTGAATCAAACAATGGAGAACATGAAGAAAGGAGGAAATCCTATAATATAATATAGAAAGTATGTACTTGAAATCTTAAATAAATAGAAGGAAAATACTAACCTCAAAATAGGGTGAATCTAAAAAATGTTGATTTCTGATGTCTATGCACAGTTTCAGGAAATTCTGCATTCAATTCCAAACTAGAAATGCCGAGATAGAGAGAACCTAGAAAATTTTTGTCTTTCTGGAAGTAGGTCATCCTTGACCCAGATAATAGGGCAAGGTCTTACCCTAGGGTAGTATCCTACCCCTCACTAAAGATCATCTCTGATGGAAACTCTGTTCATGGATCTTGAAAGTTTGACAAAAAGGGTATCCGGATTTGCACCTCAATTCGCTATCCTATACCTGTATCTGCAAGAAAAATAATTTTTATTGTTTGGATGGGGGGTTTGCCTCGGTCAAACCCCAATTTAGGAATTAACCTTGAAATTGAATTGAAATTGCAATATGTATAAACAAAGTAAATTAAACTATTCACCTTACTTATGTTGAAGTCCTTGTGGAGGATTTGAATCCTTGAATCCACAAGTAGGGATGCTCCAAATGAATGTAGAAATATGTAGGATGTCTCAAATCAATGGAATTAGATCTTCAACACCAATCTTGAATGTATCTTTGCATAGGAAGAGGCTTGGATGAATATGGATGGAGAAATCTTAAAGGGGGCTCCAAAGAGATTGAATACTTCAATAGCTAACAATGGATCTCCTTGATGAATGTTTGAATGCTTGAATGCTTGGCTTGAAGATGAATGAATGCTTACTTTCTTTCCTTCTCCCTCTTTCTTGATTGATTGTGAATGCTTATGAAAATTAAATGTTCTCACAAAACTTGATTGCACTTGAGGGATGAAGAAAATGAGAGAGGAAGGATTCCTTTTATAGTGATCTAGGGCACAAATTTCTAGAGAAGGCTGACATTGGAGAATTAAATCCCAATTAATCTTAACCCCTAGAAATGGACCTAGATTAAATGCAATTTAAGAGTTTACCATTCTGAAATCCAAAACCGCCGAGCTGAAAGTGGGAAAATAAAACTTTCTAAAATCTGACATCCCAAAACTTTTAGAATTTGAAAATTGTACCTGGGGTCAGGGTTGAGGTAGTCTCTACCCTATGTCAGGGATGAGGTCATCCTTAACCTAGGTCAGGGACTAGGTTGTCCTTGACCCAAAAAGTCAGGATCTTTAGATTCTCAAAGAAAGTTGCCAGAAATGAGGTTGGATAGGGAGAAAGAAGCAGAATAGGGGGGAAATAGCCAGATCCATGCAAAGAACCAATCAAGGTGTTTGACATGACCTAGGACCACTTACTCGAAGGGCTAAATGCTCTTATCATGGAAGTGCTTCCATTTTAAGACAATACAATAGCATATCTTTTCTTTAAGGAAATTATTAGATTGCATGGATTACCGAGGAGTATTATCTCTAACCAAGACAATAAATTTGTTGGTTACTTTTGGAAGACCCTTTGGAGAAAGTTTGGCACTAAGTTGAAATATAGTTCTACATTTCACCCACAAAATGATGGACAAACAAAAGTTGTGAATAGACGTTTGGGAAATCTTTTGAGATGTTTAGTTTGAAACACACCAAGTAATTAGGATTCTATATGTTGGATATTGTTAATGCATGGGTGGTGATTGAGACATTTAATATGTTTAATCACTAGGTTACTGAATGGGAACTCATACTATTGTCATTTGTGTTTTGTCACTGATGTCAACATATGCTTCTATGAAGGAACCAGACTGGTAATCACAATGTACAGAAGGTGTACAGATGTTTCAGATGCTATGAAGTCAAACAAGAGTTTAGATGGATGTTGTGATCTTATATCTGAGATCACATCATTAATGGATGCATATTAAGGAATATACAACTATTTTGGTAAATACTGGTCACTGGACTGTGACAATGAGAATTGACAGAGTTAGTCTTTGAGTTTTTGGTATAGATTTCAGAGGGATTGGATTCAAGGTATGTGATCTTGAAGGATGATGGAAGAGGTACTAACAAATGTTCATTGGTCAATGCAAGGTACATAATTATTAGTGACATCATCTATGGCGTGTGCTCTGGTGATGGCTTATTATGAAGCCGACTTAGGGAATGAAGCGTGTGTTTTGTTTGGCAAGCATAATTCAAGGATGTCGGTCTTTAATTATTGTAATGTAATCATTGTAAACTTTTTTGTGATACTATGTGTATCTTAGCAAGGGCCTATTTAATTTTTTGTAATTAGGAAAGCCTTATGGGCCGACCTATTCTTGGTAAAATGTAATAAGGTATAAATAAAAGGTATTTTATTTGGAAGAGACATGGATGTGATATGTGTGGTATAAGGAGGTTGCAAACTTGTGTCTACTATATTTAGAGTAGAGGATTATTGGTGGACTTCATTGGAACTGATCAAGCAAAGACAGTTGCTGGAAAATAGTTCAAAAGATTGTGTATTTCTTCATATACACTTGTTGCAAACTAGTGAGTTTAGAAGGTGAACTTAACCTTCTTTGGGTAGTGAGCCCTCTTTTGTTCTTGAATCCTAACAGGGTTTGTCCTCTAACAAGGACTATGTACTGTAATGTGTCAATAAGCTCCTAACAAGGCTATATCTTCTAACAAGGATTACTATACTCTTAGTACATCATTAGTGGGTGCTAATTCCCACTGGGGTTTTTACCTTTAACAGGGTTTCCCCATAACCAAAATATTGTGTTATTGTATTGGCATTCATTGTGTTCATTGGATCTGATATTTATAAGCCTAAAGTTCAAAGTTTAATATTCTTTCATACAACTGATTCACCCCCCCTCTCAGTTGTATCATGGACTGTTAATCCTAACAATTGGTATCAGAGCTTGTGGTCCTCAGAGAGAAAGCTTAATATCTTGAGGT
Source organism: Chamaecyparis obtusa (assembly GCA_027943335.1). Classification (NCBI taxonomy): domain Eukaryota; kingdom Viridiplantae; phylum Streptophyta; class Pinopsida; order Cupressales; family Cupressaceae; genus Chamaecyparis; species Chamaecyparis obtusa. Next base: position 1,238,974 of record BSBK01005648.1, on the reverse strand, counting down.
GATCTTGGAAAATGGCATTCTATAGGAAGGATAGTCGTAAGTTTGATCCTGAAAACTTTGACAGTTGGAAAAACAAGATGTGAACACATTTGCTATGTTTGGGCATAGACTACTGGATGATTGTGAAGAAGAAGGAATCTTTGAAGGCTGAGAATGACTTAGGGTCAGCCATCGATGATTAAAAGAAACTATTTTCATGCAACATGGTTGCAAGAGAAGCATTGATCAGTGCACTATATGAGGGTGAGTTTATTGAAATTAAAGATCTAGATTCGGCACATGAAATTTGGAATAGACTAGAGGCACTCTATGAAGGAGACAAATATACCAAACAAGCAAAATTGAAGAACTGGAAGACAAAGATGGAGAAGCTGCAAATGAATGAAGATGAAAGCATTAGAGCCTATGTTCAAAGGGTTACAAAAGCTATAGTTAGAATAAAAAATTGTGGAGGTACTTATGATGAAGATGAAGTCATTGCAAAGATTCTTAGATCTCTAACTCCTACTTACAAATTCAAGGCAATGTCAATTCAATAAACTATACCCCTGAATCCAAACTTTAGCAGAGAGATATTGATTGCAAAGTTAACCACCTTTGAAGCTGCAGAATTAGGAGAAGCTGATCCTAAAGTTGAATATGCATTTAGGGCATCTACACACAAGAAAGTATCTACACTTCCGAGCACAAACAATGAAGACCTGAGAGAAGAGCTTGGTGAGTATGCTGAGGAATGGGAGAAGATAATGGAAGAAGAAAAGAAGATGGAAGAACTTGTTGCATTGATAGCTAGAAGAGATAAAAGAGGTAAGGGAAAATTACCTTTGAAATTTTTTTCATGCAATAAGGTAGGTCATTTTGCATCTAGATGTCCTACAAGAGTTCCTAAATACAAACCTGATTATGCAAAGATTAGAAGAGATAAATAATGTTATTATGCTAGTGAAGGAATCTTTGATGATGATGATGATTTAGACAATGAAGAGATTGGATTTGTTGCTATTAAAGATGAACCAATTCATGAAGAAAAAACCTTAGTATCTCATATTGAAAAGAAAACTGAATGGATAATTGATAGTGGATGTTCTCATCACATGACTGGTGATAAGAATTTTCTTTTTAAATTAGTAAATTATGATGGAGGTGTTGTAAGGTTTGGGGAAAATCTCCCAAAATCCATCATAGGAGTAGGATCCATCACTCTAGATGGAAAGACTAATACAAACAATGTACTACTTTTTGAAGGACTGAAACATAGCTTGTTGAGTGTTGGACAGTTAATGGATAAAAACTTTTAGTTAAGTTTTGTTAATGGTAAGTGCTTTATCAAAAGCGAGGAAGGAAAATTGATTTCTACCTGTTCAAGATCTAAAGGTAATGTATTTGAACTAAACACATTTGGAGCCTCTTATTTTGTTGTGAAGGTAGATGATAGTTGGTTATGGCATAGAAGATTTTGTCATGTTAACTTTGATAACATTGTGAAAGCAAGTATGGCTAATGCAGTAAGAGATCTGCTGAAGATTGTGAAACCTTCTAACACTATATGCAGAGAATGTGTTATGGGAAAGCAAACTAAAAGAAGTCATAAAAGAAAAACATTTACATAAAAAGGAAATTTGGATCTGGTACATACAGATCTATGTGGGACTATAAGAACAAAGTCATACTACGGTGAAAGGTATTTTACACTCTTTGTTGATGACTTTTCTAGAATGATGTGGGTTACTTATTTGAGAGAGAAATCAGAAGCATTTGACAAATTCAAGTTGTTTAAAGAAAAACTAGAGAATGAATCAGGATTGAAAATAAAGTGTTTAAGATCAGACAGAGGTGGAGAATTTACATCAGATTTATTCAATTCATACTGTGAAGAGCATGGAATAAAAAGACAAACATCTACTTGTAGGACTCCACAACAAAATGGGATACCAGAGTGAAGAAATAGAACTATACTTGATGCTGCTAGGACAATGTTGATTGAAGGAAATGTATCTCATGTACATTGGAGAGAGGTTGTTGGAACATCAGTGTACACATTAAACCAAATTCAAATCAGAGATGGAAAAGTAAGACTCCCTATGAACTATGGTTTGATCACACTCCTACTGCAAAATATTTCAAAATTTTTGGTAACAAATGTTATATCAAGAGGGATGATGAGATAGGGAAATTTGATGCTAGAAGTGATGAAGGTATCTTCCTTGGTTACTCTGTTAAAAGAAAGGAATACAAATATTTCAATCTAGGATTAAGGAAGATGGTTGAAAGTAACAATGTAAGAATAGACGAGACATTTCAGATACAAGAAAGAATGTATCACATCAGTCAGATATACAAAGTGAAAGAAACCTCTACTGCTGCCGAAGAAGAAGAACTTGTTGAGGAAGAAAGTGAAAAAGAGGCTTGTGATGATACAAGAAAAACTACTAGAACTCCTAAAACTCCAAGGTATGTAAAAAATAACCATCCTGAAAATCAAATTATTGGCAATACTAGTCAGGGAGTACTAACTAGATCTAAAGTTAGAGAAGAAATTTGTTTAATTTCTCAAGTTGAGCCAAAAAATATAGATGAAGCCTTTAAAGATGAATCTTGGATAAATGCCATGAAAGAAGAATTGGATCAGATAAAGAAAAATAATACTTGGGAATTGGTTCCAAGACCTAAAATAAAAATGTTATAGGAACAAAATGGGTCTTTAGAAACAAAATGGATGAAGAAGGAACAGTTGTAAGGAACAAAGCAAGACTAGTGTGTAAGGGATACTCATAGAAAGAAGGCATAGACTTTGAAGAAACATTTTCTCCTGTTGCTAGAATAGAGGTAGTAAGATTATTTCTATCTTATGCTACACACAAAAACTTCAAAGTGTATCATATGGATGTTAAATCTGCATTTTTGAATGGAGATCTTGAAGAAGAAGTATACATAGAACAACCAGATGGATTTCCTCTATGCGAAGACAAATACATGGTGTGCAAATTGAAGAAATCCCTGTATGGGTTGAAGCAAGCTCCCAGGGCTTGGTATGCAAGGTTGGAAGTATCTACTTGGACTTGGATTCAGAAAAGGTAATGCAGACAATAATTTGTATTTGAGAACTACTGAAGATGGAATCCTAATAGTAGAAGTATTTATGGATGACATTATCTTTGGAGGTAATGATGCTCTAAGTAAGAATTTTACTAAAGAAATGGAAAGTGAATTTGAGATTTCCATGATAGGTGAAATGAAATTCTTCCTTGGACTGCAAATAACTCAGAATGAGAATGGTATTTTCATTTCTCAGACCAAGTATCTCAAAGAATTACTTAATAAATTTGGTATGGAAGATTGTAAACCAGTAGGAACACCTATGGTGATTGGAAACAAGCTAACAATTGATGATGAATCAAAATGTGTTTTTTAGACTTTGTATAAATCAATGGTTGGAGGGATACAATATCTGACTCACACCAGACCAGATATTGCTAATGCTATTGGAATTGTGGCTAGATATTAGGTAGAACCCAAAGAGACTCATCTAGCTGCTGTTAAAAGGATACTGAGGTATCTCAGAGGAACCATAGACTATGGTTTCTGGTATGAAAGGAATGATAGCTTGGAACTTCATGCTTATATTGATGCTGATTGGGAAAGAAATATTGATGACAAAAAAAGTACAAGTGGTGGTGTATTTTTCCTTGGGAAAAAGTTGGTTTCTTGGCTAATTAAGAAACAAGATTGTATAGCACAATCTACTGCTGAATCAAAATATGTTGTTGCTGCTATAAATTGCACTCAAATTATTTGGATGAAACAAATGCTGACAAACATTGGAATAAATTTTAATGAGCTTGTGGTTATCCATTGTGATAACACTAGCATAGTAAACATGTCAAAGAATTTGGTGATGCACTCTAAAACTAAACACATTTCTATCAAGTATCACTTCTTAAGAGACAAGGTGGAAGAAAAAGAAATCAAGCTTGAATATATTAGTACAAAAAAGTAGATTGCAAAAATATTTACAAAGCCACTACTGAAAGATACCTTTGAATATCTCAGAGGTATGTTAGGGGTTTAGGCCCCTCCTAGTCAGAACTAAATGATGCAAAGATGCATCAGTCCAGAAGTTCTCAGAGCCTCATCATTTTTTGGACTGGATGTAGGGATCTACTCATCAGGGGGAGTGATCCTAGAAGAAAGTTTATATGTGAAGGCATTTGGAACCCTTTTCCATTGTTTTCAAAGGGGGAGTGTTGTTATGAGAAAATCCTCATTGTTTGGGGAGATTGTTCAGTTGAAGGACTTTTGGGTTGATACAACTTTGGGATAAGATTTTCCCATATGTTGACATCAATGCCAAAGGGGGAGATTGTTGGATATTTCTAATGCATGGGTGGTGATTGAGACATTTAATATGTTTAATCACTATGTTACTAAATGGGCACTCATACTATTATCATTTGTCTTTTGTCACTAATGTCAACATATGCTTCTATGAAGGAACCAGACTAGTAATCATAGTGTACGGAAGGTGTACAGATGTTTCAAATGCTATGAAGTTAGAAAAGAGTTCAGATGGATGTTGTGATCTTATATCTGAGATCACATAATTAATGGATGCATATTAAGGAAGATACAACTATTTTGGTAAAGACTAGTCACTAGACTATGACAGTGAGAATTGATAGAGTTAGTCTTTGAGTTTTTGGTATAGATTTCAGAGGGATTGGATTCAAGGTATGTGATCTTGAAGGATGATGGAAGAGGTACTGATGGATGTTCATTGGTTAGTGCAAGGTACTGAATGATTTGTGATGTCATCTGTGGTGTGTGCTCTGGTGATGCCTTATTATGAAGCTGACTCAAGGAATGAAGTGTGCGTTTTGTTTGGCAAGCATAATTCAAGGATGTCAGTCCTTAATTGTTGTAATGTAATCATTGTAAACCTATTTTTTATATTGTGTGTATCTTAGCAAGGGCCTATGTAATTGTTCTTAATTAGGAAAGCCTTATGGGCTGACCTATTCTTGGTAAAATGTAATAAGGTATAAATAAAAGGTCTTTTATTTGGAAGAGACATGGATGTGATATGTGTGATATAAGGAGGTTGAAAAGTTGTGTATGCTATATGTAGATTAGAGGATTATTGGTGGAATTCATTGGAGCTAATCAAGCAAAGATAGTTGTTGGCAAACAGTTGAAAAGATTGTGTATTTCTTCATATACACTTGTTGCAAACTAGTGAGTTCAGAAGGTGGACTTAACCTTCTTTGGACAGTGAGCCTTGGGCACTGAGCCCTCTTTTGTTATTGACTCCTAACAATGTTTGTCCTCTAACAGGGACTATGTACTGTAATGTTTCAATAAGCTCCTAACAGGGCTATATCTTCTAACAAAGATTACAATACTCTCAGTACATCATTAGTGGGTGCTAATTCCCACTGGGGTTTTTACCTTTAACAAGGTTTCCCCTTAACCAAAATATTGTGTTATTGTGTTGGCATTCATTATGTTCATTGGATATGATATTGATAAGCTTAAAGTTTAAAGTTTAATATTCTTTCATACAACTGATTCACCCCCCCCCCCTCTCATTTGTATTATGGACTGTTAATCCTAACAGTGTGTTGGAACAAGAAGATTTTGCATACAATAATTTAGTGAATAGGAGTACTAGAAAAACACCTTTTGAGATTGTAAATGGCATACAACCAAGAGGTATATCTAATTTGAGGGATATTGCCAATGAAAGAAAGAGAAGTGCTGAAGGAGTAAAGTTTTCTGAGTACATGAAGACATTGCATGAAGATGTGAAACATAAGTTGGATGTAAGTAATCAGAAATAAAAAGATAGAGCTGATAGATCAAGAAGACATAAGACTTTTGCAGTTGGTGATGAAGTAATGGTTCATTTGAAGAAAGGTCAATTTCCTGTTGGAACATATGAGAAGCTGTAAGTGAAGAAGTTTGGCCCTTACAAGATACTTAGGAAATTTGATAGTGGAAATGCATATGAGATTGAGTTACCTGATGACATGGATATATCACCTATATTCAACATTGCTGATTTGTATGAGTATCATGAGCTTTGTGAAGACATGATAGTACTGATGGATTATCCTAAGAAATAGATGGAAGATGTTGTTCAGATTTTGGAACAAAGAATTGGCATAAGTACAAGAGGAAAATAGTATATGGAATATTTGGTAAAGTGGAAGAATAGACCGATTGAAGAAAATGAATGGATTTCACAATCTGAGTTGGATGCAGCTCGAATCATACCTATTTCATGATTTGGAGAATAATTTCAAATAACCCCAGGTGTCTGATGCAAGAGCATCTCAAGTCCTTGGCAATCTTGTGTCACCAAAAAGATGTTTGAAGTTTTCTATGTTGCTCGGTTCCTTCTTTGATTGAGTTGGTTAGGTGTTGCTTGGTTTCCTTTGTTTCTCAGTGTTGGTTAGTTATCCCTTTGGTGCTCGGTGAATTTCCCTAGCCCTCAGTTTCCATTCTTATCAAGTTGTTTATTTTGGATTTTTGTTGAGGCTGAATTGTGCATTTAATTTGGGTCATGGATTTAATGTTGGTATCTATCATTGGGAAGTGCGTGGACCTAGATTTGGTCATTCCTTCCATTGATGGTGGATTTGAAGTCTGACTTGATTTGGTAGCCTCTTTTAAATGTAGTTGTTTGGTTAGAGTTTAGGGAGTCAGTAAGTTTTGGAGATAGAAGATAGAAGATAGAAAATTAAAGATTGTTGGTAGATCCTCACATGTTGGAGGATTTTCATACTTGATTGTAATATCTAGCCTAAACCATGAAGGCCTTACAACTTGACATGTATGAATCAAATTGAAGATAATATATGAAAGTATTTGCATTCTCTCTCTCATTGTTGTGATTTATTGCTTCCATGTGTGATCTCTGCAAGGTGGATCTAGTTAGGGCATTCCTTTGGCCCCTCTCTTCATCCTCCCTTGCGTCAAAATTAAGATTTAGTGTATTTACTTGTAGAATCCAAAAAGGTACTATTATGCAAGTATCAAATAATATGGGAGTACCACTCATTCAAATCCATGTTAAAACAATAGGAAAATTTATAAGAGCTATCATAAATAGTAGGCAAGGTAAGATAATGGATAATGAATTTATAATCCATGGTTGTGTCTTCAAGAACAGTGTTGGCTCTTTCTTTTATAGGGTTTACTCATAAAAATGACACCAAGCTACCCACCCAAATATCTAAGGAGAGGCCAACTTATATGATCAATACTTTGATGCACTTGGACCAACTAACAAGGATCTCTAAAACCCTTCTACGCTTTAGGCTATGAAACACCAAGGAGGGTAATCCTTTGATGCTTATATAATCTCTATACTAAACTTACATCTTGAATCAATTAATAAGATAAATCTCAGTCCAAACTTAACATAATTAAGGAGATACTAAACAATGGCTAATTTTTCATTGATAATCAACTTTAAAATGGAGCATGAGATAAATAGTTTCTTTTAACTTCAATGCACATAATCTTAAGATAAAATTTGTTATTCTTCAAATATGTTATAAAAAATAGATGAATTTGAACAAGGAAAAACCTTTAAACACTATACCTTAGATAAGTGTACTATCCATTTGTTAGGAATGAATGCAAAGTATTTTGGCAGTCATTTTGTAGCAGTTGTTGTTGCATTCATGACTTGGATTGTCATTGATGTCAACATAGTGATATTCTGGATATTAGCAGGAAAGTAGGTACAGTTTTATTTTGTGCACATGTTGTATTGTAGATTGGATTTTGCATAGTTGATGGTATGTTATTTTGTGTGTTATTAACCTATGGTTAACAACACAAAAAATTCATTCATTCATTTTTGAGAGTTATGAGCATTTTGGTGAAAGCAGTGTTTAGACAATGTTTCTGTGAAGCAATTTTTGGAAATCGGAGGATATCTCTTAGCTGGGATGGAATCTGATTTTGTGTAGTTAAAGGGATGTTGGAGACTCATTAATGATGATGTGGTTCATAGCGCAAACTTTGAAGATATGTTTGGAGAAAGTTACAGTATCTTGAAGCCGATAGTTTTATGTGAATTCTGTGTGTATCGTGTAGAATTTATTATTTTGTAATTGAGGACTGACTCATTTGTAATTATTTGAGTTTGGTATATAAGAAGGAATTTTTTCCTTGTTGTAATGTGTACTATGAAGATTGAGATGCAAATATATACATGAAGTGAAGAAAAGAGCTAATTCAGTGATGAAGGAAGACTTGTGAGTACAGAGATCTGGAATTGTGATCTTGTGTAGCAGAGAGTGTGGTTTTGGCACAGTGTGAAGGAGGTAATATATTCCATATTATTCTATTGAATAATTCTAAGATATTTTGGATAGTGGGTTCAGAGATCTTGCCTTGAAGCTATTTGGGCAATGGGTCCTTCTGTCTTCCATAAACTCTTAACCGGGTTAGAATCTTTTAACAGGGATTCAAAATCTCCTAACAGGGATTTATATGTACTGAATGTATTTCATAAGACTCCTAACAGGGTCCATCCTCTAACAAGGAACTTTCATATTAGTGCATCATTTTGTGGGCATCATTCCCACTGGGGTTTACTCTTTTCAAGAGGTTCCCTAGTCAACATATCTTGTGTTATTGTGCAATTGTGTATGGTTATCTTTCTATGGTTGATGAGTACATTGATTATATTGTTTAAAGTAGTAGAATGGTTAAATTATTTGATAACTGATTCACCCCCCCCCTCTCAGTTATCTTGGGGATCTTTACTTTCTAACAATTGGTATCAGAGCAGCAGGTCCTTGAAAGAAAAGTTTAACAACTTAAGGAGATCCATGGAAAATTTCAGAAAAGAAAGCCCTAAGTTTGATGGAGTAAATTTTGATAGCTAGAAAGAAAAGATGAAGACACATCTATTGTGTTTAGGACCAAGTTATTGGTTGATTACAAAGAATGAGAAGACTATCATTGAGGAAGACAATCTAGAGGCAGGAACTAAAGATGAACTAGATCTATTCATGTGTAACATACTTGCAAGAGAAGCACTTTTGTCAGCACTACCAGAGAATGAATATAGTCAGGTAAGATGTTTGAAAACATCTCATGCAATTTGGAAAGCTTTACATTCTACTTTTGAAGGTGATGAACATGCAAAGAAGGCTAGATTACATAATTGGATTTGTGCATTTGAAGATATCAGAATGATGGAAGATGAATCTATTAGAAGCTATATTGGTAGGATGTTTGAGATTGTAATAGGAATAAAGTCTTGTGGAGGTGATAAGACAGAGAATGAAGTGATATGGAAAATTTTGAGAACTTTGACACTAGTATTCAAGTAGACAACACAGATGATTGAACAAGTGATACCTTGTACATCGAACTTTTCAAGAGAGACTCTTCTTGGAAGATTAGAAACAACAGAGATGAACTTGAGATTATCAAGAGAGCTACCTAGAATGGAAACAACATTCAGTGCTCTTAACATTAGAGTTACAAGAAGTACTAGTAAGAATGGAGATTATGCTAGCAGTAGTAGATCTGAGGAAGATAAGAAGATTGAAGAAGGTATTGCATTACTTGTAAAAAGAGAACCAGATGGTAAGAAAATCTTTAAATGTTGGACTTGTCAAGAATATGGTCATTTTGCATCTAAATGTCCTAAAAGAGTTAAGAAGTATAGAAGCAACTTTAAACCTAGGAGATCTAAAGAATGTTATTATGCAAATGATGAAGATCTTGAAGCAGGAATTGAAAGACATTTAAGTGACAGTGATAATGATAACTTTGAGGAAATAGGATTTGTAGCAATTAAAGAAGAAAGTTCTGAATCTGATAAAAGAGAAGAAAAAGCATTAGTTTCACAAGTTGAAAAGAAATTTGATTGGATTATAGATAGTGGTTGTTCACATCATATGACTGGAGATAAAAGAAAGTTTGTTAAGTTAGATAATTATGATGGAGGAATTGTTAGGGTTGGTAACAATGCATCTTGTTTGATTAAGGGTATAGGATCTATTACTCTTGATGGAAAGACTAACACTGATGATGTTTACTTTGTTGATGGATTGAGACATAATCTACTAAGCGTTGGACAATTGGCTGATAAGGGTTATCAAGTTTGGTTTTCTGAGAAAACTTGTGTGATAAAAGATAAAGATGGAAATCTGATTGGAAAAGGATCCAGAACCAGAGGTAATGTATTTTAGTTGAATCCTACTGAGATGACATGTTTGATAACTAGGATTGATGACAGTTGGTTATGGCATAAAAGGTTTTGTCATATAAACTTTGATAATATTGTCAAGGTGAGCACTACACTTGCGGTAAGAGATTTACCTAGAATTATGAAACCTACTAACATGATTTGCAAAGAATGTATGATGGCAAAGAAAAAAAGGAGTTCATTTCCCAACAAGAAGTTCACATCGACAGAGAAGCTGGAGATTATTCATATAGACTTGAGTGGTCCTACTCGGACTAGAGGATTCTATGGAGAAAGGTATTTTATGATTCTTGTTGATGATTTTACAAGGATGATGTGGATTGCATTTTTGAAAGAAAAATATGAAGCATTTGATAAATTTAAGATCATGAAAAGAAAAATTGAGAATGAATCTAGAATGAAGATTAAGTGTCTAAGATCTGATAGAGGTGGTGAATTTACATCTAGAGAGTTTAACACCTTTTGTGAAATGAATGGTATTAAGAGACAACTTTCAGCCCCTAGAACACCATAACAAAATGGTATTGCAGAAAGAAGGAACAGGTCAATAACTGAAGCAGCAAGAGCTATGTTGTTTGAAAATGATTTGGCTAAGATTTTTTGGAGAGAAGCAGTGAACACAGTAGTATACACTATGAACAGAGTACAAATCAGAGTAGATACAAACAAGACACCTTATGAATTATGGTTTGGACATACACCCTCAGTTAAGTATTTTAGAATTTTTGGAAGTAAATGTTATATAAAGAGAGATGATGATATAGGAAAGTTTGATCCTAGAAGTGATGAAGGAATATTTCTTGGATATTCTTTAAAAAGAAAAGCATATAGATGTTATAACAAAAGAACTAAGACTATTGTTGAAAGTGCAAATGTAAAAGTTGATGAGAAGTTTAAAATTCAGGAAAGAATGCTTGATTATGAATCTGATGGAGAAGCACAACCTCAGCCTAACATTGAAAATGTAGAATTATTTTTTGAAACTAACAGTGATTTGTTGAATGAAAGTCATACTGAAGAAAATAGAGAAGAAAATAGAGAAGAAAGTAGAGAAGAATCTACAGTTGGAACAAGATCAGTAACTATGACACCTAACAGGTATACTTCAAGACATCACCCTGTTGAGCAAGTTATTGGAAGTTTAGATAGAGGAGTTTTGACTCGAAATAAGGTACATTTATGTTTGATTTCTCAAATTGAACCTAAGACTACTAATGAAGCTTGTGAAGATGAACATTGGATTATTGCTATGAAAGAAGAACTAGAGTAGATTGAAAAAAACAAAACATGGGAATTGGTCCCTAGACCTGAAGACAAGAATGTGATTGGAACAAAGTGGGTATTCAGAAACAAGATGAATGAACAAGGAGAAGTGATAAGAAATAAAGCAAGATTGGTATGTAAAGGATATTCACAAGAAGAAGGAATTGACTATGAAGAAACTTTTGCACCTGTGGCCAGAATTGAAGCAGTGAGAATGTTTCTAGCATATGTAGCTTACAAGAAATTTAGAGTGTATCAGATGGATGTGAAGTCAACATTTTTGAATGGTGAATTGGAAGAAGTCTACATTGAGTAGCTTGAAGGTTTTCCTTTGACACAAGAAGGAGATATGGTATGTAAGTTAAAAAAAGCTTTATATGGATTAAAACAAGCACCTAGAACCTGGTATGCAAGATTGGATAAGTATTTATTGAAATTGGGATTTATAAAAGGAACAACAAATAGTAACTTATACACAAAAGAAATTGAGAATGGTTTGTTGGTTATAGTTATATTTGTTGATGATATTATCTTTGGAGGAGAAGATGAAGCTAGTGACAAATTTGCAAATGAAATGAAGACTGAATTTGAGATGAACATGATTGGAGAAATGAAATATTTTTTGGGATTACAAATAACACAAAGCAAGGAAGGTATATTTGTAAGTCAGACTAAGTATTTGAATGACTTATTGAAAATATTTGGAATGGAAGATTCTAAACTTGTTGGAACACCTATGGTAACCAGACATAAGTTATCTAGCAAAGATGAGACACCATCAGTTGAGCAGAAAAAATACAGATCTATGATTGGAAGATTACAGTACTTGACACATACAAGACCTGATATAGCACATTCAGTTGGGATTGTAGCAAGATTTCAAGCAGAACCTAGAGAATCACATTATGCAGCAGTAAAGAGGATACTGAGATATCTAAAAGGAACAATGGATTATGGATTATGGTATGAGAATTCTGATGATTTTACTTTATGTGCCTATACTGATGCAAATTGGGGAGGAAACATTGATGAAAAGAAAAGCACCAGTGGTGGAGCCTTTTTTCTTGGAGGAAAATTGGTCTCTTGGCTAAGTAAGAAGTAGAATTGTACTTCACAAAGTACAGCAGAAGCAGAATATGTTGCAGCAACAAATAATTGTAATCAGATTATTTGGATGAAGCAGATGTTGAAGGATATTGGAATAAAGTTTGATGAGCTTATTGTTATACATTGTGATAACACTAGTACAGTGAGTATGTCAAAAAATCCTGTTTTACATTCTAAGACTAAACATATTGAGATCAAGTATCATGTTGTAAGAGAGAAAGTTGCAGAAAAAGAAGTAAGATCGGAGTACATAAGTACAAAGGAGCAGATAGCAGATATATTTACAAAGCCTTTACCTAAGGATACATTTGTGTATCTAAGAGGTATGATTGGGGTTATGCCCCAACCTATTTTTGAGAATTGATGTAGATGATTGCATCCATCCAGTGGTATATGAGCCCTATCTTTCTTCTGGATTGGATGTTGGAACTTCCTCTATGGGGGAGTTTATGAGCTGAGTCATGAGGACTCTTGTTATTGTATTTTTCTGAAAATTGTCTTTTGACATTAAGTTTTTGTTGACTTAGTGATGGAATTTCTATCATTGATGTCAATGGGGGAGAGATATACATGAAAAACATTGTGGATTGTATGAGAGAGCTGAATAGGAAAATGAAGCAAGATTTAATTTGATATTTTGCAGTGATGTTGCAGTATTGGATTTTTGGAACATTGGATGTTTTTCATCTATGTTTCCATCAATGCCAATGGGGGAGATTGTTAGGAATGAATGCAAAGTATTTCGGGAGTCATTCTATAGCAGTTTTTGTTGCATTCATGACTTGGATTGTCATTGATGTCAACACAGTGATATTCTGGATATTAGCAGGAAAGCAGGTACAATTTTGTTTTGCACACATGTTGTATTGTAGATTGGATTTTTTGTAGTTGATGGTATGTTTTTTGGTGTGTTATTAACCTATGGTTAACAGTGCAAAAAGAAATTCATTCATTTTTGAGAGTTATGAGCATTTTGGTGAAAACAGTGTTTAGACAGTGTTTCTGTGAAGCGATTTTCAGAAATCGAAGGATATCTCTTAGCTGGGATGGAATCTGATTTTGTACAGTTAAAGAGATGTTGGAGACTCATTAATGATGATGTGGTTTATAGCACAAACTTCAAAGATATGTTTGGAGAAAGTTACAGTATCTGGAAGCCGACAGTTTTATGTGAATTTTCTGTGTAGCGTGTAGAATTTATTATTTTGTAATTGAGGACCGACTCATTTGTAATTATTTGAGTTTGGTATATAAGAAGGAATTTTTTCCTTGTTGTAATGTGTACTATGAAGATTGAGATGTGAATATATACATGAAGTGAAGAAAAGAGCTAATTCAGTGATGAAGGAAGACTTGTGAGTACAAAGATCTGGAATTATGATCTTATGTAGCAGAGAGTGTGGTTTTGGCATAATGTGAAGGAGGTAATATATTTCATATTATTCTATTGAATAATTCTAAGATCTTTTGGATAGTGGGTTCAGAGATCTTGCCTTGAAGCTGTTTGGGCAGTGGGTCCTTCTATCTTCCATAAACTCTTAATCGGGTTAGAATCTTTTAACAGGGATTCAAAATCTCCTAACAGGGATTTATATGTACTGAATGTATTTCATAAGACTCCTAACAGGGTCCATCCTCTAACAAGGAACTTTCATATTAGTGCATCATTTTGTGGGCATCATTCCCACTGGGGTTTACTCTTTTCAAGAGGTTCCCTAGTCAACATATCTTGTGTTATTGTGCAATTGTGTATGGTTATCTTTCTATGGTTGATGAGTACATTGATTATATTTTTTAAAGATGTAGAATGGTTAAATTATTTGATAACTGATTCACCCCCCCCCTCTCAGTTATCTTGGGTATCTTTACTTTCTAACACCATTAGGTTTATTGTAAAACTTAAAGACATGAAAACTTTATGGAAATAATTTATTTAATAACTTCTAGATCAAAAATGACATTGCATTACAATGTATTTCAATAATATTTATGATGTAAACTACTTATGAAAATCCTTGAATGAACTCTATGAATTTGTAATTTAAATACTCAAGCATTTTAATTAATTTTTTGAATTAAAGCCTGAATCAAATCACATACATCATAACAATGAAATGAATTAACAAGATCTTTGATCAAATTAAGACAAAACACATAGAATTCAAAAATAGGAGAGAGATAGGCCAAAAATTTATGTATTCTCATTAATTTGAAGTTACTCCAGTCATATAATGAGATACAGAGCAATTTTACTTAAAAAAACCCGTAACAAAAACATTGACTCTTTGTATTTTCTCTGTCAAAATGCTTACAAAATCCTCTAGATCAAAAAATATTTTCACCTAGAACCGAAAAAACTATACAAAAGAATCTATTCAAAAGGCTTAGAAGCCTTGTCTCTTGGCCTTGATTCCCTTTTATAGAACATGAGAGAAAAAAGTTACAAGCCAGAGGAGACACATGTCATCCAACTTATAGTCAAAACAATTGCTCCAAAGCAACCCAAATAAGACAAAATTGACTTCTTGTCAAAAAATATTTCTTACTCCTTATAAAGTGTCTTTTGATGAATATCAGATATTTGGGACCACTGAGTACAAGGAAAATGGCTGGAGATGACATCTGATGCTTCAAAAAGGTGATGTATTGGCAAAACTATCAGATTTCAAAGCCACACTCTATCCCTTTACTCCTCAACATAGATTGCAACCCAAGCATCATACTCTCCATCTATAGGCCAATCAAAACTCATCACATCATCTGAAACCCTCCTCTATGGGGTATATTTGACAACACATTGATTTACCTCCTTTTCAAAATTGTCAAAAATATACCCATGCCGATGATTCTATCCATAGTTTCCTCTAAATTTTATCCACTTTAGCCTCTTTAATATATTTTTAGCTTCATCCTTCTAGGCTTTTAAGGATTTAAATATTCCATCCTGATCAATTATGCTTGGTAGGAGAGTCTCCTTTATTCCATTAAAATTATCTATTAACTCTCTCATCCTACCCTCAATGTGTTCCAGAAATATCTAAAAATCCTTTATAGTTTTAACAAAAAAGAAAGTAGGTTGAAATTGAGAGGCTTATCTTTATGGCACTTTGAGCCTAAATTCACCAATCTTAAAGATTCAACCCTTTATATCCATTTATCATATAAGGGTTTAGTAATCTCTTTATCCCCGTCAAAATTGTGCACAACTTAATACACCAATGAATAACATGAATGGACACTCACCAAATTTTCTTTGACCTTCTCATTGAAGTGATACATGATAGATTGAAAAATTTATTTCTTCTGAGCAATAGAAGCCTGCTCACTATCAACAAGTTTCTTTTCTAATTCTTTTATTTTATCTCTTAATTGCCCCTTAGAAGCATCAACTGAACACTGTATTTCTTCTGTAATTTGTAGAATGGGGGAGCATGGAGAAGTACCTCTATCAATAAATCTAGGTGTTGAAGAGGATGGAAAGAGGACAATACCTATAGTATTTTTACCTTTCTAATTTTGCAATGGTCTAGTTTAATGAGGCAAATTTAGCCTCCAATTCAGTATGTTCCTTTGATACCATATCATTCTCCCTAAATAGGAGGTCACATCTCAATATTTATTCTTCTAACTTCTCCTTTTCCCTCTTGGAGACATCATACTCCATCTTGGAAGTCTCCATCACCATCTTTGTAGCATCCACCCCCTTAGTATCTATTTCCCTTTGGATTATAATACTTCCCCTCACACTTGGATTGATTTCTATAATATTTGGTTTTTGTGTGACTAGGAACAAGGATCAAATGACCAGTGTAGCATGTGAACTGCTATAATATGCACCCTTTATAGCAAGATCAACTTTCTTTGCCTCATTTCCATGAAGTTTCATACTTCTCCTTACAATTTCAAATGCTACATCATCAACAATGTTCCATTCTGGAAGGATTAACACCCCTGATTGGTGCAGTATTTTCTTCCCTTTCTCTTGGGTGATGGATCCAAATTCATTTTTATTTCTTATTTTACCTCCTTCTTAGGTTCTTCTACATACCTATCAGGCTTCTAAGCCTTTCTTTCTTCATACCTTTTATAATATTCATCCAATTTCAATTTCCACAATAAGTGCTAGAAAGCAATGGTCTTGAAAAAATTTTCATCTTCAAGGAAAGAAACACATGCCTCCTGCCTCATATCCCTGTGGACCTTTCCTTATATCTCTAAAGCTATAAAATTAGGGAGAGGAGAAATAGTTGAAACTAGCATACCAACTTGAAAATCATCTTCGGGAACATAGATGCAATTTTCTTCTTCAGAATCACTGGATTCACTAGGCACATCCTCAACAACAATTGGGCCCTATTTCCCATATTTTCCTTGGATTTTGGAGAAAATGGTAATGGGGAAGAAAGTGGAGAATCCCTTCTACTAGATTTGTCCACGGGCTCAGAAATTTGAATGTCCTTCAATTTATTAGGGGGGGGATGAAGGAGATCTTATTTTGTATGTCATTATTTTCTTTCACTTCCTCCTTTTCTCTTCCTCTTCACTGTCACTTCTAGTAAGCTCAACCCTAACCATTTTCCATGCCTTAGGATGTAAAGGAATACATTAAGAAGGTCTCTCTTCTAGTTTTATTTCTCCCTAATGTGGAACTATAGGTGTTGACTGTTGAGGCACAACACTTGACTCCAATGGTGTACCACCTGATCTCAATCTATTTAACTTTTTACATAAGATAGTAACATAATCATTGAAGTAATTGAAAATAGTATTCATTTTTTCATAAAAAGGGAAAATAGTATGCAAGGGATTATATGTGGGTTCTACTTTCTTTACCTCATCCCATAATTTCTTATATACCAACTATTTCTTCTTATTTTCCTCTTGCTATTCCTCATCATAAATATTTTTGATACAATCCTCAGGGTAGTTAAATTCTTGAGACATTGCTGTCACACTAACCCCCATATTATAAGGCTGCAAAAACTTCTAGAAATGAACCCACCCTCCTTTGATAACAAAAAAGAAAGGAAAGACTATAATATAAAGGAAGATAGTCCCTTTTCCTCTTCCTGTTAATTTCTCCTAAATCCAAGCAATCTATCTCATAAATTCAGAAAATCCCAATCTCAAATTCACACAATATGGAAATACAAAAGACCTGCCACCAAAACCATATACTCTAATTATAGTGCTGACATTATAAGGAATAATGTCTCCCCAATTATGACTAATACCAAGCTCTAGAATTCTCTCTTTGGGTCTCAAAAAATCAAGCAACTTTTTTGGTAGCCTTAGTGGATTCAACATTAATCTTTCTCTAAGCTTTGATGCAAAGAAATTTAAAAAAAACACATAACTAGCAGCCTCTCCATCCTTTGACAAAAATGTACTCCATACTTGCATTGGTAAAGGTTCACCCTCCATGTATCTTGTTAGGGGCATAAATTGTTGAAAATAATCAGCATTCTTCCCTAAAAACATGTACATCAACAAGGAGTACCAATAGAACCAATTTACTACTCCCTTCTTTAGATTTAGCAATCCTTCACGAATCAACTCCACAACATATGGAACATAGTCATAAATTATTGTGAAATTTGGATATTGTATTTGGATGGCCATATACATGTATTCAATGAGCACTATAGAACCAACATTCCTCCCAAACAATTTACACAAGGAGTAGAAAGTATCCCTCAAATGTAGAGAAAATGCCTCAATTGGAAAAGGCTCCTTAGTATGTGTCCCAACATAAAAATTGGTGAGATAGAAAAAGACTCAATTGGAAAAGGCTCCTTAGTATGTATCCCAACATAAAAAATGGTGAGATGGAAACAACTATCCTCTAACAAAATATTTGGTCTTTGCATATTGAAACAAAAATTCCTTTAAGTCCACAAGATCCAAGGACCATGCTACCTTATATGTGCCAAACACATCTTGAAATTCTTCTTTGCATAGACTTAGAATGGGCTCTCCAGTATTGTCCCTTACTACTCTTGACACTGAATCATAACTATCCACAACCAATTACATCAATTCTACATCCATGAAAACATTTAGGACTGCCAACTTCCTTAGGTCATATTTCTAGGCATTAGACTTTGGGTTTTCCAAGTTTGATTGCCCATACCATAGTCTAAATAAATCCAATCCAATCTTAGGAAAAATGACATAAAAAATATGTGTGAATTGGTCGTACACACTTTCATCAACTTTCCATCCTTCTATTAGTTTTGACCCATCATATATATTATTTATTGAGGGTTTCAATTGATCCAAAAAATCATCAAATAGGTTTATTTTTGAATAATCCCTCTAGATTGAATGTTGTCTTGATGGAGGCATCTTTGAAAGTAGGGTTTTATGAAATGGTAATTGAAATTTACAAAACTAGGGCTTATCAACTAAAATTGAAAAATCTTCATGAAAACTTGCTTAATTTAAAAAATTACTACCCTAATCCATCAAACTTTTGAATGCAACCCTATAATTATTTATCAAAACAATAGGAGGATCAAAACCTAATTTCTATCTTTGTACATAGAAAATAATGAATTTCATACAACAACACCTCACTTGACCAATTCAAAAACTCTAGAGAATTTTACAATTTCAATTGAATGCAGAATAAATTGAAGATTGGATCACTCACAACTTTTATTATTATTTTCAACCAGTTTGTCCACCATAAATTCATACAAGAAAACAAACGGCTCAAAAATGCTTAATTCTGCAATTTAAATCTCAACCATAGATCTTTAACCAATCAACATCATCAAATGATTGTGGGAAGTCCATACCCATTTGACTACTAACTGTCCAAATGGCACAACAATTATCTAATAGAGATTTACCAGGACATAAAGAGCACTAGGCAAGCACCCTATCCCACCATCTCCTATGCACTGGCGACTGAAGACATTTGTCTTAATCCTTTGATCCTACATAAAATAAACCTCGAGAAACTTCCATTATCAGATCATGTGGACCATTGATTTATAAAATAACTTAACTATCTTACAAAAAAAGGGGACCATTAACCATCAATCAAAATTTCCCTGAAAATAAAACTTCTTCGTTGATTTTACCCATGTGCTAAAAGATTAGCACTTCAGTTGAAATTAATTTGACCTTTAATACAATCAGAAAATATATCATGAAAATATTCATTTGCAAAACCAACCAATCAATTCCTACCAATTATCATAGGCCTTGGTCCCACTTCTCAATCGCTCACTAGTCTAGGACATGCAGAATGATCTCGCAATCCCACACTGAATAATCCTAGATCACTTTTGATCACAAGATCACGAGAGTCATAGATCTTTGGTGAAATTTAATCTTTGAACAAGTACAACATAAAATATATTTTAAGAACCACTAACCAACTAGCATAGGACAAATGACACACTTGAGTCAGTCCACAATGATAAGAAAATGTGATGTGATGTCATCATGAGATAGCAGGGCAAACTAGGAAATGACACGTAACCCACTACTTGCACAAGTAAAGGGTGCTACCTAACATAAGGATTAAACACTTACATCTAAAACATAAAAGAGGAACCACATGAATAGACTTAGGAAAAAATAAAACTTAGGACAAGAAAAATTTAAAAGGGGCAACACTTAATGATTCATGATGCTATGTTTTAAGAAAAAGGCCCTCCTCTTATGATGAAAACACCCGTGAACTTAAGTTATAAAAAGGTAACAATGAATTAGAATGTGACTAAGGGTTTAACAAGGTTTAAACCTAATTTGTAATGAAAAGGCTAGGTATTTTGGAGTGAAAAACCCCGAGACACACCAGACAAAACCCTAAAACAAGAAAGTTCAACAAGAAACCTAGGGAAAACCAGTAGGGAAAAAACTTGACCAACAAATAGAGGGGATGAAACAATTTCCATTGCATCTGCATTTTGATTATCTTTCTATGGAACATGATCAATGGTGTAAGAATTAAATTTCTTCAATAATGATAAGGACAAGTCATAATATTGAGATAATTTAGTTTGTTTTATTTTATAAGTTTCCATTAATTTTCTTATGATCAATTGTTAATCACCAAAGATGCATAGGTGTTGGATTTTTAAGGATAAAGATACACATAATCCATCTATAAGGGCTTCATACTTAGTAATGTTGTTGGTACAAAATAAATTGAGATGATAGGATAGATGAATTGGATTTATTGAAGGAGGTACTAATATGAAATGAGCATTAAAGCTAAATTGACATCTAGATTCATCAAATAATAAGTCTCACGTCCTATCAAAATCAAAAGAGAAAAAGATCATTAGGAAATGTGTCTTGATTATAAATATTGAAGGGTGAAGGAGCATCATATAAGTGGTTGGTTAAATTTTGGACTTTAATTTCTTTTTGAGAAACAAATTTGAAGTCAAATTAAATTAACAACATAACCCATTTAGATAAACATCATAGAAGATAACTTTTAGAGAAGAGATACTTCAATAGATCAAATTTAATAATGACACATGTTTTAGCATTAGGAAGGTAATGTATCAAATTTTGAGTTGAAAAAAAAATTGCAAGATATTATTTTTATAACATGATATATTAGACTTCTAAATTGAATAAAGTACAACTAATGTAATGCACATGATGTCTTTTTCCATTATCATCATGTTGTGGCAATAAGGCCACAAGAGCATTAGACTATTAGTAGTATAAAGAAGAAAAGGATGATTAGGAAAAGAAATTTTCAAGGTAGTAGATTGGATAAGTAATGTTTCAAATCTTAGAATACTTTTTGAAAATCTAAATTCCATTTAAATCTGTCATCCTTCTTCAGTAATTGAGTGAAAAAAGGGTTCAATCTATGAGTTAGGAAACAAATCGACAAATGGATTGAATATTTTCTTGTAAGCTACAAAGTTTAATTACTTTAGGAGGTGAAATGTCAACTATATAATCAATTTTACTTGTGTTAACTTCTAATCCATGATGTGAAATTATGAAACCTAATAATTTTCCATTTTCAACACCGAAAACAAATTTTTGAGTATTAAAACATATGTTGTACTTTTGACTATGCTAAAAAAATTGGTGCAAGATCTTAACATGATATTGGTGGGAAATTGATTTGGCCAAGATATCACCAACACAATTCTCTAAGATTTTATGCATATAGTTGTGAAATATAAGAATCATATCACATTGATAAGTTGCATTGAAATTATTTAATCCAAATGGCATGAATACCCAATAAAAAATTCCCCAATGTTTTATAAAGGTCATCATGTAATAATCTTGAGGGTTGATAAGTATGTTTATTGTATCCAAAAAATTCATCCATAAAAAATAATACATGACCAATGGTAGAAACAACTATCATGTTGATGTTGGGAAGGGGACATTCATATTTTAAAGGAGCTTTATTAAGATCTCTGAAGTTAGTGCACATTATAATATTATTCTCTTGTTTAGAAACAACAATGATGTTTTATATCCAAGGTGAGTAATTGATAGGACAAATAAATCTAGTTTCTATGAGTTTCTCAATCTCAACCTTGACAAGAAAAGATATATTAGGTTTCATATTTATAATATTTTTATTAATAGGTTTAGCATCAAGAAGAAATATAATTTTATGAGTGACAACTTGAGGATCCATGCTAGGCATTTCCAAATAATTCCAAGATTTTCTTTTGGGAAAATCATGTAAGAGAAGAATGGTCACATTGTTCATTAGCTTCTAAATACTTTTCAATTTTAATCACCTTTTTAGCATTGTTTTAATCCAAATTATGACTTATTAAATATTTCCTATTAGAATATTATTACATTTAGGGACATCCAATAGATGAGGAAGTTCTTGAGTAATCTCCAAGGTATCATGTGGTAATTCAACATCTCTCCCAAACTATGCCTCAACATTTGAACAATAGGGAAACCCACGATTATGATGATATCAAGGAATATCATTATACATGCCCATGGATTTACCTAAAGAATAATCCATTGAAAATACTTCAAAGGAAGGTATGCTAGAAGTATAAATAATGTCAATAAAAGGGGGATTGACTAGAGAAAGAGATTTAGTAGTAGTGATGATAGTCACATTGAGAGATGGTCTACATGATGCTTTAGTGGGATTTAAAGGATTATAAAAACCTTTAAATGAAACCTCATGTGTTTATATTTCTAAAGGAAATTGAATTCCTAGTTGATTTGTCCCAAAACCAGTGCATCTATATTCACTCTTAGCTAGGACATGAAAACTATGACCATAAAAAGAATCCAATTTTGAAAGAGATGGTAGATATTTATACATGTAAATGTTATAGGGAGAATAATCATAAGGCCTAGTTGAATTAGAAGAGGGAATAAAGTTATTTGTAAGTTAATTAGAAGAATTTGAATTTTTTGTGGATACTACCATGTATTCCTCTTTATTCATATATTTTAAAGGAGACATATTATATTATCCCATAAATAAAGGTGTAAAATATAATGATCCAAAATCATCTTCTAGGAACACTTCTTCAGGTGAAGGAGCATCCTCATTAGGAGATGGTGTATCCATTCTAATTGAAGAAGGGATAGAAGAATGTAAATGATATTTAAATCTTTAGTCAATTTGCAAACAATTGTTTAAGTATTTATTATCTTCTCAGGTACATTATGATGGAGAGTCAAAGGAACCACTTGTATAGTGTGAATCCAAGTTCTTCCTAAAATAATATTATTTGTGAGAGTATTAGGCATGAAATGGATAGAAATAGGTACAATGATAAGACTTACCTTAATAGGTTAAGTGAATATACCTAAGGATTTCCTACGAACATTGTCAAAGCCATGAATAAAGAGAGAATCAAGTTGAATAAGCTTGAGATCTACATTGATTTTATGCAACAAGTTTGAACCACACACATTTGGGCTCAATCCATTGTCAACTAAAGTTTGTATTTATATAGTACCATTGATAAACACCACAATAAGAAGAGTTTCATAATGGTTTTGTATATTTATGAAAGGTAACTCATTTTGGAAAAACATAATATCGGTCTTGGTTGCATGCATACACTCCAATAAAGTTGTTACATAATTAGGGTTCCTAGAAGGAGGAACAAAAATATTTTGTAAAGCCTCTTGAAGCATTACATGACATGTATTTGAAGTTTGGATCAACTACTAAATGGATATCTTAGCAAGAGTGTAACAAATTTTTTCAACAAGATCATACTCCTTTCCATGGTGTTGGGTAAGACAAGGTGCAAGAGGAAGCACTAGTTGAGAAGAAGAGAAAAGGAGGGAACAAATGTCACAGGGTTAGGTTTCTTATTATTTCTTTTGTTATACGTGTGAGAAGCCACATGAAAACTATGTTGATTTGTCTTATCTTCTTGAGTGATTTGTATAGAAAATTTTAAGATTAAACTAGGAGACCTACCACTATTAACCACAATCACTAGTATGTTTTGAGTTTTTAGAACATCAATAGGAAGTTAGACAACAATCTTAGGTTTCTTAAGTTCTTTATAACTAGCTGCATGTATTGTGTTAATAAACCTTTGGAAAAAGGGCTAGTTTAGGATTTGTAGAGATGAAGTCATCAAGGACTTCATCTAACATATCAAAGGAATTGAAATATTATAAAAAGGTCCTAAATGATTTTTTTGGTTTTCTAATATAAGAAAAGAGAAAGTTTCTTTAACTAATGGAAGAAAATATTTGATATAGTGAAAAAAAGTGTTTAAATCACTAATATAATACAAACAAACACAATGACAGACACAATAATGCTTGAAAATAATTCTTTTTTTGCCTTTTTACTTTTGAAATTCAAAAGGAAATGTAACAAACATCACATTAACCAAAGTTTTTATCTAGAAAAAGGGATAATCTAAACCAGTGTTGTAAACTTGGAACAAAATTTCACTAAACATTGGAATACAAACCACATAAAGGGAAATGTGAAAAAAAATTATTCTCACATATAGAGAGTCAAGAAACTTCTTTTTTTTATTCTTTTGAGTTCTATTCCTTTGTCATAAAATATCATTTGAGGTGTCAAAATACAATTAAGTCCTAAACTATGTAATAAAAACATATAAATAGACTAAACAAATTAAATGATAATTATAAAATAATGATAAATCTAGATTTCAAACCAAGATACAAAGGTACATAAATGATTACAAGCTAATTTAAAATTGGCCGAACTATCAATAAGAACCCTAGTCCTATCAGAATCCAAATTAAACTTTGAGAATAGATCAAGAATCAGAAGCCTTTGCACCATATTTTTGACAACTTCTAAGAAAAATAGGATGGACTATGGTGCTAGGTATAATACCCCAAAAATGGGCTATAAGTTCTTTAATCTCCTATATCGACACATCGAACGAAATTGACATCGAAGTCCTAACCTAAGGCACATCTGAACATCATCGAATCCTAATTGATTATCCTAAATTCAGCATCGGGGAATATTCCTTATTCCTATTTATCCTAATTATCTTTAATTTAATAATTATTTGGTGATAAATCCTATTTATCCTAAAGTTTGATTAATTGAATATTCTCAATATTTAATTAATTAGATTTAATACTGCCACTTAATTATTTAATTGAATTTAATAATATTTATTCCTAAATTATATTATTTCATTTTTGACAATAAATCAAATGTCCTATGATTAATTGATTAAATTCTTATTTAATTAATTAATGTCAATTGTCAAATTTAATAATATAGTTTTTGAATAAAAATTTGATTTAATAATTGATTAACCCATAAATCAATTATTTTATTTTTAAATTAGTTAAGTTGAGGATAAATCACTTTATTTATTTATTTAATTCATAATTAATTATGCACATCCAAAAAATAGTTAAACTTTAAATCAGAAAATCAATTCAAGTTGTTTTAAAAATAAACTCAACTCTCTTTTGAGTTAAAAGCTGATCTCAACTTCTGATTTAAATCAAAAAGCTATTTTTGCATGATTTTTTGTGTGTTAACTATCTCTAATTCCTTGTTGACTCAAAAATCAACTTGAGTGATTTATGGCTTTTCCATGCATCCCCAAAGCCTTGGATTTCTATAAAACAAGGCTTCAGCTCTTCACCAATCATCTCACAAGTTTGCATACTTACTCTGCCAAAATCAATCCACGAATTTGCACAATCATGCTGATGAATCGACATCTAAAGAATTGAAGCTTCTTTGCAAATCAACAACTTTTGTGAGATCAATCTTATTAGTATATCATTGTAGCTTATTTTGCATATCAATTTTTCATCTAGAATAGATTCATATCAAGTTTTCATTCATATTACTACACAGAAAACCAAAAAAATAGATTAATTTGCATTCATCTCATATCTAGATTCTGCATTCAAATCCTTTGTTTAGGTGTCGTCAAGGTCATTGATCTCGGTCCAATCTGAGAATACATACTCGCATCTACTAGAAGGCAGTAAATTGCCTGGTTAGATTAGTTTCCATTTCACTGCACGATTTTTATTTTAACTAACCTCTAATGTTTTACTGAAGTGTTGTGTCTACAACTAGGTACAAAATTCACACACACATTTCTGGCGCCCACCGTGGGGCCCTGAAATGGGTTTCCATTCAATTTCTATCATCTTCTTGTCATTTTCTATTCCAACCTATGATTTTTAATTTCTATCCGTATAATTTTTGTATGAGTTTTGTCAAAAACTCATATCAAGAGGTACCCACTGTCGTACAATAGTTGATTTGATCAAGGATCGTACCATCAGAAATATAGTGTCATTTGGAAGCTCTTTTGTCGTATGATTTGATACCCATTGTCGTACAAGTTTCTAGATTGTCATCTGGTGGGTGACCCACTATCGTACGAGTTTTAGTGCCATATTTCAATTGTTGTTTCACTTTTAAAGCAGTTTTCTAGATTTGGACTGACAACTAACATTAACAATTGAAATTTTTTGTTTCTGATTGATTTTTGCTGATTTTGATTGGGAAAAAGCATGAGAATTGCTAAAAATAGGTAAGAATATACTAAGCGCGTTGCGAGGAATTCAGGTAATCTTCTCAGCTGATAACATTTTGATTTGGATTAAAAAGAACTCTTGCGTGTCAAGCTTGCGTGACTTTTATTGCTTTGGTATCACAGATTTCATTTTGGGCTATAAAAATGAACATAGATTTTCTTTTCAGCATCTTTGTTACACATAGTAAATAGGCCCTATGAACACTATTCATGGTTCTTGAGAGAGTGGTTTTCCAGTGAAACTCTTCTCAATGAAGGAATCCTTGTAGGTAGGGAGGTTACTAAGAGCGTCTCACGTTCTCCTAGATTTGTGCATCTTCAGCTTCTGATTGATACATTCTCTCTCCAAAGATGTTGATAGATCATAAGTGGTTGACATCATAGATCTTTGTGAGATAATCTTGGTCTTAGCATGTCGGATTAATCTGTCTGCTTTGTTTGGGTTAAAAGTGAAGAGGCTAGAGGACTATGCTTTACTTCCTTTTTGGGTAGTACCAGAAACTCAGATCCTTAAATCTAGAACCAGTCTTCATGTGGTATATTTTGTGAGTCACCTTTAGAGAGGGTTAACCATAGTGGACATTCCCTTAATTGGGTTAACCATGTTGACGGAACCTTAAGCAGTAATAGCCATTTTCACCATGGTAGCAGCAACCGCTATATAAATGTCCTTGTGGAGGAAATCTTCATAGGTGTGGTCTCTTGTTGGGCTGTCAGATCTCCCTAGCAGCTCTTGATTGATTAAATTCTTAGACTGTGTCAAAACCCCAGTGTGCTTGGATTGGAGTTCACCCTCTTGAGATCACAAAAGTTGCAGAGTCAGACCATTACTAAAAACCCTAGTGAGGCCAAATTTTCATTTTCTAGGAATGTGTGCGTTATTGCAAAACTTTTCAAACATACACTGTTAGCACTCCTAGGGATTAGCACAATTCAGTCACTTGATTGTTCATGCACAGGGTTGCTTTGTCCCCTGTTCATTATTTTCAAATGTGCTTGAAATGACTTGCTTGCTGTTTTGTGTACTTGTTTATCTATGTGGTTACTAAGAATGAATCAATCTGATACAATCTTCAAACCTGGATAGACAATTTTGTGAACAAATCTGAAACTAAAAATCTTAAAAATTGCAAAATCTGATGTCAAACACCTTTTTGGATTAAAAGTCATCTTTTAAAGTTAGAAAGTCATACGACTTTTGGCTATTGTCATTTCAGAACTCCTATATTGTTGTATGGTATATGGTATACTATCGTACGAGTTTTGCTGCCAGTCAATTCCAAAAAGTCAAAAACCCTACTATAAACTATCGTGCAAGTTTTGCAATAGTCGTACAAGTTTGTCAATTGTCATTTCATGCTATACCCACTATTGTACGAGCCTATAGAAAGTCATTTGAGAAATTTTGAAAAATTGCCAAAAAGTTGTTAGAACTATCAGAGACCCAGCTTTTCCAGCATATTTCCAAAGTCTGTCAAGAAAATCACTGTGTCAAGAATAGAGCAACAACTATTGAGAATCCAATCATTTTCCTAAAGTGGCCTTTTGAATCTAATTTAGCCTTCTATTTAATCGATTTGAGTCCTTTTTATCTTGTGTCAAAACCTTGTCATAACTATCAATCTTCAATTCATCTTCAAAATGGCTAAGTGTTGTGAACTTGTGTCCGCTATCTTTTCAGCATCTACCCATACATCCAAGGAATAGTATCCTTCATTTATGTCTAATCTAAGCTTCAATCAACCAAACCTTGACAAGGTTGCATCATTTGATCTTCTTGAATCAGATCTTTCTTCAGATGTCTTCATCATATTCTTGTGTTTCACCCAAGGTTAATGGTGGAAACTAGAGCTTCCTCTCATAAGAAATCTGGAGAAGTATCCCATCCCATACCTTTGAATACTCTCCAAGCTCCAACTCTTGAGAAAATCTACAATTATGGTCTTTACGAAGATGATGGTCTTGGCAATTTTTGATTGAAAACTGGTTACATTCCTCCTTCATCAACTCATGGAGGTAATCAACAAACTCCTCCTCGATCTATCCCAGGGAGAACTCCTACCATGTCTCAAGCAGGGACAAACTTTGGCTCTCAAAGAGCTCAACCTCAACATGGTGCAGATCAAGAACATACACCTTCTGAAATTGCTCAATATCAAAATGATGATAACTTTAAAAGAATGATGAAGCATTTCTTGAAAGAAGATAGAGAAGCATACTTTTTACAATTAGCTCATCACGGAGCTAAAATTCCTCCCAAATTTAATGTTGAAGATATCATTACACATGAGGAAGAAACTCCTATTTCAGCTATGATGAAACAAATGCATGCCATGCAAGTCAAACTTAATAAACTTGAGAAAGAAAAGGAACCCAACGAGTTCTCCATGGAGGCCCTATGTCCTTTTCCATTTGACAAAGATTTGTACATGCCACCATTCCCAAAAAGAGTGGAGATGCCTAAATATGATTTGTATGTCAGACACTCTGATCCTCAAGATCATGTTAGAGAATTTTGTACATAATCTATGGAGTTCATGCATGAACCAACCTATTTGATGTGTCTTTTTCCTTGATCTCTGGGAGGAGCAACCATTCATTGGTTCTCTAGATTGTCTTCTACTATCAAAAATTTTGAGGAGTTGATCAAATTGTTCTATCAGCAATACTCCTACAACATTCAACATCCAGTCACCATGATTGATATCTACAATCTCAAACAATATCTAGGAGAACCATTCCTAACATTTCTCAAGAGATGGAGGAAGAAATTCTCTCTATATGCTAGGCCTATTCCAGAAACTGAGAAACTGGAAATCTTCATCAATAATCTTGTCCCAGAGATCAACTACCCTTTACAAATGCAAGATCATACATCTTTTGATAAGATGGTTGAAAATGTGATCAAAATTGAAAAGGTACTTGTGAAAAAAGGGGACATCACACTTCAAAAGGACAAGTACGAATCAGGATCCAGTTCTAAAGACAAGAACAAAAACTGGAATAAGAATAAAGGCATCATCACAGATGGCATTGTGGATACCATCCATGCCCCATCAAAGGCACCGGCTTTCAATCTAACTATTGGCACCCAAGCCATCAAAGCCTCAGAGAAAAAGGTGTTTGAACCATCTCAAAAGAAGCTAGAATACAAATCTTGGTCCACTGATAATAAACAAAAGTTCACTCCTCTTGAGGAATCTTTGGAATCAGCTATGAGAACTTTATTGGCTAATAACATCATATCTTTTCCTGAGATCTGACAATCTGATCCTGACCCTAAACCAAAATGGTGGAGAGAGAATGAATTCTGTGATTTCCATCAGGGTAAAGGTCACAAAACTAATAACTGCTTATGCTTGAAACATACAATTCAAGATCTGATTGATAAGGGAGACATCACAATTGACAATCATAAGAGCAATAATGATCATACAACATTCACAGAACCATTTCTGAAACATGGTTAAGAAGTTTCATCTTCTCAGCCTAATATGGGGGCAAACGTCAATTATGCTTACCTTGGAAATAATGTTGTTATCAATATGGTTGAACCTTGTCTCTCTAAGCATTGCAATGTCATCACAATTGTGCGAAGAGATAGAGATCATACTTCAGCTAACACAGTGACTCGATCATAGGCTTAGGCACATCTGAATGGACAAATCCTAGATTCATCAAATGTCCCTAAGATGCCCTTCAATCTTTCTTCCACTTCCAAACAGAAGGCTACTTCTAAATCTTCCAATCCTAAAGATACAAGGCCAACATGTTATAGCATTGTTCAAAAACTCCAGCACACTAATGCAAAAAATCTCCATGTTTGAGTTGTTTTGGATATCTCTAGCTCATAGAGCTATTCTAGACAAAGCTTTGCTTGGATCCAATGTTCCTGATGACCTTGATTTAGACAGGTTCCAGACTATGGTTGGACATCTTACGTCTCCATAGTATATATCCTTTTCAGAGGAAGATGAAAACTACTTGAGTCACCTACATAACCAGCCCTTGTACATAGAAGTCTTGATCTAGAACCGTAGAGTCAAACATGTGTTGATAGATGGGGGCACTGGCCTAAACATTTGTTCTTACAGCTTGGTCACACAATTGGGATTTTTAGAATTGGCTATTGATCCTAGAAAGAAAATAACTATAAAAGCCTATGATGAACAAGAAAGATCTTCTAAAGGCACCATTGTCTTACCTATCAGAGCAGGTCCAGTTATCAGAGATACTATATGTCAAGTTCTTGATCTACCTTTGGCTTACAATATTCTTCTAGGGAGGCCATGGATACATGAGATGAAGGCTATTCCTTCTACATTCCACCAATGCTTGAAATTTCCTTATGAAGGAGTAGAGGTCACTATTCCAGCAGACATATCCACCACTTGCAATACATTGAAGGAAAGTGCAGATAAAATTGTGCCTAATAATAGAGAATCTTCCATTAAGCCAACAAAAGAAGCAACCACATCTAAAATGGAAGACCTTGCAAAATAGGTCAATATCAAAGAAAATGGTATGGGAGAATATACTATAGAACCAGTCTTATCTTTGACATCTCTACCTATCTCACCTAAGTCTTATGGACAATCTTTAAAACAATCCAAACCAGACTTTAAAGAACCTCTTGAGGCATATAAAAATAATTTTGTAGTAGAACAAGTCTCCAAGCAAGAATTTGAAGAAGATGAAGCTGTGCTTGCATGGCTATACAAAGATGAACCTGAATCTCAAGCTGTTCCAACTAGTGACTCTACAGTATCCAAAATCCCTTCTAAGGCATATGGTCCAGGAGATAAACTGATAGCTAAGATGGGATATTCAGGTAAAGAACCTCTAGGAGTCAAAGGAGAAGGTCTTATAACACCTACTTCACATACTGGTAGGGAAAACAAAGATACTATTGGCTTTGGCTTTAAAAAGAAACCCTTCCACCTTAAAGGTAATTGTTCTCATGTCATAGAGCAAATCGCACCAGGAGAACCCCTTCTTAAGAAGGAAGAAACTAAACTATCAGATAGTGATTCAGATAGCTCAGAACTTATACCTTATGAGTGTTTGCCTAAGGAAATCAAAGATCTCCTTGAAGCTAAAGATGATCCAATCAAATGAATTAATGTATTAGAAACACAAGAACCTACTATCAATCAAGAGATAGTTGCAACACAAGAACCAGCTAATCTCAAAGACAATCAAATAGACAAAGAGGAAGGTGGTAGTTATTCTGAGATAGATTCTCATAAGTATGAATTAAAATTAGAATCTGAGGGTAACCCTTCTTGGGGTATTCATCTTGACTTTACTCATGTTCTTAGATTTCCTAGAGGCATAGATGAAGAATCTAATGACTATGAATGGGGAGCCATTCTAGAAGAAGATGAGCTTATTACAGAGAAAAATGTTGATGTTATTCACCAATATGCACCTAAACCCAATGTAAGTCTAGATAAAAATGATGAACTTATCGGGTCTGATCCACCGATGGCCGAAGTGGACTATCACAATGACATTGAGCCTATTCACAAATTGAATGTCTTACGTTGTGGTATCACCTTTGAACTCTAGTGTCGGGTTAGAAAAAATGATGACAAATCCATATCCATAAACATTATCTCCCAATCTTTCACCACTTTGACTATCCAACATCTTGAACTTCTTGATCAAACCTCCACAAATCTGAGCCATGGTATTTATACCTTCCCAAATGACTATGCCCTTGCTTGCTACCTCAATGCAGTTGAGCCTATGAGGACTTCCATCAGTGAACCGAGTGTTAGCATGAAGGAGTTGGACATCAAGTATCTTAGTCAGAAAAATAAGAATAAGAATAAAAAGAAAAGGAGTTCTGAGGGTGAAAACCACTTTGTGGTAGTCTCAAAACCTACAAAAGTAAAAATAAAAGACATATCTAAAGGTGAAAACCTCTCTGAGGCACCTAAGGATGAGATATTTGATGTCCTTCCAAGTCATTTATAGGACAGATCTCCAGTTCTAATTTAGCCCACTCAATCCATCAACTTGGGAACAACAGAAGAACCACAGTTGATTCATGTAGCACAATCTTTATCAGAAGAAGAGAAACAAAAATTTACAACATTCCTAACAGAGAAGAAGATCAACTTTGCATGGAAATATTTAGATATGCTAGGGTTGGATCCTAATCTTATAATGCATCATTTATCTATAGCTCCAAATATCAAACCTGTCAAGAAAAAATTGAGAAAGATGCATCCTCATGTTGTGCTCTTAGTAAAAGCTGAAATAGAGAAGCTCCTGAAAGCTAGATTCATCAGAGTTATTGACTATGTAGAGTGGATCTCTAATATTGTACCTATTTCTAAACTAGACAAATCAATTAGAGTGTGCACATACTTTTGAGATGTAAATAGAGCATGCCCTAAGGATGATTTTCCACCACCTAACATTGATATGATAGTGGACATGACTGCGGGCTTTGAGATGTATTCTTTAATGGATGGTTTTTCTGGATATAATCAAATAAAAATTGCTCCAGAGGATCAAGAAAAAAATACTTTTACATGTGCATGGGGTACCTTCTACTGGAATGTCATGCCATTTGGGCTTAAAAATGCTGGTGCTACATATCAAAGAGCCATGACATCTATTTTTCATGACATGATGCATAGACTATGGAGGATTATGTTGATGATACTTTAGAAAAATCTATGGTTAGAGATGAACATCTAAATAACTTGAGCAAGATACTAGATAGAATGGAAAAATTTAGTCTCAGACTGAATCCTAAGAAGTGTGCTTTTGGTGTCACTTCTGGAAAGCTTTTAGGATACATAGTCTCAAATAAGGGTATTGAAGTTGATCCAGCTAAAGTAAAGGCTATCATGGAAATGCAACCTCCAAAGAACATTAGTCAAATGAGGACATTGCAAGGGAGAGTTCAATCTATTAGAACATTCATATCACAACTAGCAGACATATCACAACCTTTTAAAAAAACATTACATAAAGGTGTGACATTTGCATGGAATGAAGAATGTGAGAACAAATTTAATCATATCAAGAAGTATCTATCAAATCTTCCTATCTTGATGCCTCCCATTCTAGGGAAGCCTTTGATCTTATATGTCTCCACTACATATACATCACAGGGGGCATTGCTTGCACAACATGATGAGAACAAAAAGGAAAGAGCTATATACTATATCAATAGAACATTGGTTGCATATGAGAAGAACTATTCAATGATTGAGAAAGCTTGTCTAGCTGTGATCTTTGCATCATAGAAACTAAGACATTATATGTTAGCTCATACCACACATTTGGTAGCTAAAATTGATACACTCAAGTACCTACTAAGCAAAGCTGCCCTTACGGGTAGATTAGCTAAATGGGTCATGCTCTTTAGTGAATTTGACATTGAATATATTGACATAAAAGCTATAAAAGGATAGGTTATTGCTGATCAATTAGCAGATGCACCTATGATTGATGATACACCAATGGAAATGGAATTTCTAGATTCTTCTATCATGAATCTTTCTTCTAGAGAATGGCAGTTATTCTTTGATGGCTCCTATACACAGAATGGATCAGGAGCAGGAATATTGTTCATAACTCCTCAAGGATACTCCATACCTAAAGAATTCAGATTAAAGTTCCCTTGCACAAACAATATTGCAAAATATGAAGCCCTTCTTAATGGCATGAAACTAGCAATTGAGTGGAGAGTAACACAATTACACAGTCATGGAGACTCACAACTTGTTATCTATCAAGTCAATGATGTGTACCAAACTAAAGATGAAAAGCTCATCCCATACAAGAGAATGGTAGATGATATGGTTTCATAACTAGTGGGCATTGTATTGATTTATCCAGTTACCTAAAAATTCAATGACGAGAATGACCGACACATGATCAGTGACTAGGTCCTAGGTCTTAGGTTGCATTTCATTTTGCATGTTTCTTTTCATTTTGCATGTTTGCATGATCTCACAAATGCTTAAACAATTCTTCAAATGTCTCTTCGAATCTAACAAGAGCTGAAACCTAACTCAAAGGTCTCTTCATAGAATCGCAAGTAGTTCTCCTCCTAGGTTAAACATCCTTTTTGACATAAGACTGAGTACTTGTCTTCATCAATTCCTGCAAAACATATCATGTGTATCGTTGCATTTACATATCATAATCACCTGTTGCATTACAATACATCCATGTGCATAAGCATAAATCATACATCTTTCCATAATCGAATACATTTGCACAACATCCATACATATGAAAGAAATCATTGCATTGCATATATCCATACATGCATTGTACTCTACTCATAGCATAAACATCACATGATATCATCATAAATCAAAACATGAAAAGTACACATGAATTCACAACCAAAATATCAATCTCATATATATATATAAAATCTCAAACTAGTCAGGGGTGCACTACTGGCACAGTGTACAAAAGAATACGCTCATGTGAGCTATCAAAGTGAGAATAGTATATCAATGATAAAAAAAGAGCACAGTATATTAGAACATATCAAAACAAATCAACTATCAGCATGATCCTCTACATCTGGTGGAGGTGGAGGTGGTGCATCTGGTACTACCTCTTCTCTGGGCACTTTGGCTCCCTCTGATGCCATCATATACTAAGAGTACGAAGGGACTCTCTATGCAACAGGAACAATAATGTAATATGTAGACACGTAGTAAGCTGCCCAGGAGGTCTGATGAATCACCTCTGCCTGTAATCTCTACACCTCTGCATGAAGCTCAGTGTGCTATCTATCAGCCTCTAAAAATCTCTCCTCCCACCGAGCACTGCGAACCTTCAGGTCCTAGACCTATACTCTAAGCCATCTGATAGTCTCCTATGGAGTAAGAGGAATAGTAGGATCAATGTCGGCTGCTGGCATCTTAGTATCCGGGGCAACCTCCTTTGTAGTCTTTGCTCTTTGTACCTTATGACATCTAACCTCAGCACCTAAATCAAAACCTGTGTCCTCCTCTATCAGATCCATACCACCACCCACAATTTTCTCTATTGTGAGTATCTCCTCAGTTGAACCAACACCTCCTAAAGTACCACCCTCTCCCCTAGTCCATCTATGAGAACCTGTAGATCTTCCTGCTCTGGAACTAGTGGGACAAGAGGGCCTCATTTTTCCTAATGGTCTCTATGGTGGAGCCATCACTCTGGGTCTTGAAGGTGTGGGATGCACAATAGGAACCTGTGTGGGTCTGGGACCCTATCTCAATGGTGCTCTAGTCACATCTATAGCCTCCTCCATGGAAGGTATAAGTTCTGTCAGATCTGAGAACCTATGAATGGGATGGTCAGCAAGCTAGGAAATGAATGCATCTGTAACTCTAGCATCAAGTACCTCTGGTCGGTACTCCCAATCTCTACCAACAATAGCACTGTACTCCTATGAACACAAAGCATAAGAGAGCCTCGTGGTCCATTCAAGTCCTAACTCTCAAGCTATCCGAGCATAAGTGGCATAGTCCTCTGGTGCATCCTGCACTTATCCATATTGCCACCACACCCTGGTAATGATGAATCTCTCTAAGGTGGAGGATGACCTCCCAATCAGTACACGGCTCTAGAAGAAGAAACTAAATTGCTCTTGCGCAGTCAGCCAAGGTTCAATAGCTACATATGGTCTCCATCGAACAAATGTCATATCATCGAGGCATCACCTCCAATACTCCATGTGACCCATCCATCCTTGAATGACATATCTAGCATATATATAAATGATGGGCTCCTGAGGCTGCCTCTGTGAAGTACATACCGGTCTCAACACAGGGATATGCTCCCATGCCCAGATTTGTAGAACTAAAGCCCCAGCTGCAAAGGACTTGCTCTCCTGATACACTACCTTATGCATCTCATAGAACATATGGGCCAAAAGACACTGAACCCAAGCCAACTCAGAGGGAGTGGCCATCAAACATGCTACCATAGGGGCCCAACCCATGAAAAGACCATTCTGCTAACGGTCAGACATGATAATCCCTCCTATCATCCCGGTAATAATGCACTCTAGCTGGTGCATCTATCCATATCGCTGCACTAAGGTCTCCCAAGAAATAGAGCTAGTCATTTGGGTGTCATCTCCAAATACACATTAGAAAGCTAATAAACCTGAGTTCCCTGAACTCACATACTTTGGCTGCCAGCCTGCATGGAAAGGAATGCACAGTATATGATACACATCCTTAGGGGTAACAGTGATCTCCCTAGTCGGCAGGTGGAATGTCTGGGTCACCAAATGAAATCTCTCAATCAGAGCTATCAAAAGTCCATGATTTACACTAATCTTGGGTAAATGTATAAGGTACTCAAATCCACAAGAAGTAAGGTGTACCCTCATCGAGTCAGGTAGTGACACACATAGTCTCTGAGTGGTTGGATGTGAAATCCGTACATGAACATTTGGATATATGACCTACACAGTACAGAAACAAGGAATCCTATCAATAATTTGGTCACAAAATAGGTTACAAGGGTAGAAATGGGGCAGTTCAGTATTTCAGAAGGTAGGTTAACAGGTCAGTAATCAAGCTATAGAATCAGAAAACTCAAAAATTTGACCTAATACTGAGTTTTAAGCTCACTGTTTTCCATACGACACTTCAAACTGGTAGGGAAAGTCATACAAATTTCTACATCATACCATATGACAAAGCATAGTGACACGACAAGGCATCCCTCATCGTACGAGTTATGAGGGACCTGATGAAACGTCGTACGACTCTTGGGTCCCTCTGATATGAGTCTTGGGGGGTTACGAGACGACAACCTATCTACAGTTAGAAAGTTATACGAGTCTCGCTGGAGAGTGATACGAGTTTCCATGCATGCAAAAATTCAAAAGTAAAAAACATATGAAAAATCCTAAAAATGCTATAAAACATGGAAAAATTGAATTTTTAGCAAAGCACAGAGGTCCACCTACCAGATGTCCGTACTGCCGAGGACTCTGGTGTCTCCGGCTGTGCTCAAATTGATGTGAACTCATAGGTACCTTTGGTTCTGCCGCTTGCTTTGCCATTTTTGCTCAGAGGGCTCCACAAAGTTTTCAAAGTCAAAAGGTTGAAATGAATTGAAAATGACCCTTCTAGCCTTTATATAGCTTTTGACCTAATTTTTAAAAGTGCTCCATTTTTCATGAAAATTGTACCCTTGGCTAATTTCAACGTTCTAAATCCATTTTCGGGATCAAAATCAAAATATGAGATCATTTACTATGTCAAAATCATGATTTAAAATTTTTGGACCCAGGATGGTCTACTGCTTGCATAATCAACCTTCAATCATCACAAAAATCTAGTATTCAACTTAATTGATTATCTTTCATCAAACTATCAAAATTTCAACTTGGTCACCCATGGTCAACTCATGGTCAAACCTAGTCAAATTTGGTCTTCTGGACCTCTAAATGATGCAGAATGCATTCTTGAACGTGAATAACCATTTTTCACATCAATTAACATGCTTCTAAACTATCAACACTGACTTTCCTTGTCAGATTTCAATTTTTATCCCGAAGGGGGCATGGTATTACATATCATTCAAAGTCTGTAATCTAAATCTGAAATCATATCTTTCCTCAGTAATCAAGACAACAACCACGTCTGGTTGCCGATTCATCAAAAAGACCTCATCACTTGGGGCAAATCAATCATCGCTCGGGGCATATTAGATTCATCGAGATCCATATCATTTTGGTATTCTCCTAATCTTGTAAGCTATATCAGTTTTTCGTAACCATCGGTTCATTAGCGTTATTTCCTTGGTTCTTCGTAACTGAAGGGTTCAGATGTGATACCAATGTGATTCTTATCGACAATCGGGTCTGGAATCAATCACTCACTTCTTCGCAATCATAAGGTTCAGAATCAGGTGTTTTGACACTTTTTCGCAATCATCGGTTCATTGTTGTTATAGTTAGCATTATCTTTGGTCATTCAGGACCTATTATCTTCATATAACTTCAATTAGTTTTTGCTTCATATCAATTTCAATTTCAAACATCAGTTTCAATATCAAACACAAACTGTCTTTGAACGATTGTGCTTCGCACAACAATTCAAAGAGGAGCAAAATGTAATACCCCAAAAATGGGCTATAAGTTCATTAATCTCCTATATCGACACATCGAACGAAATCGACATCGAAGTCCTAACCTAAGGCACATTTGAACATCATCGAATCCTAATTGATTATCCTAAATTCTGCATTGAGGAATATTCCTTATTCCTATTTATCCTAATTATCTTTAATTTAATAGTTATTTGGCGATAAATCCTATTTATCCTAAAGTTTGATTAATATTCTCAATATTTAATTAATTAGATTTAATACTGCCACTTAATTATTTAATTGAATTTAATAATATTTATTCCTAAATTGTATTATTTCATTTTTGACAATAAATCAAATGTCCTATGATTAATTGATTAAATTCTTATTTAATTAATTAATGTCAATTGTCAAATTTAATAATATAGTTTTTGAATAAAAATTTGATTTAATAATTGATTAACCCATAAATCAATTGTTTTATTTTTAAATCAGTTAAGTTGAGGATAAATCACTTTATTTATTTATTTAATTCATAATTAATTATGCACATCCAAAAAATAGTTAAACTTTAAATCAGAAAATCAATTCAAGTTGTTTTAAAAATAAACTCAACTCTCTTTTGAGTTAAAAGCTGATCTCAACTTCTGATTTAAATCAAAAGGCTATTTTTGATTTTTTGTGAGTTAACTATCTCTAATTCCTTGTTGACTCAAAAATGAACCTGAGTGATTTATGGCTTTTCCATGCATCCCCAAAGCCCTAGATTTCTATAAAAAAAGGCTTCAACTCTTCACCAATCATCTCAAAAGTTTGCATACTTACTCTTCCAAAATCAATCCATGAATTTACACAATCACGCTGATGAATCGACATCTGAAGAATTGAAGCTTCTTTGCGAATCAACAACTTTTGTGAGATCAATCTTATTAGTATATCATTGTAGCTTATTTTGCATATTAGTTTTTCATCTAGATTAGATTCATATCAATTTTTCATTCATATTATTGCACAGAAAACCAAAAAAATAGATTAATTTGCATTCATCTCATATCTAGATTCTGCATTCAAATCCTTTGTTTATGTGTTATCAAGGTCACTGATCTCGGTCCAATCTGAGAATACATACTCGCATCTACTAGAAGGCAGTAAATCACCTGGTTAGATTAGTTTCTATTTCATTGCACGATTTTGATTTTAACTAACCTCTAATGTTTTACTAAAGTGTTGTGTCTATAACTAGGTACAAAATTCACACACACACTAGGTTCCCTTGTCCAATAATACTATAACACTAGGAATCCTAGTCCTTGGGACACTTACACGAACTGACATTGTCCTAGTGATATGATCTTCATAAATCTTTTATGTGGTGACCCTATAACCTCTAAAATCTATAATCTTCACTAGCCACTTATATTTGAACCTGCACATGAAGATCCCATTTTGGAGACATCCTTCTCAAAAAATGTCCAAGTACAAGTATAGTTTTTTTTTTTGTGTGCTATGAATCTTAATAGTGTATTATATTGTGGTGAGATAAAGAAAATAAACAAAAACAAGATTCTTACTCAAATGTGATAGAGAGAACCCTAGATGATATGAACAAAAGTGATGTAGTTCCCACCCATAGCTTTCTTTTTCAGTTTCATATTGTCAAACTCCTTTAGGCCACTTTAATGTTTGCATTGATTATTTCAGCTTTATTATGAGGCTATGGATGTATGACATTATATGGTGATTTGATATTGGATAGTCATGAGATATCATATGTTTACAGTTAGATGATTTTAGTTACTTCGATGATGATTATTTATATGTTTAAAATGTCATTTATATTCATAATTTTACTTATCCCATACTTGCATGTGTATGGATTTCATGTATGTTTTACCTTTCTATTTGAAGTTTTTAATGTGGTTGAGGGACAAAGTCATAGTTACTTGCTTGTGGAATCCACACGATATCCTGATCCCTACCATTGCTTGTTATATATATGGATGTACATGCTTGTCTTTTATGTAGGTTTGCAGGTATTGGGCATCAAATTCCCTGAATTGTCAGGTTGAGCGTGCCCTATCACAATGTTTCAATGGTGAGAGAGGGGAGATAAAATTCAGGTCTGAATCCCAACCTAAGCCATTTTATTATCCTCATATAGTGGACAAGTTTATGATATGTTACCTCTCCGAACTCTTCCAGGTGACATGAATTCATGAGCCTTTTTCCTTGAGCATGATTGCCATTTTATTAGGTTCAGTTAGTTTTTCTGTTCTTTGACTGGTTATGTGGTTGGTGTGATTGTTGTGAAATGATTAAGTGATTTACTTAGATTAATTATGTGGTTTAATAATTAAATTTTATTAAGTATAGAAAGTATTAAATGTGAGGGTATTTAATTAATACAAATTAATTAAATACATTTATCAATTAAAAGACTTAATTACAAGTCTAATTGTGAAATTTAAGGATTTAATAACAAAGATTAATTATGTGGTTTAATAATTAAATTTTATTAAGTATAGAAAGTATTAAATGTGAGGGCATTTAATTAATACTAATTAATTAAATACATTTATCAATTAAAAGACTTAATTAAGAGTCTAATTGTGAAATTTAAGGATTTAATTAATTATTAAATTCAAAAATTTAATTAAAGATAAAATCTATTAATTGATAATAAATTATCAATTTGATAAATAATAAAATGATTAAAACAATATTCTTTTAGTTATAATTGATATGCAATTAAGTTTCACAATCAACTATAAAAAAAAAGAATAAAGTAATTTTTCAAATTGAGTGAATTGATAATAACAAAAAAAATTAATTAAATTAGAATAAAGTGAAAGTGCATTAAGTTATTAAATTAAAAAAATAAAATCAAGCAAAAAAGGGAAATTGATAATAACAAAGTTTTAGGAGTTAAGTTGAGTTCTGAGTTTGCATGGTTGAGTTCTAGTTCTAGGATCTCTTCCTTTATTAGGAGGATTTGGCCATTATTCTTCACACACAAATTTGTAGGTTTTGGCTCTGAGGATTGTATTGGAGAAAATTGTGAAAGCTTTAGAATTTTTCAAGGTTTTGATTTTTCTTCATGATTTCTGTCAATTGGTGGTTTGAGGTAGGTTTTGAAACCCTTGTAGATCTAATTCTTTTTAAAGAAAGTTTGTTTACTTCATGCCTGCTAGATCTTGTTGATAATTATTTTAGAATTCTCCTCTTGCTTAAATTTATAGTTTAAAATTTTTGTTAGAAGAAATTTGGTATTTTAGGAACATTATGGAAAGATCTTATTTTGGATCAGTTAGGGTTTGTTTAAAGTTTGTTGTTGAAACCCTAGAGATTCAAATCAAATTTAAACATCTTTATAAATTTTACATATAACTATGTTCATTTTGTAGATCTAAGAAGATCATGCTTCCTATTAGAAATAAGTTATTAAACCCTATTTTATCATATTATAAATTTATATATATGTATATATAAGTACACACACACATATGTGAGGTTTTTTTTTAAAAGAAAGGGTTACCGTTCTGTCTCAGAGAAATTTTCTCTGATAGAAAATAAATAAATAAAAAATGTAAAATAAATAAATTATTAAGGAGGGAGGGGGTTATTTTTCCCCACCCCTTCGCTGCGCATAGAGGGTCACACAAAAACCTAAGCTGCCATGGTAGCTTAACTGCATGACAACCTAAGTTGTTGTAGTAGCTTAGCAACATGATAGCCTAAGCTACCAGAGCCGTGGGTTGCCAGTAGAATAAGCTGCCAGAGCAGCAGGATACACGGTAGCCTATGCTGCTGTATCAACCGTGGGGTGGGACCGACTATTCCCCCCACATCGGGTTTCATATTTTATTTTTTTCAATAAATTTTATTTTATAAAATTTTCTTTTTTAATTAAATTTTATTTTATAAAATTTTTAACATTAATTTTACTTTAATAAATTTACTAATAATTATTAATAATGAATGTTAATATTAATTAAATTAATATTAATATTTATTAATTATATATTCAACAATATGAGGGTCATCATATTATATTACGTGGTGATTTTAATGCTATTACTTCTCCAGATGAGAAATGTGGAGGTAATCCTACAACTCAATAGGTTACTGAAGATTTCTCCTTTTTTAATCCAAGATAATGCTCTTTCTGATATTTCCTCGTGTAATGGTTCCTTCACCTAGACTAATAGAAGAATAGCTTCCCAAATTTCCACCAGGCTTGATAGGTTTCTCATTTCCCATGAGCTTAGGATTCTTGACTTTTCTTTCAATTCTGAAATTCTATCAATTGCAGAATCAGATCATTTTCCCATTTCTCTAGTAATAGATAAGTTAATTAAAGCTCCTTCTTTCAAAGTTTCTTTTAAGTTTGAAAAGATGTGGTTTACACATCTCCATTTTCTTTTTTTTCTTCATCAATGGTGGGTTAGTGCACCTTTTGCTAAAAAAGCCCGTATGTTTCAATTTTACAAGAAATTGAAATTTATCAAATCTAAAATCATAGTGTGGAATAAAGAGGTTTTTAAGAATATTTTTCATTAAAAAGATGAGGTTGAAAGGGATATCAAGTGTGTTAATGATCATATTTTTAAATTTAGTTTAGACCCTTCTAGTTATGAGAAACAAAAATATCTTCAGTCATACTGGGAAGTTCTTTGTACTAGAAGTGAGATGTATTGGAGATAGGAAATCTCGTGAACTTTGGTTGAAAGAGGGTGACAAAAATACTAAATATTTTCAGTCTTCCGTTAAAATTTAGAAAGCATCCTCTTCTATTTTTTTAATTAAATAATCTATATCTGGCTCTTGTCTTTCATCAGAACAACAAATTAGAGATGAAGGTGTTCATTTTTTCAAGGATTTTCTTGCTCCTCCTATGCTTCCAGATGTTAATGATTCTAATATTGTGAAGCTCTTGAAATATATTCTTAATCTAATTTCCCACTCAGATAATGAGCATTTGATGAAACCCTTTTCTGTTGAGGAGCTTCACATAGTTATTTTTTCTATGGCTTCGGAAAAGTCTCCAGGTCTGGATGACCTTACTATCTTATTTTTTCAAAAATGTTGGGATGCCATCAATTTTGATCTTCTAATGGATATTAAAGAATCTCATAGGGAAGGTTATGTTTTGAAAAAATTCAATACTACTTATCTTTATTTGATACCTAAATCTAAGGATCCTCAAACTTTTGTGTATTTTAGGCCTATTTCACTTTGTAATTCTATTTATAAAATTATTATGAAAGCTATATATTTAAGATTGAAGCCATTGATTTCAAGAATTATTTCTCCTCAACAGGGTGGTTTTGATCCTGGTAGGGAAACTTTTGATGAGGATCTTGTTGCACTTGAATCTTTGCATTCCATCAATTATCATCAGATTCCTTCATTTATTGTGAAACTTGATATGATGAAATCTTATTATAAAGTCCAATGGTTTTTTCTATTGAAAGTACTTTACAAATTTGGTTTTGATGAGTCTTGGTGTAAATGGATTAAAAACTATATTTTGGAAGCTTCTTTTTTTGTTATCATTAATGGTGTCCCCTCAGGTTTGTTTTTTGCTTCGCAAGGGCTTCACCAAGGTGACCGCCTCTCCCCTTTTTTGTTCATTATCATGGCTGAAGCTTTTAGTATAACTATTCAGATGCAAAATGAGTTAAATATCTGGAGAGGTGTGAAAATCCAAAATAGTTTGATTATAGTCATCCATAATTTTTTGCTGATGACACCTTATTATTTGACAAT
This sequence comes from Chamaecyparis obtusa, assembly GCA_027943335.1. Classification (NCBI taxonomy): domain Eukaryota; kingdom Viridiplantae; phylum Streptophyta; class Pinopsida; order Cupressales; family Cupressaceae; genus Chamaecyparis; species Chamaecyparis obtusa. The sequence goes on along the minus strand of BSBK01005648.1, from coordinate 1,194,499 downwards.
TTATCCATATAGGTGGCTAAATGCATTAGGAAAACTTTGGAACTTTATTCTTCAGGTTTTGGTCAAGTTATCAACCCTCAAGAATATTTTTTTTTCATGTTTCACACTCTGAAGACTGTTCTTTGAAAAATTGTAAGCCTTCTTGGTTTTTCTTTGGATTCCCTTCCCTCTACTTATCTTGGGATTCCTTTTTTTATTGGTCAAGTTAAGCCTTCTTATTGGGACAATGTCATTTCTAGATTGAAGAGTATAATTATGGCTTGGAAAGCTAGATGATTATCATTATCTAGTAGAATTATTCTTATTAAAATGATTCTTTCTGCCATTCCTAATTACTATATCTCTGTTCTTCATGCTTCAAGTTCGGTCATTGATCAAATTGAGAAAATTATCCATTTTTTTCTTTGGAAGACTAATATGACTGATGAGAAGAAGGTACCTATTGTCTCTTTGAAAAAATTATTTCTTGATAAATTTGGTGGTGGTGTTGGATTGCATAATATTGCTCAAGTAAAAATAGAGCCTATGGAGGTAAACTTGTTTGGAATATGTATTCTAAATATGATGCTCTTTGGTGTAAAATTATGCAAGCTAAATGTTTAGACTCTCCTAATCCAAACAAAATCCTTACAATTTCTAATCCTCTAGCTGGGTCTCCGACATGGAATTTTATGATTTCTTCTAGGCATGTGGTCTCAATTTTTTTATCTTGGCAGGTTGTTTGTGGGGAAGATGTTCTTTTTTGGCATGACTCTTGGAATGGCTTTCCGCCTCTTAACACTATAGCATATTTATCCGATGCTATTAATATCTTTACCAACTATTGGGGGGAGAAATCAGTAGACTATGTTGATATTTTTTCTCATAAAGTTTGCTGGAAAGATCCATCCTCTCTTCCTTTATCTTCAATGTATATTCAAGAGTTTATTTCTACCCTTCATAATAGGACTATTTTCTTGGGTAAAGAATGTGATACTCTTATTTGGTGTCCTTCACAAATTGAAAAATATTCTGTTAAGGAAGGATATAAGGCAATTCAACAAATAGATAATCAAAATGTATCTCATTGTGCTTTCTTGTTTTGTTGGAATAGTTTAGTCCTTCCCAAAGAAGGTGTTTTTTCCTAGCTTTCCCTTCAGAAAAGAATTCTTACTAGTGATAGATTGACTAGATTAGGTATTTCCCACTCTTTTAATTGTGTCTTTTGTGATTTGGCAATGGAGTTAGTGGATCATCTATTTATTCATTGTGATTTTGCGGCTCAAGTTTGGTCTTTTATTATGGATAAACTCTCTATTTTTTTTCCATTACCTTCTTCACTTTGGGATCCTTTTGATTCTTGGCCATTTTTTTTTCTAATTCTCTCTTTGCATGTTTGTGGATAATCATTCCTTCCTTTGTAATTTGATCAATTTGGTGGGAGTGTAATAAGCATATCTTTAGGAAGTCTCCTTTTGATTTTCCTTTGATTCTTAGTGATATTGAGAAGTGAATTTCTGAACAAGTCAATTCTCGTGTGCAAATTCATTTTAATATGAATGCTTAATTTACTTCATGGGATAATTTTGTGATTTCAAAATGGAAACGTATCTCCATCTCCATTTCTCCTATTTTTCTTAGAATGAGGATTACTCCTATAAATAGAAGCTCCATTAAGTGGAATCCCCCTGATTCTCCTTTCATTAAGTTAAATTTTGATGGATCTTCAAAGGGAAATCTTGGTGAATCAGGTATTGGGGCATGTCTTTGAAATCATTTGGGAGAAGTTATAACATTAAAATATGCTTCTATTCCGCTAGGTACAAATAATGTTGCTAAAGCTCAGGCTCTCTTTGAAGGTATTGTTTTGGCTAAGAAACTTAAGATATCCTATCTCCACATTGAGGGTGACTCTACAGTCATCATCAATGCTTGTGTTAATAGGAAGGCCGATAATTGGCATCTGAAATATATTCTTGAGAATGTTTGGAATTCTCTTGATACTTTTGAGAGATTTATTATTTCTCATGTCTATAGAGAAGGTAAGGCTCTTGTTGATTGTTTAGCTAATTTGGGTTATGGTTTTGTAAATCTAGATTCTTATTCAAATAATTTCTCACTATTAGATTTTCTTAATCTTTTGTCAATTATTCAGCATGAATCTTCTTATTAATATATCTTTTGTTCCCCATATACTTATATAAATATATGTACACTAATGTGTGTATGCACATATATTTGGAACATGACATTGTATTTGGATATAGGTGTGGGTAGTACATGCTACTCCATGTATACACATATATCACATCATTTCCAAATGTAATTATTTACATCTATATGAGCGTAAATATGTGTATGATTATATTGAGTTCGTTCTGTCCTTTGGGTATCTTTAATTAATCTCTCCCTTCTCATTTCTATCTTTTGATATGAGCTTGTTTTGGTTTGGTAATCTTCCCCATGCTTTATAAGTAAGTTGGATGTGACTGTGGCTGGTCTCTATCTCTTTCTAATTGTTCCATTTGTAGGTTTCTTGTGTGTATTTTATTTCTTTTAATTCATTCTCATTTTGTTGGTATGTTGCATATATTTTACTTGCTTTTTTATTGTCTCATCACATTTGGAATTTTTAGTGGTTCGGTATGTTTTTTGTGACGTGGTGGTCATTTATGTATGCTTCTTAACTTTTGGTTCTATTTATTCTATTTTCTCTGTTATTCTTCCTGTCTTATGCCAATAACTCTCTCTGGTTTTCTATCTTTTCACACAGTTTGTTCTTGTTTTAGTCTGGTTAATGGTTGCACGCCCTTCTCATTTGGTAGGAATTAGTACCATGATTGGAAGTTGTTCATCTTGTAATGCACTCCATATGGATTATTATCCCCACAATTTCAGGGTTTCTTTGGAAGTTGAATTCTGGGAATGTCCATTTTTGGGCCACATTAATGATGAAAAGCTTTCCATGCTTTTTGTTTGTGACCATCTTCAAATCTGCAGAGCTATTAAAAGGGTAATTAGATTTGATATTCTGTGTCCTCTAGGTAAGTGTATTATTTTCTCCTCCCAAGCTCTCTCGATTTTCTTATCTAATGCCTTGAATTTACTTCATTTCCCTTGTTGAGAAAATGGTGTTGTACACCTTGCATAATAATGTTTATTATTGTATTATTTTATTTTATTTTATTATGTAAATGTTGCACCTAGATGGACGTGCAATATGTAGGGATTCCCATGGAATATTCTTTGTGAGTTGTATTATAACATTGTGATAATATTTGATATAATTATTTAAATTGGGGAAATAAAGTAAATAAAGTACCCAATATTAAATATGGGTCAATAGGGTTTGGTAGCACATGGTTTTAGCACATGGTTTATGTAATACCACTTGGTGGTTTTGTGGGAGCTTGTTTCTATAAAAGCAACCACAAGAGTAGTTGCTGAGGTAAGATAGGTGGAAATAGGTTAGCCAAAGGTAGCATTTGTGAAGGTTGGAAGCATGACATGGGATGTGTGGATTCATGCTTGTTCACATGGATTGCTTGGTTGTGGCTAGGGCTTTGAAGGCTTCCATGGTTGTATTGCAATGGTGTTTTGCTGAATAATACATAGTGGTGGATGCTTTTGGAGGCTGGGTTTTTTCCCTCATGAGGGTTTCCCAGGATATATCTCATGTCACATTTTTGTGGGTATGTTTTCTATTCTCTTGCATGTGGATTTTAAGTATTTATTTTCTTTAGATCTATAATGGGTTATGTGGAAATGTCATATTGTTGTATGCAAGTTTCCTATCAAGTGGTATCAGAGCTATAGTTTTTTGTTGTTGTAACCCTAGATTGAATCCATGGGAATGTATGAAAGAATAAAAGAAATTAAAAGATATATGGGTTTTGTAGGTTGTTTATTGCAGTTCTGAGGGTTTTGGGTTTTCTATTATGATGGGTTGTTGGCAGATTTTAGGCATGGAAAATTTTTGATGAAAAAGGGTTTTGGAGGGGAGTTTGCAGAGATGACCTCCTAGGTAGAAATGAACCTCACCATTGGATCTAGGTTGGCCTTGCCATTGACATAAAATATGCCTTAGTTTGGCCATGTTGATAGAAAATAAAAAAAGGTTTTTAGTTTTAGTGCGCGCTGGCCGTCAAATTTGATCTTGTCAGAATTTTTGTCACAAAAAAAAATCGCAGTGAAAATGGTAAAAAGGTTGTCTTTGTAAAAGAACCATAACTTTCTCTCAGGATATTAGATTTTGGACTTCTTATAGTTGTTGGAAAGCTAATTCAGAGAACTACAACTTGGTGTAGGTTTGATTATGTGATTTTAACATTTTGTCAAGTTTTAAGAGCCCGCAAGTTAGATGTTATTTATTTTGAGCACAGATTTGGGCATAACTTGGGCATATAGAGTTGGATTTTGGACTTCGAATAGTCAACAAAAAACTCTTGGAGAGCTCTACGCATTTGTTCAGATTTGGTGCAGGTTTGACATGGTTTATTTACTAATATATTGATTTGAATAGGTTTATGGGTTATTTTGACTATGGTGACACTGTGAGTTTATGCCATGGTTTATTTTGGAGATTTGGATTTTGTGTCATTGTATACTCAACTTATATTTCAGATTGGTCTCATGATGATATGGTTATCAGTGTTTAATTTGAATATTTATGATAACTTATTAGATCTACAAGTTGTGTAGTATTGTAAGCGGTCTATACTTACATGTTGCATTTATGGCTTGGATATGGGTTGTTTTTGCTCATTGATTTTTCATTATTGATGCATATTCATATTTATGGATTGGATTTGGGTTGTATTTTCCCTTAGTCACATGATTTTCTAATTTTTCTTCATGTAGAAGGGATGAGATGTTTTTACTAGGTACAGTCATGGTGGAGGATTGTGGTTGACTATTTTATGTTGATAGGTTGGACATTTTGAGAGTTAGATTCTTGGTTCATGGATGTGATCATGGTGCCATGGATTTTGACATGACATGATTGGATATACATGTAATTAATTGGTGCTCATTGGTTTGGATTCTTGATTTAGTTATGGTGGTATATCTTCTTGGTTGAGGATCATGGTTATTTGGTTTCTTTGAGGAGCTCATGAGGTGCACGTTGAGTTATTTGATGGTATGATGTCTTGGTTGATTCTCATGGTTAGAGGATGGTTTTTTTTATCATGATGTCATGGATATCTTGGATACAAGGTTTAGTGGGAGCTTGTGATAGTGATGAGGTGGCAATGCAAGATTGGTTCCTGGTTTGGTTTGTGTCTTCTTGGTTTGGAGATCTGGGTTTTACTTGGTACTAACACTTTGGTTGTGTGTGGTAGACCTAGAGGATCTTCATGTAGGAGATTGATGTTATGATACCATGGGTGACTTGGTACTACGGTTGAGTGGGAGTTGTTGGCATTGATATATTTATTGAGTGTTTACAGATGTTGGAGGATGTCTTAGATCCTATTGCTGTAGAAGCTTCTTTGATATTTGCATGTTGCACTTGTTATCTTCATGGTGAATGGAGATGGTTCTTCATGGTGTGTGGAGATGGTGACATCTTGAGGTTCTTGGTAATGGTGTGGTTTTATGCTTTCATTTGACATGTTATCCTTGGTTTTAGGATGTTTTCATTGTTATGTCAAGGTATAATCTTGATACACGTTTAAAGTTTTGGCATGTTATGGTATGTTCATATGGAGCATGGTATCTCTTTTGTTGAGATGGTTTAGATCATGGTTGTCATGTTTATGATCCTGATTCCTAGGTTAAATTTGTGAAATCGATATTGGTTTACTTTCTTGGTATTGAGTACATTGATCTTTTTCTAGATACTTCATGATATTACTATGTTGCATTTGGATTTGGCAAGGATTGATTGGTTATAGGTGCTCATGGATACTTAGAGATAGAGGTGATGCTGATTTTCTCTTGGGATTAGAGATGTATTTGTTGGGATAGTTGATGGTTTTAGTAGGAAGACCGAGGAGCATTCACCCGATTTGAACTTGAGAGGAGAGTGCTCTTAGATTAGTCTTGGTTGGAGACTTGGATATCTTGATGAGCATTCTCATTCCCCACTCTTGGTCTACTCAGAGGTTTACTACTTGAGAGGTATAGCCCTTTTGTTTCTTCTTAGGTGCATTATATTTATGGTTATCTTTCATGGATATGGATCTTGAGCTATGGTGTGAGTTAGTTCTAGAGGGTTCATTTGAGAGAGGGTTTTGGAATTGGTTATCTCCTTGTGCATATGTTGTTATTATGATATCATTATGGTTGAGTTTAGGATATGGTTTTATTGGGCATGTTCCTTGGATGAGGAATGGTTATGAGTTTGATCTTCTTGTGAGAGGCTTACATCCATGAATAGTTATATGGTATGGTTTGGGTGTTGTTTGTGGCTTCTTGTTTGGTGTTTTGTGGAGGAGATCATATTTGGCACAGTTGGAATCTAGAGGTGTGTGTAGAAGGACATGATACATGTTATGATTTGCATGGTCTCTTTGGTATTGGTTATCTTCTAGGATGTTCGGTTTCACTCATATTATTTTTGAGATTGGTTGGAGTTTGTGATCACTAGTTTGTGTTCATGTGTTTCATGTGAGAGATGACATGGTTATTCCTTTATCTCTTTTCTTTGTTGGTTGTGGAGAACTTGGGAGAGTGTTAGAGACTTGTTGCGAGAGTTGTTCTTGTAGGATATTGGTTTATATATTGCATATTATTGTGGATGTCCTTGATACTACATGGATTCACTTCTATGAGATGTTGTGAGTGGATTGTTTTTCAGATTTGACATTACCTTTTTAGTGTGAGCTTCTTGTTCTTGAGGCTTGTGGTTGTAGGTTACATGTTGGATATGTTGATTTGGGATTCACTTGGTATACCTTAGAGGCATGATGGTTGGATGGGTTAGCACTTGACATGAGTGCTATTTCAGCTATGGTTTTTCTGACTATAGATACATGTGATTACCTTTGGACTGAGTGTTTGTGCTTGGGATATTAGTTGGTAGAGGATTTATGTTTCTTATGTGACAGGTTGGGTGGATTTCTCTTTGGATGGCTTCTATGTATGTCATGTGGTTTTGGCATAATAGGAGGTGGGATCATTCATGTATGATATGGTAGATACTTTGATCTATTACGGGTACCTAGATGGAGTACATGGTGTGCTTTGGTTAATGATGGTGTATGTGCTAGGAGGGATTGTTCCCTTGTTCGTTTATGTGGCTACGTATTGACCCTTATGAAATGTATACAACAAGTGGGAGATTGTTGAGAAAATGGTGTTGTACACCTTGCATAATAATGTTTATTATTGTATTATTTCATTTTATTATGTAAATGTTGCACCTAGATGGACATGCAACATGTAGGGATTCCTATGGAATATTATTTGTGAGTTGTATTGTAACATTGTGATAATATTTGATGTAATTATTTAATATTGGGGAAATCAAGTAAATAAAATACCCAATATTAAATGTGGGTCAATAGGATTTCATAGCATATGGTTTTAACACATGGTTTATGTAATACCAATTGGTGGTTTTGTGGGAGCTTATTTCTATAAAAGAAACCACGAGGGTAGTTGTTGAGGTAAGACAAGTGGAAACAAGTTAGCCAAAGGTAGCATTTGTGAAGGTTGGAAGCATGGCATGAGATGTGTGGATTCATGATTTTCACATGGATTGCTTGGTTGTAGCTAGGGCTTTGAAGGCTTCCATGGTTGTATTCCAATGGTGTATTTATGAATAATACATAGTGGTGGATGCTTTTGGAGTTTGGGTCTTTTCCCTCATGAGGGTTTCCCAGGATATATCTTGTGTCATATTTTTGTGGGTATATTGTCTATTCTCTTGCATGTGGATTTTAAGTGTTTATTTTCTTCATATCTATAATGGGTTATGTGGAAATGTTATATTATTGTATGCAATTTTCCTATCATCCCTTTCCTATTGGATTCAATTGTTAGTAGATATGTTAAACTTGAGTTTCTAAGAAATAATAAAATCCGTAGGGCTATCCAAAAATATGAGTTATGGGGGGGGGGGGAGTGTTGGAAAGTTGGCTATATTGGTGTATATGACTTAGTATAGTGTTGTCATTATGGAAACAAAGTCATATAGTAGTTTGGAGTCAACACACTTGATGAGAAGATCAGAAATCGGTTAAGTGTTGAAGACTAGACAGTGTACAGAGTACTTGAAGCTCAGAGCATTAACGCACGTGTGTACGACCAAGTTATGGTGTGCACCCTAGAAGATAAGTTGGTTAGAATATATTCATGCTTAGTCTATGAATGCATGATTAGATATGCAAGTATGCCAAAGTTACAGACAGTTGAAGTTACACAACCAGTGTGTGCCAGAGAAGAATACAGTAAGCAACCGACTATTAGCATTTTGATTTGTGGTTATATTCTAATTTTATAAAGGCTATGAGCCTATTGTAATTATGTTTTCGACATGTAAATATGTTTGTTTGTAAACACACTTGAGCCAATTCAATTGGAAGCATTGTATGTAATTGGTTAAAGGGCCGACCTAGTTATTTGTTTTGTATGCGCATATAAATATGAGATGCACCCATTGTAATTAGAATGGAAGTTGTAATAGAATTGAGAGAAGTAGAGCAGAAGTGTTCAAAGATTCTATAAGATGTATTAGAGCTTTGCAAGAGGTCAAAGCATCAACACATTAAAGGAATTGATCTGACAAGCAATGTCACAATGACAATTCATCCAACAGATATAGTGTGTATCTGAGATCAGAAGGTTGTAGCCTTCACCACTTGAGCAGTGAGCTCTAGGATAGTGAATCCACATCCCTAATAGGGTTTATTGTAAAAGAATCCTAACAGGGTCTAACCCTTGACAAGGTCTACTGTACTTAATACATTGTAAAGAAACTCCTAACAGGGTTAAGGATCTTCTAATAAGGATAATAAAACACTAGTACAAAATATTAGTGGGTGTCAATTCCCATTAGGGTTTTTACCTATTTGGGTTTCCCCATAACCATATTGGTGTTATGTGTTGATTTCATGTTTCATGTTTATATGGATGTTCATTTCAGTACTTAAGCATTTAAGTTCATTTTAAAGATTAAGTGAAAAGATAAAATATAGTGAACACTGATTCACCCCCCCCTCTCAGTGTTCCCATTCCTAACAATTGGTATCAGAGCTCTGGTCCTTAGCAAAGAAGTTTAACCACTTGAGGAGATCATAAACAAAGAATAAATGAAACATTTGAAAAGAAATCTTGAAGCTGCTCTTGAAGACCTGGATAGATCTGAAAAAGAAACTGAAGAACTTAAGAAAAAACTCAGTGATGCTCAATTAGTCATAAAAAGGCTAAGGAAGGATTTGAAAGAATGCTCTCCTAGTGATCTAAAGATAATGGTCAAGAAACTAAATGAAGAAAATACATCCTTCAAAGAACAACTTGAATAATTTGATGATAAGCTGATTAACAATCAGGAAATCTATGATGAACAAATAAAAAAGAACCTTCAACTGAATGAAGAATTGAGGCAAGAAAACATGGAAATCTTGGAGCTAAGGAACAACAAAGAAAGCTTGGAATCTAAATTGAAAGATGCTAAGAATCACATTGATAAATTACACACTAGTTTTGATTTGATAGAATCTCAGTTGTATGCAAGAAGAGCTAAAGGAAATACTAGCTGGATTGGAATATACAATGAAGCACAAAATCAGATTGACAACATGTGAGCAAGAATGAAAGCACCACAAGGAACCTCAAATGCTAAGGAGACTAGAATTCAGACTAAGGATCATATTGAACCACCTAAGAATGAGCACAAGCCAGTAGACCACACTTGTTATGAATGTAACAAGCATGGACACATAGCAAGGAACTATACAGAGGCAATACCTTTCAATGGTTACTGTTATTCATGCAATAAATTTGGTCATAGAGCTATGAATTGCAAGACAAGTCAAAAGAATAGGACTCAGTATAATCAAAGAAATCAGAATCAGTCAAATTTATGAAGTTCTCAGAATGTTACATGTCAGATATGTAACTATAATGGTCACTCATCTAGACAATGTAAAATAGTGACTCATGTCAATGCGCTGAGGAATTTAAGGCCTTCAGTCATTTGTAACTCTTGTAACAAGGCTAGACACATCTCAAAGTTTTGCAAATCAAGGACGCTAGATCAGGAAAGCCCTAAAAAGCCCAAAGAATCAATTTTGAATCCCGAAGGAGAAGTCAATTTTGTGAAAGCTTCAGAGGATGTGAGCTTGATTTGGTTAGAAGAAAAGAAGGCCAAGGTTGATGAGTATGTATTGGATGCATCCATAGGGGACAAACCCTCTACATCTAGATGAATGGCCCTCAGGGTCATAGGGGGAGCTAATTTAGCTCTAGTCCCCTGCATGGCTAGTATACTCACTCTTAGAGTATGCACCTTTGGACTTAAGATTTTGGAGACTAGTAGAACCTATGTGCAAGAGGGCACTAGCTGATTGTTTGCAGAATGAAAGATAGAAATTTTCAAGTGACAACCTAGTTTACGCGGCAAGCATTAATGGCAGATTTTCTACTTTAAAGTACATAGAAGTTTTAAGATCTCTCATTGCATTTGAATTGAGAGTGATTAGAGAGTAGAAGAGCCCTAGAATTTTATTGAGAAGGATTTTAGTTTGATTCATCAAGTGATTTTTTGTGCATTTGATCGGTTGCAGAAACCCTAGTTCATCGCACTAATTCAAGAAGTCTTCAAGATCATTTCGAAAGCGATATCCAAGTAAGTGATGGCTACTCCTATATTATTTGATGTTGTGGAGAAGAAAAGATATGTCTTTAGGATGCATCTACTGAGAGCACTCTAAGAGACTACATGACATTGGAGTTGAAGACATTTAGAGTCAAGATGCAGATGACATACAAAATTCTAGAGAAAATAGTTGAAAAATACAAAGACACTATTTGCTTCATGGTTGAGACAGATACAACATGCATGGAGGTAGTTGAACCAAGGAAAAAGTGGAGTCATCCACTTGGCTATGAGGTTGATGAAAAAGTCCTAGAAGCATATGCACAAGTATTTCTTTTAGCCCCTAAAGACCCTATTGAGCCAAGATGGGGAACCTATGAAGAGAAAACAAAAGAAATTGATGCAGTCTTGAACAATGTAGCAACTAAAAGAAAGGTTGCCAAGGTTACCTCAAAGATCTTGAGAATTCATGGAGTGTATCAAGAAGACCTAGACAAAGAAAGGGAACAAAATATTGCTTTGGAAATTGAGAGAGTGGCAACAACAAAGATTGAATCAGAAGATCCTAAGTTGAAGAAGGTGAAGATAGAAAAGTCTGATATTCAGAAAGGTAAAACTGATGTTACCCCTTCTGTGCCCAAGGAAACCATTGACCTTACTACTCCTCAAGAGTACAAGTCAATGCTTAAGAGGAATAAAGAAATTATAATTGGTCATCCATCTTCAAGAGTAAAAAGGAATAGAAGGAAAACTTAAGCACCTCTAGAAGTAAGTTTCAAACCTAGTCTCAGTGTGCTACGAACAAAAATTGTTGATGAAGGTAGAATTGATCAAGTAGCAAAGTTTTATGAGAAATATAGTGAGATTGAAAAATTAGAGATACATGAAATGATTGTCAAACAAATGTTGAAGTTTAAGAATATATTCTTAAAACTTAAGACTATGATCCCTAATAATGTGTGGAACATCCTAGAGTTCCAAAAGAGTGATGCAGGAGCATCTTGGGTCTTTGGCAATCTTGCATCAACCAAAAACATTTTTTGATTTCTGTACCTGTTTGCTGTAGTTTTCTTTATAATATTTTCATTTGATAGTTTCATGGTGTGTGAAGCTTACATCATGTTGGGGACCTATTTGGGAACCTTCTCCTATGAGCACATCAAGTTTGGATGGACTATTTCAAAGTTACAACTCTTTTTCCTTGCCGTGGGAACAGTGTTTTCCTGTAGTTTTGGTGCTGATTTTTCATGTTGTTTCTCTTGATCAATAAGGAATATTATTTTTTTCACTTAAGGGATTCAAGGGGACCTAAATTAATATCATTCCCCAAGAGTGAAGCTTCCAATTCATTATGAGTCAAAAGTTATGGCCTTTTTGGCACAAGACCTATTTTTTGCCAGCTTTCACATCTGAGCTGTTACTGCAGTTTTGGTGCTGATTGTTCATGTTGGCGACCTTGATATATAAGGAATTTTATTTTTTACACTTAATGACTTAAAGTGGACCTAAATTAATATCATTTCCCAAGAGAAAAAACTCCAATTCATTATGAGTAAAAAGTTATGCCTATTTTTCCTCAGGACCTATTTCCTGCCAGTTTTTGGGTGAAATGTGTGGTGTTTCATCTTGTGATGTTCCATGTGCTCATATGGGACCTTGAAAACTTAAAGGAATGTTATTGGGTCAAGTTAGGACCTAAATCCAACGGTGCATCAATTTATATTCATTCTAACATTAGTTTTGGTTTAAATCTTGAGACTAGACCTATATTGTAATTAAATGCCTGACTGGCTGACCTGTGGCTTAGCTGGCTATATAAGGGGTCTAGATTGATGTAGTAGAGGATCATGGGTGAGATATAGGAAGGATTATCAAGATAAATCATTGGAGAAAAAGATAGGATGCAAGCTGTAATTCTAAATTCATAATTCTCATTGTATAAGTCCAAAACTCGGAAGGCCTCACAGCCGGGCATGTTGAAAGTAATAATATAATTCTTTGTTGTTGTTTCTATTTGATTGTCTCATATCCATTGTGTTTACATTGATTTCATGTGATATTATATTTCTTCCATTGTGTAACTTTGAGCAAGGGCTTGTTGTCGATTCAAGTGGACTCAATTCTGCTTGATTCTGCTTGTATCTACCCTGCCCCTGCATCAAGTGGTATCAGAGCGAGTTCTTTCTTATGGATTGGATCATGGAGAACCTTATTGGATTTGGTTGTAGGGTGGCAGATCTGAGATCTAACCTATAACTTGCAGAAGGTTATGATCTTGCTGGAACCTAATTGTCAAGATGGTTCATGGTAGAGGAAATGATAATGCTATCATGGATATGTTGAGGCAAATTGCAACTAGGCTTGAAGCTGTAGAGATAGCCCAGAGAAGAGGAGCACATATTGAAGATGTTAGTGATGAAGAAGAAGAAGCAGCACCTAATGCTGAACCTAAAGTTGAACAAGATGAGGAAATACTTTTGAGAGTTTTGTCTAAGGCTAACTCCAGACCTGCAGTTGAAGTTTCTTGCTATGATGGAAGACTTGAGACCGATACACTTTTGGATTGGATCTCTGAGATGGATAAATACTTTGAGTATGAAGGTACTCCTAATAATAAGAAGGTTAAGATAATAGTCACAAAGTTGAAAGGGCATGCATCTCTTTGGTGGGATCATTTGCAAACTGAGAGACAGAAGAGAGGAAAAGAAAAGATCAAAACATGGATGAAGATGCTTGGAAAGATGAAGAAGAAGTTTCTTCCAGCTGACTACCAAGTTAGTCTGATGAGAAAGATGCAAAATCTGAGACAAAAGGACATGAGTGTGAAAGAATATACTGAGGAATTTTACAAATTGGATATCAAATCTGGACATGTGGATGATGAAGTTGAGAAGGTGGCTAGATATCTGAATGGCCTAAGGACATCTATTCAAAATGAGATTAGTTATGTGAAGATTGATAGTGTGGAAGAAGCATACCAATTTTCTTTGAAGGCTAAAGAAAGATTGACAAAAAGACATGATCAAAGACAAAGAGGAAGAGGTGGCAGATTTCAGAGAAGTAGAGGTAGATCTAATGGAGAAAGTAGCAGATCTGAAAATTTAGTGCAAGATAAAGGATGGAAAGATGAGTCTACTAAAAGAGGTAATTAGTCTAGAGGTAGCTATACTGGTTATTCTAGGAATAACAATAATGGTAGAAGGGAAGAGAAATCTTGGTTTAAAGGTACTTGTTACAAATGTGGTGAAGAAGGACATAGAGATTTTGAATGTACTAACTCTGGAAAGAAGACTGGAGGTAATGGTAGAAATAATTTGGCTTGTGAAGAAGTTGAGGAAATGTCTAATGAACCTGAACATGGTGAGAACTTGATGCTAAGAAGGATCTTTTGGAATGAAGAAGTTAATGAGGAACCTATTTTGAGGAAAAGTTTGTTCAGAACCAAATGTAAGATCGCTGATAAATGTTGCAAGGTAATCATTGATAGTGGAAGTTCTAATAATTTGGCATCTGAAGAGTTGGTTAGCAAATTGTAGTTGCAAAGATTGAAACATCCTAAGCCTTACCATATTGCTTGGATCCAGAAGGAGCATAAACTACTTGTAAGTGAACAATGCCTTGTTAAATTCAAAATTGGGAATTATCACGATGAAGTCTTGTGTGATATTATGCCTATGGATTGTTGCCATATTATTTTGGGTAGACCTTGGTAGTATGATAGGAAAGCTTTGCATGATGGTAGATTGAATCAATATACTATTTGGATGGATGGAAAGAAACAAGTGTTGTTGCCTTTGATAAAGAAGTTTGATGAAAGTCACTATACCATAGTCAAAGTATGTTTGGTTGATGGTAAAAAGTTTGCAAGAGAAATGAAAGAACAAAATGTTTGCTTTGCTTTTATTCCAAGAAAGATTGAGAAACAAGATGAGTTAGAACATGCACCTGAAGTTAAGCCTTTACTGAATGAATTTTATGACATCATTTCTGATAATGTACCTGATGGTTTACCACCTATGAGCAGTATAAGTCATTGTATGGATTTGATACCTGGAGCTAGTTTGCCTAATAAAGCACCACATAGGTTGACACCTGATGAAAAGACTAAATTGAATAGACAAGTGCAAGAATTGCTTGAAAGAGGTTTGATTAGGGAAAGTCCAAGTCCTTGCACAGTACCTACTGTATTAGCACCTAAAAAGAATGGAGAATGGAGAATGTGCACTGATTCTAGAGCTATAAACAAGATAACAGTAAAGTATAGATTTCCTTTGCCTAGGATGGATGACATAATGGATAGTTTAAGTGGAGCAAAGTATTTCACAAAGACTGATTTGAAAAGTGGATATCATCAGATAAGGATCAGAGAAGGGGATGAATGGAAAACTACTTTTAAGACTACTGAAGGTTTGTATGAATGGTTGGTTATGCCTTTTGGTTTGACTAATGAACCTAGTACTTTTATGAGGCCGATGAATGAAGTTTTGAAAAGATTCTTGGGTAAGTTTGTGATTGTATATCTTGATGACATTTTGATATTCAGTAAGAGTAAGGAGGAACATCTTGAACATATCAGACAAGTATTGCAGAGATTGAAGGAAGAAAAGTTGCTGATTAATTTGAAGAAATGTTCATTTATGAAAGAAGATATTGTGTACCTTGGTTTTGTAATTTCAGCTGATGGATTAAAGATGGATCCTGAGAAAGTGAGAGCTATACTTGATTGGCCTACACCAGAGAATGTTGGAGAGGTAAGATCATTTCATGGATTGGCAAGTTTTTATAGGAAGTTCATCAGAAATTTTAGTTCTATTTGTAATGCAATGACTGAAACTAGGGG
This sequence comes from Chamaecyparis obtusa, assembly GCA_027943335.1. Lineage (NCBI taxonomy): Eukaryota > Viridiplantae > Streptophyta > Pinopsida > Cupressales > Cupressaceae > Chamaecyparis > Chamaecyparis obtusa. The sequence continues at coordinate 1,178,915 of BSBK01005648.1, read as the reverse complement.
AGGAGATAAAAATGATTTCAAATGGACACATGGAGCACAAAGGAGTTTTGAAACAAAGAATTGCAGAGTTGCCTACACTTGCTTTGCCTAATTTTAATAAAGTTTTTTAGGTTGAATGTGATGCTAGTGGTAGTGCAATTGGAGCTGTTTTGAGTCAAGAAGGAAAACCTATAGCTTTCTTTAGTGAAAAGTTGAATGATGCTAAGAGAAAATATCCAGTTTATGACCAGGAATTCTATGCTATTGTTCAAGCTTTGAAGAAGTGGAGACATTATTTGATGCCTAAAGATTTTGTGTTGTATACTGACCATAAAGCTTTGCAGTATTTGGGAAGTCAAAATAAGTTAAATCAGAGACATATGAAGTGGGTTGAGTTCTTGCAGAATTTTTCCTTTTCATTGAAGCATAAGAGTGGACAGTCAAATAAGGTTGCTGATGCCTTGAGCAAAAGAAGAAATTTGCTGACAAAAATGAGAGTTGAAGTACTTGGTTTTGATGATTTTAAGTATTTGTATGAGGCTAACATTGATTTTTTAGAGCCTTGGAAAGCTTGTAAAGAACACAAAGTGAGTGATAAGTGGTCTGATTATTTCATTCAAGAAGACATGTTGTTTAAAGGAGTTCAATTGTGCATACCTAGAGGATCTATGAGAGAGAACATAATGAAGGAGAAACATAGTGGTGGACTTGCTGGACATTTTGGGATTGATAAGACTGTGAATTTGATTTCAGAGAGATACTTTTGGCCACAAATTTATAGAGATGTATAGAGAATGGTTAGAGGTTGTAGAATTTGTCAAGTTGCAAAAGGAACTAGTCAAAATTTAGGACTGTATACACCTTTTCCTGTACTTGATAGACCTTGGGAAGATGTGAGTATGGACTTTGTTCTTGGATTGCCTAGAACTTAGAGAGCTAATGATTCTATTTTGGTAGTGGTTGATAGATTTTCTAAGATGGCTCATTTCATACCTTGTAAGAAGACATCTGATGCATTGCATGTAGCCGAATTATTCTTCAAGGAAGTGGTAAGATTGCATGGTTTTCCTAAATCTATTGTTTCAGACAGAGATACTAAGTTTAATGGTTATTTTTGGAGGACACTTTGGAAGAAGATGAATACTAATTTGAAGTTTAGTTCTACATTTCACCCTCAGACAGATGGACAGACTGAAGTTGTGAATAGAAGTTTGGGAAACTTGTTGAGATGTTTAGTTGGAGAGAAACCTACTAATTGGGATTTGATTTTGGCACAAGCAGAATTTGCATATAATAATTTAGTGAATAGAAGCACTAAGAAGACACCATTTGAGATTGTTAATGGATTTCATCCTAAGGGAACCACAGAGCTGAGAGATTTACCTACTGAGACCAGAAGAAGTGCTGAAGCTGATCATTTTGCAGAATACATGAGAACTTTACATGATGAAGTTAAAAAGAATTTGGAGGATAGTAATCTGAAATATAAACAAAGAGCAGACAAGAGAAGGAGACATAAATCTTTTGAAGTTGGAGATGAGGTTATGATTCATTTGAAGAAGAATAGATTTCCAGTTGGTACCTACAACAAGCTAAAAATGAAGAATTTTGGACCTTGTAAGATTCTGAAGAAGTTTGACAGTGGAAATTCTAATGAAGTAGAATTGCCAGAGGACATGGATATATCACCTATATTCAACATTGATGATATATTTGAGTACTTTGAATCAAATTATGAGATATAAGATGATCCAGACTATCCTAAGAACAATAGCAATAGCATTGAAAAGATCTTGAATAATAGAGTTGGCAAGAGTACAAGAGGAAAAGACCACATGGAATATCTAGTTCAGTGGAAAGACAAGCCAGTTGAGGACAGTTCATGGATTACACAAGCTGATTTGGATCTTTATGATTCAGGTTAGAGTATGAGTAGTGCCTGATGTGGCCATCAATTCTTTATTTACCCTAGGTGTCTGATGCAGGAGCATCTTGGGTCTTTGGCAATCTTGCATCAACCAAAAACATTTTCTGATTTCTATACCTGTTTGCTGTAGTTTTCTTTATAATATTTGCATTTGATAGTTTCATGGTGTGTGAATCTTACATCATGTTTGGGACCTATTTGGGAACCTTCTCCTATGAGCACATCAAGTTTGGATGGACTGTTTCAAAGTTACAACTATTTTTCCTTGCCGTCGGAACAGTGTTTTCCTGTAGTTTTGGTGCTGATTGTTCATGTTCGTTCTCTTGATCCATAAGGAATATTATTTTTCAAAATTAAGGGATTCAAGGGGACCTAAATTAATATCATTCACCAAGAGTTCAGCTTCCAATTCATTATGAGTCAAAAGTTATGGCCTTTTTGGCACAGGACCTATTTTCTGCCAGCTTTCATGTCTGAGCTGTTACTGCAGTTTTGGTGCTGATTGTTCATGTTGGTGACGTTGATCTATAAGTAATTTTATTTTTCTCACTTAAGGATTTAAAGTGGACCTAAATTAATATCATTTCCCAAGAGAGAAAACTCCAATTCATTATGAGTAAAAAGTTATGCCTATTTTGCCTTAGGACCTATTTCCTGCCAGTTTTTGGGTGAAACATGTGGTGTTTCTTCTTGCAATGTTTCGTGTGCTAATATGGGACCTTTCACACTTAAAGGAATGTTATTGGGTCAATTTAGGACCTAAATCCAAAGGTGCATCAATTTATATTCATTCTAGCATTAGTTTTGGTTTAAATCTTGAGACTGGACCTATATTGTAATTAAATGCCTGACTAGCTGACCTGTGGCTTAGCTGGCTATATAAGGGGTCTAGATTGATGTAGTAGAGGATCATGGGTGAGATATAGGAAGGATTATTAAGATACATCATTGGAGAAAAAGATAGGATTCAAGCTGTAATTCTAAATTCATAATTCTCATTGTATAAGTCTGAAACTCGGAAGGCCTCACTGCCGGGCATGTTGAAAGTAATAATATAATTCTCTGTTGTTGCTGCCAGTTGATTGTCTCATATCCATTGTGTTTCCATTGATTTCATGTGATATTATATTGCTTCCATTGTGTAAATTTGAGCAAGGGCTTGTTGTGGATTCAAGTGGACTCAATTCTGCTTGATTCTACTTGTATCTACCCTGCCCTTGCGTCAAAGAGACATGCCATTGAAGAGGATTTAAGGATAAGAGAAAAGATTCTAGATGAAAGCTTTCCTGTATGTTCTCTAGAAGAGAAATATTTGTTGTTAGATCTGGTAAAACAACATCTCAGAACCAAGTCAAGGACTTTGCACATTATGGACAAGAACTATGAATTAGTTGCAAAGGAAATAGAGAAGGCCTTTGAGAAGGTCTTTTTGAATAGGCACATGTATCCATCTACTGTGCCTACAACACAAGTACCCACAATGATTGAAAAAGAGTCAAAGACCATAAATGTACAATTTATAGGTCCACATGATTCAATGCATGTAGTTGATACATCCACAGAAGTAGAGAATATTGCACCCATGACAGAGACACCTAAGGATGATTCAATCTTCATTGACAATGTAAAAGTTACTATGGCGGCCACAGATATGGATCTGGACAAGTTTGAAGAGGCATTTGTAAGAACTCAAGAGGCTGAAAACTTATGCAGCAACACTCCTATTCATCAAGAAGAAATATTGTTAGAAGATATAACAGATGAAAAAGAAGAAGAAAAGAAAGAAGAAAAGATGGAAGAAAAGAAAGAAAGAAAAGAAATAGAAAAGAAGAAGAAAAGAAAGAAAAAAAAATAGAAAAAGAAGCTGAAAAACAAAAAGAAGAAGTAGAGAGAAAAGAAAATGAACCATCAGTTGAAATAATCAAGGTAAAACAAGAAGTGATGGATATCACTCCTATCACTCCCTCAGTAGCATTGTTGTCAATTTTGACACCTGACACAACCAGTTTGGACTCTTGGGGAGAAGAAGATCTGATCAAGTTCAGTGTCTTAGGTATGGAGAAAGCCAAGGAGAAATAGGTGATGAGAAATCCCCTCCTTGTAGAATCAGTAACTATCCTAAACAATTTTCTACCAGTAGACAAGAAAATGTCCAAGGTACACTCTGTTGATGATGTAAGTGTAGTCATTTCACAGTTCAAGAATAATTTATCTAGCCTAGAAGAATTTGCATCCCTAGTTGTAGAAGAGAAATATTTGAAGAAGAGGCTCAGTGAATAGGTTAGAAACTATGCATTTGACTTGATCTCACTAAAGAATGGTCAAGCATCCTTGAAGGAGTTTGCAACAAAGGGAAGAAAGATTATTGCTGATTGTATGAATCAAGACAAGCTGACTAGTGATCTATACAAAAATATTCAAGAGGTTGAAGCTATGATAGATAGCATAAGGAAATCACTGGAAGATCCATCAGTTGATGCAAACATGTGCAATAATGTTTACCAAGGATAGATATATAAGAGAGAGAAGGCAGAAAAGGAGATGTCCAAGATAAGGGCTAGGTAGACTTAGCTAAGAAATGCTCTTGTGCCCTCATTAGACATACTTAATCAGAATATCAAGGAGATCGATGCCACCATGGTGACATATGATCAAGGTACTAGCACATATTTGGAGAATATGGAGAAGATATAGTATGCATTATGCGCTCATCTACAAATTGTAAATTCACTGATCACATTTTGGAAGAAGGAGATCCAAAACTTGCAGATAGCATATTCAGATGTTCTCTCATAGTAAGTAGTTATATATACAATTTTGAAGCACCTTTTTCATTAATGTCAAAGGGGGGGGTATGTATAGAATATAGTTATAGATATGTATAAGGGAAATATAAGACAATTTTTTTTTTGTATTAAGGAATAGTTAGCAACTTGGCCATATGCCTTTGTTGCCATCAATGACAAAGGGGGAGATTGTTGGCAAGTTGGCTATACTAGTGTATATGAGTTAGTATAGTGTTTTCATTATGGAAAAAAAGTCATATAGTAGTTTGGAGTCAGCGCACTTGATGAGAAGATCAGAAATTGGTTAAGTGTTGAAGACTAGACAGTGTACAGAGTACCTGAAGCTTAAAGCATCAACACACGTGCGTACAACCAAGTTATGGTGTGCACCATAGAAGATAAGTTGGTTAGACTATATTCATGCTTAGTCTATGAACACATGATCAGATATGCAAGTATGCCCAAGTTATAGATAGTTGAAGTTACACAACCAGTGTGTGCCAGAGAAGAATAGAGTAAGTAGGTGACTGTTAGCATTTTGATTTACGGTTATATTCTAATGTTGTAAAGGCTATGCACCTATTGTAATTAGGTTTCTGAAATGTAAATATGTTTGTTTTTAAACACACTTGGGCCAATTCAATTGGAAGTGTTGTATGTAATCAATTAAAGGGCCGACCTAGTTATTTGTTTTGTATGCGCATATAAATATGAGATGCGTCCATTGTAATTAGAATGGAAGTTGTAATAGAATTGAGAGAAGTAGAGAAGAAGTGTGTGAAGAGTCTATAAGATGTATTAGAGCTTTGTAAGAGGTCAAAGCATCAGTGCATTAAAGGAACTGATATGACAACCAGTGTCACAGTGACAGTTCATCTAGCAAATATAGTGTGTATCTGAGATCAAAAGGTTGTAGTCTTCACCACTTGAGCAGTGAGCTCTAGGACAGTGCGTCCACACCCCTAACAGGGTTTATTGTAAAATAATCCTAATAGGTTTTGACCCTTGAAAAGGTCTACTATACTTAATACATTGTAAAGAAACTCCTAACAAGGTTAATGAGCTTCTAACAAGGATCATAAAACACTAGTACAGAATATTAGTGGGTGTCAATTCCCACCAGGGTTTTTACCTATTTGGGTTTCCTCGTAACCATATTGGTGTTATGTGTTGATTTCATGTTTCATGTTTATATGGATGTTCATTTTAGTACTTAAGCATTTAAGTTCAGTTTAAAGATTAAGTGAAAAGATAAAATATAGTGAACACTGATTCACCCCCCCCCCCCCCCCTCTCTCAGTGTTCCCATTCCTAATAGGGAGTTCTGCTCTTGTTGGAGGGTTATTTCACCATCATGCTCTATTAAATAATCATGGGGATTATGTTATTTATGATAATATAAAAAGGCTCCTGAATGCCAATCTTTCTGCTTGGTCAAATTTGCATTGCATGAATTCAGAAGTTATGTGGGGCAGGATTATGTAAATCATGTCCATTTGGTTGTCTATGCTCTTCTGGACCTTTTGGAATATGATCCTGCACATAGTTATGTTAACATGGATATTTTAAAATCATCATTGTTTTCTTCTCCTCCTCCAGTCCAAATCCCTTCTCTTAATAGAGCCATCTCTGAGGAATCCTCTGACAGTTTAAAACTTCAACTTGGTTTGGGTGGTCCTCTATCAGTTTATATGGTGGAATAATTTTCTTATCATTTCCTTTTGCTGTAGGATTTTGTGTTTTTTGTAAGTTTGGTCTAATTATGAACTGTAGGTGGTTGAGCATATATGTTCAATGTACATTATGGATCCTCCTATTCTGATTGATCCACCTTCGCAACCGGTTCCTGTTTCTACACTTGGCACTATTTTAAAAGATCTCAGTGGTTTTGATTGAGTTGGATCTTCATATGGTATTTTTGCTAGCACTACCTTTGGTTTTGGAGGAGTAATTTTGTAACAGGGCCTCCTCTTGAACATTATGCTTCAAGTTTGTTTCTACAACCTTTTGGGTTGTTTTTGTAATATTGGCTAAATGTGTAATTAGTCATTTTTCTTGGGTGGGATTAGATGTTAAGTTTTCATGGGATTTTTTTTGCAAAATTTAGAATTTGTACAATTCTCCTAGATGTAATTTATTGAGCTGTGTGCTCCTTTCTAGGTGGGTTCTCTCTTTGTATTCAACTTTGGCTAGTTTGGGGGTTTCTCCATCTCTTCTTCTATTTGGATATGGGGCTGTGAACAAAGTTTTTCTTCCCAGTTCTTTTCTCTAGGAGCTCCTTTTCAACAAGTGTAAAATTGTTATTATATTAATATAAATATATTAAGTGGCTTTTCCACCTTGTTGAAAGTAAATAAATTAATATTAACATTTATTAATTAATATTATTAATTTTTATTTTAGAATAAGTTGTTTAAGATTTGTTATCAATATATTTGTAATTATATGAGTTTAGTAATTATGGATTTGAAATCAATTCATTTAATTCTTTGCATAAATTGATTTTTCATGCATAAAGAAGAATTTAAATTAGGAATATAATTATAGTTGTGTTAGTGATTATTTTAATAAATAAATTTCTATAATGGTGCTTTACAAATTAGTTTCTTATTAATAAATTCTTATGATTGTTTTCCTTCTATGCTTGTGGGTTGAGAGAATCTTTTTAAGTCATTATTTTTAGGATTTTTACTAGAGGCATGGTTAGGGAAATTGTGTTATGTTTGTTTGTCCTTCATACTTGTATGGTATTCAATTTTTTTATAACCCAACCTTATGGAAGCTCTAGATTATTTTTTAACCATGTGATAGTTTTATGATGTATATGTGATGGAAGTTGGTTATGCATGTTCTTGTGACACTTTGGAACTAGATCTTGACTTTTATGATTCACGATGATATATGCGATTTTTTTGAAATTTATGAGCTCAGGGTAGGTTATCTAGGTGTTAGAGGGGAAGTGACTTTCTTTGCAGGCACCAGAGCCCAGAAGTGGCTACTTGGGTATCCTTAGTAAGTTACTTAATAAGTGATAATATAATATATTAAATGAGGTTTTTAAAATGAAATAATAAGATAATGTGTTCCTTGCCAATGTTTTGAGTGTTAGTATAGGCTAAGAATGGGAGTGGGAGAAGATTCTTTCCTATCTTTTAGTGATGGTGAGTTCTGACATGATCCGTTATCCTTGTCTACATGAGAGGATTTTAGGTTTTGCACATGTTCACACTTGGGAGTTAGAGTCTAGTGAGATCATTCTAAGGGGTTGAGATATGTGATGAAACTTCCCTGATTTCATCTTAGGTTTCCTATGTGTGTTGGTTGCCTTTGGATTAGTATGTGTCCCTTTGTATTTTGAGTTGTACCTTTGAGATAGGAAGCTCTTAGGATCCCTTTCTTAGTTCTACCTGCTGATTGGTTTTGGTATTGTTATCTGAGTGGGGTCTGACGTTATCTCCTTAGTATAGTGGGAGTGGAACCATAGGTTTCCAAAAGGTTGAGAGGTATTTATTCTCTTACCATTTGAGACTTTGAAGTTCCTATACCAGTGCTGGATGATCCTTGTTGTGGTTGATCCTTATTCTTTCATCCTTGGAGATTTATTCATATTCTTCCTTTTTATTGTTTTTGTACCTTGTACTTAGATTATATTTACATACCCTACAATATGTGCAGTGGATGTGGGATATCATGTATACCTTATGGTTCAGATGTATTTGTTTATTCTTTATGAGATGATGCACTTTAATTTTATCATGTAGAAGATTTATATGGTTAATGTACTTAATAGATTAAATTATATTTATGTTTTTATACATCAAGGAACCATTGAGATTTGTAATCTGTAAATGAGATTGTGTATATGAGTATGTATTGACTTTATTTTTTTGCTTCCACTTTGTTATTCCTTGTTGCTTGTAAACTCTTATGAAAACAATTATTTTGTAAACTTAGTAACATTTTTTTGGGTTATTTTCTCTTGGGTTCCCTGGCGGGGCATTACAATTGGTACCAGAGCCCATTTTTCTACACTAGAAACTATGGGAATTTTTGTACGACCATTAGATGTCTAGTTGTTAAAACTTGAAACAAAAAAACTTAGACATATAATACTCTTTTATTTCAGACTATTTTTTTGTAATTATATCATGTTTTAATTATTTCTAACTTATTAAGATATCATTCTTCTTGTTTGGATGTTGAAGGAAAGATGGTCACTGAGACTAGATCTATTGTTAGAGGTCGTAATGGAGGCCATATTAGAGAAATGTGGGCTAGTGGAAGTATAAAAAGACATAGGTTGGCAAGTAGAGTTAGCCTTTGGGGAAAGGGTACCAAAAGACTCTTAAGTGAATACATTTGAGTTGAACTTGTGCAAATTCACTACCTCAATTGATCTTCGTGTGATTCCTTTAGGATCACATGATATTTTTCTTGGTATGTATTGGTTAGGTTCTCATTGATCCACCATTGATTCTAGACAAAAGATTATCAAATGTAAGGATGCCATTGGCAAGGATTTTTAGATTGTGGAAGTTCAATGTCTTGTATCTCTTTGTATGATTTATTCTATGCAAATCAAGGAAAGCATGAGAAAGGGTTGTCAAGTGTTTGTTGTAACTATGAATGATCTTGATGAAGTTGAGACTAAGGAGAAGACCCTTGATCATCCTATTCTTTAGGGATTTATTAATGTCTTTCCTAGCAAGATTCTAGGTATGCCACCAATGTGTAACATATATTTTTGTATCGATCTTATTCTAAGAACACAACCTATATCTAGATCTCCTTACTAGATGACCACATAAGAGTTGAGTGATATTAAGCTCTAGTTAGTAGATCTTTTGGAAAAGGGTAGTATTCAACCAATTGTTTCTATATGGGGATCACTTGTACTATTCTTTAAGAAGAAAGATGGATCTTTAGGCTTGTGCATCAACTATAGATAGTTGTAATGATCAATAAAATGTATCATTTTCCAAGGATTGATGATATATTTGATTAGATAAATGGGCCAAGGTATTATCAAAGATTGATTCAAATTAAGATACCATTAATTACGTATCCAAGATGAAGATATTCACAAGACTACATTCCCAATCTCTATGGACATTATGAGTTCATAGTAGTCCCTTTTGGTTTGACAAATTCTCCATGTATTTTCATGTGCTTGATGAATGGAGTATTTCATTCTTACCTTGACTATTTTGTTCTTTTCTTCTTGGATGACATATTGATCTATTCTAAATTTATAGAAGAGCACGAGGAACATCTATGACTAGTTTTGCAATGTCTTCGAGACAATTAGTTGTATGCCAATGTGACAAAGTGTGAATTATTTCAATTTGAGGTTCAATACTTGGGACATGTGATCATATGTGAGGGCATTTCAGTAGATTTCTCAAAGATTTAAGTTATAGTAGATTGGCCAACCCCCACCAATGTGTCTGAGGTCTATAGTTTCATGGGCTTGGCTGGATATTATCACAAGTTTGTTTAGGACTTATCTAGAGTTGCATATCATATTACTTATCTTCAAAGGAAAGGGAAGAAGTATGTTTGGATAGAGAAATGTGAAAATTATTTTCACAACCTCAAGGAGCTTTTGACTAGTGCACCTATTCTAGCAATACTTGACCCATTAGGTGATTTCATGGTGTGTGGTGATGCTTCTTTGGAAGGTCTTGGAGCAGTCCTTATGTAGAATGGGCATGTGATTTCTTATGAATCTTGAAAACTCAAGGATCATGAATTGAACTATCCTACACATGATCTTGAGTTAGCAGAAGTAGTTCATGCATTAGTCTGATGGAGACATTTTCTATTGGGACATAGATTTGAGCTTCACAGTGATCACAATATTTTACAATATATATATTTACCTAACCTAATTTGAATGCCAGAAAGAGATGATTGATGGAGTTTCTTTGTGAGTATAAATTTGAGGTGAAGTACATCTAGGGTAAGGAGAATGTGGAAGCTGACACTTTGAGTTGTAAGAGCCATGAGATATCAACATTGACTCTTGGTGTACATTTGTAGAGTCGTATGCCCTAGAAGCTTCCTATAGATACTTCATACCAAGAAGTGAGAGCTGAGGTTGAGTCAGGGAGACCTTTGGAAGGTAGGTTTTTAGGTTATGTTTTGGAGTTAGATATTATTTTGCATTACATGAGATGAATATATGTACACCATCAGATGATATTTTTATATTGATTTTATCTAAGTCTCATCATGCACCTTACTCAAGACATCCAAGTGTCAAAAAGATGTATGCGGACCTTTGACACTCTACCCAAACACCCAAAAAAGATCATATCATTACACAAAAGAGGCACACATAGAAGAAAAGAACAAATAATATAATAAGGAAACATCCATAGAAGACTCAAAGTCATAAGACCATAAAGAAACATGTAAACTCTATTGGTCTCAAACACAAAGAGTACGGGTTAGTCAGACCTCAACATTGGAGCATGGCTCAACTACATGCCTGCATGTGGTCTCAAAAACCATACATCTACATATCACTTGTGAGCTCAACCTACAACATGGAGTGTGCCATTAAAAGGGAAAAAATAATCTCAACAATAAAAGGAGGATAACTGAAATCCAAAGACACTAAAGGTAAGAAACTAAGTAAAACCAAGAATAAGACAAATAAAAAATTGCTCAATTGGCCACTTTTCCAAGAGCACAGATTCCCATAGAATCCATCAACCTTTTGGAAAGTGGATAATATATGAGCACATGGATTTTTTCATTATTAGAAAGACTTATCCCTTAGATCATCACAAGGAATTTTGATACTATTTTAGTAATCAATGATGTGAAAAATACCTAGGTCCATAATCGGTTCCTAGTAGATAGTCTCAATATTTTGGTTAGTGAGCATGGTAAAGACATAGTTAAGCTATGAAAATTTGTATTTGATTAGAAAAATGTATAAAGGATACTCAGGAAAGATCACAAGCATATTGGATTTGAGATGAAAAAGATACAATTATCTAAGTGCATGCAAAGACATGAAATAGTGCAACAGGACAAGAAAAGAAGTATAATTCTTGGCTAACTTATGTTATGATATTTATTGTATTTTATTGTATTTTTAAGGGAACAATAATATTGTAACATGGGAAAAGATGCACAATATAATTTTTATTTTGTAAATGTCGAAGGACATGATAGAAAGCTGGACCTAGGGATTATACTCTTAATCGGGTATAAGTATGTAATGTTATTTTGTATGTCAAGTAATGACATGAAGATGATAAGAAAAGTTTAGGACAAGAAGAGAGTGAAAAAATAGATTTCATGATATGAAAAGGTGAAGTTCTCAGGTACTTATTATATTATCTCTTGTAACACTGGACATAAAGTCCAATTTTGTATACCTCTAACAAGGTTCAATAGTCCTCTAACAAGGACTTTCTTATTTTAATAATCAACTCTTATCAAGGCTAGGACACCTAACCGGGTCTCTATATTATGGTGCAGATATTTGTGGGAACCATGCCCACCAAGGTTTTCCCTTAACATGGTTTCCTCAAAAATAAATAGTGGTGTTATGAGTACTCTTGTGTGTGTGTGTATTTATTATGGATTGTTGGATTAACTTTGTTGTTTATTAATTGGTTAAGAAAAGCATAAATTTCTATGATATTGATTCAAACCCCTCTCAATATCACTTAATCCTAACAATTGGTATTAGAGAATCAGGCCCTTGAAAGAAAATCCTAACAACTTAAGGGAGATCTAGATGGATTTTGACATTTTAAAGAAGAACTATGAAGCAACATTAAAAGATCTTGATTAGGTGTCTAATGTAGATAATGCATATATGAAGTTCAAGATAAGAGGGGCATAATATTTCATCACAAAACTCAAGGAGTAGTTGAATCATGCAAGAAGTTTAAGGGAAGAACTTGTCAAAATTAAAAATGAACCAAATAAAAAGATATATGATTTAGAATAGGTTGAAAAGCCCAAGGAAGAAAATGAATCACTCAAGGATGAATACAAGATCTCAAAACTACATCTGATTAAGGAGGTTGATGAAGAAAGAGAAAAAAAAACAAAATGAAATATGAGTTACAATCAACAGAGACAATGACAACAAGACTTGAATTGTAGGTGGAAGAAATGAAAGCAAAATATCAAAAGATTGATAAATACAAAAGCTTGGTGACTTGCAAACCTAAAGAAACAAAGGAATGCATCAAGAATATTCATTAGAATAGTTTGAAGATTGATGAAAAATCTAACATGTAGAAACCAATTGGAGATAAGACTCGAGTTGGATTTGTGGAAGACATATCTTAGAATAAGGAGCATACAGTCATCAATGTTGACTCACCTAAGAAAGATGAATCCAAAGTTGAAGGATCTAAGTAGGAACATACCAAACCCTCAAATGAAAAGTTCCATGAGTGCAATCTAGAAGAACACATGGAGAAAAAATGTAAAGGTACAAGTAGTAATAAACCCTATTCTGGTAATTGTTTTAATTGCTTTCATCATGGTCATAAGGTAAAGGAATTGAGGAAACTAGACATGAGATCCAAAAGGCCAAGATATTCTAATTTGAAAAAGAATATTGAGAAAGAAGAGGAAACTAGTAAAAAAAAAGAAACTATGATTTGAAATGAGAAATAGGTCATCCAACCTAATGACAAAAAACCCAAGGAAAGTGAGAAAGGTGCAAAGAGACCTAGTGGAAAACCTAAGAGAACTGACTATTACAAGAATGCAATAACTTTGGACACATTGCAAGGTTTTGTAAATTTAAAATTGATTATAGTCAACCCAGACCTAAAAGGAAAGTTACATGTTACAAGTGAAACAATGATGGACACATTGAAAATTATTGAAAACTCAATGAACTAGTAAAAAGAACATTCAAACCCTTGGAAAGAAAAAAAAACTCAATGAAGATGAGAAAACCATTGAAGAAATGAGGGAACAATACAAAGATAAGTGGGTCAAGAGTAGAGACCTAAGGGAAAAAATAATGAGTGAAACAAAGAAGAAACAAGTAATTAGGGAGACTCAGTAGACCCTACTGGATCTTCGCATGAGTTTGACACCTCTTCATCAACATGAAGGGCCATGCAAGGCCTTAGGGGGAGAATTGGAACACATCACTAGTATCTCATGTTTCCCCAAAATGAATAATGGAGTTGTACAAGCTTGAGTGTAGTTGTGTATGGATACATAGTGAATTTAGTTATCATCCCATGGATTTATGTTGTTGGATCTGTGATCGCAGGTAATTGGCATATTACCTAGAAGTTATCAAATTTATGGTTGCATAGGGTTTTGTGCATTGCATACTATAATTTTTTACACTTAGAAGTTTTTGACACCATTTCGATCAAAGAGCAGTAGATATTTGAGCTTTGGAGCTAGACTTGTGAAGAGATTGTGAGCTTGTTGTGAATTCAAGGAAAACCTTAAATCCCATTAGTTGCAAACAAGGTATTTGTGGATCCCATTAAATTTTTTATCTAAGCACATAAGAAATGGATGAACCTAATATGTATGATATCAAGGATTAAAACAAATATGAGTTTAAGAAATATCTGTATAAATCTATGGAGGATGACCCTACGGGCGTATTCTCGCATACTCTACATGAATTTCTTCATGTAGAAGATATTAGGGCTTACAACCATTGTAAGTATGAGAACATAGGCTCACTAAAAATATATAATGAAATGAAGGATATGATTTATGATGATGAGAAGGTCAAACCTGAATTCACCCATTTGGAGAACCTAAGAATATTGGACTACATAGAACACTTTGAGTTTGAGGAAGAAGAGTGGATCAAGATTGTGTTGAGTAGAATTCATGACCAATTATTTTGGTTAGGAGGAAATAATATAATGATTAATAAGGATTTAATTCATGCATTAACAAGATTACCTACTGGAGGTAAGTTGTTAGTCTTCGCGAAGAATACCAAGAAGAAGGTGGAAATCCTAATTGGTTGCAAATGGAACAAAAGATACATGATAGTTAGGGATGTGTTACAAAAGGATGTAAGAGTCATTTCTATATTTCTTGATTATAAAATGTAGTATAGCAGTAGACTAAATCTAGTTTATGCAAGATTTGTTGACATGGCATATCAAATGAAAAATGACAAGTATGATATATGTGAAATATTGAGGCAATAGATAATGGAAATCATTGGAGCTATAACAAGGAATAGAACATCTTCTTCATTCAAATTTGGATCATCATTAATCCAACAAAAATTTATTTCATGTAACAAAATTTTTTTTAGGATTATACCTATGGAAGAAAAATGTATCAACCATGCGATAAATAATTGAAGTATATAAAAAAAAGATGAGATGTAGAGGTATAGAAACCTCTCTAGTATATTCAAAGAATTTCAAAGGAAGATTAATGATAGGGAAAGGATCCCTAGATCAATTGTAGAAAAGTATAAGGCTTCCATTTTCTTTATGGTAGAGAAAAATTATACTTTCTTTGAGGCTATAGAGCCTAGGACCATTTGGTGTACACCCACGAGATATGAGGTTGGTGAGAACCTTTTGGCTATTAATATTGAGCATGTGCTTGCAGCACCTAGAGACCCCAATGTAGATAGATGGGAAACATATTTTGAAAAATTTCAATTAGTACAAGAAGAGCTCACAAAAAGGAAGAGAGAGAAGAAATTTGAGACTTTTTTGACAAACTTGCTAGAGAACAGGGTATACCCAAGGAAGTGATGGCATATTTAAGGAAGAAGATAATTGAGTTAAAGGTTGCGACTAGAAATTTTGCTAACAAAACTAAATCTGAGAAGGAAAGACCTTCTACCTCACTTGTACGAGTGGTCACAATTGAATAATCCTCTCCTACACCTCCTAGGAGAACATCACAGAGGCAGGCAACAACAACAACAAAAACAACAAAGAAGGAATCATCTAGTATAGTAAGGATGAGACCTAAGGAAAAGACCACCAGACCACAATAGAAAGGAATGAAAGTGAGTCTCCTTCAAAAACAAATTCACAAAAGAAGAAGAAGGGAGATGAAGATAAATTTAAAGAAGAAGATAAGAAGATGGATAAGGAGGCATAAAAGAAAAAAGGAAGAAAATAAACTAGAAAAAAAGTGAAAACCAAACTTGCCCATGCTAGAGAAAATAATACTTGGTGAAGGTAACTTAGTATCAGTTGACAGCTACTATGAAATATATAATGAAAAGGATAAGGTCAATATAGAAGAAATGATGATTAAGTACATGTTGGATTTTAAAAGGAACCTAATTCAACTAGAAGAAAGTATTCCTAGGAGTTATTTGAAAAACTAGAGGCTAGGATGAGAAGAGCCATGGATGAAGATTTTAGGATAAGGCAAGATTCCTTAAGTAGAGAAAATGTAGTGATGAAAGTAAAAGAAAATAAGAGGCTTCTTGAGAAGATTAAGCCTCATTTAAGAACTAAACTAAGAATAGTCAAGGTAATAGATGGAATGTATCAGGAGGCCATTGAAGAAACATATAAGGCAATTGGCAAGGTGTTACTGCTTGACATACCAGATGTGAATAAGTTGCAAGCTATTCCCACTAAGCCCAAAGACACTGTAATTGGTGAATCCTTAAAGGAAGAAGATACACAAGCTAAAGAAATAGCAACAGAGGTAAGGGAAGAAAAAGAAGATAGATTGATGAAAACCCTTGCACCTGATTTCTTTATTGAGGATATTGGCATTTCTATGAACCCGTTAGTGGATGAAAAAGATCCATTTGAGACATTGGTGAAGGTCACAGACCTTGTTGAAAACCTAAATGTAGAAGAGCACAAGGAGGAGAAACAAGCCATGGAGGGAGAAGGAGACAAGGGGACTCTTCAGTAGGAAGAAGATACAGGTAAATCTAAGACTGCAGAGATAGAGGATGACAAGGAATCTAAAGAAGAACCTCATAGTGATAAGGAAACTATGGCTGGTAAGGAAAAAAATCTTTTCAATTCTCCATCATTGTTGGAAAGTGGGTCTAGGCCACTTTCATCAAACATTGAGGACATGGAAGTAGATGATCTAATGAAATTATCAATTTTGGCCTTTGAGAAAGAAAAAGAAAGGTCAGTACTAAAAGAAGATAAGAGAACCAAAGTAATTGACAAGGTAGTGTCAATTTTGAGCAGGGTTCTAATTTTGCAACCCAAAACTAGTGGAGGCACATCGACAAATTAGTTGGATTTGATTTTGGATAATTTTGATGCTAGCTAAAAATATCTTGAGGAAGAAACAAAGGAAAAGGTAGCAAAGGAATTTGAGGTCAAGATGCTTGCAAAGTTGCAAGAGGAAAAAAAATATGATACAAGACCTTGCAGCTAACTGAGAAAGAAATAAAGGTATGCTTGAAGGAAGGAATTGTTGATTGGAAAGATTAGGTATTAAGAGTGGGGGGGGGGGGGGG
This sequence comes from Chamaecyparis obtusa, assembly GCA_027943335.1. Taxonomy (NCBI): domain Eukaryota; kingdom Viridiplantae; phylum Streptophyta; class Pinopsida; order Cupressales; family Cupressaceae; genus Chamaecyparis; species Chamaecyparis obtusa. The sequence goes on along the minus strand of BSBK01005648.1, from coordinate 1,161,781 downwards.
TTGGTGAATCAATACTAACAGGTGTATATTAATTCAAACTCTTAATCTCAAACATATAGATTTAGTCCTAGTTTACCGATAGTCTTCTCTATATTACCGATAACTCCTTTAGCTTTTCGATGGTATAACTCTATACATTAGTGATAATTGACATCAATGATGGAAATTATCCTTAAATTTACAACAATCTCCCCCTTTGGCATTGATGGAAAAAACTCAAATTCTCGGATTCTTCTCTGTCTCTCAAAATTTTCAAAAACTATTCGTTGTTGATATCTCCCCCTATGATAATTTTCTCTTTTTCTTCACACTTCTTTACTTGCTTCTCCTCCTTTTTCTTGCTTCTCCCTTTTACTACTTTACTTCTCCCCCTTTTTTGGAAATTAATGCCGAATGATATATATACACTTGTCAGGGTGTACAGTTCCTATAGATTCTCCACGATGAACTTGTACCTGTCTCTTGTCTTATGAAAAATAGTGTTCCATGAATATTTTAATGCATTCAAACCAATAATATTTCCATTAAGATAAGATGTTAGCTCTTCTAAGATGTCCACAAAACTTAGTTCTGGTGTCTGTATAGTTTTCTCTACTGCTTCAATATTGGCTTTCATTATAGCAATATGAGGTGTGATTATACCTTGTATTTCCAAAATCCTCATACGCTGTCTATCTTTCTCTACTACTGATTCCTGTTCCTTCGAGATTAATTATCTCATATTTTTTGAATGCCCCACAAAATTTGTCATTGTCGGTTGTAGGGTGCTGATATGCTACACTAGCTCATTGTGAGCACCTATAATCTTACTATCTATATCCTTTGTAAATTTCACAAAATTGCATAACTTTCTGTACATTACTATAGATTTTGTCAAAATTTCCTTCAAAACTTCAATTACCTTTGATATTTCTACTTTTAAAACTACTAGCTTTGTCAATAACTTCTGTACAAGTTTATTTTCTAGTTTATTTAGTGCTTCTATTTCTATCTACCAGCCTAGTTCATTTCTAGATCCACTGATATGATCAATATACACCTTTAATTTCTTCTCTAGTGAGTATTCTTCATCAACATTTATATCTGGCATCAAGTCCTCAAATATGTTGAGTGTCATGTTGAGAAATCATCTCTTTAAGTTCTTTTCTATTTCCTTATCCATTTTTGCCTTCAAATGAAATACTCTTGCATATTCCTCTTTGTGCTTGTTCTTCTTCATCTTTCTTGGATCTTGTTTTAGAATAAAAAATTAAGGATTGTCACTATCTACTTCTTTGTCTTTATCTTCATCTTTTTCTTCACGCTTTCTTTTTCCTTTGGTCTCTGTTCACTCATCAACATCTTTATCCTTTTATTCATCATTATTTTTATCCCCACCTTTCTTATCTTTTCCTTTCTTCTCATCCTTGTCATTTTTTTTACTTGATTCATATTTTCTTGAATCTTCTGGTACTTTCTAACTGGTATCACTCCTATCCTTATCTTTACTTCCGGTATGTCCTATTTCCTATTGGTTCTCAGCTGATTGTTCCTTGTTCGTATTGACTTGTGGTTGTTTAATTGGTAAAATTTTTTGTTTATTTTATATTAGGGTCTTATCATTTGTTCTTGATACTTCTTGTTTCTTCATCTCTTGCAATATATCTTCAGTGATTTGGAGGGTATGTTCTGGTAACTCTTCTTGATGTGTGATGAATATAGTGCCCTGTTGATCTTGTGTATCCTTATCAGTTCCTACAGTTTCTTTCTTAATATATATTTTGACAGATGTGTCAATCTTTCTAGATTATCTTTCTGTAGGCATTTGTACTGCAACTTCCTGCTTCTCCATTTCCTTAGTAATATCTTCTATAATTATTTTATCCTTTTCCTTTTGCATATCAGGTGCACTAGGTGCATTACTGATTAGTTCATTGACCGAGAATGTTTCATCAATTGAGGAAGGTCCTTCCTTTGAGTAGGCTATCTCTTGTGCTTTATGTAGTATCTCCTTCCATAACTATGTAATATCATGCTCCAATTTTGGTTCTTCATTTACTAATGCCATAGTTTTCAATGTCTTCATTCTGAATTCTCTTTTATGCTTCTCTGCAAAAATCTCTATATCATTATTAGATAAATGTGGAATAAGTTGCTTCAACACTTTTTATATTTTCTCTTCCACTCTGTGATATGCTCAATTTCATTTAAAAAGTAGCATTTCATAAAGTTCTCATTGTACATTATCTTTGATATCTCTAGGGTACTTGTTGTATGTATGGAAATGTTTCACAATTGTACCTTCAATTAGTTATTTCTCTACCTCCAAAAGTTTTGCAAATATCGTAGGGTTGATTCTTCCAACCAGTCTTGTCTCATTAATGTATTGAGCCATCTCTGTAGGATCTATCACTATCTTGAACTATTTCCTTGTTGACTTCTTTCCCCATGTTATTATTTCCTTCTCAGATTCTATATCTTCTCCTTCTTTAGCTTTAGTCTGTTGCTTCTTTGTCGGTGGATTTTTCGCTTGACTCCTTGTAGTTATTATTTCTTGCTTAGAAGGTTGATATTTATTCCTTTTAATTATTTTATTTGTTGGAGTTTCTTCTATCTCCAATGCTTCTTTTCCTTTCCTTCCGATAGTACTTAGCATTCTTAGTTCTGTTTCCTCTTCGACACTTTCCTCAATCTCATGAATAGCTGGAAGTGTCACTTTCTCCATACTTTATTGTCAAAATCTTCAACATTTTCTCTTTATTATTCAAAATATTTGGCTTTGTGATTCAAATTTTATTCTTTCATATGCTTCTTCATATGTTCCAAATTTTTTAGCTTTTCTATCAATAGGTAAACTCAGTATGTGATCTACACATCTCACTACAATGTCCTCAGTGACTTCATATCCAAATGCTGGAACCCAAGATGTTATTGGTTACACAGGTTGGATCCTGCATGTGTCAGTATCCACTACAAAGAAAATAGTATCTCTATACTTCTCTACTAACAATGGGGTATCCAATAGCATTTTTTCATTTTGATTTGAAATTACTTAAAATATTCCCACATGATTTGATTGTATTCTTCATGTAATTATGAAATATAATCATTGATTTCATAAATTATTGGTCTATCTATTTTCCAATTTACTTGTCCTATGCTTGGGAATAAATTCTTCAGATAAAAGTATAAAAAAAAAAGAAATGATCCATACTAAACTTCTTTCTTTTGATCGCTTTGCAGTTGATTCATATTTACAAATACTTGTGTCCGAAACATGTCTACCAAATCATAGGATTTTCCTTGCTTTTCTATCTCATAGGTTTCATACACAACACTACCGAGTACACTATTTGTTCGACTAGATTGGTAGACTTTGTAACCAATGATCACTATTAAAAATTGTGTTTCCAAGTCCTTGACCTTGTCTACTCTCATAGATCTTCCATCTTTACATGTCTCAGTTATTTTCCTCATCTCTTCCATGTTTCGTATTGAAAGTGTGCATTATTTTCCTTTCACCGGTAAGCCAATGACCATATGAATTAGGTATTTCATTATATTGATTGGATTCTCCTTGTCTAACCACATAAATTATTCATGTATGTGACTAAGTACATACATGATCCATTCTTCATTGAATTTTGGTAGAAATACCATATGCATTAATCCTTTTTTTTCCAATTGTTTGTGCTCTTCCTTTAGGTTTCCATCAATGCTCAACTCTTTGTAGTATATTTTATTGATCTCCTCATCTCCCAATTCTACAACCTTTTTGTGAATAAAATTTTTGATATCCTCTATAAGCATGGCTCTCTAACATAATGATGATAGGGGTCTAACATTATCTTTCTCCACTGCCTTCAATGGGCACAATTTAAATCTTGGTGTTGGTTCATCATTGATGCTTATGACTACATGGTTTTGAATATGTTCTGCCTTTGTGCTCAAATGATTTTTTAAATATAAGTCATCTTCTAGTGATTTCTCTACATTTCTACTGACTCTTCTAAACTAGGGCACAAAAGTATTTTTGATCACTTCTATAATAATTTCTTTTTGATCATACTTTGCAATAGACTTCTCTACACTCTTAGATGTTTCTCAAATGATTTCTTTAGAAAATAAGGTACCAAATGAATAGTGCCGATGTGTATTTATTTACCAAAAAGTGTGCAAATGGCTATTTAGGAAATACATGTCTTCAAAAGTAACTTTTTTGCCGATAGTTGTCTCTTTTGTCTGATAGGGATGCTTTTCTACCAATTACCTTCTTTTCACTCTGATAGTGAAATTTTTTCATCGATAAATATTTATCTTCAAAATGATAAAGCAGTGATATCCAATACTAATGGATTTCCATTAAGTGTGTCTAGTATGAGTTCTACTATATCTATAATATGCTAACGTGTGATCCATCCTAACTTATCTTATCAAGGGAAAAATAAATTTAGAAATTTCTTATTGGTCCCTAAGCAAAAAATTACTTTCTTAGTTTGATGATGAGTCCTCTTCCCTAGAGGTTAGAGGGATTTATTCTTTCTCACTAACTTTCTCCTTCTTGATCCACTTTGTCTTCACATTAATTTTCACATGTTCTAGATTACAACTTTTCCTTTATTATCCACATTTCTAGATTGTTGGTATCTACAATTTTGTGCAATATGTACATACTTGTGATAGATAAAACATACCATACTAGTTGATCTCCATGGTCCTAAATTTCCTCTTGGATTCCTTAATCTATAGTTCATCTCCATATGTCCAAAGTTTCCACAAATGTTGCACATAGCTGGAATATTTACATCTCTTCTTAATGTGCTTATCAGTTTGGTCAGTGCTCTTATCAGTAAAATTCTTGATCTACAATGTTCATCTTTATGTTCGTATCAATTGCATGTGTAATAGTAACCTGTGAAACTTCCTCCAAATGATATGCTATTGGATCTTGATCTGCATTCTCTTTCCTGATGTCCAAACTTATTGCAATTGTAATAGTGTTCATTAAAGAGTGTACCACTTGGAGTGTTGACCAATCTACTTCTATAGATATTTGATGTGTGACCATGCTTTCCATAATTTTAACAAGTAGGTTTTGTAGGTTTCTTTCATTGTGTATCGATAGGCTCTTTTGGATTTTGTGATGGATTTTTTGCTACCACTTTTTGTTAGGAATGAATGTTGGATGTTGGCAGTCATTCTATAGCAGTTGTTGTTGCATTCATGACTATGATTGTCATTGATGTCAACACAGTGATCTTCTGGAGACTAGCAGAGAAGCAGACAGTGTTTTGATTAGCGCACATGAGATATTGCAGATACGGCTATGTGATGTTGAGGTTATATTCTTTGATATGTTATTTTTTTATGGTTAAGAGTGTAGACAAAAATTCATTTATTCATAAAAGTTATGAGCATTTTGGTGGAAGCAGTATTCAGGCAGTGTTCCTAAGTAGCGGTTTGTGGAAATCGGATGATATCTCCTAATCAGGATGGAATCTAATTTTTCATAGTTAAAGGGAAGGTTGAGACACATTGATTGTGACATGGTTCACAGTGAAAAATTTTAGGTCACACGAGTGAAGAGTTATTACATCTAGAAGCTGATAGTTTTGTGTAATTCTGATGTAGAGTGTGGAAACTTTTATTTTGTATTTGTGTGCCGACTCATTTGTAATTATTTGAGTGTGGTATAAAGGAAGGAATGTTTTTCTTTGTTTGATATTCAAGGAATAAGAGTAGCAATGTGAAAAAAGTGTGAGTATGGTATGGTTGAATGCGAATGTAAGCATGAAGTGAAGAAAAGAGCTAATGAAGTTGTGAAAGCGAAATTGTGAAGGAAGACATGTGAAGTACAAAGATCTGGAATTGAGATCTGGTGTAGCAGAGAGTGTGGTTTGGCACAATAAGAAGGTAACATATTTCATATTATTCTACTGAATAATATTAAGGTCATTTTGACAGTGTGTTTAGTGATCTTACCTTGAAGCTGTTTGGGCAGTGGGTCCTTCTATCTTCCATAACTCTTAACAGGGTTAGAATCTTTTAACAGGGATTCAAAATCTCCTAACAGGGATTCATATGTACTGAATGTATTTCATAAGACTCCTAATAGAGTCCATCCTTTCACAAGGAATATTCATATTAGTGCATCTTTTGTGGGCATCATTCCCACCGGGGTTTACTCTTTGATCAAGAAGCTCCCTAGTCAACATATCTTGTGTTATTGTGTCATTGTGTATGAATATCTTTCTATGGTTGGTAATTACATTGCTTACATGGTTAAATGTTGTTGAAGTTGATAAAGGTTATAATTATCTGATAATTGATTCAGCCCCCCTCTTAGTTATCTTGGTGGACTTTACTTTCTAACAATTGGTATCAGAGCAGTAGGTCCTTGAAAGAAAATTTTAACAGCTTAAGGAGATCCATGGTGAATTAAAGGAAAGAAAGCCCTAAGTTTGATGGAGTAAATTTTGATAGCTGGAAAGAGAAGATGAAGACACATCTACTATGTTTAGGACTAGGTTATTGGTTGATTACAAAGAATGAGAATACTATCATTGGAGAAGATAATCTTGAGACAAGATCTAAAGATGAGCTAGATCTATTCATGTGTAACATACTTGCAAGAGAAGCACTTTTGACAGCACTTCCAGAGAATGAATACAGTCAAATAAAATGTTTAACAAAAGCCCATGAAATTTGGAAAGCTTTACACTCTACTTTTGAAGGTGATGAACATGCAAAGAGAGCTAGATTACATAATTGGATATGTGCATTTGAAGATATAAGAATGATGGAAGATGAATCTGTTAGAAGCTATATTGGTAGAATGTCAGAAATTTTTGCATTAATAAAGGCTTGTGGAGGAACAAAGATAGAGAATGAAGTGATATGGAAAATTCTAAGGACATTGACTCCTGTATTTAAGTAGACAACATAGATTATTGAACAAGTTATACCTTGTACTACAAAATTTACAAGAGAGACTCTTCTTGGAAGATTGGAAGCAACAGAAATGAACCTAAGGGTATCAAGAGACTTACCTAGAATGGAGACAACATTAAGTGCTCTTAATATTCATCCTACTTTGTCAAGAAGTACCAGTGTGAGTGGAGATTATGCTAGCAACAAAAGATCTAGAAATGAAGAAGATAAGAAGATTGAAGAAGCTATTGCCTTGCTTGTGAAAAGAGAACCAGATGGTAAGAAATTTTTTAAATGTTGGACTTGTCAAGAATATGGTCATTTTGCATCTAAGTGTCCTAAGAGAGTTAAGAAGTACAGAAATAATTTTAAGCCTAGAAGATCTAAGGAATGTTATTATGCTAATGATGAAGATCTTGAAGCTAGTATAGAAAGAACTTTGAGTGAAAGTGATACTGAGATTAATGATGAAATAGGATTTGTAGCAATTAAAGAAGAAAATTATGAATTTGATATTAAGGAAGAAAAAGCATTAGTTTCCCAAGTTGAAAAGAAAGCTGATTGGATTATAGATAGTGGTTGTTCACATCATATGACTGGTGACATGAAGAAGTTCATAAAGTTTAAAAATTATGATGGAGGAATTGTTAGAGTTGGTAACAATGCACCTTGTTTGATTAAAGGTATAGGATCTATTACTCTTGATGGAAAGACTAATACTGATGATGTTTACTTTGTTGATGAATTGAAACATAATCTTTTGAGTGTTGGATATTTAGTGAATAAGGGATATCAAGTTTGGTTAACTGAGAAAACTTGTGTGATAAAGGATAAAGATGAAAATCTAATTGGAACTAGATCTAGAACCAAAGGTAATATATTTCAATTGAATCCTATTGAGATGACATGTTTGATTACTAAAATTGATGACAGTTGGTTGTGGCATAGAAGGTTTTGTCATATAAACTTTGATAACATTGTGAAAGTAAGTACTAAACTTGCAATAAGGGATTTGCCTAAAATTATGAAGCCTACTAACATGATTTCCAAAGAATTTGTGATGGCTAAGCAAAAGAGAAGTTCATTTCCTAGTAAGATGTTCACATCGGCATAGAAGTTGGAGATTGTTCATACAGACTTGAGTGGTCCTACCAGGACTAGAGGATGCTATGGAGAAATGTATTTTATGATTCTTGTTGATGATTTTACAAGAATGAAGTGGATTGCATTTTTGAAAGAAAAATCTGAAGCATTTGATAAGTTTAAGATCATTAAGAATAAAGTTGAGAATGAATCTGGAATGAAGATTAAATGTTTGAGATCTGATAGAGGTGGTGAATTTACTTCTAGAGAGTTTAACACTTTTTGTGAAGTGAATGGTATTAAGAGACAGTTTTCAGCCCCTAGAACACCTGAACAAAATGGTATTGCAGAAAGAAGAAATAGGTCAGTGACTGAAGCAACAAGAGCTATGTTATTTGAGAATGATTTGGCGAAGACATTTTGGAGAGAAGCAGTGAATACAATAGTATATACAATGAACAGAGTACAAATCAAAGTAGACACAAACAAGAGACCTTATGAACTATGGTTTGGACATGCACCCTCAGTTAAGTATTTTAGAATTTTTGGAAGAAAATGTTATATAAAGAGAGATCATGATATTGGAAAGTTTGATCCTAGAAGTGATCAAGGTATTTTTCTTGGATATTCTTTGAAGAGCAAAGCATATAGATGTTACAATAAGAGAACTAAAACTATTGTTGAAAGCACAAATGTTAAAGTTGATGAGAAGTTTAAAATTCAGGAAAGAATGCTTGACTATGAATTTGATGAAGAACCTCATCCTTAGCCTAACATTGAAACTACTAAATTATTCTATGAGACTGACAGTGAATTACTGAATGAGAGTCATGCAGAAGAAACCAGAGAGAAATCTAGAGAAGAATCTATAGTTGAAGCAAGATATATAACTATGACACCAAACAGGTATATATCAAGACATCATCTTGTTGAACAAGTTATTGGAAGTTTGGACAGAGGAGTTCTGACTCGAAATAAGGTACATTCATGTTTAATTTCTCAAATTGAACCTAAATCTACTAGTGAAGCTTGTGAAGATGAACATTGGATTAATGCTATGAAAGAAGAACTAGATCAAATTGAAAAGAACAAGACATGGGAATTGGTCCCTAGACCTAAAGATAAGAATGTGATTGGAACTAAATGGGTATTCAGAAACAAGATGAATAAACAAGGAGAAGTAGTAAGAAACAAAGCAAAATTAGTTTGTAAAGGATACTCGTAGCAAGAAGGAATTGACTATGAAGAAACTTTTGCACTTGTGGCAAGAATTGAAGCAGTAAGAATGTTCTTGGCCTATGCATCTTTTAAGAAATTCAAAGTGTATCAGATGGATGTGAAGTCAGCATTTTTGAATGGAGAATTGGAAGAAGAAGTCTACATTGAGCAGCCTAAAGGTTTTCCTTTGACTCAAGAAGGAGACATGGTATGTAAACTAAAAAAAACATTATATGGACTAAAGCAAGCACCTAGAACTTGGTATGCTAGATTGGATAAGTATTTGTTGAAATTGGGATTTACTAAAGGAACAACTGATAGCAATCTGTATACAAAAGAAATTGAAAATGGTTTGTTGATTATAGTTATTTTTGTTGATGACATTATCTTTGGAGGAGAAGATGAAGCTAGTGACAAATTTGCTAATGAAATGAAGACTGAATTTGAAATGAGTATGATTGGTGAGATGAAATACTTTTTGGATTACAGATAACACAAAATAGTGATGGTATCTTTGTATGTCAGACAAATTACTTAAATGATTTGCTGAAAAGATTTGGAATGGAGAATTGTAAACTAGTTGGAACACCTATGGTTATAGGACATAAACTATCTAGCAAAGATGAAACACCGACAATTGAGCAGAAGAAATATAGATCCATGATTGGAGGATTGCAGTACTTAACACATACTAGACCAGATATACAACATTCAGTTGGAATGGTAGCAAGATTTCAAGATGAACCTAGAGAGTCACATTAGGCAGCAGTAAAGAGGATACTGAGATAGTTAAGAGGTACAATGGACTATGGATTATGGTATGAAAAATCTAATGATTGTACCCTATGTGCATATACAGATGCTGATTGGGGAGGTAGTGTTGATGACAAGAAAAGCACCAGTGGTGGAGCCTTTTTTCTTGGAGGAAGATTAGTTTCTTGGCTAAGAAAGAAGCAAAATTGTATTTCATAGAGCACATTAGAAGCAGAGTATGTAGCAACAACAAAAAATTGCAACTAGATAATTTGGATGAAGCAGATGCTGAAGGATATTGGAATTAGGTTTGTTGAGCCTATTGTCATACATTGCAACAACACCAGTATAGTTAGTATGTCTAAGAATCCTATTTTACATTCTAAGAATAGCATATAGAGATCAAGTATCATGTTGTAAGAGAGAAAGTTGCTAAAAAAGAATTCAGACTGGAGTACATAAGCACAAAGGAACAGATAGTGGACATATTTACAAAGCCTTTGCCTAAGGATACATTTGAGTATCTAAGAGGTATGCTTTGGGTTATGCCGTAACCTACTTTTGAGTAATGATGCAGTTGGTTGCATCCATCCAGTGGTATATGAGCCCTATCTTTCTTCTAGATTGGATGTTGGTACTTCCTCTATGGGGGAGTATGTGAGTTGAGGCATGAGGACTCTTGTGAATGTATTTTTTTGAATAGTGTCTATTGACATTGAGTTGTTGTTGACATAGTGATGAAATTTTTGTCATTGATGTCAATGGGGGAGAAGTGTACATGAAAAACCACTTGTTGGAGAGAACTGAATAGGATAACGAAGCAAGATTTGAAATGTTTGTCAGAGCAGTAGTGTTGCAGTATTGGATTTTTGGAACATTGGATGTTTTTCATCTATGTTGCTATCAATGCCAATGGGGGAGATTGTTAGGAATGAATGCTAGATGTTGGAATTCATTCTATAGTAGTTGTTGTTGCATTCATGACTATGATTGTCATTGATGTTAACATAGTGATCTTCTGGAGACTAGCAGAGAAGCAGACAATGTTTTGATTAGCGCATGTGAGATATTGTAGATACAAATATGTGATGTTGAGGTTATATTATTTGATATGTTATTTGTCTATGGTTAAGAGTGCAGATAGAAATTCATTTAGTCATAAAAGTTATGAGCATTTTGGTGGAAGCAGTATTCAGGCAGTGTTCCTGAGTAGCGGTTTGTGGAAATTGGATGATATCTCCTAATTTGGATGGAATCTAGTTTTGTGTAGTTAAAGGGAAGGTTGAGACACATTGATTGTGATGTAGTTCATAATGCAAACTTTGAGGTTGCATGAGTGAAGATTTATTACATCTGGAAGCTGACAGTTTTGTGTAATTTTGATGTAGTGCGTGGAAACTTTTATTTTGTATTTGTGTGCCGACTCATTTGTAATTATTTGAGTGTGGTATAAATGAAGGAATGTTTTTCTTTATTGGATATGCAAGGAATAAGAGTAGAAATGTGAAAGAAGTGTGATCATGGTATGGTTGAATGCGAATGTAAGCATGAAGTGAAGAAAAGAGCTAATGAAGTTGTGAAAGGGAAATTGTGAAGGAAGACATGCGAAGTACAAAGATCTAGAATTGAGATATGGTGTAGCAGAGAGTGCGGTTTGGCATAGTAAGAAGGTAAAATATTTCATATTATTCTACTGAATAATATTAAGGTCATTTGGACAGTGTATTCAGTGATCTTACCCTAAAGCTGTTTGGGCAGTGGGTCCTTCTGTCTTCCATAACTCTTAACAGGGTTAGAATCTTTTAACAGGGATTCAAATCTCCTAATAGGGATTCATATGTACTGAATGTATTTCATAAAACTCCTAACAGAGTCCATCCTTTCACAAGGAATATTCATATTAGTGCATCTTTTGTAGGCATCATTCCCACCGGGGTTTACTCTTTGATCAAGAGGTTCCCTAGTCAACATATCTTGTGTTATTATGTCATTGTGTATGAATATCTTTCTATGGTTGGTAATTACATTTCTTACATGGTTAAATGTTGTTGAAGTTGATAAAGGTTATAATTATCTAATAACTAATTCACCCCCCCCCCCCCCTCTCAGTTATCTTGGTGGACTTTACTTTCTAACACTTTTGATGATTCACTGATTTCAAATTTGTTGTTACCAATATATCCTAGGCCGGTTAAGTCTCTAGATCTTCTTTGAATTTTCATCTGTTCATCAATTCTCTGCATGCTTAGATCAAACTTAGTGAGTCTCTCATTAACTTCTTTTTAAATTTTCATATTGGTCTTCAAAGTTTCAACTTCCTTTCTTAGGTTTTTTTTCTCAGCAAGTATCTGTATATTTTCTTCATTTGTATCATTCAAATGTTCACCTAGTGTTTTATTTTCTGTTGTATCTTTTCAATGATGTCATCTCTATCTTTGATCATTTTTCCCAAATTTGTCTTATCAGCTTCAAGGCTTTCCTTGGATTCCTCAATAGTCTTCATTCTTTCAAGTATTTCAATCATCCTTATATCTTGACTCTCAAGTTCCTTTTGGGATCCATTTAGGTTTTCTTCTAGGTCTATGTTCTTTTCCAATAGATCTACAACTCCTGCATCAACTTCTTTAGAATGTGTACTTTTCTCGGATAGTTCTTCAAGGTTTTCCAAACTTATTTGTAGGAATTCTATGAGTTCTTTTATTTTTTCAAATGATGATCTTATCTTCTTCTTTAGATCTTCAATTTGTGCAATGGCTACATTTGAAGCTTCTTCCATTTGTTTTTATTTTCTATACCTTTCAATTTTCCAAGATCTACTCTCAAGATGTTAAACTTTCCCTCTTAGATAACAAAGCTTTGATACAAATTGTTGATTGGAAAGATTAGGTACTAAAAGTGGGGGGGGGGGGGGGGGGGGCATGAATCAGTACTAATAGGTTTATATCAATTAAATATCTTAATCTCAAACATTTAGATTCATTCCTAATTTACCAATAGTCTTCTCTATATTACCAATAAATCCTTTAGCTTTCTGATGGTATAACTCTTCACATTAGTAATGATTGACATCATTGACAAAACTTATCCTTATATTTCCAACAGGAAAATATGTGTACGAAACTTGTATTAATTATTTTATGCATATAAAGAATAATGTAGATATAATCAAGATGGAGGAGGATACATTGGCCAAACTATCAAAGGAGAGTGCAAATAGGAAAGTTACTAATGCAAATAAGGAAGTCAATAAGATTTTTGATAAAATCAGTATTTTGGAGTTGGATAAGAGTAGAGTACTGAACAGGTTTAGTGAGCTTAGGAACCTACTTGTTCCTAAGATTTTTATCTTGGAGACTACTTTATCAGACTTGGACCAAGGTCTCAAGTCTTACACAGGTTTCACTTCAGATAATGTTTGAAGTGTAGAGTAAGCTGCAAAAACAATAAATAGGATTCTACATGTTGCAAAGACAATCAAGAAGAATTGGGAAGAAGAGATTCAAGCTCTAAAGGTGAACTTCAGAGATGCACTTCAAATTGTAAGTACATAGATTTGAAACACAATTCTTCTTGTCAATACAGTTTTTGGAACCTTTTCCATTGATGTCAAAGGGGGAGTAATATGAAGTAAAAAAAAGGGATTATATAGATAGAAGAAAGGGGAGAATATCCACTATATAGGTAGTTATAATGAGTTAGCCAATTTTGGATTTTGGAGTTTGTGTTGATGTTCTACACTTAGTCATTTTTCCCAAAATGTTGCCATCAATGCCAAAGGGGGAGATTGTTGGCAAGTGGCTAACATATGAGCACATGGATGTTGTCATTATTTGAAACACTTATCTCTTAGATCATCACATGAAATTCTTATACTATTTTAGTAATCAATGATGTGAAAAATGCCTAACTCCACAATTGGTTTTTGGAAGACAGTCTCAATATTTTGGTCAGTGAACATGGTACATACATAGTTATTCTATGTGAAGTTGTATTTGGGTAGACAGATGTATGAAGGATACTTAGGCAAGATCACAAGCATTTTGGATGTGATATGACAAAGATACAATTCTCTGAGTGCATGCGAAGACAAGAAATAATGCAACAGGGAAAGACAAGAAGTATAAGTCTTGGCCAACTTATGTTATGATATATATTATATTTTATTGTATTTTTTAAGGGCCCAATGATATTTTAACATAGAAAAATCTGCACAATGTAATGTGTATTTTTTAAATGTCTAAGGACATTATAGAAAGTCGACCCTAGGGATTATACTCTTAATCGGGTATAAGTATGTAATTCCTTTTTTGTATGTCAAATAATGACGTGAAGATGATAAGAAAAGTGTAGGTTGAGTAGAGAGTGAGAACATAGATTGCATGATATGAAAAGGTGAAGTTATCAGGTACTTATTATATTATCTCTTGTAACACTGGATAGGAAGTCCAATTTTGTAAGTGCAATGTGCGTAACTTTTGTATACCTCTATCAAGGTTCAATAATCCTCTAACAATGACTTTCCTATAGTAATAGTCAGCTCCTAATAGGGCTAGGAATCCTAACAAGGTCTCTATATTACAGTGCAAATATTTGTGGGTACCATCCCCACCAAGGTTTTCCCTTAATAGGTTTTCCTCAAAAACAAATAATGGTGTTATGAGTACTCTTGTGTGTGTACTTATTATGGATTGTTGGATTAACTTTGTTGTTTATTAATTGGTTAAGAAAAAGCATAAACTATTATGATACTGATTCACCCCCCTCTTAGTATCGCTTAATGCTGAGAAAACCATCTCATTAGAACATGAGGAAAGCTCAAAATACTCAAAAGCCACAAAATACTCAAATTTTGGCAAAGGGAAAAAATCAACATTTTAGTGTTGAAAGGATAACTTTCGAATCGAGATATAAAAATATACAATCCTACTATTTTTAGTAGATACTATAATACAATATTTAAATCAGGCCAAACATGGTGATTGACACGTTTTGGATAACATGCTAAATGAGGCATCGATGAAAATCCCAAAAATAAAATATTAAATAAATTCATGAAATTAAAACCCATTGGTCTAAATCCACCCAACATCACACTTTTCAAATAAAATTTTGGATCCGGTCAATTCACAAAAATGTAGCAACATAACTATGCTAAAAATTCAAAATACAAAGTAGAAAATATACATACATTCACATAGACCCAACCGGGTAATAAAAATGCAACAAATCATTAGGGAATACTAATTCTCAGCCCACCAATCTATTGAACCAATTTTCATTCGAAACAATGAAGTAAAATGATAGATCCAAAAGGCCCCACCTCTCATCAATGGTAGAAACCAAGAAAGGGAAGAATAAAATGAAGACTCCACCGAATCGGTTGAAATCTTCAACAAAGAGGACCAATCCCAAAATGTATCCAACAATCCTCTCCATGCACAAATCTGACACTCATATTTTACCCAAAAAGAAAAAGAATGATTTTCTCCCTAAAAGGTTTGGAGAAAAATCTGATTTTCTCTAAAAACATCATATGAGAAAGTAAGAATATATAAAACTCACTTTTTGACAATATAAGCAATTTTCCAAAGTGACTTATAAAATAGGTCATTAAAATACTTTAATGAACTATTTTCCCTTTTCCCAAGTTAAATAAATAGATTCTAGATAATTGGAACCCAACTATGGAAAATTAGCTGACAATTAAAATAAATATTAAAAATCTCCAAAACATATTAAAATCAACATTTTAATTAAATCATCCACAACAACAGCGAGAACTTTTGAATGCACAGACACACTCATGGGTCTAATCACAAATGCATAATGAGTCAGGATTTACCAATCACATACCAAAGGGATATAATAGAATAACCGGGATATTTTGACCTTACAAGGATGACATTGGCTTAATATGCAAGGCCAAAGTTACTATCTCCTATGCCACTGTCAAGGATATAGGTAAACAACTCCTGAAACTCAAAATGAATATACCTGGTACATGTTTAGTAAACATGCAAACACAAAGTGCAGATGCTCAATATGAAAATAATTGAAGCACATATAATGCAGATAATCACAATGAAGGAGAGCGGGACACTGTGTATATATCACAAGAAAATGACTACGACTCTATCTTACTTCATACCAGCACCAAGGGAAAAATGCATAAAAGTACTGTGGTAAAGTAGTACACATCATAAGTTAACACTGCATTTAATTTAAAAGCATTTAAATAAATCATTTTTTAGCAATATAAAATCAATTAGTGAAAGTAAGAAACTAAGATATCCGCCAACGTATATAAGGCATGATATAATTGTTAAGAATGGGAACACTAAGAAGGGTGGGGGGGGGGGGGGTGAATCAATGTTCTATAATATTAATGTTTTTTTGCTTCTTGAAACTTAGCCCAATTACTTAATTATTGAACTGAATATTAGAGAAAATAAAGTAAACAACCATAACACGTAACACATGATATGATTACGGGGAAACCTTGGATAGAGGAAAAACCCCTGTGAGAATTAATACCCACTAATAATTGTAGTTTGTATTATGAACCTGTTAATGTTCCTTTGCCCTGTTAGGAGCAGTCTTTACAATGCTTAGTGCAATGAACTAGTCAAAGGTCAGACCCTTTTAGGAGTCTTGAAGTAACAAACCTTGTTAGGGGTGTAAGGCTTACTACCAGAGCTCACTACTCAATAAAGAAGGCTACAACCTCCTAGATATCAGATACACACTATATTTGCAAGGGTGAAATGCTGCTATGACACTGCTATCTGATCAGTTCCTTTTGTGTGCTGATGCTTTAACCTCTTGTAAAGATCTATATCATTCTTACTACTCTAACACATAGTTTGCATACTTCTTCTCTTCTATTTCAACTTATATATCCATATCATGCTCAAATACAAAAGCGCATGTCTCATATATAGGTGTAGCCAAAACTAATTACTAAGTCGGCCTATAACATATTACATACAATGCTTCCAAATAAATTGGCTCAAGCATGTTTACATACAATGATATTAACAATTCTATAACATAAATACAATAGGAACATAGCCTTTACAAAACAAAATAATACTCGCTAATCAAATTCTTTCCTGTCGGCTACATGCTCTGTTCTATTCTATTGCTTACTATCTGTGTCACTTCAACTCACTGTAACTTCTTCATGCTATCCCATTTGACCATGCATTCTTAGAATTAGTATTATAACATACTCAAAAGCTTATCTTCAAGGGTGCATACTAAAACTTGATCATACACACGTGCGCTGATGCTCTGTTCATTAGTTGCTTCACTGACTACTCTATCTTCCATACTTAGCCAAATTCTGATCTTCTAAGTTATTGCGCTGACCTCAAAACTTCATATGACTTTTTTGCCATAATGAACAAACTAAAATTAGTCATTAACACTAGTATAGTCAACTTTCCAACAATCTCCCCCTTTTTCATTAATGGTAACAAAAGAATATGACGAAGTTGCTAAACTACATATTTACACAAAAACTTTCTATCTTATACTCTTATCCTTTTCTGAATACTGTACATCATATACTATCTCCCTTATATCATATTACTCTACTACTCCCATATTACTCTACTCGCCCTTTAACATTAATGAAAAAGGCACTCAAAAAATGAATCTTCAAGTACTTACATAGAGAGTACATCTGGGTATGCAATCTAAAGGTTTGCAATTTCTTGCTGCCAAAAAACCTTTAGTGCATCAACTATCTGTAGATGGGAACATAATGCATAGGTTAGCTTCTCCATCTTTACCAAATTTGTATAGCGACATTGCTCATATGTCACAATAGTAGCATCAATATGCTTGATATTCTGATTGAGTACATCTAGAGATGGCATAAATGCATTCCTTAACTATGCTTTCCTAGCCCTTATCTTCACAATCTCTTTCTATGCCTTTTCAATTTTGTCCATTTGTCCTTGATAGACATTATTGCACATGTTAATATCTTGGGAGGGATCTTCCACTGATTTTCTTACTACTACCATCATAGATTCTGCTTCTTGAATCTTCTTGGAAAGGTCTACAATGAGTTTGTCTTTGTTCATATAGTCAACAATTATCTTCCTTCCTTTTGCTGCTATCTCCTTTAGCATAGCTTGACCAAACTTTAGAGAATTAAGGTCAAGTGAGAAATTTTCTATCAATTCATTCAGCCTTTTCTTGAGATATTTCTCTTCTGTAATTTTAGATGTTGATTCTTCAAGATTTGAGAAATTTTCTTTGAAGCTTGATAGGATGCTTCTTACCTTATCCACTGAATGAACATTGATCACTTTCTTATCCTCAAGTAGTAGACTGTTCAGTATGCTAACTGATTCTACAAATAATGGATTTCTCATTACTTGTTTCTCTTTTTCTTTCTCCATTGCTAACACACTAATCTTCATCAGATCTTCTTCTCCCCATGAGTCTAAACTAGTTGTATCAGGGGTCAAACTTGACAAAAATGAAATAGAGGACTTAGGAGTAAGGAGTGTGCTGTCCATAATTTCACTCTTTACTTTCACTAGAATCTCAACAGAGGGCTCTTCTTTAAGTTCATCTTCCTTCTCTTCTTCCTATCCTGTTAAGTCTTCAATTTGTACTTCTTCTTGCTACTTAGGTGATTCATCAATGCATAAAATCTCTAATTCCTTAGTACTCACAAAGGCTTCCTCAAAATTGTCTAGATCCTTGTCTAATGCTGCCATAGATATCTCAACATTGTCAATAATAATAGTGTCATCTATTGCTTCAATAGGCACTGTCACTATGGGTGCAAAATCCTATGGACCTATCATAGGTGCATTAGGGATCTATGACTCCTTTGCTTGCTCGGAGGGAGCTTGTTTTGCAGGTGTAGAAGGTGGATACATGTGTCTATCTAGAAATACCTTTTCAAATGCCTTCTTAGTCTCCTTTGCAACCAACTCATAATCCTTGTTCATAATTTGCAGAGTTCTTAGTTTAGTTCTTAGGTGAGGCTTCACCAAATCTAGAAACAATGATTTTTCTTCAAATGAGCATATAGGGAGGTTGTCATCCAATGTTTTTTCTCTTATTCTCATATATTCTTCAATGGATTTTCTTTTCAAAGAGTCGAGTATATTCCATACTTGATTAGGAATGTATGTCTTAAGTTCCAAAACTGATTTCTTGAACTTAATCATATGCTTGATTATCATACCATGGATCTCTGATTTGTCAATCTCATGATATTTGTCATATAATTTTTCTATTTGATCAATCCTTCCTTCATCTACTACTCTAGTTCTCAACACATCAAGATTCAGTCTGAATCCTACCTTAGGAGGTGCTTGAGTGTTTTTGCCTTTTCTTCTTGTTGATCTTGATGATGGATGGCTAGCCATGGTTTGCTTCTTCCTTCTAGTCATCTTACTAGGCTCAGGTGATGGAGTGGACTCTAGATCAATAGTAGGTGTAGGCACAGAGATGTTTTCTTCTATCTTTTTCTTCTTTTCCTTAGGATCATCCAATTCTTCTATTTTTACTTCAGAAGAGGGTGCGCTCTCAAGTTGCATTGCAATCTTGGCTTCCCTAGCTTTATCCAAGTTTGCTTGTGTAACACCATGAATTTTAAGAATGTCTGATGTAATTTTACATGCTTTTCTCTTTATTGCTGCACTATATATGAAAAATTCTACTTGTCTTGTTTTCTCTTCATAAGTACCCCATCTTGGTTAATTGGGATCCTTAGGCACTGCTAAGAGGACTTGTGCATAAGCTTCCAACATATGTTCCTCTACTTCATATCCAAGTAGATGAATCCACTTTGTCCTAGGATCAACTGCTTCCTTGCATGCAATATTAGTTTCCACCATGAAACATATACTATCCTTATACTTCTCCACAATCTTCTTAGGTATCCTATACCTTCTCTACATCTTGATTCTAAATGTTTTTATTTCCAAATCCATGAAGTCTTTCAAGGTGCTCTCTGATGTTGCCTTGAATGAGATTTGTGGCAATGTAGGTAGGCTCTTATCAAGATAAAGATCTGACACTTTACCAACAATGTGAAAGTACATGTAAATGATTAGTGAACCAAATCTGAACACTTTTCTTTTGTCATGCTTGATGGCTCTAATGTTGTCTAACAACTGTGCGCGCATAATCTCACACCGATTAAAATCTCCATTTTCTCTTACAATTCTAATAGTTGCCATAATTGTTTTCATGGATACACTATTGACTCTGTTAGCATGTTGGAACTTATAACCTAGAATCATAGCCATGATTTTTATATCCTTCTCCTCAATAGGTTCAATTTTCATGCTGCGCTTATCACTCCGGGACTTAAAAGCTTGCTCGACTTGTTTTCTGACATCCTTACCAATAGGAAGAATGGCACTAGTCTTGGAAAGTCCAGTCATCTCATAAATGAGATCTGATGTAATGTAAAATGGAACTTCTCCAATCCAAAATAGGTCATCATGTATTCTTCTCAGTAGGATCTTGATCCATTCCGACTCATAAAATTCATATGCAGTGGCATACTCAATTATTGGGTGATTTGTGAAGTGCTCAAAATCATCCTTGAATGACATGTCTGGATTCATCATTTTTTCAATGTGTGACCTAATTCTGTCCAACCCTATAGGTTCCTTCTTACAATATATATGCATGAATATCTTCTACGTGCATCATTCCCATCGGAGTTTGAGAAAATGCCCCTTCCAAATCATCTAGCACTAACTTAAAAGGATGCTTCTTGAATACATATCTCTTCATCTCTGTAACATCAAATACAAATGGAGTGGCCATTAATTACTTGATCAATGCTTAAATAGATTTCCAAATGATTTCTAAACTATCACATTCGAACAAGGGTTTTGTAACCAACTTAAACTTCTTTTCACTAATGAAAACAACTGCAATTTTTTTCAACACTAACTACTTGATCTCCTAAGCTCTCCAAAGGCTTGAAATCGAAAGAAAAATTGTGGATAATGGATCTCCAGTGACTATTAAAAAAATTTTCTACAATTAATGCTTGCCGCCATAACACGTAATGCAATAGAGAATTCCAATCTTTGTTCCTACTAACAATCAAGTTGTGCGATCTTGCATACTACATCAACTATCAACCAAACAACTAAAACCAAAGGTGCATACTCTAAGCATGAGTACACCAGCCATGTAGGGGTATAGAGATAATCTAGCTCCCCCTATGACCATGAGGGTCATTTATCCAGAAGTAGAAGGTGTGTCCACTAAGGAAACATCTACGACTATGCCACTAACATTATCTTTCTTTACTTCCATCCATATCTTTCTCACATGTTCTGTAGCTTTCACAAACTTGACTTCTTTAGATTCATCCAAAATTGATCCTTGAGACTTATCGGGTCTTTCTTGTTCTTGCACTTGTGATTTGCAATACTTTGAAATGTGTCCAACCTTGTTATAGGAGTAACAAATAACTAGAGGCCTTATATTCCTCGGCACATTGATGTGAGTTACCATACTGCATTGTCTACTTGTGTGACCATTATAATTGCATATCTAACATGTAATGTTCTGAGGACTTATAACATTTTGCTGTGGTTGATTTCTCTAATTTTGCTAAGTCTGATTTCTTTGATTTGATCTACAATTCATAGCTCTGTGACCAAATTTATTGCATGAATAACAATAACCATTGAAAGGTATTACCTCTTTAAATTCTCTTGCTATATGTCCATGCTTGTTACAAGAAAAAAAAGTTCAGTTTACTGGCTTGTGTTCATCTTTAGATGGTTCTGCTTTAGCTTCAGTGTGATTTCCAATCTTCTTAGCTTCTATATATTCTTTTGGTGCTTTCATTCTATCTCACATAACATTGATTTGATTTTGTACGTCATTGAATCCAATACTAGTGGTATCTCCTTTAATCTTCTGTGCATACAACTGTGACTCTATTAGATCCTTACTTGTGTGCAATTTGTCAATATGATTCTTTGCTTCAGTCAATTCAGATTCCACCTTTTTCTTGATGTTTTCTAACTCCAAGATTTTCATGTTTGCTTGCCTCAGTTCTTCATCCAAATGTTTGTTTTCTTTGATCTTTTCTTCATAGGCTTCTTAATTGCTAGTTATCTTTTCATCTAAATCTTCAATTTGATCCTTCAGAGATGTGTTTTCTTCATTCATCTTTTTGACCATTTTTCCAAACAAGTCTTTTCTTAGTTTCTTGATGAAAACTTGTGAACCACTGACCTTCAATTTCAGTTCTTCAATTTCTTTTTCAGATTTGTCAAGATCTTCAAGAGCTACTTCAAGATTCTTTTTCAGATGTTTCACTTCTTTTGAAACCATGATCTCCTCGAGTGGTTAAACTTATCTTTAGAGGTCCAAAGCTCTGATACCAATTGTTAGGAATGGGAACACTGAGACGGGGGGGGGGGGGAATTAATGTTCTATAATATTAATATTTTTCTGCTTCTTGAAACTTAGACCAATTACTTAATTACTGAACTATATATTAGAGAAAATAAAGTAAACAACCATAACACATAACACCATATATGATTACGAGGAAACCTTGGCCAAAGGAAAAACCCTGGTGGGAATGAATACCCACTAATAATTGTAGTTTGTATTATGAACCTGTTAATGTTCCTTCTCCCTGTTAGTAGTCTTTACAATGCTTAGTGCAATGACCTAGTCAAAGGTCAGACCCTGTTAGGAGTCTTGAAGTAAAAAACCCTATTAGGGGTGTAAGGCTTACTGCCAGAGCTCACTGCTCAATAAAGAAGGCTACAATCTCTTGGATATCATATACACACTATATCTGCAAGGGTGAACTGCTTTTATGACACTGCTATCTGATCAGTTCCTTTTGTGCACTGATGCTTTAACCTCTTATAAAGCTCTATATCATTCTTACTTCTCTAACACATACTTCACATACTTTTTCTCTTCTATTTCAACTTATATATCCATATCATGCTCAAATAAAAAAGCACATGTCTCATATATAGGCGTAGCCAAAACTAATTACTATGTCGGCCTATAACCTATTACATACAATGCTTCCAAATAAATTGGCTCAAGTGTGTTTACATACATTTTTTCAATGTGCGACCTAATTTTGTCCAACCCTATAGGTTCCTTCTTACAATATATATATGCAAGAATATCTTCTATGTGCATCATTCCCATCGGAGTTTTAGAAAATGCCCCTTCCAAATCATCTAGCATTGAATTAAAAGGATGCTTCTTGAATACATATCTCTTCCTCTCTGTAACATCAAATACAAATGGAGTGGCCATTACTTGATCAATGCTTAAATAGGTTTCCAAATGATTTCTAAATTGTCACATTCGAACAAGGGTTTCGTAACCAACTTAAACTTCTTTTCACTAATGAAAACAACTACAATTTTTTTCAACACTAATTGCTTGATCTCTTGAGCTCTCCAAAGGCTCGAAATCGAATGAAAAATTGTGGATAATGGATCTCCAGTGACTATTAAAACAAATTTCTACAATTAATGCTTGCTGCCATAACACATAATGTAATAGAGAATTCCAATCTTTGTTCCTACTGACAATCAAGCTATGTGATCTTGCATACTACATCAACTATCAACCAAACAACTAAAACTAAAGGTGCATAATCTAAGGGTGAGTACACCATTTGCGTAGGGGTCTAGAGATAATCTAGCTCCCCCTATGACCATGAGGGTCATTTATCCAGAAGTAGAAGGTGCATCCACTGAGGACACATCTACTACTGTGCCACTAACATTATCTTTCTTTACTTCCATCCATATCTTTCTCACATGTTCTGTAGCTTTCACAAACTTTACTTCTTCAGATTCATCCAAAATTGATCCTTGAGACTTATCGAGTCTTTCTTGTTCTTGCGCTTGTGATCTGCAATACTTTGAGATGTGTCCAACCTTGTTACAAGAGTAACAAATAACTAGAGGCCTTATATTCCTCGGTACATTGATGCGAGTTACCATACTACATTGTCTACTTGTGTGACCATTATAATTGCATATCTGACGTGTAATGTTCTGAGGACTTATAACATTTTTCTATGGTTGATTTCTCTGATTTTGCTGAGTCTAATTTATTTGATTTGATCTACAATTCATAGCTCTATGACCAAATTTATTGCACGAATAACAATAACCATTGAAAGGTATTACCTCTTTAAAATCTCTTGCTATATGTCCATGCTTGTTACAGGCATAAAAAGTTCAGTTTACTGGCTTGTGTTCATCTTTATATGGTTCTGCTTTAGCTTCAGTGTGATTTCCAGTCTTCTTAGCTTCTGTATATTCTTTTGGTGCTTTCATTCTATCTTGCATAGCATTGATTTGATTTTGTGCTTCATTGAATCCAATACTAGTGGTATCTCCTTTAATCTTTTGCGCATACAATTGCGACTCTATTAGATCCTTACTTGTGTACAATTTGTCAATATGATTCTTTGCTTCAGTCAATTCAGATTCCACCTTTTTATTGATGTTTTCTAACTCCAAGATTTTCATGTTTGCTTGCCTTAGTTCTTCATCTGTTTATTTTCTTTGATCTATTCTTCATAGGCTTCTTGATTGTTAGTTATCTTTTCATCTAAATATTCAATTTGATCCTTCAGAGATGTGTTTTCTTCATTCATCTTTTTGACCATTTTTCCAAAATCATTTGTAGAACAATCTTTCAAGTCTTTTCTCAGTTTCTTGATGAAAACTTGTGAACCACTAACCTTCAATTTTAGTTCTTCAATTTCTTTTTTAGATTTGTCAAGATCTTCAAGAGTTGCTTCAAGATTCTTCTTCAGATGTTTTACTTCTTTTGAAACCATGATCTCCTCAAGTGGTTAAACTTATCTTTAGAGGTCCAAAGCTATGATACCAATTTTTAGTAATGGGAACACTGAGAGGGGGGGGGAGGGTGAATTAGTGTTCTATAATATTAATATTTTTCTACTTCTTGAAACTTAGCCCAATTACTTAATTACTGAACTAAATAGTAGAGAAAATAAAGTAAACAACCATAACACATAACACCAGATATGATTATGGGGAAACCTTGGCCAAAGGAAAAACCCCGGTGGGAATTAATACCCACTAATAATTCTAGTTTGTATTATGAACCTATTAATGTTCCTTCTCCTTGTTAGGAGAAGTCTTTACAATGCTTAGTACAATGACCTAGTCAAAGGTTAGACCCTGTTAGGAGTCTTGAAGTAAAAAACCCTGTTAGGGGTGTAAGGCTTACTGCCAGAGCTCACTGCTCAATAGAGAAGGCTACAACCTCCTGGATATCATATACACACTATATCTGCAAGGGTGAACTGCTTCTATGACACTGCTATCTGATCAATTCCTTTTATGCACTAATGCTTTAACCTCTTGTAAAGCTCTATATGATTCTTACTTCTCTAACACATATTTCACACACTTATACTCTTCTATTTCAACTTATATATCCATATCATGCTCAAATACAAAAGCACATGTCTCATATATAGGCGCAGCCAAAACTAATTACTAAGTCGGCCTATAACCTATTACATACAACGCTTCCAAATAAATTAGCTCAAGTGTGTTTACATACAAAGATATTAACAAGTCTATAACATAAATATAATAGGCACATAGCCTTTACAAAACAAAATAATACTCGCTAATCAAATTCTTTCTTGTCGGCCGCATGCTCTATTCTGTTCTACTACTTACTATCTATGTCACTTCAACTCATTGTAACTTCTTCATGCTATCACATTTGACCATGCGTTCTTAGACATAGCATTATAACATACTCAAAAGTTTATCTTCAAGGGCACATACCAAAACTTGATCATACACACGTGCACTAATGCTCTATTCATCAGGTGCTTCACTAAATGCTCCATCTTCCATACTTAGCCAAATTCTGATCTTCTAAGTTATTTCACTAACCTCAAAACTCCATATGACTTTGTTTCCATAATGACAACACTAAACTTAGTCATATACACTAGTATAGTCCAATATCATCATCCTGATAATATAATAAATAGTCTCAAGTGCAAAATAAAATAGACATCATCATAAGGCATCATCATGTAGATATGATCAAAATACTAATAAAAATATATTCTAACATATAAATCTGAAATGTTGCAGTAACTAAAATAAGGTGTACTAATCAACTGTATCACATAGTGCAAACACCATACCAAATCACATGGGTACTCATGTAATAACATCATTATATAATCAAGGTCTAGGTAATCACTAGAACATACCTTAGTGAAACCAAAAAATCACATCATAAGCCTCATAATCCAAATGACAATCATTACCAATACAATAATCTTAGAATTGATCACAAAACTAAACTGAACTAAGTGCATCTCACAAGGCCAACATAAAATCATAACACAAGAATAGTCCCTGCATCACATGATCAGTTCAACCAATCCCATAGGAGAAACAATACACATCTAGAGCCAAAGAAAGGAATCTCAAATGAAGTATACAACTAGTCACAACACAATGGTTCTCACAATTAGGTAAAACACATAAACAACTTGCCAATGCAATGACATAACCAGATCACCCTCAAGGTACAAACTTCACATGAGTCCAACATGATCACACAATACAAGAATAAAATTCAAAGAAACATCCATCAAGATTCCATGGAGAAGAAAGTGGGAGAGACACTACAAAAGTGGCCCTAGAGGGCACTGGTTTGTTTTTGGTTGCTTCACTATGAGGTAAAGTTGTTAGTGCTTGAGTCATTCCGACAAAATATTGTGGCTAGAGGGAGATTTGTATCACTAATAGTGGTTCCTTTATAGGACCTTGAGATTTTATGATTCTCTTTTGAGCATGTGATTGTTTATGTCCTTAGTTGTAATAATATTTGGCAATGGAGTTTTATGATGTAGCCTAGATTTGTGAAGACGATGTATAGTTGTTTTCTTTGTATGCTTGATGCAATTGTAGGATCTCACTTTTGGTGTGGCTTACTGTTTATTTTTAGGCTTCTTGTACTAAGCTTAGTCCTTGAAGTGAGGGTGTAATGTTTCTCCTATTTCCTCTTCTTCATTTCATACTTCTTGATGTAGAATTATCATGGTACATGTGGTTGTGCCTTTTTACAATTTGGATGTAGATCATTTGTTACATTTTGATCTAGTTTTGGATGCTTCTTGTTTGAATTATATAATTTTGAGTGCTTACCTTATTCTTGTTGATACATGTCTTCTGATCATGTTGGGCCCATGATGTGTTGGTTTACCTTATGGTGATCTACATTAAGCTATTACAGTAGGATGCATGCTTAATTTTAGTGCATGTTTATGAGAGCTTGATAGTACTGCAATAATTATGATTATGAGCTATTTATGGTGTGATATTCCACCCATTTTGGATTTTGATTGTGACATTAGAAAATGCATTGGGATAAAATATTTTTGTGATTTGAAAAATCAATGTTAATATGGAAATGTAATGTGAATCTGATTAGTTATTAAATGAATCAAGTTGTATTGTATGATATTAAATTCTAACTAATGAAGATACAAATATATGTTTGATTTATTAGATTATGATGATGATGTTGACCTTGTTCGATGAATATTTATATGCCCATAGTTGCAGAAAAATAATATTGATATTGTTTGATGGAGTTAATCAGATGAAACTATTATTAAATTTTTCTTCAATTGATAATTAAAGATGAAAGGGATGATATTTTATCATTCAAATACATGAAAATTCATTAGATGTTAAAATCCTCTTCTAATGATTATATTTATTTTGATCATTCATATATATGTATGAGCAGGATTTCTTGATGTATGAATGTTTTAATGACTTCAGGTATAAGCTATGTTCCATGGGGATGCATCCCCTGGTGAAATATCATTGTTCCCATCCCCATTTTGTATTGGGGACACAGAGAATGAAATTCAACATCCCCTATCAATCCCATTTCCATTCCCAAAAAGGGAACGTTTCCTTTTAACAAAATGATGAAGTTTAGGAAATAGGGGGACAAAATTGGGTACCAAGGATAGTCGGGGGATGCCTCGACCATCCTCGGTACCCAATCTCATCCCTAATTTCCTAGAAAAAAATGTCCGCATCAAGAAAAAAGTATTTTTAAAATTTTTTTTACTGTAGGAGGGCCCCATGTGGTCTCAAAAATAAAATAAAAAAGTTCTAACCCTATTTTGGTTGCTAAAAGGGGTAAGTCTCTTTCATTTGTTCATTTCAATCATTCAAGAGAAGAAGAAGAAGAAAGAGAAGAAGCAACAAATCCTTCATTTTTAAGGTTCAAGAGGAGGGTTTGGCATAAAATATTCTTCATTCCAGGTATGTCTTTCTTATTATGGCCATTTCTTTGCATTTAATTTTATTTTTACATTGTTTTTGCATTATGGAACATACAAAGAGGGAATTTTGAGTGAGGTTTTTTTATAAAACATGTTGCAATGTTATACATTTCACAATGATGAGAAATAGCAATGAGATTGAGGAAAGTGCTAGTAGTGATAGGGTTGAAGTATAAATTCAACAAACTCAACCCCAAAGGAGAAAACATAGTACTAGGGAAGCCATAGGGGGGTCTTTAACTACTTCTAGTATGAATGTATCAAGGCTAGCACCCTCTTGCACATTTTATTATGCTTCTGAATCCCTCAAAAAGCATGCAAGAGGTCCATTAAACCTCTCCTTCAATTTCCCACGACAATAGACAAAGATAAGAATTTTTTTTTTTTTTTTTGGTTGGGTGGGGGGGGGTGTAGTAGGGAATGAGAGTGTCATTTTCCCAAAAAACATTATTTTGGTAGCTATTGTAGAGTTTATTTCCATCTTTTTTGGATAGGTGGTCAAGGGGTGAAAGGTTGCAAAGCTATAACACAAGTAGAAAAACTAGAGGCCATTAGATTTCACATAGAGGGGGAGACACTAAAATCAGGGGCTTCAGTAGAGTAGCTGAAAGATATTTTGCGAGATTTGAAATATTTGAGTCAACCTTCTACTAGGGAAGAAAGTAACACACCTACTCCCACTTCTACCAGAAAGGGAAAGAGCCTTCTAGTAGGAAAGAAGAGCAAAAGAGAAACAAATGTTGTTAAATTATTTAATTTGCAAGCAAAAGAGAGGGTTGGAGAATCTATTGGGAGGTTTATTTTTTCTCATGGTATACCATTCCATGTGCCATGTGTATGCACCCTAAAATGGTCACCTAGACTTTGGGCCCCCATTTAGCAATTTATCAAATCCCTGAATCAATATTTTCAAATATCAACATTTTCAATTATATCAATTTCCTTGATCAAATCATAATCAATTCAATATTTCCTAAGGTTTGAGCCTTATTTAATTTAAAAGAGAAAAAAAATAATAAAATCTTATTTAATTAAGAGAGCATGCTCCCTTTTAATTAATTAAAAATATCTTTTAATTAAATAAAAATCTCTTTTAATTAAATAATAAAATCACTTTATCCTAAGCCTTTATTTAATTAAAAGGAATTTCATCCCCTTTTATTTAAATAAAAAATCCCCACTTTTCTTCTTATCCTATGTTGCACAAATAAAGCATTATTCTTATTTTATAAAAATAAAACAAAAGTATTTTTTGTCTCACATGGACATAAAGTAAATACTCAACATAAAGTAAATGCTTCTAATTTTTCTATTGGAGGATATTTGTGCACAAGGATCAAGCTTCTTTTTTTCTCCATCATTGATTAAGTCTTTTGCCTCTTAATCACAATGGTCCATTCCTTTTCACTTCCTATAAAAGAAGAGCTCTCTTCTTCATTTTCATATCTTAAGTTTTCATGCTAATATTATGCTGTAGGTTTTCTAGGTCATTCAGAGCTCTTTGAAGATATTTTACATCCAAGCTTTGAAGACTTGTTATTGCATTTCATTTTAGTTGCATATTTCCTTTCTTAGTTGCATTATCAAGGCATATTAGCTTAGATTTCCTTTTATGCAATAGATTAACTTGCATTGTCATATAGATTTGCATTGCATTGCATACATTTGGTTTCATTGGAGATATTGACATTCTTGCCCTTATTTTCATTGTGAATCTCTCATTGTATGGTTGACTAGCAAGGTCATGAGTTTATAGCTCTAGCTGAGAGCAATTTTACAAATCTTGCAACTCCATGCATAGAGAGCTATGGATCGATTTGTGAGGGCTCATTCTTGAGTTTTCTTGCATATAAAGATTCATAGAAGTGTGGTCACATTTTCACCATACATTTTTGGTGCCCACCATGGGGCAACCCACCTCTTGCATGCTAGTTTTGATTATTTTTGGAGCTAACCCTTGTGTAGATTTGTTTGGAGACAAAAAATCCTAGATTTGAAAGATTTGATCATATCTCTCAAATTGATTAGTGTTTTGTTCTAAAAATGTTTTTTCAAGTTTGCAACATATAAGAGAAGCTCCAAAAAAATTTTAAAAATTTTCAGAGGTGATTTGTATTTTTTATGATTTTTTCTTGATTTTTCATAAAAAATCAATTTTTGGCGCAAATCAATGTATTTTTCAGAAATTTTTACATTTCTGGAAATGTCTTTAAATTTTATAGGGGGCCCATTCACTGTTTTTTTAATTTAGAAATCATATCATAGCTCATTTGGTCAATTTATAAAAACTGGTCTATTTTGGTAAAATGGGTTTCTAAGGCACAAATGAAGAGATTTTTCTAAAATTTTTACATTTTTGGAAATATCTCTATTTTTTGATAGAGGTCTCTTTTTTGCATTTTGGGTTTAGGGTCTGAATTCATGTGGTAAAAATTAGATCTTGTTGACTAGGTCAAATGCAAAAAAAATAAAATTTTGTGATGGGTATGCACTTATTTTTCATTGTTCAATGCATGATATGAGTTATCATTTAGATTATTTTCTAGTTATCATTTCTCCTAACAATTGATTTTCAGATCTAACCCTAGGGTTTGCATAAGTTGGATATACATTGCATATCTTGTTTGCTTGTTTTCTTGTCTTGTTCATTTGAAGGTGCTCTTGCTTTCATGAAAAATGCTTAAAACAAAGCATTGGACTTGAGGTACTTTGTTCCATCTCTACAAAATTTGAATTTTGGGATTAAAATTGAACCTCTCATGTGTTTGGCTTGAGTGTTTTACATGCTTTCATAGAACACATTTCAATTGATGCTCTTAATGGGAAATGAAATAACATAGATTTGCTTTCATACAAGTTTGTGTAAGTGAATGCTTGTGTTTAAACCTTAAGTAATTTTTGGTTCCAATATCAAATATCTCATTGAGTGATTGAGGGCATGGATTCATTCCTTATTTACATAGGAAGTTAAATGCACCACTTTGTGGACTCACTTTATATTTACTTGGAAAGTTAAATATTCCATTGTTCAACCCTTTTTTATTTGTGAGTAGTATTGATTAGCAGTCTTAGATTACTTGTGATTGATCTAGATTTCTATCTTGAGTTATTGGACTCACTAATCCACCTGCCCCTCATTTCCACCCCGTGGTTGCAAGATCAATGCCATATTAAAGGGGAGGGGTCTACAGGAAAGAAGCGTTAATTACTCCACTAGGCAACCCTTTTGTGATTTTTGGAACTCACTTGTTTTCTAAAGTGTGGACTCACTTTGAGTTGATGTGAGGAGTTAAATATTTCACTATTGGGCTCACTTTGAGTTGATGTGAGAAGTTAAATGTTCCACTTTTGGACTCACTTTGAGTTGGTGTGAAGAGTTAAATGTTCCACTTTTGGACTCACTTTGAGTTGGTGTGAAGAGTTAAATGTTCCACTTTTGGACTCACTTTGAGTTAGTGTGAAGAGTTAAATATTGCACTTTTGGACTCACTTTGAATTTGTGTGAAGGGTTAAGTGTTCCACTTTTTGGACTCACTTCACATTCTCTTGAAGGGTTAAATGTTCCACTTTTGGACTCGCTTCACATTCTCTTGAAGGGTTAAATGTTCCACTTTTGGACTCGCTTCACATTATCTTAAAGGGTTAAATGTTCCACTTTTGGACTCACTTTGCATTCACTTGAAGGGTTAAGTGTCCCACTTTTGGACTCACTTTGCATTTACTTGAAGAGTTAAGTGTTCCACCTTTAGTGCTCTAAATACTTTTGATAGTGAATTACTTAGTTTTTATTTCTAGAAGGCCTGCTTGGGGACACACCACCTCAAGGGATGACCTTAACTCTTATGTTCTGGTAGAGTATAAATATCGGGAGGTGAATCCAAAGACACCTCTCTTGGGAATTGAGTTTGATATCACTCTTGGCTAAGCCTCAAACAACTTTATACCTTTGAGAAGTGAAGGAGGAGATTTGGGTTACCGTCTCCCCCCGACTGTGTGATTTTGGATTCTTCTCATCTATGGATTTGGGCCTCATGTACCTTGCGTATATCAAGGACTCCTTTTAGAAAGCCATGTATATCCTTGTAGACAGCTTGATAAGGTGTTGTTGTGTTCTAAGTGCCTGCTAAAACATTGTCAAGAACATACACAAGTAGAACCTTTAAGGAGTAGAAATACTAAGTCACTATACTTGTTCATGTGCAAGGTTTCTTTGCCCCTTGCTCATTGTTTGAAGACAATTGCTTGCTTGAACTCCTTGATTGCTGTCTTATGTGCTTGATAAAATGCTGGAAATCTGTTAATGTGTCTGATTAAACCATAAAATAACTAAATTCTTGAGTTGAAACACCCAACTTTTTTACAGCTTGCTCAATTTTCTATCCTGACATTAGAGACTTGTTTTGACTTTAAATCTCTAGTTTTTGCCCTCTAGGAATAGCATCAATTGGTTTACAAGGCCACTTTGGAAATAGTTGTCAGGTTAGAAGGTTATTCTTGGTGAGAAAGCTTATCTCTAGAATTGTTAGCTACATTCTTGGAGAATTTTAGTGCTCTTATTATCCAAATCACTTTCATTTAATCAATTTTAATTATATTTTGGCCTAGTCCAACCTCCTGATTCAAAAGTGCAAGGATATTCATCCTTTGATTTTAGCACCTCTTTGATAGTGTTGGTAAAGCCCCTTTATTTTTATCTTTTCATTTCATTTTGGACAATAGAGAACTTTGATTATCCTAGTTTGGTGTTGACACTTTGCGAGGTCACCCTATCATTAAGAATCTCTTTCTTTCATGTTAGTTACAATAAGGTACCAAGTCAATCAAGGGAAGTGACCCCCTGTTGTCTTTAGCCAGTTACCACCAGTTAAGACTTGTCAACAGCATAAGGGAAAAGGACCCCTTTTTGATCAATCTCCTAAGAGTGAATCTGAGATTTGTTTTAATCCAAAAGGTAATCCTAGTGAAGTGAGTACTTCTCTAGCACCCATTTCATCAAGTATGGACATGAGTTACACCTTCACTCGACAACAAAGAGAAGTAATGAACTAGACTCTTGATGACATATTTCAACGGCATAGGGGTAACATGATGTCTGCTAGGTCTGCATATGCTAGTCCACCTGGATCACCCTCGATCAACACAAGGTATCTTGATGCTCACCAACAAGTTGAGAGACATCACCAAAAAACTCACTCAGATTCAGGGTCACAACATGAAGACCAAAGCAATGAGTCTAGTGACCACCACATCAATGTAGCCAATGCAATCAGACAGTCAAGGCAACCTTCTCCACTTAGAGATACCTCTCAATATGCAAATATGAGATTGAAGAGCATTGAAAGGGAGAAGCAAGCCTATCTAGATGAACAAGTTGCTAAAAAGGAGAAATTTAGACAACTAGAGGAAGAGGAACGTGCATTATTGGACATAAGGAAAAGAGTCACTCAAGAAGAAGAAGATAGACTCTATGCACAACAACTCCAAAACTGATTCAATGGGAGGGGTACTAATAGTCAGACCCACTCACCCCCATCTACTCCCTCACCAAGTCCTAGAAGAAGGTTAAGGATACCCTCAAGATCCCCAAGTCCTAGAGGTAGAAGGACTTCAAGATATGATCACCATAGGAGATAGTCACCTCCTAGACTTTCAAAGCAACCCTCCCAATGAGCACATCATGGCTCACAACATGGAGGAAGTTATACCAACTTTCATCATATAGACTTCATGGCTATTCAACAGGAACCTTCATTTCAAGCCTACGTCGAAAGGTATGTGGAACAGAATAAAGATCAATTCTTAGAAAGTCTAATTAATAAGGGTGCAAGAGTTCCCTTTGATTTTGATGTGGATAGAAAGGTAAAGAAGCAAGACCCATCCACAAATGAAGTGATCAAACAATTGCAAAGAGATGTGGACAACATGAGGGCTCCTAAGAGTACTTTCAACTTGGATTCTATTTGTCCCAATCCTATTGACAAGAGTGTGGTGTTGGTTGAGTTTCCTAAGAAAGTTGAGTTTCCAACCTATGACAAATATGATGGTGTTGGTGACCCTCACGACCATGTTAGACAGTTCTACATAATAAGCTTTTCTTTTCACCATGAAGACTCCTACTTGATGAGATTATTCCCAAGGAGTCTCAAGGGTCAAGCCATGGAGTGGTTTACTAACCTTACTCCTCCAGTTAAGACATTTAGAGAGCTTGTGGAAAGATTTGTTCAACATTTTGCTTACAACTTATCAAGGTCGGTCACCATGCTTGATTTGTGCAAACTCAAACAAAATCAGGGAGAACCTTTTGTCACCTTCTTGCAAAGATGGAGACGGTTGTGCTCGAAGTATCCTAGGATAATTACTGAGGAGGAAAGAATAGACATCATTGTGAGCAACTTGGTACCAGAATTAAGGTATGAAGTAAGGAAGATCCCATTTAATTCTTTTGATACCATGGTAGAAGTGGCGTGTCACATAGAGGATGTCCTAAAAGAATAAGGACTTTTGGCCAAAACAACTAATAACAACAATGGCCAAAACAACAATAATAATGGTAATAAGGACAAAAAGAACTCCTATTGGAATAAGAATAAGCAAGTGGTCAATGACAGAGTTGTTGACTCATCACAACCTAAGAATGAAGGAGTTCTTAATCTCTCTAATGAAGTCCAAGCCATGAAGTTGCAAACATCTTCAGCACAACAAGAAAATAAACCCAAGTATCAAGGGAGACCTAAAATAGAAAAGAGATAATTTACCAAACTTGGGGACTCCTATGCAGACATTTTCAAGATGTTAATTGCTCATAATTTGGCACAACCTTAGGATCCTACAAAGTTCCACATACTGGATCCTAAACCTCATTGGTGGGATGAGAAGGCTTTCTCTGTCTTTCACAATGGAATTGGACATGATATAGAAAATTGTTTTAAACTTAAGCATCTTGTCCAAGATCTTATTGAAAGTGAAAGATTACAAGTTGATGGTTTAACCACTAATGTGGATCACAAAGCTTTTAAAGAACCCTAGCCCAAATATGAGAAAGGAGAGAATTCTAACAACAAGAATGACAAGGCTGCTATCAACTACACCTACACAAATGCTGAAAATGTTATTAATATGATTAAAGTTGTTGATGATAATGTCAACATGATGAGAGGGAAAGACCCTTATGGATATGATGTGGATTCAACTCCTATGCCTGATGAAGGACCTGTTGTGGTACTAAGAGGTCCTCACTCACAAAGGATGTCTCAACCCCTCAATGCAATCACTAGGAGTCAGTCTCAAGCTCCCATTGTTATTAGAGGTCCTAACTCTAGTAAGTCTAAGTAGCCAGTGTCAAAAGGTGTTCTTCCTAAATCTACTATTGGTCCTGAGTTGAATTATAATCTTGTTGACCAATTACAACATACACTGGCGCAGATTTAAATCTTTGAGCTTTTGGAATTGTCCCCTAAGCATAAGCATGTCCTTGAGGATGCCTTGCAAGTAGCTAATGTCCCTAATGATATAGATGTAGATCAATTCCAGAATATGGTCAACCACTTGGATAGCCCTCACTACCTTACATTCTCAGAAGAAGATGACAAGTCATTAAGCCACCCACACAATTTGGCCCTTCATATAGAGGTTATGATCCACAAGACCCATGTCAGGCACGTGTTGATAGATGGGGGTGCTGGGCTTAATATTTTTTATTTGAGCTTATTGAAGGCCTTGGGTTATTCAAAAGAAGTCATTAACACAAGGAAGAAGATAAATATCAAGGCTTATGATGAAGCAGAACGTAGTTCTAAAGGATTGGCTATTCTTCCTATCTGAATTGGTCCTGTAGAGAAAGATATTTTGTTTCAGATTGTTGATGCTGGTCCTTTGGCTTACAATATTTTGTTGGGTAGACCTTGGATACATGAGATGCAAGTAGTCCCATCTACTTATCATTAGTGTGTGAAGTTCCCTTACAATGGAGTAGAAGTTTGCATACCCGAGGATAGCACATTGTCAGTCAACACAATTTCAGCAGGGTCTCACATTCCTTTGAATAGGGAGGCTGACACTTTTGATACTACATTTGAACAATGCAAAGACAAATTCAAAGCGATGGATCTTGGCATGGGGGATTACAAAATTGATTCATTCACAAAATTGCCAATTTCCCCTAGGTCTTATGGAAAACCTTCTCAAGATATGAAACCCTCATCTTCAGCCATGACATTGTTCGACAAGTTTGTAGAATCCTCAGTTCTGATTCAAGAGGAAAAAGAAGAGGTTGCCATTAGGAACTGGATTTACTGAGAGGAGAAATACTGACATAATGAGGATTTTGCACCTTCCCCTTGAGCTTATGGGAGAGGGTATACATTGGTCAAGAATATGGGTTATCTAGGACATGGTCCCCTTAGTCATCCGTTGGATGCCAAAGTTGAACCTCTTAACCATGCCCTTTTTAGATGAAGGAATAAGTCAATAGTTGGCTTAGGTTTTTCAAATAAGAAACAAAAAAGTGTCCCAATCTTAGCTACGATAGACAGTGACAATGACTCAGACTACACACCTAATCTCTCCAATCAGCAAGACATGTCTGATGATTGGGTGCCTTCAACAAATCTCCTTTGGGGAGATTCAAAAGATTTGACAATTGATAGTCCTACTATCCCAACTGCGATGGATAGTGACTATATGAATGCTAGATTAACAATGGAAAGTGTTATTATCCTAGTTGCGACATATAGTAACAATGCTAGTGCTAGAGAAAGGGAAACCTTTCCTAACCTTGAGGCTTCTACATCATGAGGCCCAAATAATGATTCAGAGACAAACTCACATGAGTTTGAATGGGACTCACTTTCAGATGCAACAGTTGATTTGGACATGGATGTTGTCCATACTTATAGTACTCAACCTGATGTGACCAACGAGCCTAGTGTAGGACTAGAGGATTGGACTCCTCGAATTGCCTTAGTGGACGACACTTTGTTTGGTAGGACAAATCCCGATTTGGGTATCTTAGAAGGAGACTTGATGAATCCCAATTGTATGGTCACCAGAGATAACACCTTCCACATACACAATGTTGAACTAGTCATTGACCTACCCCTTGTTCATTTTCACCTAATTGATTGGTCTCAACGTTACCAAGAGCCTCAGCTCTTAAACTTTCAGAATGACTATGAAATTTCCTATTATCTAAATGCTCTTGAACCTGTAGTCTCTTTCACCAATGAACCAAAAACAAGTATGACGGAGCCTGATATTAAGTACCTCAGTCTAAAAAAAAAAGAGAAAAAACAAAACAAAAAAAGGTCTGATGGTGAAAACCACTTTGTGGTGGTGTCAGAACCCAAAATAGTAAAAATAAATGACGTATCCAAGGGTGAGAACCTCTTTGAGGTGCCTAAGGATGGGGTACTTAATAACTTGCCAAGTTACTTCCAAGAGAGGTCATCAGTTCTCATTGAGCCCACACAATCAGTGAATTTGAATATAGAAGAGGCTCCCCAAATAGTGCACCTTGCTCAGTCTCTATCAGTTGAAGAAAAAGAGGCATATACAAAGTTTTTGCAAAAGAAGAAAATCAACTTTGCTTGGACATATTCCAATATGCCAGGACTTGACATTGATCTTATTATGCATCATCTATCTATAGCTCCAAGAATAAAATTGATCAAACAAAGGTTGAGGAAAATGCACCCTCACATAGCTCTTCTTGTTAAAGCTGAATTAGAAAAGCTCTTACGCGCAGGATTCATTCGAGTTGTTGACTATGCTGAGTGGATCTCCAATATTGTTCCAGTTTCAAAACATGATGGGTCCATTCGCATTTGCACAGACTTCAGAGACCTCAACAAAGCATGCCCAAAGGATGACTTTCCACTCCCAAACATAGACATGATAGTGGATATGATGGCGGGTTATGAGATATACTCCTTAATGGATGGGTTTTTCAGATATAACCAGATAAAAATAGCTCCTGAAGATCAAGAGAAAACAACTTTCACATGTGCATGGGGAACCTATTGTTGGAACGTCATGCCATTTGGCCTAAAGAATGCAGGAGCAACATACCAAGGAACTATGACCATAATTTTTCATGATATGATGCATAAGAACATGGAAGATTATGTGGATGATACCTTGGCTAAATCTAGGAAATGAGATACACACCTCGATGATTTGGAAGTGATTCTAGATCACATGGAACAATTTCAACTTAGATTGAATCCAAAAAAGTGTGCATTTGGAGTTACCTCAGGTAAACTTCTACGATTCATAATTTCAGCAAAAGGAATAGAGGTTGATCCTGAAAAGGTCCAAGCTATCTTAGATATGCCACCTCCAAAGAACATAAGTCAAATGAGAAGTCTTCAAGGATGACTCCAATCTATATGGAGGTTTATTTCACAACTTGCAGATAGAGCACAACCTTTCAATAAAACATTGCATAAGGGAGTCACATGTGTGTGGAATGAGGATTGCCAAAAGAGCCTTGATCAAATAAAATAGTATTTGGCTAATCCTCCAATTTTGATGCCTCCTATTCCAGGGAAACCATTGATTTTGTACATTTCAGTGACAGAGTCTTCCTTGGGGGCATTGTTGGCTCAATTAGATGACACTGGGAAAGAAAGGGCCATATACTACATCAGTCATACTCTAGTATCTTATGAGATCAATTATAATAACATTGAGAAGTCTTGTCTTGTAGTAGTGTTTGCTTCCCAAAAGTTGTGACACTATATGCTTGCTCATACTATACATTTGGTTGCAAAAATTGATCCCCTTAAGTACTTGCTTAGTAAGGCTGCCCTCACAGGTAGACTTGCTAAGTGGATGATGGTTTTATCTGAGTTTGATATAGAATACATTGAGAGAAAGGCCATAAAAGGGCAAGCTATTGCTGATCAGTTAGCTGATTTTTCAGTTAAGCATAGTGTGCCTATTCAGGTAGAGTTCCCAAATGAACACATTCTATACATGACCACTTGCACTTGGAAGATGTTCTTTGATGGTTCCAACATGAAAAATGGATCAGGTGCGGGAGTATTGTTTGTTTCTCCTCATGGGTATAATATACCAAAATCCTACAAACTTTTATTCCCATGTACAAACAATATTGTAGAATATGAAGCATTAACCAATGGATTGAAACTAGCTATAGAATGGAACATAACAGAGTTGCATGTCTTTGGGGATTCACAATTAATTATCAACCAAGTCAATAAGGAGTATCAAACCAAAGATGATAAATTGATACCTTACAAAAATATGGTTGATTCATTGAGATGTTACTTTACCTTTGTGACATTTCAACAGATCCCTAGAGTAGAAAACAAAGCTGCAGATGGTATGGCTACATTAGTTTCACTCCTACAGTTGGAACAACATGAATCCAGATTTGAATTCCTGGTGGAAGACCTATGCCACCCCATATTTGACTTATCTGAAAGCAATGTCATTTGTACCCTTGTCACACATGAGTCTTCCCGCTATGGTGCTATCTATTCATATCTACACGATGGCATCATCCCTAACACTTTCAACCATTCTAAATTCCAAAACCTCATCTATAATGCCTCTCACCACACCCTTATCTCTGGTGATTTATATAGGAGGGGTTTAGATGGGACACTTTTTAGGTGCTTGGAAAAGGAGGAATCTGACCAAGCATTAGTTGACATTCATGAGGGCATTTTTGGTGGACACTCTAATGGTCTTGCCATGGCTCGAAGGTTGCTTAGG
This sequence comes from Chamaecyparis obtusa, assembly GCA_027943335.1. Lineage (NCBI taxonomy): Eukaryota > Viridiplantae > Streptophyta > Pinopsida > Cupressales > Cupressaceae > Chamaecyparis > Chamaecyparis obtusa. The sequence continues at coordinate 1,121,703 of BSBK01005648.1, read as the reverse complement.
GCGGGGTATTACTAGCCTACAATGCAGACAGATGCAGTAGCTTTTGCTAAATCTTGTGAGAAATGTCAAAAACATGGAAACCTAATTCACACTCCAGGGAGGGAGCTAATTCCTTCTATTTCTCATTGGCCATTTCAACACTGGGCCTTTGACCTTGTTGGGAAAATTCACCCCAACTCATCAGGTGGACATAATTTTATCATCACAGCTACTGATTATTTCATGAAATGGGTAGAGGCAGTCCCTCTTTCTGTTGCCTTAGGAAAAATAGTTTCCCTATTTATTCTGAATCATATTATTTGTCAATTTGGAGTGCCTTCTAAGCTTATTATTGATAATGGAGGTCAATTCAAGAACAAGGACCTAAAGCATTTATGCAAGAAGTTTAAAATTAAGCAACATTGGTCGTCCATCTATTTTCCATAGGGAAACGGATAGGCAGAAGCCTCTAATAAAACCATTCTTAAAATCCTTCATAGAACAATACACAAGAATGCTAGGGATTGGCACTTACAAATCAATCCAGCACGATGGGCCTATAGAACTAGCATTCATACACCTACAGGAGCTACTCCTTTTTCTCTTACCTATGGTGCTGAAGTAGTGTTGCCTTTAGAAGTAGAGATACCTTCACTTAGAATCTCTCTCAAAGGTTTGATTATAGATGAGGATTACCATGCCATGAGGTTACAAGAACTAGAACTTTTAGATGAGAAGCGTAAGGCTTCCTTTGATCACATGAGAGTATATCAGAAGCGTATGTCCAAAGCATTCAACAAGAAGGTTCACCCTAGAGAATTTCAGATAGGTGATCTTGTTTTGAGAGAGAACCCTAAGAATCAACAGAACAGAGAACAAAAGGGCAAGTTCGAACCTAATTGGCTTGGACCATACATTATTACAGCAACTTTTGGTACAGGTGCATATTTATTGTCAAATGAAGATGGAGAACAGCTCCCTGAGCCCATTAACATTTTGCACCTAAAGAAGTTCTATCCTTGATGCCCATTTCTTTCTGGGGGCATCTTTTGTATATATTTTATTGATCCTAAAAAAATTTTCAAAAAAAATTCATATACGATGCTGAAAAAATCCTAAAAAGCATAAAAAGTCTTGAAAAAATACAAAAAAATTAAAAAATCCAAAAAATTAAAAAAAAATAGAAAAAGTACCTTGGTGAAAACCTGGAAACAAGCGCCTTGGTAGAAAAAATACAAAAAAAGAAAAAAAAGAAAAAATGAAAAAAGATTCCAAGTGGTGAAAACCTGGAAATAGGCGCTACTAGAGGCCTTTGCACTCCTATTTGTTATCATGCGTCCTCAACATTGAACCTTTCTCCATCATGTCTTGACCTTATTTGGTGTAGTTTGGAATTGGTCTTTATCTTTGTCTAGGGGGGATAACTGTTAGCATAGGTCCTTTAGGTGCATTTGTCTCTTGGGGCATTTCACAACAGGTGTTTTTCAACACCACCCCAGACAGTGTTTTTCCCTTGTGTCGAGTGTTTCTTAACACTTATCAGATGTCTTACCCACCAGTCTAGTATGATGCAACGTTGCTCATTTGTAGATGTGATACTCAAAGTTTGATTCTATGACCAACACACACGCACTTAAACAATCAACTCGTTGAGATATGTTGACTTTATTTTTCTTTGTGTGCTGTCTATGAAGATTTCTTTGATGAGTGGTCTCTCCCTGAGAAGTTTTCGATGATGCATAGCTAGAAGACTGAGGGTATGAGAACATGTTTTATTTTTTTATCTTCTTGTGGGTATATTTTGTTGATCCTAACTGTCATGAGCATTTATGCTGGTCTTACTTAACACTATGGATTAACAAGGTATTATCCTTAACTATTTTGCGAGTGCATGCTTCTAGTTATCCTGACTTTCATGTGTCTTGATACAAGCATAATCTCACCATATCAAACTTAGGTAATCTCACTACATTAGTCATCTAGACCTCCATGTCTTTGATGCCTAGGTGGGATTTCCACATTTCTATCTGATAAAGATCATATTCATATCCACATAGTTATGCTAGTGTGCATTGTATGATCTTACGACGCTACCAATAACACTCGATGATGATAATTAGATGTCTATCGGCATTGTGACCTTGCAAGTCAACCACTTTCATAGTAGCTTGCATTCTTAGGTTCATCATAGTTTGATTTTTGCATCTTGCATATGGAGAGAGCTCTCTTTTTTTATCATCTACGGACTAGTTGGTCAACTATGCTCATTTTTTGATTCCTCTTGATCATATCTTTCATTTCTAGTCTTTCATATCACATCATTTTCTATCCATTTTCAGACTCGAAATCAAAATTTGAGTTGCATTTCCAAGATTTCTCATTCTTCTATGCAGTTGACTGACCTTTTGAGGCATAATTCTTCGATCTTTGATGAAATTTCTTCCTTTTCATGTCTTTCAAACTTCTAGTCTTTCATTCACCCCACTTCTTTTCTTCTAATTTGTCAACCTGGGGTATATCTTCACTATTTGATGGTTATCCTATCATGCTCCATCCTTCGATTATGATTTATTATGACTTGATCAGGTTTATCAATTTCTTGTTCTCCTCTACCTAATTTCAATTTCGATTCCGAGGGGGCAGTACCTATCAGCTTTAATCTTTTATTTATCTTTATCATTCAGCTTAGCTCGAGATTCTTATTTTTAGACTTGATTATCACCTAGCAGCGATGGTGGTGATTTTGTCTTTCAATTTTTATCTCCTATTTTTTTAGACTTGATTATTGCCTAGCAACGATGGTGATAGTTTTGTCTAAGGCTTGATTTGCACCTAGCGGCGACAGTGTTAGTCTTGTCTTTTGCTTATCTTTGTCCTGATGTGTTCCCAAAATGAACACACATCTGGGTTGTTTTGTGATCCCAAATCGATCTCACATTTCAATTCTTCTTTGACTGCATGTGTTCCTGAAATGATCAAACATTAGTCAAAGAGGGGCAAATGTATGCACCCTAAAATGGTCGCCTAGACTTTGGGCCTCCATTTAGCAATTTATCAAATCCCTGAATCAATATTTTCAAATATCAACATTTTCAATTATATCAATTTCCTTGATCAAATCATAATCAATTTAATATTTCCTAAGGTTTGAGCCTTATTTAATTTAAAAGAGAAAAAAATTAATAAAAATCTTATTTAATTAAGAGAACATGCTCCCTTTTAATTAATTAAAAATCTCTTTTAATTAAATAATAAAATCACTTTATCCTAAGCCTTTATTTAATTAAAAGGAATTTCATCCCCTTTTATTTAAATAAAAAATCCCCACTTTTCTTCTTATCCTATGTTGCACAAATAAAGCATTATTCTTATTTTATAAAAATAAAACAAAAGTACTTTTTGTCTCACATGGACATAAAGTAAATGCTCAACATAAAGTAAATGCTTCTAATTTTCCTATTGGAGGATATTTGTGCATAAGGATCAAGCTTCTTTTTTCCTCCATCGTTGATTAAGTCTTTTGCCTCTTAATCACAATGGTCCATTCCTTTTCACTTCCTATAAAAGAAGAGCTCTCTTCTTCATTTTCATATCTTAAGTTTTCATGCTAATATTATGCTGCAGGTTTTCTAGGTCATTTGGAGCTCTTTGAAGATATTCTACATCCAAGCTTTGAAGACTTGTTATTGCATTTCATTGTAGTTGCATATTTCCTTTCTTGGTTGCATTATCATGGCATATTAGCTTAGATTTCCTTTTATGCAATAGATTAACTTGGATTGTCATATAGATTTGCCTTGCATTGCATACATTTGGTTTCATTGGAGATATTGACATTCTTGCCCTTGTTTTCATTGTGAATCTCTCATTGTATGGTTGACTGGCAAGGTCATGAGTTTATAGCTCTAGCTGAGAGCAATTTTATAAATCTTGCAACTCCATGCATAGAGAGCTATGGATCGATTTGTGAGGGCTCATTCTTGAGTTTTCTTGCATGTAAGGATTTATAGAAGTGTGGTCACATTTTCACCATACACCATGTTCCTTATTTTATAAACAAATGTGCAAATATATTTATGCTATCAGTCTCTCATTTGTACCACTTGGTGAGACAAAACTATGCACCACTATTCTTGATAAAGAATATTCAAAAGTGAGTATTTTGATGGAGGAAATGATACAAAAATGGATCGTTGAGGGATGCTCCATCATCATGGATGGGTGGACCAATATCAAGCATCGACCAGTCATCAATATTATTGTCACTAGCTTAGCAGGCTCTTATTTGATTAGTGCCATACATTGTTTAAGGAAAAGGAAGGATACAACCTTCCAATTTTAGATTTTAAAAGATGATATAGAAGAGGTTGGCTCTTCAATTGTTGTGCAATTAGTGAAAGATTCATAAGGGGTGTATAGGTCAGCTAGATTAATGGCAGAGAGTAGATATAGGCACATTTTTTGGACCCCATGTTGTGTACATGCATTGAACAACACCTTGAAGGACATTGTGAAAATTGATTGGATAAAGGCTATGGTTTGGCTAGAGATGTGCAAGTTTTTATTTTCAATCATCACACATCTCTTGCATTATTTAGGACATTTAAAAATAAATAATTCTTCAAGCCCATGGAGACTAGATATGCAAGCTACTTTATTTTGATGGAGAGGATGCTTGAGGTCCAAGAGGCCTTAGAGTCCATGGTGGTCAATGCATAGTGGAATAGATGGCATGAATCTAGCAAACAGGATGGAAGAAGTGTGAAACAAAGAATCCTTGATGATAATTGGCGGTCTACTACGAGGCAAGAAACTTAAATTTTTTTTATTGCCGATTTAATAAAATTATTTCTGATTTAAGTATTTGCTGATTTTATTATTTAAGAATTGAGAATTTTAAATTTTTTGGTGTTTATAACTTGTAACTTTCTTGCATTTGTAGATACATTTTCTCCTTCATTAAGCCCATTGTATGGGTCATTAGATATGTTGATACTGACTTTCCTAGCCTTAAAGAGATTTATGAGACCTTTGATAGCATGCTTGGGAAGATCAAGCATGTTATTCATGTTAGGGACCCTACTTTTGAGTTTTATGAGGAGCATCTTAGGCCCATTGTGATGTGATGGTGGAACATTATAAACACCCCACTCCATATGGAAGCCTATACTATGAATCCTAAATGGTATGCACTAAGACCTAGGAGAGTCATTCCATCTAGGGATGAGGAGGTGAGTCTCAAATATGAAATCTCAAGTTTTCAATTTAAAATTATTTAATTAAATCAACATGTGAAATAACAAGCTACAAAGTTCTTAGTTTTAAAATTTAAAATTTAAAATTAATATGTTTTTTATTTTTTCAACTTAGGTGAAGGGGGGCTTCTTCAAGGCCCTTTAAAAAATGTACAATCCAGATGATGCTTGTAAGATTCATTAACATTGGCTTGACTTTGCCAATCTTTGTGGACCAACCTTTAGTAGACCAAAGGTGAAGATGAATAGAGCTACATTAGCTAAACGGGACCCTATTGGATGGTGGATGTGGCATGGAAAAGATACACCTAAGTTGAATTTTTTTTCTATTCATCTTCTTTCATAGGTTGTGAGTTCCTTTGTTGTGGAGAGGAACTAGTCCACATATAGCTTCATCAATCAGTGAATAGGAACAACCTTACCTCTAAACAATCAGAGAAGTTAGTGGCTTTTCATAGTATATTGCGGCTACAAGATTGACAGACTCTTGAGTATCATCAAACTCCAGCATTACGTTGGGATGTTAATCCCAAGGATTCTCTACAGGTTGAGGAGGATGAAACACCTCCAAGACTACTTGGGGTTCCATTGCATGAGGACCCTCAACCCACCCATACTAGTGACTCAAAGGATGGTTCTGATGATGATCTTGATTTAGATTTAGATTCCTAGAGGACAACCATATATTTGGCATATATCATTTGTAGATGCTGATATATTATTGATTTTGATTATTATGGACATATGATTATGGAGATGAAGTTCTATGTTATTGTTTATTATTTATTTTTTAGTATTTTAGTAGGATTTCTCTTTATGTCATTTTGATATCATGCATGATACTAGAGCCTTTGGGAAATTTTGTTATATGTACACCATATTTTTATAATGAAATTATGAAAGTGTTTGAATCTTGTTAATTTTCTATGTATTCATCATATTGAATCAATGTTATAATATGCATATTTGAATTTTATCTCTCTATATAAAATTTCCCCTATTTTTTAATAGTCATCCCTTTTTGTCCCCTAAAATTTGGCTTCAAACTGTACCTATACCAGAAAAATGTCCCCATCCCCTAAAAATTCCCCATCCCCAAAACTGTGTGGAGCATAAGGTTATAGAGCATTGAACCCACTTGGATTTGAAGGTTTGAGCATTCCCATATCCTTGGTAGTGGTTGTAGGAGATAATGCACTAGCCACTATGTTACCCATCCCTAGCCATTATTCCTTATTTGGATGATTTTCCCTATTTTCTTGTGTTTAAACCTTCAATTACCATTTTGATAATTTAATATCCGACTACTCCAATGCATATTTGTGTAAGATCCATAATGATTGTTTGTGCATAATTGGTCAATAATGAAACACCATCATTTTAATGCATATATTGATGATATTTTAATATTGATGAAGTAATTTAATATTTGAATATGAAATATGCCTTATATGTATTTGATTTAATGGGAACTGCATGATGCAAGCTTGGAGATCATTTATGGGTTTATTGGATATTTGGATATTAATTTGATTTTTAAATATTTTATTTCTCACTCAAAAATTGAGTTATATTTTAAACATGAAGTTTGTTTTTACAACACGATGTATTTTCTTCAATTTGATTTTAAAATCCCTAGATGGTGATTTTGAAATTTGATGATTTTGGGTGATTTCTTGGGTGGATTTTTATGGGTGATGGATTAGTTGAATTATTTTGGAATGCTTCCTTCTACTTCATTTTCATGCCCTCATTTTTTGTATGTGGAATTTGGCCTCCATTTGAAGTTTTAGAATCTTGAGAGGTGGGAAACTCAATTTATCCTTCATTCTTTCATATTATTGTTTTTTTTTTTTTTGGCAAAAATGGCATAGCCATTATATTTTAGTATTATAATTTTTAAAATACACTACTTTGGGGGGCTCCTGAGGGGAAGAAGCAGGAAGAAAACCCTCATTCCTTACCCTGATTGAACATATATATAGAGATAGTAGGCCCATGCGCCCAAAAAGAAAAAATACATCATATGTGTGCTGATATGATGAAGATAATACAAAACATTGTACATGCATGCACCCCATACAATCACCCTAAACAAAACATACCCATTACATGAAAAGGTACTCTGAACAAAACATACTCCCAATCCTTCACACAGATAGGTACTCTGAAATTGAGGCATCTACAATCCATGGTGTCACGAGTTGCAGCTAAATAAAAGGCCATCTGAATTGTGTAGAAAACATGATCACATACATTATACCATAATCGAGCAGCAAGAAATAACTTAACCCAAGCTATGCCATCGTCGCCTTGTAAAGAAACTGAGATAAAAAAGACTCATGGCCTCAACTTGTCAGGATGGGAATTAAATTTTTACCACCACTCCCAAATATCATTACCCACATGAAATGCATCAAGTCCAGAATTAAACCTTCACCAAGAGCAGATTGCTCCCACAAATGAAATCCCCACAATCTTAATTATAAAAACCAAACTCCTCTTTTAGGAATTCTGGAACCATCTCCTAGGGGATTATAGAGTAGTCAGAATCATTAATAAGATCCCCTAATTCCACACCCTGAGTTGAGAGCCAGTCTGCAAATTTGTTCGCTTCTCTGAAGTAGTGGGAAATCTTGTAGGAAAAGAAGCGAGGAAGTAATCGCCAGACCTCATCAAGAATATAATGAATTTCCCAGCTGACTACCTTTTTTGAGATGAGGGAAGAGGTTATAATTTGAGAATCTCCCTCAATATGAATGTCCTAATTACCAAGCTGCACTGCCATCCTAACACCATGTAAGAGGGCTCTTGCTTTAGCTAAATTATTTGAGCCATCCTAAATTCTGCAATATGCCGCTTGTAAAATAGATTTATCTTCTCTGCAGAGAATAAAACCAGCCCCCGATCTACAAGGATTACCCTTTGCCGCACCATCAAAGTTTAATTTGATAAAAGGTGAGTCAGGGGGATGCCACTTAATGATAGATCTAATTTGTTTAGTGGATAGTTTTCCAATGAGAGTTCCTTTGAATGGGATGCAAATTAGCTTCCAATTGTTGAGAACACTATTATCAAAAGAGATGAAGGTAGAGGATAGTTGTTTTACCTTTGATACGTGTGTGTTAACCATCTCAGAGATGAAATTTTCTACCAATTGACTAACCTAATCAATTGACGCTCTTTGATTCCTAAAGATGATCTTGTTCCTCTCCCACCAAATGCACCAAGTTACTGTAGTAGGAATTACTCTCCATATGATGGAGAAGAAAGAATCAAGATATAGAAGAGGCCACTACTGAAGGAGATTCTTTAGAGAACAAGGTAATGGGCCTTGCCATCCTAATTTGCCTAGAGTCCAAGACCAAATACTATAGGCAAAATCATAGCCTACGAATAAGTGATTTGAATCTTCCCGCACCTTACCACATAGTAGACAATCAAAATCATCTTCTATCCCCAGGCATTTAAGTCATGTACTAGACAAAATTCTATCTTGAATAGCTGTCCAAAGGAAAAACCCTACTTTAGGAAGAACCACATCATGCCAAGCAAATCTAAAAATTGGATCAAAGAGATCTGAACTAGAGACCAGTTGTCTATAACCATCCTTTACTGTATACCTCCCACTCTTTCTTTTAGTCCAAATTAGTACATCTTGTGCCTTTTTTGGATGAATAGGCCTCTGGCCCAAAATTTTCCTCATCATATCTTTATCCTCCTAGGATAGGGGAAGAACATTAAGGTCTCTCCATTTTCCTTGACCCCCATTCCAATCAATATAATCCCCCACTTTAATGCCCCAGTGTAGTTCCATAATATGCTTGATACCCTAAAGGTTTTGGTTAGAGGATAGTTGGGGAAGACCATTCCAAGAGTCTAACCAGAACAGGGCTTTGCCTCCAGAATTAATGACCCAAGATAGGTGTGGTAAAATGATAGATCTGCACTTAACTATGAAATTCCACATAACAGACCCTGAGGGAGGATTTTGAATTGTGAAAATCCTCTCCGGATCCTTTGAATCTAAATACTTTATTTTGATGATTTTGGCCCAAAGAGAGTGGGGATTCTCATATAGTTTCCATGATAACTTAGCCCCCAAGCTGATATTACGTTCTAGGATTTTATGAAAACTTGCCCCCCCACATTCTTTAGGTTTGCACAGAGTATCCCAAGAAACTAGGTGGATTTTCTTCTTATCATCCATGTTGCCCCTCCATATAAAATCCTTCAAGCATTTGTTAATGTTCTTCATAACCCTAGGAGGAGCCATAAGGACTGACATAATGTAGTTAGGTATGGAACTTAGCACTGATTTAACCAATAACATTCTACCTGCCAACGTTAGCCATCTCACCTTCCATCCAGCAATGCTCTCTCTGATACTAGATAAAATGTCTCCCCAAAATGAAGATTTTTCATTCCCTTGGAAAAATGGAATCCCAAGATATTTACTTGGTGAATGGGCCAAAACGAAGCCAAAGATTTTTGTAATAATTAAAGAAGCTTTGGGGGTGAGATTGAAGAGGAAAATCTTTGACTTAAGTGCATTCAATTTCTACCTTGAAGCCTTACAATATTCAATCAAAGTGTTGTTAATGACTTTAGCTTCATTAACACTTCCTTTCCCAAAAAGAAAAGAGTCATCCGCAAAGAGTGTATGAGTAATGGCTAATTGGGATCTTCTAATACTAATCCCCTCCCAAGCTCCAAGCTGTGATTTATAGGCAATTGATCTACTGAGACCTTCAACTAGGATGATGAAGAGAAAAGAAGAGAGAGAGTCCCCTTGTGTAGAAGAGAAATACCCACAGGGTATACCATTTATCATAACTGAGAATTTTGCCCCCGATATACAAGACATAATCCATTTAATCCATTTCTTGTCAAAACCCATTTTACTCATCACTGCATCCAGAAAATTCCAGTTCACTCTGTCATATGCCTTTGCCATGTACAACTTTAACACCATTGTCGACAGACCTTCTTCCTTAATAGTATGGAGCACTTCATGTGCAATTAAGGCCCCCTCCACTGTATCTTTTCCTGGAATGAAACCTCCTCGTTGTTTTGATATAATTTTAGGAATTAGTTTCCCCAAACGACATGAAATTGCTTTAGTGAAAATCTTGTAGATTGTGTTACATAGGGAGATTGGTCTAAACTCTTCAAAAGACCTTAGTTGCTGACATTTGGGAATTAGAGTAATGGAAGTGTTGTTAAATTGCTTCAATATGCATGCATGTTTTCTTGATTCTTCCATTGCCTTGAGGATATCCTATCGCATGAAATCCCAACATTTTTTGAAAGAAGAAAGGATTAAGTCCATCAGGGCCCAGGGCCTTATCTGCATCCATGGCAACATAGAACATAATTTATTTTAGAATTAGAACATTTTATTTTTTAATTTAAAAGATCCCAATTTTGGATATGAAAACCTAGTTGTAAGATTTGGCTATGAAGGTAGACGCCCAAGATCTAGAGAAAATGGAAAGCACAATAACAATAAAGAATAAATTTTAATCTCACCAAGAATGCAATACAATAATTGAATTTATGATTGAATGAAAGTACTTAGGATATCCCTTTGGTTATATAGCTAGGGTACAAATGTAGGAGTTAATGAGACAATGAAAAGTGATGTTCTCTCATTACATATCAATCAGGAGACAAATTATCACACCCAAGGTAGAATCACATGTCCAACAAAGGTGGATCATCCTCCAATGTTTAATAAAGTATGTACAACAATGGAAGAGAGTGATAAAGTGATAATACCAAAAAGGTGGATCACCCACCTAAGGTGGAAAAGCACATCCACTATAAGTGGATATGATAATGATAGCATGATTAATCCACATAAAGTGGAAATTCTCCAACTAATCCTATGAAATTCCCTTAGTAAGCTTAATTAAAGTGTAATTAGTACCTAGGTAAAAAATAACCAAGGTAAAATACCTTAATTAATCCAACACCCCCTAGCCTCAAGTTCAACTTAGTGAGAATGTAAAAAAGATAACAATGCAAGATGGTTTGTGGTGACTAGGCCATGTTAGGTACCCATGTAAAAATGCAAACACAATCTCTCACAAATGAAGAAAGGGAGAAAACTATGTGGGAGAAAAATCCCCTCCAAAAGAGAGATGAAAACATGGAATTCTCTTAAGGAGAAGAAAAAAACCTCATATGATGAAAAATTTGCCCCATAAGAGAGAAAGATAATGAGCATGAATCCCCCCCTCATTATCAAATATCCTACAAAGATGGTCCAACATGATGACCAATACTCCTCCATAAGATGAAAATGGAGTCAATGTTGCATCGAGAATGTCAAAGTGTGGAAAAACTAGGTACCAATGTTGATGAAGAACTAATGATGAATCACTTACTATAATATGATAGAGATCAGACATGGAAAAACCTACTCGAGAATCAATTGAATACTTGCAAATGATAGATTGGTACATTCTAAGTCTTAGCTGGAGCCATGCACTGAGTCTCACAAGATAATTTCTCATCTATTGAGTAAAGAATGGTTACATCAAATATGTCATCAATGAAAAAGTACAAATAAGGATGGCACTTTATATTAGTGTGTACAACATAGCTCATGTAAGAGAATATGATATGATATGAAAATGAAATTTTTTAAATTGAGAATGATGCCACCAAAGGAAGTGCTAAAAATGATCACTGATGATGCCCTCCAATTGGACTGATAAACCAAGAAAATATAGAAGTAACTGCCCCCCCTAGTTTTTGGTTGGAAGATGAATCATTGCAATAGGTATGGTAGGTGGCCAAAAAATATATTTCCTAAATTTTCTTATTTATTTGAAATTTGTTTCTAAAAACTTATAAAATAAAATTTAAAAACATTTTATTACCAAATTTTTCATTAAATGATAAAGATTTTTTTCCTTTTCTTGTTCTTTCTTTGAATTTCCATTTTAGTGATTAGGATTGCCACAATCATGCTATAATAGACTTATCTCACTATGTAAAAGACCAAATTACAATTGAAAAACTAAGACAAACTCTAAAATCATAATTTCTAATCACAATCACTATAAATTGATAGTACCACTATAAAATATAGAAAAATGTAGTTTAAAAAAAATGCACCTTAAAAGGAGTCCATATGAATCAAAACAAGGCCTTAGAAGTTGTGAAAATGGGATTATGATATTTTCTCAAAATTTTGAGCACTAAACTCCAAAACTACTTGCACTAATGTGTAGAGCACAAAATTCTACCCTAAATTTAAAAAATGCTCAAGAAAGGGAGTCTAGATGACTGAGATATGACTATTTGAAAATTGCCTATGTAATTATGATTCATGAATTGTCATCACACCTCCAAAGTTAAAATGGCTATAGATTTGGCCTTGGTATTTGATTTGGATGAAACAAAAGTCAATCTTGGGGTTTTTGGATCTCCTCAATATGATGCCACCCTATGATTTGCACTAATTGTTGACCATCATGTTGACACAACGCAACAATAGGGATAAGAAAATTAAATCCATCACTTGAAAAAGTGATGAGGATCACTCCCAAGGTTCCCTATTATTCGGTCACAAACTCACTAGGAGATCATTTAATATTTATGTGTAAACACAAGGTGGGCCTTTGCCAGTTCATTGAGCTAAAAATTGAAAAAAATGTGAATAAATTTTGTTTGGATTTCCTAGATATATGGGACACTAAATTCATAAAGAAACAAATTATGAAAAACTAATAATAATTCTATCAAGTACCTATAACCTCAGATCCTACAAACATCATCCATGATAAAATTAAACTCACACAAGAATAATATATATGATCTCTAAAATATGAAATAGCATAATTCATACTATCCTAGTGTAATCATCTAAGGAAATAAAATATAATATCTTAGAGTTTATCAAAATCATACGATCATACCTATTGTTGGCATAACTCATGCTAACTAATTCTTTGATGATAAGTGATTTCTAGAGTTGTCATGGTATATACTTTATTGCATGATGACTATGCTATAAATAGGAAATACTGAGAGGGGGGGTGAATCAGTATTTCACAAACTTTTACTTTTTCCCACTTATGGATATATGAAATTAACTTGTAACTTGCATAAGAAAATAAACTAATAAAAATGAATAATAAACACAACCATAAAATAAAGGAACCCATAACACCATGTTTGTTCTCAAGGAAACCCTGGCCAAGGGAAAACCCCGGTGGGGATGATACCCACAAATGATCAACTAATCAAAAGTATCTGGTTAAAGGTTTTGACCCTGTTAGGAGTCTATTACATCTATATAGTGTCTTTGTCCTTATTAGAGGACTTTAGGCCTTGTTAGAAGCATCAACCCTATTAGGAGTTGGTATTACAAAATAAAAATGTATGCAAGATGACCTCACTACCCAAACATGCAATATACAATGATAATCTTCAATACAAAAGGTAGAATACAAAAACCTTTTACTACTACTAAATATCTTCAATATTCTGATCTAGATTTGTAGTCTTTTCACAAAAACTTGTTATCAAATCGCACTGATCTGATCATATATCAGATTTCACATAATACATCAATATACATCAATACAATACTTACAAATTTCTTACAACTTCGTATTACAAGTTTCTTACCTTTATACAAGCTATTACAAAATAACCTTTCTGTCAGCTTTCAATTAATTACATGCTTCCAAAAACATAAAATGAATTCTTTCTGCCTTAGGTTTAACATATAGGATGTCATCCCTAATTAGTCAAGTCATTATTTTGATAAAAAATAATAATCCCTTAACTCAATATAATCAATTACTGACCGCTGCTCTATTATGGTTGGCTCAACACTGTCTTGGTAAAACATTGATATCTCTATTTGTACATGTCATACAATCTTACACTCTTAGGTGTAGCTTCAATATACCTTGTATAATCTACGTTCAAGTATGCATGTATTGAAAGTACTTATGTGAACTTTGCTAATCAAAACAGTCTCTATGTAGACAGGTAAACACTATTATACTTAGACAATTTTTATAGGTTCTCATCCAAAACTTCCTCCTTAGATCATGTTGTCTTAACACTAAATATATGTTGCCATAATGAAAACATCATGATATCCCACTCAGCCAAATTTCCAATAATCTCCCCCTTTTTCATTGGTGGCAACATATGGGAAAATTGGCTAAGTTCCAAAAAATTACAAAAAAATTTCAAAAAACAAATTCGTAACATTCTATAACATTGTGTTACATGGCCATTTAAAAAATTTGCAAAAGTTTGTGGATCATACATATCTACTTATTTCTCCATAGGGATACTCCCCCTTTGAGTATACTCCATACTATTTTGCATATCTATATCTTATACATATAAACAATTTTCTCATACTATACTAATCCCCCTTTGACAACAATGACAAAGGTGCCAAATATATGTATATACACGTAAATTTTTTGATATACATTATTTTCTTCAATTCTGTAAATCTGGAAGACTTGAAATGCAATCTATAAAGTTTTCCTTCAAGTTTTCAATATCCTTGTCCCATGTGTAGTACCTCGCCCCTTGTCCGATTTTATAAATGATATGATTACTTTAGAATGATAGAATATATGTTAGGAAATCATTAAAACTTATGATTTTACTGACCCCATACTTGCATGTGTATGGTTGATGTGTTTGTTTTACATTTCTGCTTGATGTGCTTGATGTGGTTGAGGGACGGAGTCATAGTTACTTGCTTGCGAGATCCACATGATCGACCGATCCCTGCCATTGTCTATTATATCTCTATATATATGTACATGCTTGTCTTTTATGCAGGTTTGTAGGTACCGGGCATCGACTTCCCTGAATTGTCAGGATGAGCGTGCCCTATTGCTAATCTCAATGGTAAAAGAGGGGAGATAATATTCAGTTCCAATCCTAACCTAAGCCAATTATTGTCCTAAAGTAGGGGACAAGATTCTGTGTTTCCACCCTTTCTAAACTTGTCCAACTGGCAAGAGTTTACACCTATGTCCTGAGCATGAATGTGGGTTCTTAGGTCTTTTTGATTCTTTGATTTGTGGCGTTTGGTGTGATTTCTATTTTTAGATCATGCTATTTTTTAGCTGTGGTATAGTATTGAAATGATAATTAAATAAATATATTTATTTAGTTTAATTATTATTTTTATTATATAGTTGATGCATAAATTAATTGGAAATTAATTATATGCTATTTCGAGTGTGGTTGAAATATTTAATTAATGTGAATTAATTAAATATCCTCACTTTTGAAATATTTAATCATGAAATTAACCTTTGTTTAATTAAATTATATTTTAATAAATTGAGGGTTATTTTGGCACGTGTTTATTATGTTAACTAAATGTTCTAATTATTAATTATTTAAATGCATTATGTTGCACATTCATAATTGAATGGAATTGAATTAATAATTCAAGTTGAAGTTTGGTTATGTGCTTTCAACTAAAGTCAAAGTGGAAAGGAGACTTCATTTCAACTGAGACTGAACTGTGAACTAAAGTTCGTCTTCATGCAAAGCCCTTTTTGGAGTTGAGTTCAAATTCATGCATGAGAAAGGAAGTTTCTTTAAATATTAGGGGTTTTGGCCATTATTCGGGTACACAAGTTTTGGAGGAGAAATTTTGGAGACAGATTTGGGATAAATTTGTGAGAGCTCTTCGAAAGCTTGGATTTTGTTTTCTTTGTTCTAGACATCATCGAATCTGTATAATTGTTTTGAGGTAGGCTTTGATTTTGTTATGGTTATTTCTTTTCGGATCTCTATAGGAAATAGGGTGTGTCTTCCTCGTGCCTGTTGGATCTGAATGCTGGAGAATTTTTGTATGTTATTGCAATGTGATTAAATAGTTTCGCCTATCTATTTTGTAAATTAATGGTTTTGAGGAATCTATAAAAGAGTATTAGAAAGCCAATTAGGCTAGGGTTTTGATCTTTGATTAATGGAATTAATATTTATGTTAAGGAGATTTGTTAATGTGAAATATTTATATATATTCATGTTTTGTGCTGCATTTAGTGTATATATATATATATATATATATATATATATATCATGGTTGTTTGTGAAATTAAAATCATATTATAATGGATTTAATATTGATTTTGGTTTCTATTTTTTAAAAAATAAAAATCAAAATCAAAAAGTGGGTATGATAGCTTTTTGAATTAAGTGATGTTGTTTTAAAAAAAAATGAAATTAAATTTTTGATTGGGCGGAGGGGCTTTCAACTCCCCCCAACCTGCAAGCCTCACGGCGTCCCAGACTGCCATGCAGTAGTACCCAAGGGTATTGTTGCATGACAGTCCCCCTTGGGAGGGCTGCCATGCGACATTACTCTGGGAGTACTGTCGCACGTGGAACCGTGCAGTCTCCCTTTCTTTTGGTTTTATGATATGTGCAGTGTGTGCTAGTTCGATTTTCTTTTTAAAACAAATTTTTATATTATGTTAATTTATTTTGTTATTAAGTTATTAAATTTTGTAATTATTAATTAATGATTAGTTAATTTTGTTAATTGAATTTAATTAGTTTTGTTAAATATTTCTGTTATTTAATTTATTTAGTAATTAGTTTAATTAAATTTATTTATTTAATTTAATTTTAATTTTAATTATTCTTAAAATGTAAATTAGCTAATTCTAATTTATGGATTTAGATTTTTATTAAAAGAAATTAGTTTAATCTAATTTCTAATTTTATTCTTTTGTATTGTTAATGATTAGTATGAGGTGCATAATTATGGATATTAGTTTGTACTTTAATTGTTTTACAATTGGTTTGTAAAACTATTGTCTCAATTTGATTATGAATTTTAATTTGATAAATTTTGTTGTCAGATTATTTATATATTAGATGTATTTGAAAGCTAGATGAATTTTGTAATGCTTTTGATTGATTGTATCTGATTAAAGTATTACGTTGAAATAAGATCTTTTGTCAAATTGGAATTGTATATCCTTGAGTATGCTTGTGATGCAATCTTTAATGTACATGTTTTATATGAAGACTTTTGATGCCCTTGGTCAATTTGACTTGTATTGATTTTAGGGGTTGTAGTTTTCTTTTTTCCATGTTGTTTGCCATGCATGCGTAGTTAGTTTGCATGAGATGTTCTAAACCCTAGGTGGGTTTGATCCTAGTGGTTATTGGTCTTGCATGTTGAATCTAGTTGTAGAGATTCAGGAGTTGTGTTAGCTTAGAGCTCATATTGAGCTTGTGAAACCCTAGGGTAGGTCATTTAAGTTTATATCAGGAAGTGGCTTGTGAATTGGTGCCAGAGCCTGGAAGTGGCTACTAGGGGATCCCATTACAAGTAGAGTAATAAGTGATAATTAATAAAGATTGGGAATCTAAAATGAACCTAAAATGATATTTTGTGCCTCGCCCATGCCTAAATTCTCGATTGAGTTTGACTAGGATGGGAGTTGATATGATGCTTGCCGCCTTTATGGACTGGAGATGGCATAGGTAGTACCTTGTCTACACGAAAGGTTACTATAACCACATAGAGTCACTAAGGCACTGGGGTCTAAAGGGAGTACCAGGATAACCTTAGAGTTGACTTGTGTGATGACACTTCTTAAATGCATCTTAGGTTTCCTATGTGTTTTGTATGCCTCTGGTTGAGTATGTTATACCTTGTTGTACTTTTTGTGCCTTTGAGTTAGAAGCTTTCAGGACCTCTCCCTTAGTTTCTGATGTTGTTTGTTATCCAAGTGGGATTTGATGTTATCTCCTTAGCACGGTGGGAGTGGACCATTTAGGTTCACGAGGTCAGGTGGTAGTGTTTCTTTTACCATTTGAGATTCTGACGTTCGTGCATCGAGGCTGGATGATCCTTGTGGTAGTTATTCTTTCTTGATCTTCATTGTTGAAGACGTGTTCTTGTTCTTCTTTCTTCTTGTGATTTCATTTCATTGTTTTAGATATTCAGAGATGTCATGTTGTACTTCTATTTCGTTATTGTATTTCATACCCTGTGACATGTGTAGTGGATGCGGTTTATTATGGTTACCTTAAGGTACCAATTGTATTTATGTAATCATGCATATGATGTTGTATTTATAATTCAGATGTAATCTTGGGATTCATATCTTTATCTTATATTAATTAATTAACTCTTTCGTAATCTACGTCAAGGAACCCTTGGGAGTTGTAACTTTTGTTAATTATTTATTGCTATGCTTTTCTTCCGCATTGTGAAACTTTGATGTTATTGATTGTTAACTTTTAAAAAAAAAATTATTCTACAAACTTAGTCGCATGTTTAGGTTAAGTTCTTCTGGGTTCCCTGGCGAGGCATTACACTTGGTATCAAAGCACTGGGTTCTACATTGGGAACTCTGGGAAGTTGTGTGCCCATTAGATGTCTAGACTGTTAAACTTGAAACCAAACATAGACATATAACTCTTTTGTGTTTTGATAACCATTAAACTACATCTAAACATTTATGTTCTACTTCTCCTAAATGCCTTTGAGATATCATTGGCCTAGTGATGGTCATAGGTGTTTGACTGTTAATTGTGTATGGTTACCTTCTCTAATGCATCTAGGTTGAAATACCTTGGACGTCATGAAGCGATTACTCCCTTGAGTATGGCTATTACTAGTCACCTTGTTATGTGGATTTGTTATGATTGATGATTTATTTTTGGTTGATTTATGAATTGATCGTAATGTGTATGGGCTAGCATTGAAATTTTTGAACTTTCTTATGATTGGATTAGTCACCTAACTCTTTTTTCGTTATCTATTTTTTTTGTGACGCTAGTCACACTTGATTTATTATTGAAATTGAGATATCTCATGATTTAATGTTGGACTTATGATTCCCCCACTTGGGTTTTTCCTTTTGAGTTTTATGGTGGCTACTCTGAATGTTTGATATTGTTGGCCCTATTCTGTGATAAGTATTGTTTCTATCATGTTCATCATGAACCCTTGATAGTATGTATAAGGGAGGACATCGTAGAGATGGAACTATATGTGTTGTGTGATATTAGAATTGTTGTGTATTCTATATGATTGCATAAGTGTTGCATTAACTAGATAGTTTTTCATGAACTTCTCAACTCATTATTTGTTATAGATATGAATGTCTTCTTTATGAAATTGATCCTAGATGTGTTTTATGATGATGTATGAATAAAGGTTTAGATCTATCTTTTATTGTTATTAAATGATTGATCAATGTGATATTTTCAGTTGTTCCTAAACTAGATATTATATTGTTCTTAATGACTGCATATCATGTTCCTACCCTATGATTTGATTTCAGATGTTATGTTTTGTTTTTAGTAAATGCTTTGTGTTTGGGGGATATGTATCCTCATTTGTTGTAGGCTTCCAAGAGTAATCCTAATCCTAGGGGGGTGAATGTAGTACCTCACCCCTTGTCCGATTTTATAAATGATATGATTACTTTAGAATGATAGAATATATGTTAGGAAATCATTAAAACTTATGATTTTACTGACCCCATACTTGCATGTGTATGGTTGATGTGTTTGTTTTACATTTCTTCTTGATGTGCTTGATGTGGTTGAGGGACAGAGTCATAGTTACTTGCTTGCAAGATCCACACGATCGACCGATCCCTACCATTGTCTGTTATATCTCTATATATATGTACATGCTTGTCTTTTATGCAAGTTTGGAGGTACTGGGCATCAACTTCCCTGAATTGTCAGGATGAGCATGCCCTATTGCTAATCTCAATGGTAAAAGAGGGGAGATAATATTCAGTTCCAATCCTAACCTAAGCCAATTATTGTCCTAAAGTAGGGGACAAGATTCTGTGTTTCCACCATTTCTAAACTCGTCCAACTGGCAAGAGTTTACACCTATGTCCTGAGCATGAATGTGGGTTCTTATGTCTTTTTGATTCTTTGATTTGTGGCATTTGGTGTGATTTCTATTTTTAGATCATGCTATTTTTTAGTTGTGGTATAGTATTTAAATGGTAATTAAATAAATATATTTATTTAGTTTAATTATTATTTTTATTATATAGTTGATGCATAAATTAATTGGAAATTAATTATATGCTATTTCAAGTGTGGTTGAAATATTTAATTAATGTGAATTAATTAAATATCCTCACTTTTGAAATATTTAATCATGAAATTAACCTTTGTTTAATTAAATTATATTTTAATAAATTGAGGGTTATTTTGGCACGTGTTTATTATGTTAACTAAATGTTCTAATTATTAATTATTTAAATGCATTATGTTGCACATTCATAATTGAATGGAATTGAATTAATAATTCAAGTTGAAGTTTGGTTATGTGCTTTCAACTAAAGTCAAAGTGGAAAGGAGACTTCAGTTCAACTGAGACTGAACTGTGAGCTAAAGTTCATCTTCATGCAAAGCCCCTTTTGGAGTTGAGTTCAAATTCATGCATGAGAAAGGAAGTTTCTTTAAATATTAGGGGTTTTGGCCATTATTTGGGTACATAGGTTTTGGAGGAGGAATTTTGGAGACAGATTTGGGACAGATTTGTGAGAGCTCTTTGAAAGCTTGGATTCTATTTTCTTCATTCTGGACATCATCGAATATGTATAATTGTTTTGAGGTAGGCTTTGATTTTGTTATGGTTATTTCTTTTCGGATCTCTGTAGGAAATAGGGTGTGTCTTCCTTGTGCTTGTTGGATCTGAATGCTGGAGAATTTTTGTATGTTATTGCAATGTGATTAAATAGTTTCACCTATCTATTTTGTAAATTAATGGTTTTTAGGAATCTGTAAAAGAGTATTAGAAAGCCAATTAGACTAGGGTTCTGATCTTTGATTAATGGAATTAATATTTATGTTAAGGAGATTTGTTAATGTGAAATATTTATATATATTCATGTTTTATGTTGCATTTAGTATGTGTATATATATATATATATATATATATATATATATATATATATATATATATCTTGGTTGTTTGAGAAATTAAAATCATATTATAATGGATTTAATATTGATTTTGGTTTCTGTTTTTCAAAAAATAAAAAAAAATATTTAAAAGTGGGTATGATAGCTTTTTGAATTAAGTGATGTTGTTTTAAAAAAAAATGAAATTAAATTTTTGATTAGGCGGAGGGGCTTTCAACTCCCTTCAACCCGCAGGCCTCACGGCATCCTAGACTGCCATGCGACAGTACCCGAGGGTATTGTTGCACGACAGTCCCCCTTGGGAGGGCTGCCATGCGGGAGTACTATCACACAGGGAACCATGCAGTCTCCCTTTCTTTTGGTTTTATGATATGCGCAGTGTGTGTTGGTTCGATTTTCTTTTTAAAACAAATTTTTATATTATGTTAATTTATTTTTTTATTAAGTTATTAAATTTTGTAATTATTAATTAATGATTAGTTAATTTTGTTAATTGAATTTAATTAGTTTTGTTAAATATTCCTATTATTTAATTTATTTAGTAATTAGTTTAATTAAATTTATTTTTTTAATTTAATTTTAATTTAAATTATTCTTAAAATGTAAATTAGCTAATTCTAATTTATGGATTTAGATTTTTATTAAAAGAAATTAGTTTAATCTAATTTCTAATTTTATTCTTTTGTATTGTTAATGATTAGTACGAGGTGCATAATTATGGATATTACTTCGTACTTTAATTGTTTTACAATTGGTTTGTAAAACTATTGTCTCAATTTGATTATGAATTTTAATTTGATAAATTTTGTTGTCAAATTATTTATATATTAGATGTATTTGAAAGCTAGATGAATTTCGTAATGCTTTTGATTGATTATATCTGATTAAAGTATTACGTTGAAATAAGATCTTTTGTCAAATTGGAATTGTATATCCTTGAGTATGCTTGTGATGCAATCTTTAACGTACATGTTTTATATGAAGACTTTTGATGCCCTTGGTCAATTTGACTTGTATTGATTTTAGGGGTTGTAGTTTTCTTTTTGCCATGTTGTTTGCCATGCATGCATAGTTAGTTTGCATGAGATGTTCTAAACCCTAGGTGGGTTTGATCCCAGTGGTTATTGGTCTTGCATGTTGAATATAGTTGTAGAGATTCAGGAGTTGTGTTAGCTCAGAGTTCATATTGAGCTTGTGAAACCCTAGGGTAGGTCATTTAAGTGTATATAAGGAAGTGGCTTGTGAATTGGTGCTAGAGCCCGGAAGTGGCTACCAGGAGATCCTATTACAAGTAGAGTAATAAGTGATAATTAATAAACATTGGGAATCTAAAATGAACCTAAAAAGATATTTTGTCCCTCACCCATGCCTAAATTCCCAATTGAGTTTGACTAGGATGGGAGTTGAGATGATGCATGTCACCTTTATGGACTGGATATTGCATAGGTAGTACCTTGTCTACACGAAAGGTTACTATAACCACATAGAGTCACTAAGGCACCGGGGTCTGAAGGGACTACCGCACTAGTACAAAAACAACAATATATGACCAAATAAACTACCAAAAATTGTAGATAAATGACCAAATTTGGTCACGTGACCACTGGTAGTTTATTGCCGATCATTTATCTCGCGACCAAATTTATGACTAAACTATTTTAGTCATTTATTTGATCATTGATTTGGTCATATATTTAGTCATTTATTTGGTCATTTGGTAGTTTATTTGGTCATTTATTTAGTCATTAATTTGGTCATTGATTTGGTCATTAATTTAGTCATTGATTTGGTCATTAATTTAGTCATTTATTTAATTATTTAGTCATTTATTTAGTCATATATTTAGTCATATATTTGGTCATATATTTGGTTAATTTAGTCATTAATTTAGTAGTTTATTTAGTCATTTATTTGGTCGTATATTTGGTTAATCTAGTCATTTATTTAGTCATTTATTTGGTCGTATATTTGGTCATATATTTGGTTGTATATTTGGTCGTATATTTGGTTGTATATTTGGTCATATATTTAGTCATTAATTTAGTCATTTATTGAGTCATATATTTAGTCATATATTTAGTCATTAATTTAGTCATATATTTAGTCGTTGAAGTAGTCATTAATTTATTCGTATATTTAATCATTTATTTAGTCATAAAATGAAAAGTATTTTAAATAGCATAAATTTTATAATGTAAAAAAATCATCATATTAAACTTGAACTAATGCCAAAAAAACATCATATTAAATTTTATAATGCCAAAAAAACATCATATTCAAAGTATGCAATGTCAAAATATATATGTAAGATGTCGAATTTATCTAAAGAGTATATACGTAAATATAATTAAAAAATATCAAAGTTGTCTCAAATATAAAACATTGAGCCAAGATGTCTAACAACTAGTAAATGATAAACATGTTGACCAACTATGTCATTTTTTGCAAATATTTTAGTAGCCACCGTGTGAAGGTTCCCTCTTTCTCTTTTAGACGAACAGCTCCATCCATTTTGTCTTCATAAGCAAGGGGTACGTTACTTGTGACCTTTAAAATATTTACATTTGCATCTTCTGTTCCTTTCAAGTTGATTCCATGTAAAATAGATAGGGAGTGAATCCGCCCAATGCCCACAACATCACCATCATATGGATCCAACACCTTAACTTTATCCCCTTCTTTGAGTTTATCAACACATTTCTGCAAAAAGAAAAAAAAAATAACACATTATATTAATTACATAGGTAATGAAAGGCCACAAATATAGTATAATCATAAGACTCTAAATAAAAAAGACCAAAATTATTGTTCATTACTATTGCACTTCTCTTTTTTATGTTTAGGACTAAAGGTGACAACTTTAAAATTGCAAAACATAAAGAAGCATTTATAGTTCATCTAAAGACTAAAACAGTATAGATCATCCAAATAAGAGATGCTTTAATCTCTTATTGCATAATAAAAAGAAAAAATGTTCTTTATATCTAAAACTTGAAGAGAATTAGAAATTTTGACTAGCAAATATAAACAATGAAATAAATAATAAATACATAGCAATTCTGAAACATACTGAAGAGAGAATGTCTGATGAAGTTTAGGGACAACCCAAACCTTGGAGCTGTTCCCCAAACCTTGCACTACTGACTTGGGTCTAGGGGCATCATTCACCCAAGGATTACCTATATACTTGCTTCCAAATGGGAATAAAGAACATGTAAATCTCCTAGGATTTCAACTATCAGGATAAGAACTTGCACTTTCTTATGTTAGAATAATTTATATATAGATGCTAGATGCAACCATTTTGTCCCATACATTAGCATTAATAATTCCTAACCTCAATGGATAGTTTCTCTAAAGAAACAGGGACTAACCTAATGAAGGAAGATCATGAAGATGGTGAAGACTCAATAGATATGATTCCACCCAATTAATCAGTTCGACAGGCTAAGATGACACATTACTGAGAACAAGATTCCTAATTAAACTACCTTTAAAGTTAACATACAATGGTCCTAATTGTCTACCATCCAGGTAGCCTTATCAATAGGAACCCAACTCAACTCGAGGATTCTACAATGCCTTTGAATCAACTCAAGAAGTTAGGCTCAACTCAAAGTTCAATTGGTAGTCTCTAACTTTGGGAAACTAGCAAACCACTCCTTTTGAACAAGTTCACTTCCCTGAATCATTTCAAGCAACTTGTCAATTCATCTTGTCTTAGTTTCAACTTCACTCTCCTTGGGGAACACACCTAACTCAACCAAATCTTGATCTCTATACTCAAGGATGCCTCTGATCCTTCCAATGCTTCAACATCCTTCAAATAGCATGACTACAAAGTTCCGACCTCCACCAAAGAAGCCCTATCCTCCACTACCCTCCAAGACTCAAAGACCTGAAATAGTCTTGGTAGAGGACAAAATACCACCAACTTTCAACTTAGATTGTCTAGATACCCACATCTACACTCCCAACCAACAAACCGTCATGAAGTGGGTTAACACAACCTAGGGCTTTCTAGAAAAATCCCTTCCCTGTGATACACAAGTTTGAATTTGATTCAAACGCCTTCAAACACATCTCAATAAACATCTCCAACCCTTAACTACTCTCTTCAACCATCTAATCATGCCCAACCATGACTGGTGTTCTTCAAGTGCCCATTTCACTAGTTTTTACCAGGCTTTTCCTGTTCTTTATCCACTGGTGTCCATCCCTCCAGTTAAAATAACATATAATATGTACAATGCGTCATTGGCATCTCCCACCAAATCATAGTTGGCACAGTGGTGGGAATGCCTTACATTTTATGGAGGTTTCAAAACTTTATTTGCTGACTATACCCTATCACCAGTCACAATCTTTACACACCAGTCAGTCCCTTGGTGTTACAAACCAATAAGACAATAAGATTTTCACATAAATAGATAAAACTGATAGCTAAGAAATGATCCTATGCCATAGCCAAACCAATATCACATTAGATATGTCTTAACTAAGTCACTGTTACTAGAACTATTCCACAGGATAGTGATCTACAGGAAAACATGGAATTTCATTTTTATTGATTGAAACATCATACATTCGCTTCTCTTCCTCTCCAATCGACTCCTACTCTTGCAAAGAATGTGAGACTTTTGCATTCACAGAATACTCAGAGCATGTTGTTGTTTTGTCCTACTTCAGAGTGCACACATGATATTCTAAACTACCTTTGTATCTTTTTCAATGTCATGGGTGTCTCCCATTTTATGCTAATTGAGTTTTTAAATTGATTGCCACTGCTGGCAAGTACAATTTAGATAAGATATCTTGAATTCATGAGCACCCAATTCACATAGCATTTCCAAGAAGTGAATAGACTGACATTTTCGTCCATTCATGCCAATGGCTATCATCACTTTTCTGTTCAGATTCATTTTCACTTGTATGAATGTAGTGCTTCTACTCTCACTTGCTGAACCCAAAACTATAGAGATTTCCAAGCTTGAGAAAGCTCAAGGATTCACCATTTTCTTATATGGACAAGAATACAAGTACAAAGTTGTGGAGAACTTCTTCAGCAATATAGGCTACATTCTCCTAGAGGTGCAAATGACATGATTTCAGATTGATGGATTCTATGCATTAAACAATGTGTTCTTTTTTCTTTTTTTTTTGATAATCAGTAGTGTAACAGGATTCATCCAAAATGCCAAGTAGAAATAGTACCCATTGTAGTGCCAAGCTCAAATCATTTACAACACCCTTTGAAAACTATTCTGTTGATAACACCAAGGTTCCAGGTGACTACACTTGTTTTCTCTAATGATACTGCAATATATGATACCATTAGGATTACTGTTTATGCTTTCTTATCCCAAAACTAAATAGTTACATATTGGAAGCTTGATGATTAAAGATTCTTTAAAACTTATAGGCACATTTAGTCTGTCATTCTAATTGGTATAATTTTTCTTATCGATCTAATTAGTATTTTGTTGACTGTAACCTTCTTTCATTTGGTGGACTTCACAGTGTCATTTCTGGAGGTAAGTAAACTAATGTTATAAGCAATGAGATTTGGGTTATGATAGAGTGAAGTTCATTTTAATCTGAATGTGCTGAACTGATGCAGAGTTTTTGCAGTTACTAGGTGTACTAGATAACTTGAAAGGTGTAACATCAGAATCCACATCTTCTCCATGCCTGATGAAGTACATTGCTGATGGTGATGTTCAACAAATACATCAAGAAAACCCAGAATAGATTTTATAATTTTTTGCATTTCTGACTTCATCTTCAGTTGCAGAACAGAAATGCAATTATATTAGCATTGATCCTTTTAAGGAGCTAAAACCGTTGCAGGTAAAAACCCAAATCTAATCAAATGGCCAGTTCATGATCTTTATTAGAATGATTTCAATAGTTCATGATCTTTATAGAAAAAGTGAGGGTTTAGGCTTAAAAGAAAAAGTGAGGATTTTCTGATTTTCTCAACATGTTTTATTAACTTGTACAATGTCCTTTAGCTAAATATAGACTACTGATGAAATATGTTTTGAAGTATTGCATAGTGTGCAGAATGGATAAAGTATGTGGCAACAGTGATGGACTATGAAGGCAGGGCTAATACCATATTTAAAATGGTAAGAAAAAAGTTTTCTTGTTTCTGGTTAACTAGTGCTCTTCTAGAATGTTGAATTATCTTTATGTATTTATTCCAAAGAATTGGATCATCTTCATCAGCAAAAGGCTATCCATCATAGTTTGTGAAGTCACTTGACTTAATATAAGAATGTTGAATGAATTCTGATTTAAAACCTAATCTCATGTAGGTGGAGGAGAATTATTTGTGTTTAAGTGCATTGGTAGTGAATGCTTCCACAAAGCCAACTGTTGTATGGATGACATTTGACAAGGTATGCCAATTAAGTTCCTGAAACCCTAAGGAGGCATTCACACAAGAGCAATCAGCTTGCATACATTTGCAGTCCAAAAGTATTATGGAAACTTGCGCCACAGATAAATGTTCCTAATTATTATTAACTGAGAGCAAGGATTTTTCTTAGGTAATGACTGATACATAGAGAAGCCATTAGCCATATCAATTTATGGGTTTCTTGTAGTCAAGTTACTCCAAATTTATTGGAGGAGATTACTAGCAATTCTACACAAATAATATAGGATCTATAAAGAGATGTTTTAATAGTATTCATCTGTATACTTTTCACTAGTGCCCTTGGTGACCTTTTAAGATTTTATGGGACTATTCTGTGCATTCAGAGAAAATAGGCACCGAATAAAAGAAGTTCGACACATGCTGGGTAAAAGTCTAATATCCCAAATCCTATTTGTGCCCATGTTTACAATGTTGTCATTTCTCCTATCTATGTTTTGGATGAAGCATTAAAACACCAACAAGGCACCTCCATGGTTCACACCTTGGTTCTGGGGTGCTTTGATGTGTGATTTCAGGTATACAAATGCTTAGATCTGATGACTGTAACGAGAGAAATAATAGGGAACATATTGTGCTTTTAATTCATGTCTTAAGAGTGAATATTGTTTAACATTAGATCCATGCATTAGATAAATATGAACAATTTATGTCCAAAACATCAAGATAGAACAAAAATAGAATTAGAGAAATGAAAAATAGAGAACAATACATTCAATGGATAAAGCTAAGAGGAACAATTTTTCTATAAGCTATTTGAGTAAAATCAATAATGGGTATAGTGAGATTAAAATGTTGAGTTTGTTGTTCCTAGGTATTACAAAGATTAGGCTTGGATAATGATTCATGGAGAAGCCATTAGCCATTGTAATTTATGGGCTTTTTTGTGATAAAGCTACCCCAATTTTGTTGGAGGAGATTCTAGCAATTCTACACAAATGAGACAGGATCTAGATTTAGATGTTTTAATAGGATTCATTTGTATAGCCTCCAACTATAACCCATTTCTTATTTACACAGATTAGTGCCCTTGATGACCTTTTAAGATTTTATGGGACTGTTCTAGGCATGCAGAGAAGGTTCCCTAGGTGACCATTTAAAATTTTATGGGTCTGTTCAATGCATGCAGAGAATATAAGAACACTAAAACCAGACTTAGACACATGCTTGGTATAAGGATGATATCCTAGATCCTATTTGTGCCAATGCCTATGATGTAGTCATTTCTCTCATCAGAACACCAATAAAGCACCTCCATGGTTTAGACATTGGATCTTGGGGTCCTCTAATGTGCATTTTCAGGTACACAAATGTGCAGATATGATGACTGCAATGAGAGAAAGAATAGAGAAGAGCTTGTGCTTTCAACTCAATTTGGTTTAACCTCCATTCCAACTGTTGACAAAAAATAGCAAATGTAAATTCCTTGGACCATAAAAACCAAATCTAAATGCCTCGGCCATGCCGCAGAAACAGAGGAGTTGAGGGGATTTGGCTCAGTTTAGGAAAAAAATAATATAGCATTAAAGGTTGGTGTAGATTCATAACAAGATAAATATAGCATTTATCAAAATGTTGGTAAAAAATGTGTGTCATCATGTATGCAGGGCAACGAAATAATGCCTGCAAGCAGTGATAAGTGCACACATAACATATCTTCTCCTTTGGAACCCACCTTGGTACCTTGCAATGGTCTTATGATTGGATAACGTACATGATGAATAAGAAAAGCTTTGTAGAAATTTCCATCTTCTTTTGAGTTCTTTAAATTTCCAAGGTGATATTATCATGTAAACATACTTTCTTTCCATCGTTTTCTATAGTCAAGGGAAGAAAGTATTACCTGTAACACATGGAAACATATAAGCTGCTTTATCAGATGCTACTTGTTTGGAACATGCACTTTCTACTTATATTGCTATTCCTTATTGTTTTTGGTCTCATTGAAGGAGTCTATCTCTCAGCCACAAATGATAAAAATAAAATGGTATATGAACTTTAGACTTAATAAGACACAAATGATAAAAATAAAATGGTTTTGCCAAGGCCAAGAAGAGAGACTTTCTTAGTTTTTTGTACAACTAATAGTTTAAATTAACAACTAACAATCATATCCTAATCAGGTAAAGTTTATAGCACTCAACTCGAGTTTATCACTGCTAGTACTATAAATATCATGCACATCCTATTTGAAATCAGCATAATCACCATCATCATTGTCTTCTACTTTTCATTTTGCTTTCATATGTGTGCTCTGCATGTGGGTTTAATCATGAAAGGTTAACATAAGTCAAGTAAAAAATGCAAAAGCTATTAAAAAAATTTCATAATAACTATTATATTACCTCAGCTTCAACTGAACTATGATTGGGCTGCACATTCTTGTCCACTAGTTCATCATGATCACTATCGATATCGATAGCTTTGTTGGCATCAAGGTGTTTTTGTTTTTTTGTTGCTTTGGTAAAATTGTTCTGCATGTAGTTAAAATTGATAAAATCTTGGTAGAGAGGAAAGGTCATAAAATAATGGTGTGAAAATGCAATATCAACAATGCTATGTGTATGAGAATCAATGCTTAAGGATAGTGTTAATTTGTATATAAAAATTCATAAAAACATTGTTCAAAATGATTCTCTCAACAATGCAAAGCTACATTACTATGAACCAAACTTCACTCATCAATATAGCCTCTTACTTGATATGAATTCATAAAATTATGATCATTCCATGAAGAAACTATAGGCTGAACCGAGGAAGTCAACTGTGCAACTTTCTCAGTGAGACTATCTAAGTGCATCATTATATGTTCATACACTTCATTTGAGTTGACATGATTTGCAGAGGCTCTTACTGGGAGTTCCACAGATGGCTGCGAAGTTGCTGTTGACGAACTAGACTTCCACTTCATACTATTCTTAGATTTATTAGGATCTAGTTCTGCCATATAATTGACACTATCTTCTGCACCTGCTTTTCTATTATTGTTTTCCACCTAAAATACAATGTCAATTTTAACACAGCCAGTTCAATAAAAAAATTAAAATAGATAACATAATTTAAATTGAATCAAAAAGCCATACACTTACTCCAAATTTGTTTATTTTGGCCTACAACCCGCCTCGGCCAAATGTATATTCAGCCTTCACACTCTCTCTTGCTCTCTTTCCTTTATTACTCTTTGTCAAATATTCTTCAGAATGCATACTTTCTTTCAATTTTTTCCACTGTTTGGGAGATAGAGTGTTGTCTAAACTTTCTTTTCCCTCCATGATTGCTTTTCTACACAAGTATCTAAAATTATTCATTAGAAGTTTCATCTTGTGCTTGTAATATTTTCTCGAGATTTGTCCACCAATAGTGTCAAAGACATTTTCCATTTTTTGTATAACATTCTCCACATGGTGTGGATCTTGCTCTGCAAAATTTGATTTTCAAATATCCAAATGGGCCCTACATCTTACACCCAATTTAGAGGCCCACCTTGCAGCATTTTTCCCAATGGGTTCACCATCTCTTGACACCTCAACCAAGAATAGCTTCTTCTCTTCTAGTATCCTTTCTTTTGAATGCCTCTATGTAGATCTATATAAATCTTGACTCAATTTTTTTTTTTTAACTAAAGAAGACACATCTTCTGTTGAACCACTACCAACAGGTTCACTCTAAGGCACATCAGATGCAAGCGGACTCTCTTCATGACTTTCATTAGGTTGTACATCACCATGTGCTATATCAGGTTCCACATCATCAGAATTACCTTTTTCACCAACTACATTTGTTGGATCAAAAAAGCGTTGGTTTTTACGAACTGGCAACTTTGTAGCTTTATTTGCTACTTGTTCTTTCTCTTCTTTTTCTCTGCACTCTTTTTCTTTCCTGTAAAACCAAAAACAAATATTGTATCAAGTCTTATATACATAAATATTTTGCATATAAAATTTCATTAAATAGTATTAAACAAATAATATACTAGTCAGTAAATGTACAACTTGCCTATTTGTCAAACCAAGATGTGCAAAACATTCATTATTCTTGGCCACATGTTCTTCACGAAAGCACTCATAATCTGTTACTGGAATTTCAACATTATGATCACTATCATCTAATTTGTGCCTTGAATTCTTTCTCCTCATTCCCTAATGTCCAAAAAAAAAATAATGTATAAATTCCTGAAATAAGAGGTGATAAGTAGTAGCAGTGGTTATAACAAAGAGGCTATAGAAACAAGAAAACAACACACAACTATAAAAGTGGCACATAATAACTACAGCAGCGAAATAACAGCCAAATTAGAGAAACAGTTACATCAGATTGTTAAAGTAGGTATGCATTACTAGTTTTCTTTAGTTTACTACTTGAGATTCATTGGCCATGCAAGTTATAGAAGAGATTTTGGTGCAAGAGCACCTCAAACATTCAAACCAGGGCCTGAGATAAAGAAGACCTACAAAGTATTCAAGGAGGACCAGAGGAGTCAACAAGATAATCAGAGGCTAAGACAAATCAATTGAGAAGTACTGAAGCCTATAATGGCTTTTGATTTTCCAAATCCTAGAAATGGTTCAAATGGACCAAATTTTCTTTGTAAGGGGGACCAATAGAGTCCTTGGGTTAAATTGAAATATTTATTGTCTAGGAAAGTTTAATAATGATAAGGGATCCAAATTAGAAGGTTTAGTGGAATTCAATAAATTGTGAGTTGGAATTTTGAATTTTCATAATCCAATGGTTAGTTAGTATTTGGAGGGAGTTAGTGTTTAGTATTATCTTAGGTTTAAACCAAACTCCAACCGATGAAATTGGTTGAGTTAGTTATGTTATTCATCAGGGAGTCTTATTTGGGGAGTCTCTGTCACGGGACAGGGGAGAGGAGAATTTGTATATGGACTGGTGTATAATCGGTGAACCATTAAGCAATCAAATTTTCAGTTCTTGCA
The DNA here is from genome assembly GCA_027943335.1 of Chamaecyparis obtusa. NCBI lineage: Eukaryota > Viridiplantae > Streptophyta > Pinopsida > Cupressales > Cupressaceae > Chamaecyparis > Chamaecyparis obtusa. The sequence continues at coordinate 1,089,154 of BSBK01005648.1, read as the reverse complement.
GACTATTCTATTTGCTAGCATTTTAATTTGATTAGTCTGATTCCTATATATATATATTGAAAGGGTTTGCCAATCAGTTTTAATTGATAGTGAATGAATTTCACATTGTGTTAAAGCTGCTGTCGCACCAGTTGTGAAACAGTGTTCTATATCTTAATTTTCTGTTGCAGTAAAAGTTTAGGAATGATTAGAGTCATTCCATGAATAGATAGGCCTAATTCATGGAATGACATTTATTAACCTGTATTATAGAGGTTACTAACATTGCATATGCAGCACGGGAAAGAGTGACCACAGTGCGGAACAGTGAGGAAAGCACTGAAATTGGGTACCAAGTATTGCAGTGACTAGTCTAGCCACGCAAAGGATGTATTTTGTGTTTGAGGACAAGATATAATGTCCCATTTATGGTGAATTTATCACCAATTTGTTGCAGGATCACGCGGAGACAGTAAGTTGAGGAAGCCTAGTTGATAGGGGTTTGAAGACAAAATTGGGGATTTTGATGTTATAGTACCCGAGGGACTAATTGCTTGAGGAATTGGTCATTTGTAGTCATTTCCTAACTCTATTGGGAGTTTGGAGTGATAAGGATAAACAGAAAGGGGTGATGTTTTGTAATTTGGTTCATTTCATGCATTGAAAAAAAAATAGAGAGTCAGTCCATGGTAACTTTGTGGAAGACTGTAGCAAGTCAGGTTCCTGAAGCATTTGAGGGTTTTGAGGAGGCCAAACAATAATTACGGTATAAACAAATCTGCACCATTAATAACAGGTGCGAAATTAATATCAGAATATTGAAACCATCTCCCATGTTCATCTCTTTTGATTTCCTTATGATATATAGTAGTGACACAAGTAATTGAGAAGATCCCTGACACATAGAAGCAGTCCCACGAAGATGGGTATGGTCGCCAGCATCATAATAAGATAATACAAACCAATTGATTGACTTAAATTTTTAGTCATCGATGATTAGTACTAGAGCACAAGATCAATAAATATATTCAGGGAAGATGAAAGTCCTCAAGGAATTATCAGTGAGATGATTGGTAGCAATGAAATACGATTTGATATATATTTAATAAAATACCTAATCATTGAGAATATAAATGGCATATTTATTACCGATCAATCGATTCAGGAAATTATATCCAGCGAGAAAGATATATGAGAGTCACTGCATATTTTAGCAACTCACCATTCTAAAATTTATACATGTACTTTTATTGGGCTTACTATACATTCTTCCTAAGTACATCAAGGAAGCTCAAAGACAACACTATTTATGTATATATATGGGATATAACAGGAAAATATATGCAAACAGACTGAAGGCTGATTTATAAAAGATTGTATGCAAGGGATAAGAAAGATGGCGACAAGTGTATTCCTTACCTCTATATACACAAAGAATAGATGACAAATTTTGGAATGGATGAAACATTCTTTTAGATTCAGATCAATATTAATATCTAGGTTGATATAGTCCACAAAATCTTTAAGTAACAGATCATTATTCACATCTAGTTTATAAATATAATTGTAAGGAGCAGCTATAAGAGAAGTTCGTCTTGTATATTAAATTGCCATATAAGATACATCAGAGATCATAGTGGTCATTAAGTATAAATTTATTCTACAAGAACTAATCAATAAAGTTATTTCCAATTGTCTAAATCTGAGATACTAAGTGGCATTGAAATCAATAATTTGATATTGTTGACCTGGTATTAGCAATTCGCAAGATTATATTGGAATCAAGAACGTAATCCATAAAAGAATAAAGAATTCAAATTATTCATTCCTAAAATTCCAAGATATCTTAAGTCGGGACATTACAATCAATACTGAGCCTTACTACACTCATATCACATGTCATACTTACTTGCTACAACCAAATACAATGATATAAAAAACTTGCTACAACCAAATACAATGATATAACAAATGCATGACAGTCATAAAGCACACAAATTACCTCAGATTAGCAACCAAAGATGACGTTACAGATTCTTTACCTATGTGCATACTAAAGACATCATCAATAACTTTTAATGGCTTCTAGTGATAGAAATCAGATATCTAGGAGGCTGTGATGGCACCAAGAACACCTTAGATAAGATATTATCACTATTTCCAGTGAGGATGGTCCACTCCAAGGTCTGGAAATCATTCAGAACTTCTGCAGCAGGAGGTTGTTGAAGAGGTGTTTTGAAAAATAAAGGGATAGCTAGGAAAAGAAGATTCTTTCACGTTCAGCTCACACAAAACTTGTGGTCAAGATAGCTGCATGGATTATCTTGATATTTAAAGTGAAGCAAGAAAACAGTAAACTCAATCCTAGCTCGAGTAACCTTAAAAAAATAAAACTTGCATTTTGAAATACAAAGGTGCATAATGAGACTATAGAAGTCAACTGAGGACATGACTTGGGTAGAGTCCTAATGGAAGATGAGAGATACAATTGAGCTCATCTTGAACAAACTGAGAATTACCATTTGTATCCTCTTTTAGAGCAAGTTCATTGGCATTCCATCAAGAACACTTCTTTGACATGATATAACTTAGTGCACAGTTGTGATGGAATATGAGAGATTGAGTTGAATCCACCATGGACAGACTCAAAATTACCATTGTATCTACATTTTTTCTACACTTTTTGTCTGAGAAGGATATGGTCGCAATTTAAGGGAAATATGTTCCTCACAATCTGAAGATGTGGTGATCCTTTTAACTTCTCAATTTCTTGTGCTGCATGCACGAATTTGAATAAAATCTGTTCTTGCTAGTTGATCAATATTCTCTTGTTTTATCTTTTTGCAAGCCATTGGTGGGGGATCTAGTCTGTAGGTTGCTACGATTACAAGTTTACAGCCTGTAAATATGAAGTAAGTCTATTTGCATAGTTAAGGAAATTTGTCTCTTTTAAGTTGAGTTAATCAGACTTTAAAATTGAAACTTTCTTTAATGTGAAACTAAGAACTGCTTTATTAGAGCTTTCTGTGAGTTAGATTCAGACATCAATGGTGCAGGGGCACCTAGAACAGGGCCCTCACCAATGCTCTAAATTTTGGTTGTGTGATGCTCTTGATGATCTGTGTAAATAGAATAAAGGTCTATGGACCTCTTTTAGTTTTTGACAAAGCTAGTTTGGGTTTAGAAGGCCTTTAGGAGTTGATAGGCACCTTGGAAGACAGGGTCCTTACGAAAAATTAGCAATCCAACTTGGATTTTTAAAGTTGCAAAATTTTTTTTAGAGTGGAATCAAAGAATGAGATTTTTAGATTACCACTAAGGAGGGTTCAAAACCTTAGAAAGCTTCTAATAGGTTTATGAAGAAAGAAAATTGCAAACAATCCAAAAGTTGAAAAGTTGCAAAGTGCAACTTTGCAACTTTTGAAAAGTTGCTTGACAACATTTCGCCAATTCTCCTAAAATTATGGAAACTCCTTCTAAAGTGATGAGAACCCTAAATGTACTAGGGAATGACCTAAAAAGTCAAGATATGAAAAGAAAAACCCTAAGCTTTGTCAGTACGGTGTGTGGAAAGTACGGGCAGGTGACTGTGTAACTATTCTATGCTAAAACCAGACAATAGTGAATGAAAATAAGGGATTTTTGTATAACTTTTGATCTATTTTGATTTGGCAATGTAGTTGAGTTAGTTTATGATATATTTGTTTCAGTAAATTTGTGTGTAGTTGCATTTCTTTTACTTAGTTTGTAAATATTTCATGTGTGCCTGTTCACTGTCCTGAACCAGGCAGTTGGACTTGTAAGTTATGTTTCTCACTATCCCACCGTAGCATCAGTACATCCATTTGGGGATAGTGAGTAGGTTCAATGTACAATGTTTGTGTAGGAAGAGGGCCCTTCAAGACGAGAGGAGGCATTTATAAGCTCTTGCCCTAGGCGAGCATGAAGCAGCCCGACTAGGGAAACTAACTGTTGCAGAGCTTACAAAAACCAAGGCTGTGAAGGTGATGAACCAAGAAGTTATGGAGGAGGTTGGGGAGTAAATGAAGACCCCCTAGTGTCAAGGAGGAGCTTGTGGCAATCCCACAAAGTATCAAACTACCCTTAAGAACAGACAAGCCTAGAAAAGGTCTCAAAACCCTCCAAAACCCTCACTGTCAGTAGAGGTACAGTACGGTCGTTCCAAGACCCAAGACCAAGAAAATCTCTAAGGTTTTTCTAATTGAATGGAAGTCTCTTAAAAAATTATGTGTTGGTCAGTGCAGGAAAATGGAGCAATAGCGTGATTTCTCGGAGTAGGAGGGCTAATTGGGGCTCCCTCTAGTAGCCCTATTTTGGTAAGAAACTTGCAAAGCGGTAGAGAACCAAAGAGTCTAGAGTGAATCTAGGAACTGAAACAAACATTTTAAGAACCTTTGAATCATCTTCATAGCCTTGGAAGAAGTGTGCAAGATCTGTTGGAGAAAGACATAGGAGAAGTCTAGGAACATTGTGTGTTCCTCATCAAGCGTGCAAGACTACTAGAGGTCAAGTGACAGGTTTGCTAAAAGATATTGGAGAGGGGTTAAGGATCAGGGGATCTAATCTAGAAGAAGGTCCTATAGGTCCACTTGGTGTACTTGCAAGACACCTAAAGTCTTAGACAAAGACAAAGCAGCAGGAACTTGTGATTGGTTCAACTAACTCACTCTCCCTATCAATCAAGAACATTGTTTACCTAATATTGTGATTAATGTTTATTTATTAATATCTCATACTAACAAACAATTGATAATTGTAGGGAAAACATCATTGGGGGTTTTTGAGGATCCACCAGAAGCCAAGGAGAAAATGTATTCAAATGCTAAAGATGGTGTAACATTCCTTATAGTTGTTGAACCTTGCTGTGCAGATCATCTACGATTCTCCAAGTTCAACAATACTGTGGTATTTCCTTTGGATACTTCTAATGGATAATTTCAGACATCAAGTTCTTTTTGTATGAAACTACTACATTTGTAATCTGTAGTTTTAAACTTTTATCTTATAAATGTTCATCAGCTTTAGTATGATTAAGGAAGTTACCTTTATCACAGGATGAAAGTGAGCAGTTAGCATACTGGTACGGAGCTGGCAGCATTGAAACCTAATATGTTGTATTATGCTAATAAGTTAGTTTGCACTGCCACTTTCAGGTTCTTCTCAAAATTGTGATTTGGATAAATAAAGGAAACCAGCAAGACAATACAATATAATAAATAAGCATGGTGTCCCATTTCATTATTTTGATGCTAGATGTTATGATTCAAACTTCAATCAATAAATTAGTTTAGGGTCACCGAATAAACTGATCTAGATAATTGTCTTCCCCAGGAACTCAACAGAGTAAAGTCTTTCAAAGTCTAAAGATCAAGTGAACCATTGAAAAGCTACATGCTTAACAAATACCATTAAACACCTTTAGTTAATTGCTTTGCACACTATAGAATGATACAACAAAAAAATGAATGGCTTTACCATCTAACAATGAGCATTTTGACAATTGCAGTAATCATTGAGCCCAAAGAGAAGCACAACAGCAAAGAACATATATAAATTAAACAACAATTAAAAAATACATGCTAATAAAAATAAGAAGATAATGATGGCATTAGTCTTCATTTCTCAATCTTTTTATTTCTTTACCAAAAATAAGTATCAGTCTAAAGGTCTATGTCCTTAAAACATAGAATAGTCTAGAAACAACATAAAAGTCTTAAATAAAAGATCATAAAATTGGCCTCATCAATAATCATCTGCATTTCCAGCAAGATCAAAAACTTGATCACTTGTATCTACATCTGTTTGATTTTCTTCCTCATCCTCATTTGTGACTTGCAATATATTCCCTCTCTCAATTTCTTCATTGGTAATCAAAATCTCTTCTTCAAACAATCCCTCATAATTGTCTTCATCCACTTCAAATGTTTCTTGTAAATTAACAAATTGTCCATCAGGCATTACATTGACAACTTCCATAAACTTTCATCTCAAACGAGACTCTATTTGAATGACATATGACCAACCTGGGCTTCTTACATCATCAATTAAAAATGATTGATTAATTTGAAGAGGGGAGACATATGGCTCATCCGTCTCTTATAAAAATTGTCGTGTATTTGCACGTATAAATCCATACTCATCAAATTGTACTGCAGATGGTCGAATCGATTTACATTTTAATAATATAGGACTGTTTTCACCAAAATCCACTTGAATAATTTCTTGGATGAATCCAACATAAAATTTCTTCTCAATTTGATGAAGAAATTCAACACTAACAACACAATCACAATTTGTCTTTCCTTTGTCCTTTTCTTCCACTCTCAAATGACTGCCATAGGCCCACACCCCACTAAAACGTATAGCCCATATATGTGGAGATTGTGAAAGCTCACTTTCCTCTATTGTTATATATTGACCTTCTTCTTTTGCATCATTGATTGCATTAAAAATCCATTCTTCAAATTTTGGAAAAGAATCGCCTCCAATAAAATTATGACATCTGCGCTTTTGAGGTTGATGCTGCATCCAAATTTGATTCTCTTCTTCATATTTTCTACATAAAATAATGACATACAAATATTAAGATTAATAATATGAATGTGTAAATGCAATTGAGTAAAAAAATTAGTGTAATTTTTTTACCTGCGCCACTTGTCAAATGAAGATGTGTTTTGAAGAATAAAGGCATGTATTGCACTTCTTTCTTGATATGAGAGCTTGACGCAACTTCCATTGCCTTCTAATAGTTCACCTGCAACTCTCTCATCTTCTTCATCATCCCATACACGTCGATTGACATTTTTAAAATCCTTCATATATTCTATGCAAAAACCCATGGCCTCTTGCATTGAATATCCCTCAGACATGCTGCCTTCTGGTTTTGCCCTAGTATGGACAAATTTTTTCAAAACTTTCATATATCATTCTATAGGATACATCCATCTCATTCTTATTGGACCACAATACTCTAGTTCATATTCTAGATGTATCAAAAGATGCATAGAAATGTCAAAAATTGCTGGTGGAAATTCTTGCTCCAATAGACAAAGGACTTCAACAACCTCCTCTCTCAAACTATCAAAGTTTGAAGGATCTAATACATGTAAACTCATTCTCTTTAATATTAGGCCTAACCTTATAATTTCCAATCTTGGCCCCTTTACCAAACCTAATATATTTACCACAATAGGTAAAATATTCTCGATTATGACATGATAGTCATGGGTCTTGAGGCCTCTTATGCCATTAATGTTAGTTTGGCTAATAATGTTGTTGCTCACATATCCAGTGGGAAAGTGGGTCTGAGACATCAACTGTAAGAATTGTGTACATTGTTCCTTTGTTCAGACATAAGGAGCACTAGGTTTTCTATATTTTTCATTATCATATTTTTTAACCCAAAGATTTCGACGAATCTTTATTTCTCGAAAGTCTTCACAAGATGAAATAGTATCAAAAGAGCCAAAAGAAGTTTCTATAATAGCATAAGCTATATTTTTCTCAGTATGCATAAAGTCAACAGTATGCCTAATAGCTATATCCTTAAAGTATGGCAACTTATACAATATGCACAACTATTTTACACCACTTTCATTACATGGATCATATCTACTTCCAGCAATCCCAACATTTTCAATAAATGACATTCTTTTTAGTCCATTCTCAACAATGTAATCACCTGTTATTAGCAATGGCACTTCACGATTCTCTTCTTGACCATTGAAACATGTTTTTTGTCGGCGATATGGATGATCCATTTTAAGGTAAGCATGATGTCCACAATAAATACACTTACGCAAACTTCTTGAGTGCCTCACAAAATCCTTAAATTTGCAAGTAGGACATCCATGGTATCCATGAATAGAGAGACCAGACAATGTGCCATATGTAGGAAGATCATGAATTGTAAACAATAAGGAAGCTTTTAAAGTGAATTTGATTGAATGACCATCCCTTAAACACTGAAATGCTTCAATTCCATTCCACAATTCCATTAGCTCATCATATAATGGCTCTAGATAAGCATCTATTGTATCTGAAGTCACACTTTTCTTTCTCGGTATAATCAGTGATAACATTAATAAAAATGGTTTAGTTGCTAACCATGGAGGCAAGTTATAATTTATTAGAAACACTGGCCAAGTTGACCATTTGGTACTCTGATTTGAGAATGGGTTCACCCCATCTAGAGCCAAACCCAACCTTATATTATGAGGATCTTGAGAAAAATCAGGCCATTTTTTATCAAATTCCATCCATGTCTTAGAGTCTGGAACATGTCATTGTTTTCCATCAGTGCTCTTATTTTGGGCATGCCACTGCATAAGTTTAGAAATGTCTCTGCACCTATACATTCAGAGTAATCACAGGATTATTAGAAAGTGGCGAAGAACCTTTCTAGGAACCACAACTGATTTCAAACCTTGTCTATACCTCGTTTCATGACATTTCGGACATTCACTCTCATTTGCAAGATTTTTATGAAATAATACACAACCATTCACACATGTGTGGATATTTTCATACCCCAAGCCGAGCTTACTGATTTGATTTTTACATTGACTTCGTTGCTTTGGCAATGTGGAGTCAGCTGGTAATAATGAAGTTAATAATGTCAATAATTGATCTACACTCTCATTTGTCCAACCATGCACCACTTGCAAGTTAAGAATTTGAAGAATTGTTGTCAAATGGATTAACTTGTAATTAGCATAAATAGGCTTTAAAGCATACTCCATTGACTTGGCCCAATCATCATTTAGACCCTCATTTAGCATTCTATCAACTTCAAACCCTTCGTCAAACATTTCTGCCTCTTCATTTATGTTTGTTTCTTCTTCATCTCTGATTGTCTGTAATTCTATCATATCTTCATAATAATTGTAAGCCCAAGGGCTTATACCACTGTACCCATATCTTATCATATGTCGATAAATCACATTTCTCTTTTTCACCTTTCCACCAAGACAATTTTTACATGGACATGGATATTTGTCAATGTCCCCCTCATCAGCTACTCTCTCATCATATGCATGATATTGATCCATAGTCAACCTATGATGTTCAACCATCTGTAATATTCTGCATTCCAATAAAAGAAAGAAGAGGATATAATGATTCATTGTTGTGACATCTATCTTACATTCATTTTGAGTTTACCTAGTGAGAATGGAATATGTCTGTGTTTCAGGTTTCAAATTACCTCTGAATTTGCTGGAGAGGGCCTTGCTAACTTCAAATTTGTTGCAACAAATTCTGAATTCCTTACCTGCCTTTTCAAAAGTCTCCAAGTCCTATCTAAGCAAGCTTTATCACCCATGCAAGTGCTTCAATACCTGTCCATGAGAATAAAAAATGTTAACAAATATGATGAACATGTATTAACAACTTATGAATCAAATTAAAGATGAGTGGAAAATCATTGCAAAAACTATATCTTAATCATAATCTATAAGGATATGTCATTGCCAATGTACTAAAAGTTGGTTCTTGGATGCCTGCAAATTTACTTATGATAAATAAGTTGTAATAAAGGGTGGAACTTGGTTCATTTTTAGTTTTCCTTGTTCCAATCTATCCAAGCACCAACAATCCTAGGTCACCTAGTGTACCTAGTGCCTCCAATACTCTGAATCTGACATTGTGTTTTGTTGAAATTTCAGCCAGATTTGGTACTATTTACAGGCATGTATGCTACTTTGCTTGACTTATCTATCTCTAAAGCTTCTGTAACTGATGAAAACTTGCCTTTTGAGTATGCTCCATGTCTTGTTATCTTCTTTGCACGTTAAAAACAATTTCTAATGAACAGGTTGCAAGAACCGTTCTGAAGTGGTGGTGTCCACATAGTCGTATGATAATTGGTATTAAAGCCGATAACATGTATGTGAAACCAGGCTTGTTAAATGGTTACCAAGAACCATTTTCCAATGAATAAGGTGGTGAAATGCAAGTAGTTGTTCCTATCCACATCGATCCCAAGTGATGTGTTTCAATAGTCTTCGTGAGAGGACTAATAGTAGAGTACCTTGAATTTGGGAGAAACTAAATTATATGAAGTATCATTCCGAGAGTGATCAATGAACTATTATGGTCGACCAGTATGTTCGAGTACTGTGTGGCTCAGTTTTGAACATAGTAAAGGTGGCGAGCATCTATGCTTATGTGCATTCTTGAATTGGTAACAATCACCATGTTGATGGGGCATAACTTGAAGTTGGTTTATTATTAGTCCCTGCCTTTTATGGTGGGGACTAATGTTTTCAACGTGCTTTAGAGTATTAATATGTTCCTTGGAAATCAGGAAAACTTGTTTAAATTGCAATTATCCCATGGTCACTGCGAATTTATTTATTTAAATGAAATTTTTATTTTTAATTCCTCATTTCCTATTGGCTATGCTGGATTTTCCCAGCAGTCTTTTCCTTTTTCTTGTGAGAAAATTCAACAGAAATAGGTGGGTGTTCGTGGCAACCTGCAACATTATAGGGCATAAACGTTCCATGTATTTGCATGTACCTAACTAGGCAACAACTTCGGGTGGCGGGTGGCATCAACGTGGAGCGTCTCAGAATATTTTGCACTATTATTAGAAATTACGATGGCCTGATGCAAGTTGTTTGTAGTTCTAATCAATGGTGTTATAGGGAGATTGCACACTAGCAAGATAGGAGCCATATATGTCTCAGGATATGAACATGCAAGATCTGAGGTATATTATTTATTAAAGTGGATTTAGTTAAATTCAGCTGAGATTTGATAAGTTGTGTTGCCACTTTAGAATATGCAAAAGCCTATAAAATCTTTTCTTCTAAAACATTGAACTAGTAATTTAACCCATCTTACCTGACAAGGAAGAGATGACTTCAATTTTCTTTTTTGGGTTGCAGGATATTTGTGGGAACATGGAATGTAGGAGGTGAAGCACCCCATAGTGGCCTCAATTTGGATGAATAGGTACAACCATCATCAACTCCTGCAGACATCTACATTTTTGGGTATATACAAAATTCACTCATTTCATCCAATTCACTTTTATAAACATGAAAATATATTTCCCTTTAGTTGTCACGTGGGTTTCACTTCATGGGTAAGTCTTTTTGTTAGATGCATACAGATAATCCTGTTGGGTGATTCCTCCTTTGGCTGTGAGTGTTCATCCAGTCGTTGGGGTTGCTTTGAAGTGGCCCTTGCTCATCTACCTTCTAGAAATTGTCAAATGGAATCTCTTCTCACTGTCTTTAAGTGCAGGTGTAGTATAACAACTGTGCATGTGTAGTGTGCATTTGAGGTCTAAAAATAAATAGAGTTCATGCTTTTTTTTTTTTTTTGGGGGGGGGGGGGGGGGCGGGGGGTTGAATACCCCAACATACTGAATGTTCGATTTTACTGCATGCTGACCATCCCCAACATCAACAACTGAAAATAAACAATAAGATTACCCGAGGCACACTAATCAAAAGCTTGGAATCTGAACAAATAAGATACCATGAATTAAGTGTATGTTGAGAAATGTTGGCAATGGGAGTAGTTGTTTTAAAGGTATTTAGTTTTCTGTCAATTAGTTTCATGAATTAGGAACATCAATTTTCTAATAAACAATATAATGTTTGTTTTTCTCCTATTCATTTTTATAGTTTTATGATTTTATCAATAACTCCTCCAACTTCAAAAATAAGAGATTGCAGCTGCAAAAACTAAGTTTTCAATACCAAAACCTGAACCTTTTACTCAAAAACTTGATTTTGAACATTGGATATAGTGATAGAATAATTAATAAATTGAGAAACTCCAGAAACAAGATCGAAAGAGCTCCCTTAGCCTTCAACAGTATCCTCTACAATGGGAACATTAGTCACATAAAGCCATACATTATAAGAAATAAAAAGCTAAAATTCATGGTAATCCTATTTTAAAAAAACATAGAGACATCACTGATTAAGGCTCCACATAACTTGAATCCCATATTTTACAAAAACCTCTCTTTAAAAAGTAAACTATCCCATTTTAATTGCATTTAGTTACTACGCCATATACATACATAACTAAAACAAATTCATGCTTAAAATGTATTTGTTATCAAAATTATTAGTTTATATATTACTTAAAAATTACAAGATAATAAATATATTTAATTAATTAAAAACCTACTAACTAATCAAACATCAACCAATTGCACGCTTAAAAAAATGTAGCGGCCTTTCAAAAATAAGTTTTCCCATGACGTTTTCAATTGTTGACATTGATATTCTCTCTCTCTCTCAAGAGATGTCCTATTCCTTAGTTTTAACCCATTTTTGCATCTAAATTGATTTTGCAGGTTTCAGGAAATTGTCCCATTGAATGCTGGGAACATATTGGGTGTAGAAGACAATGGCCCTCTACAAAATGGTTAGCTCTTATTTGCCAAACATTGAACAAAAATAGAAATCAAAGAAGCCGTTTTACATCTTGTAGAAGGGATGGACCAATAGCTTTAGGGGATCAACTTTACAGTTTTGATTTAGATTTTGAAGGTTCTCAAGGGCCTAAGAATTCTGCTCTCTTTGGGTCAGTTTCATCAGAAGATGAAAGTGCTTTCATTGGGAGAGAATCACCCTATACTCTTTACCGTAGTCCAATTTCATACAGTTCTTCATCAGATAGATCCTCATCCAACTTGGGTGAGATGAATCACAACTTCAATTCAAGTGGGCCAAATTACTATTTGGTAGCTAGCAAATAGATGGTTGGTATATTTCTCTCTGTTTGGGTGCTTAATGATCTGAGACAACATGCTAGAGATATAAAAGTCTCTTTGTGTTGGTTGTGGGCTAATGGGGTACCTTGGCAACAAGGTAAGTGTTAGTAAACAGATTTTTCATTTCTTGTTTCTTGTGGAAATAACTCTTAATGCCCAAATGATGAACAATATCTAGTTACAACAGTTGAAAAGCCATTTTCTGATTATCGGCTTTTCTCTGAATTGGTAGGTACAACTCCCTATGTGTATGATATTCAAAGAATAATGTTTTGCTCTTAAATCTAAGCCGGGGTATGCTCTTAACTTGAGAGTAGAAGAGGCAAACTGAATTAAGCCTAAACATGACTTAACCCAGGCAGGAAAATCTCTCAAATCTAAAACCAAGCAGCAAACTCACAAATCCTATGAATTTATATGCTCAACATCTACCTACAGAAATGTAAATGAAATGATTAAAGACTTCTAATGAATCCTTCCCTGAATATCCCAAAGCACATCCTACTGTGCTTTATTCATATCCTCATGACAAAGGAATGAAACATCCTTTCCTTCCTACTGTAATTCGGATTAAAAGAAAGAATCATAGAATCAACAATTTCTAACTAAATGGAATAGAAAATCATTGACATAAAACACCCTTCAATTGATTCTGCAATATCAAGTCTCTTACACCAACAATTTTGCCGACCTTTTTATTTACTTTTTCAACAATATATATAGAGATTACAATGTACAATCTCTCATGAGAATGTGAGATGTTTCAAATTCCAGAATCTGGAAAGATTGGAGACTAGCACTTTTGAAACTACAAACAAAAGAGCCAAAAAGACTTTGTCTCTTCATCTAACTTGCCTTCGAGAATGTGAAATGAAAAGACTTCATCCTTCTTAGATGCATAAGGAACGTCTGGCATTACCTCTAACCACGACTTCATTTGATATTCAAAAGCATTGATCCACTGTTTTATTGTAGCAATTATCCTTTAAAAATAACCAAAAACTCATTCCTTTCATAAGATCAAAATCATTGATTCCTACATTTTATGATTTAATTGTGTTCAACATTCTTCAAAATATGAGACAATAACACCACTTATCGAGTCCTCATTATGGGAATTGCACCCTTCAAGTACGATTTCTGCAATAGCGAAGTAGTGGATTAACCATTCTCCACCTGTCAACTTTAAGCGCTTACGCTAAAGCACATGCCGAATACTTTTAAAATAATAATCTTTTAATTGTTTTTCATTTATGTGCTGGACATGTGGTGAGATCCCGCTTCACCGCAAAGGATCTTCCACACCATAGCGAAAAAGTGGCACCCATTGATGTAGTATCACAAACAAACTCTTTCCGGACCCACCAAGCTACGTGTCTTCATCCTGCCAAGCATCTTTGATGACTTACGTTGTCGCATGATCACATGGTATTATTTTAATTCAAGCGATCATGTGACTGCCCTATGATTGGCTCACGTGGATCCAGCATGGCATAGTTACTTGACTTACATTGTCTTTTCATTGTCTTTTCATTGACTTTCCACACCACTCGGGCTTTCATCGTCGCATCTACACTGTTGGCGTAAGTGGGTCCCAACAGAGTGCATTCACCAGCCCAAGTTTCCATTGTCACATGATTGCATAGCAATATTTTAATTCATGTGATCATGCGACTGCTCTATGATTGGTGCCCGTGGGTCCAGCAAAGCATATCTTATTTAACCTTCACTTGGTGACTTACGTTGTCTTTCGTTACCAAAGATGGGCCCGCTGGGATAGGTGGCACCTTGTTGCTATTTTGCATTTGTTATTTTTCGAGCATCTTTCTATTGTGAAATTCTGACCATTGTTGGATTGAAACCTTGGTTGATTTAAACCATCGATACGATGTCATAACTTAGGTCCCGCTAAGAAATAGGGCCCACTAATCTGCATGTGCTTAAATTCTCAACTTAAGTGCCTCTTTCCCACCTAACCGGTTGCACTTCATGCCTTGTCACATGATCGCAAGGCGGTTCTCTCAATCATGCAATCATGTGACCATGCCTACCACAGGGCTTTATTTTCAACATCAAATCACACACTCATTGTTTGGATCATCGTGACTTGATGTATCATCATGTACCTTCAAATGGAGAGAATCACCAACTATAGTTGACTGTTAAAAATGCCTAACTCAGCTTTGTCACATTGAAAAATGCATAGCCGGAGTTCTAAAAGAACTCATTTCATCACACTGTCATATGAAGTAGAATTTTGAATAATTCAATGCCAACTCTGTTACGACATCAATCATAGGAAAAGTCTTTCCTTTGATGCTTGGAGATCATGATTCAAAATCATCCTTTCATCTGAGAAAGAGAATCAATAGGAACATATAATCCTTGCCAGGTTGGGATCTATAACCTACCCATTATGACAAGACTTCCAAATAACCCACCTAGCTTATAAATGAGAGGGCAAGAGAAAGGGAAACCCAACAATGATAGCCTACCTATGAAGGACATTAGACCTAGACTCAACCATGACCAGACCTGATTATAAGATCAAAGTCTTCCACTTTGACAGCATGATTATGGGGTGAAAAGTGGGGCAACAACTGGCTCTGACTGGGGACTTGAACATTCCCATGTTTTAAAAATGAATCCTGAATCTCTGGTTTCACAAAAAGGTAAACAAAGAGGATGACAACACAACAAAATTGAAGTAGGAACAAAGGAAAAGGAAACAAGGAAAAAAAACTAACCTAGAGAACACAAAAGGAGCAAAACACAACTATGTACAATACAGGGGTTACCTGTTTTCAATTTGCCATTTGATAAAGTTTCAAGTCCTGACCATTGAAGGTCAGCGGTAGTTCCTCACCATCTTGATAAGCCAACTTGAAAGAATTATTTCCCAATGCTTGATGAATCACAAATGGTCCTTTCCACAGGCTGTCAAACTTCTTATACATTCCTTTAGGAGCATTATGTTTATCCCACAATAGCACACTATCACCTATCATGAATTTCCATGGCCTTGCCTTCCTATCAAATATCTCCTTCACTCACATCTGATGTTGAGTGATATGATCAACTATCTCTGCTCTTTCCTCTTCCAGCTTGCTCAAATAAAGAATCCTTTTTTCTAGACCATCTTTATAGATGTCATCTTCAATCACCATCCTTAATTTGTTTGTGGCTAGTTCCAAAGGTAGAGGAAGATTTGCTTTGGTCCCATAAACAAGCTCAAAAGGTGATACACCAATTGCTCTTTTTGGTGTTACCCTGTCTACCCACAATGCCTCATGAATCTTTTTATGCGAATTTTTTTGATTATCTGATACTAACTTCTTAACAATATTGATCAGATTTTTGTTACTGGATTCGGCCTGGCCGTTTCCTTGTGGGAAATAATCTGATGAATGACCAACAGTAATTCCATATTCAAAACAAAAACTAGTGATTTCAAGTGAAGAAAAATAAGTGGCATTATCCATCACTAATTTAAGTGGAACACCAAACTGGACCAATATATTTTCTTTAAGAAATTCACATACCACTTCAGAAGTTGTCGCCTTGGTTGCCTTGGCTTCCACCCACTTGGTGAAGTAGTCAGTGGTGGTGATTATGTACCGATGACCAGCGCTGGATACTGGATTGATTGGCCTGATGAAATCAAGGCCCCATTGTTGGAAAGGTTCTTCAATAATGACAGGCTTCAATGGAAGAGAAGCTAATTGAGGACACCCTATAAACATTCTGCATTTTTCACACTTGGCTACCCAGGCATATGCATCTCTGAACATACCGGGCCAATAATAACATTGTCTTAGTATTTTAAATGCTGTTACTGAAGATGAAAAGTGCCCTCCACAGGCCTTGTCATAAAAAGTCTTCAATAATTTTTCCTACTACTGCTTATCTACACATCTGAGGAAAGTGCCATCAATTGCCTTCTTGAATAGCTTGCCATCCCAAATCACAAACTTAGCTACCTTTAACCTAAGATCTCTTCTTTGTCTTGACATCATGCCTTCTGGACATTCTCCATATGCTAGGAAGTAAGCAATGTCTTCAAACCATGTGTCCCGAAGACCCACAGCTAGAACTAGTTATTTTTCTTCAGATCCTTCTGGTTCTTTTTCAGCTTTACCCTCTGCAATTGCTCTACACAAAGCATTACCCTTTATCAATTTGGTAGGGAAAATTTCTATATCATATTCTTGCATTTTTGCTATCCATGAACCTCTGGTATCACATCCCACCTCTTGCTATGTCAGCACACTTTTAACTGCTACATCCGACACATAAACTATAGAAAGTGAATGCAAGATGTAAAATCTGAAGTTTTTCAATGCCTTGACTACCGAAAATGCATGCTTTCAATCTGAGAATATTTTAACTCATGATTTTTCGGAGGAATGCTCATAAAAGCAATTGGAGCTTATATGTCTTCATCATTTTTCTGCATTAGTATGGTGGATAAAGTATGTTCAGAGGCATAACAGTAAATAATAAAATCTCTGCTATAATCTGGATGACATAATACTGGAGCATGAGCAATGGCATTTTTAATATTTTGAAAAGCTTGCTTACCTTCTTCACTCCACTTAAAATTTGAATTACCTTTCATCATATCTATGATGCATTTAGTTGTTTCAGCAAAGTCTGGTACAAAACACCTCAAGAAATTGACTTGGCCAAAGAATGATTTAACTCCCATTTTATTTACTGGCAAACTTAATCTTTTGATGGCTTCAACATGCTCCAGATCAATTCTGATTCCTTCTTGAGAGACTATATGGCCAAGAAGTTTTCCTTTCATTACACAAAACACAGACTTCTTTGGATTGAGAGAAATCCCATCATCTCGACATCTCTGCAATACTTTTCTCAAATCCTCAATGTGATCCTTTCTTTTCTTTGAAAATACAGTAAGATCATCTAAATATATTACTATGATTTGATCCTTCAAATCAGAAAATGTCTTACTCATGCATCTTTGAAAGGTGGCACCAGCATTGATGAGCCCAAAAGGCATCCGATGGTATGCAAATGTACCCCATGGTGTAGTAAATGCCATCTTATGCTGATATTTTTCTTCAACTTCAACCTGATTGTAACTGGAAAATCCATCAAGCATGGACATCATTTTTGATCCAGCCACTGTCTGTAGCAAGTAATCCATATTGGGAAGTGCAAAGTTATCCTTAAGAGATGCCTGATTCAAATTCTAGAAATCAACACAAATTCTAATTTCTCCATTCTTCTTCCGCACTGGCACTATATTAGCTATCCATGTGGAGTGATGGATAAGATAAATGATCCGAGCTTTCAGCATTTTATCCACCTCTCAGAATATGGCATCTGCAACTTTAGGATTATAATTTCTTTTCTTCTGTCAGAAAGGCACTGCATCAGGCTTCAAAGGAATTTGATGTTTCACTTTTCCACCTCCATAGCTTTTCAAATCTTTGTAGCTCCAAGCAAAAATGTCTCTGTATTCTAGAAAGAGTAGCCTGGCAACTTCTTTCTCTTCAAGCGAACAACATTTACCAATATTAATCAACTTAAGATTATCATTATCATCAATATTTACTCCTTCATACTCACCAGTGTTAGGCTCTTTTCTATTTTATATAAGCATCATGCCTATTAAACAACTTCTCTAAAGATACAAAATAAGGAGGAACAATATCACCTGGTACTTGAACTTCGTTAACTTGTTTTTCATTTAATCCATGGATGGAATGTTCCTCATCTTTTTCATGCTGATATTCAAAACTGATTTTGCCATTTTCTAGAAACAATTGCAAGCTTTTTTCATCCTCAAACACTTGCCATGAATCTATATTATCTGGGACAGCAGCTCGATATACAACTTCAATTTGATATTTCTTGTTTTTAAAGTCCAGATGAGGCAACAACAAAGATGCAGAGACAAACAATGAATTAGCTTTGGTATTTAGCTCTCTTGGTATTGCTTCAATAGAAAAGGCATCCAGACCTTCTATCTGATCCCAAACTTTATTTCTGTAGTTTTTTAATCTGTGATTCTTCATTGAATATTGTCCTCTAACCTGTCTCACAATAAGCTCTGCATCACCTCGAGCCTTCAACACTTTAACACCTTTTTCTTTTGTTGCTGCTAATCCCAGTAGTAAGGCTTCATATTCAATGGTATTATTGGTATTTCCGAACTCTAATTTGAATGCCATAGGTTTAGGTTCTCCTTGAGAAGGAATCAATACAACACTTACACCTGATCCTGATGAAGAATAACTTCCATCAAATTCAAGAACCCATAAGTCTGATAATTCCTTTTCTTCACTTGATTTCTTTTCATTACCATCTTCATCCTTATTCCCGTTTAGAGATTCTTTAGTAAACAACATGTAATTACCAAATTCTAGTTCTTTATAAAGTATTTGAGCCTTAGGATTATCTGATTTCATGACTGTATACTTCACCTTTTCCTCAGGCTCCAATCTGATTTTCTTATTCCCAATTGGTATGACAGCATGAGACCAATCCAACTTTATTTCCCCTCCTAGGTCTCTACAAAAACCTCTACTTAAGAGAAGCCCATAACTTGCTGGAATGTCAGCTACCAGGATAGTCATCAATAATTTCTTTTTAGGATGACATGCCAAAGCCACCTGTGCATCCTTGATTTGGCCAATTAAAGGAACTTGTTTGGCATCCATTGAATAACATTTCCCATACACCTTAGTGAGATTAAGATTCAAAGCTTTGGCTACAGAATAAGGCATGACATTATCTGATGCACTTGAATCTATTATACAATTACTTAATTTGCATCCATTAACATAGAGTGAAACATAGAAGGGAGGAGGTTTTTGTCTAGGCGACGTTGCTAACACAGTAGATTCTTCTTCTTTAAACAAATTAGTTATCAACGTCTCATCCCCTTCTACCACAATAGCACTATTATTTAATTCTCAAACATTTCCTTTACACCGTTCTACTAATATTTTAAATTCTAAAGGATGCGATTTTAAATAATCCAGAAAAGAAATCTGAATTTTAGATTCTTCAAAGAATTTAACAACATCAAAAGATAATTTATCTTTACCTGGCTTAGAGCTTGACACCTTCTGATCAGTATCAACACTGTTTATCATAGGACTAGGATCACTTTTATGAGGCTGGCTGGAAGACTAATTTTTTAATTTTTGATTCTGAGTGAGCACCGTATATGAATTTCCATCAATAGTAGCAAAACATTAACCTTTAGATTAAGAATCAGATTCATACTCCACAAATAAATTTCTAGAGTCGCCAGTTGAGTATGTATAATTTTCTTCAACAGGAGCTGCTATATTCAGTTCATTGGTGGTCAATAACTGCATCATACGAGCAATTCCCAGATAGTTCTCATTAGTGTGATCTGTAGTCAAATGAAACACACACATGTTTCATTTTTTTGGTGCGGCTTCAATCTGCAACCTAGGTTGAGGGCCTGTAAGTTGTAGAAATCTATTGTCCATGTTTCTTCCAGGCATATTCTAAAAATTACGTTGATTAGAATTATTGAATCCTGGTAATTGCCTTTTCATAGAAATCAATTCATTGGACAATTTTTGAATCATTTCATCAGATGATGAGGTACTACTTGAACTTCCTTTATTTTGTAACTCTCTTTTCCATTTTCCTACTGAAATTAAATCTTCTTCACATTCGATAGCTTTCTTTTGTGCATCCGCTAAATCTATGGGATGTGCCTTTCTCAACTCATAATTGATATCTGGAGGCATTGCACTTATGAAAAATGTTTTAAGAGTACCAACAATAGGTCTGTCTGCAACAGGGATTCTACTAACAATCTTATTAAAGGCAGCTACAAAATCCCTCATGCTCATTTGAGGCTATTTTTTGATGGATGTCAATTGTGTCAATAAATGATGCTCATCTTCTGCTATCTTAAAATGATCCTCAAATGTTGTTCTCATCACATTCCAATTGGTGATAGAACCATCATCTAGATGATAAAACCAATCCGCTGCACTGTTTGTTAAAGTCTCAACAAATAATCTCATAGCAATGTCCTCATGTGCCACCCCTAAAATATGAGTAGCAACAAAGAAGGCTTTAATATGTTCATCAGTGGTGACTTTCCCATCTCTTGAAAACTTAGGGAAATTTTTTCTTGATCCAGCAGGGAGTGGATGATAAGCTGCTAGTGCTAATGGTCCTACTATAGCAACCCATGGAGCAGCCATGACAGTCCTAGCACAGTATGGTGGAAAATTAACAACTGGGGGAGTAGTGGTACTGTGAAGTGTTAACACTTGACAAGTGTTTTGTGAAGTGCTTTGATTTCTAACAGGAGAAGAAGGCCTACTCCGACTTTTCCTTTCTCCTTTCTTTCTAGGAACTTCTAGGATGGGAAAACCAAGCTCTGCTAATGTATCAAATGTAGAATCTCATCCACCCTATTCTCTGGTACTCCTGAGGAATCTTATTCACTCCAGGATGATGTAGCTTACTGATCAAATGACTGTTTGTGTCCCTAGTAGAGTCGCCAAAAATTTGTTAGTAAACAGATTTTTCCTTTCTTGTTTCTTGTGGAAATAACTCTTAATGCCCAAATGATGAACAATATCTGGTTACAACAGTTGAAAAGCCATTTTCTGATTACTGGCTTTTCTCTGAATTGGTAGGTACAGCTCCCTATGTGTATGATATTCAAAGAATAATATTTTTCTCTTAAATCTAACCCGGGGTATGCTCTTAACCTGAGAGCAGAAGAGGGAAACCGAATTAAGCCTAAACAAGACTTAACCCAGGCAGGAAAATCTCTCAAATCTAAAACCAAGCAGCAAACTCACAAATCCTATGAATTTATATGCTCAACATCTACCTACAGAAATGTAAATGAAATGATTAAAGACTTCTAATGAATCCTTCCCTGAATATCCCAAAGCACATCCTACTGTGCTTTATTCATATCCTCATGACAAAGGAATGAAACATCCTTTCCTTCCTACTGTAATTCGGATTAAAAGAAAGAATCATAGAATCAACAATTTCTAACTAAATGGAATAGAAAATCATTGACATAAAACACCCTTCAATTGATTCAGCAATATCAAGTCTCTTACACCAACAATTTTTCTGACCTTTTTATTTACTTTTTCAACAATATATATAGAGATTACAATGTATGATCTCTCATGAGAATGTGAGATGTTTCAAATTCCAGAATCTGGAAAGACTGGAGACTAGCACTTTTGAAACTACAAACAAAAGAGCCAAAAAGACTTTGTCTCTTCATCTAACTTGCCTTCGAGAATGTGAAATGAAAAGACTTCATCATCTTCCTTTGCCGTGATCAATCTTCATCCTTCTTAGATGCATAAGGAACGTCTGGCATTACCTCTAACCACGACTTCATTTGATATTCAAAAGCATATATCCACTGTTTTATTGCAGCAGTTATCCTTTAAAAATAACCAAAAACTCATTCCTTTCATAAGATCAAAATAATTGATTCCTACATTTTATGATTTAATCGTGTTCAACATTCTTCATAATATGAGACAATAACACCACTTATCGAGTCCTCATTGTGGGAATTGCACCCTTCAAGTACGATTTCCGCAACAACGAAGTAGCAGATTAACCATTCTCCACCCGTCAACTTTAAGCACTTACATTAAAGCACATGCCGAATACTTTTGAAATAATAATCTTTTAATTGATTTTCATTTGTGTGCTAGACATGTGGTGAGATCTTGCTTCACCGCAAAGGATCTTCCACACCATAGCGACAAAGTGGCACCCGTTGATGTAGTATCACAAACAAACTCTTTTCGGACCCACCAAGCTACGTGTCTTCATCCCACCAAGCATCTTTGATGACTTACATTGTCGCATGATCGCATGGTATTATTTTAATTCATGCAATCATGCGACCGCCCTATGATTGGCTCACGTGGATCCAGCATGGCACAGTTACTTGACTTACATTATCTTTTCATTTTCTTTTCATTGACTTTTCACACCGCTCAAGCTTTTGTTGTCGCATCTACACTGTTGGCGTAAGTGGGTCCCAGTAGAGTGCATTCACCGGCCTGAGTTTCCATTGTGGCATGATCACATAGCAATATTTTAATTCATGCGATCATGCAATCACTCTATGATTGGTGCCCGTGGGTCCAGTGGAGCATATCTTATTTAACCTTCACTTGGTGACTTACGTTGTCTTTCGTTACCAAAGACGGGCCCACTGGGACAGGTGGCACCTTGTTGCTATTTCACGTTTGTTATTTTTCGAGCATCTTTCTATTGCGAGTTTCTGACCATTGTTGGATTGAAACCCTAGTTGATTTAAACCGTCGATATGATGTCATAACTCAGGTCCCGCTGAGAAACAGGG
The DNA here is from genome assembly GCA_027943335.1 of Chamaecyparis obtusa. NCBI lineage: Eukaryota > Viridiplantae > Streptophyta > Pinopsida > Cupressales > Cupressaceae > Chamaecyparis > Chamaecyparis obtusa. The sequence continues at coordinate 1,066,025 of BSBK01005648.1, read as the reverse complement.
CCCACTAATCTGCATGTGCTTAAATTCTCAACTTAAGTGCCTCTTTCCCACCTAATCGGTTGCACTTCATGCCTTGTCGCATGATCGCAAGGCGGTTCTCTCAGTCATGCGATCATGCGACCACACCTACGACAGGGCTTTATTTTCAACATCAAATCACACACTCACTATTTGGATCATCGTGACTTGATGAATCATCACGTACCTTCAAATGGTGAGAATCACCAACTATAGTTGACTGTTAAAAATGCCTAACTCAGCTCTGTCACATTGAAAAATGCATAGCCCGAGTTCTAAAAGAACTCATTTCATCACACTGTCATATGAAGTAGAATTTTGAATAATTCAATGCCAACTCTGTTACGACATAAATCATAGTAAAAGTCTTTCCTTTGATGCTTGGAGATCATGATTCACAATCATCCTTTCATCTGAGAAAGAGAATCAATAGGAACATATAATCCTTGCCAGGTTGGGATCTATAACCTACCCATTATGACAAGATTTCCAAATAACCCACCCGGCTTATAAATGAGAGGGCAAGAGAAAGGGAAACCCAACAAGGATAGCCTACCTATGAAGGACATTAGACCTAGACTCAACCATGACCAGACCTGATTATAAGATCAAAGTCTTCCACTTTGACAGCATGATTATGGGGTGAAAAGTGGGGCAACAGTAAGAAAAGAAAAATGGCTTCAGGATTACCATAATATTCTGTCAAAGGTTCATTTGAAGGGCATTTTATAGGGAAAAAACTTATTCACATCTTCTTGTATCTAAGATTACTCAGAGAATAACTTATTTAATAGATATTTTACATGGTTGCAGGGTTCTGTTTCGATCAGCATGTTATTCAATCAGACAAGCTTCTACTTTGTTTGCACTCATTTGACAATAGGAGAGAAAGAAGGTGATGAGATACATAGGAATTCTGATGTGAGGGAGATCATAAAGTAGACCCACTTTCCCAAAATAGACTAAGATTATTTCAGAGAGAACCCCAGAAAGAATTTTGGAGCATGTCTAGGTTTCAACATTGTATTCTTATACTCCCAAATAGATATTGGTAGACTCATCCATTTCATTAAAAAGTGAACCCAAATGAGAAAAATTTAGATGAGATCTTCCAAATTTCCTCTATAACATGTGGGAAGGGTTTCATGTGATATGTTGTTTATTTGAGTGTGACGTGTGTTGTAGGTCCAAGAGAGTTTAAAGAGCAGGAAAAACATGAAGAAAGCTACTCACTGAGGTAGGCCCCTATACAATAGACTCTCTTCTCTGCCATAACAGAGACTTCCTCTTAGATATATAAGACTCCCTATAGATAATATAACTTCCCAAAACTTATTTAACCAACTTTCAACTTAAGGAATGGGCATACATTTAAGGAATGAATTGAGTAACCACCTCAGTGTCGTGACAGGAATGTTTTGGTGCAATTCTTTGACTGGTCACCCCTGTCCACTAGATCTAGAATGAAGAGAAGCTCGTAGAAATTGTGTCTTTCAAAGAGAAAATGGGTTTTGGTGCAATTCTTTAATTGGTCACCCCTGTCCACTATATCCAGAATGAAGAGTAGCTTGTAGAAATTGTGTCCTTCAAAGAGAAAATGGAGAAGTTGCACTCAATCTAGACCAAAAACCTAATAGAAGGAAGACATGATACTGCAAAGTATTAAATGAGACCTAAAAACAATTCACGCCATTCCTCTACCGCACGCCTAAAATGCATGTGTATTTTGGTTCTCTAGTCCACAAAAATGCATGTCTTTTATTTATTTTATTTTTAGTGTTGTTTATTTATTTTTATCATGTTATCTCAAATTGCTTAAAGAATTATTATTTTTGTCCATATTCTTGGATTACATCCCATTTTTTGTATCTTATTTTTTGTTTGGGACAGTTAGTAATTTAATAAATGTATATTGAAGGAAAGGGGTTTCAAAACACGACAGTGCCTACATGCCTATTTTTGAAGTTCAGTCTTGCATATAAAAGCTTGATAATCATTCAAATGAGTTGGGATAACCATTTGAGAAAAGGAATGCTTCTTTTATTTTTATCATGTTATTGCATCCCGTTAATATCTTTTTTCTGATTATGTTTTTTCTATTGTCTTTCATGTTCATTTTTCCTACTAGATCTTACATGTATTAGTATGTACATTAGATTTATTATGTAGTGGACATATATGACAAATATACATAGAGGTATATACATATATATCACCACTATGCATATTTTGTAATTTTATTTTCATACAGGTCTTTATATAATACATCTTTTTTATTAAATCTTTCCAAGTATATATTATTATTATTTATCTTCTTTTTATATCTATCCTCTTTAATTGTTTTAATTTTCTCCACCTTGTTACAATTGTATGATAGCTTTGTCTTGCATCATATATGTTTATTATTTTTATTTTAGTTGTAATGCATGTTCATTCATTGCATCTCACTTATACTGATCTCCTTTATTGGCACTTATTAATTGGAGTTTTTTAGGTTTGTTCATTTCTTTTCTCTGCACAGTTTACCATGTCCCCCCTTTTCCTTATATCCCATATGAATGGCTTGGTCTGTTTCTACATCTTTCCATTCTTACACTCTCTCTTCTCATCCTGATGATGGATCACGGAGTGTGATCCGAAACGCTGATGCTAAAAAATACACACAATCGAATCTAGAAATGCACATGTATTATATGCATGTCTTTTTTTAACTTTTAATTTAAGACATTTAAAACATTTTTAATTTTTAATTTAAAATATTAAAATAATAATTTAATTACTTAAGACAAAATGTTAATTTCATCTTAAAATAATGTCTTAAAATGCCCTCCTATGTAGTAGGCCCCTAACGTTCCCAACACAACTTTATATGACATTAAATTATAAGTGCCTCCCCAAGTAACCGAGTTTGATATTTTGGTGTAGATTTACATGAATCAATCTGTGCTCCCTGTAAGAAAAATCTCCAAATTTCAAATCAAATAGTAATAATATAAAGATTTTTTCCATAAAATTTAGATATTATTTCATTTATTAATATTTTTATTTTATAATATGTTTAATATTTATTGAATAATGATATCTATTATTTAATATATATTAAATATGTTATTATTAATAAATTATATAATAAAAGAAAAAATTGCATGATGTATACATTGTAATCAACTTTAATTAAGTGATGGAGTTATAAATTGCTTAATTAAAGTTGAAATCTTATATGAAAATTGGTTGACCTTGAGCATTTAGAGTTCACTTTTGCATGGTAGGAAATAATTTTTAGACTTTGAGTTTGATATACTTTGAAGGGGCACATGTTTGGCTCATTTTTTAAACAACTTATGTTTTTAAGACTTTTCATAATAGGACATAATTGATGAAAATATTTATTTTCATTATTTGAATAAGTCAAAATATTATCCAAAACTAGTAAAGTGGAGTTATTTTTAAGGCTTTGATCACCTTGGTCATCAATTTCATGTATGTGGTTGGAACTTTAGTGAAAGTCAATGTCACTACTTCAAACTCCTACTATCCATAATATACTTGAAGGTTGTTTTGGAACATCATCGTCACAAACCCTTATTGGATTATGACTTCACTTATGATTAAGCTTAGAAAATATTGTTAAGCCCTTCATTCGGTCAAAGATTTTTAAAGGAGTAATAATCATTCATTTAGCTAGTCTTTGTTGGGTGACTAATTATTTAGTCATTTTTGTTTTGATGACTAATTATTAGTGATTAATTATTTAGTCATTTTAGTTGTGATTTTACCCGATGACCAAATTGGTCATTTATTTAGTCATTTATATTTGTAGAACATGATCAATTTTAGTCACGTGACTAAAAAAATGGTAGAACATGATCAGTTTTAGTCACGTGACTAAAATTCTTAGTCACGTGACTAAAAGTTTTAGTCACCTGGTCATTTATTTGCCAAATTCTACTAGTACTAGGATAACCTTAGAGTTGACTTGTGTGATGACACTTCTTGAATGCATCTTAGGTTTCCTACATGTTTTGTTTGCCTCTGGTTGAGTATGTTATACCTTGTTGTACTTTTTGTGCCTTTGAGTTAGAAGCTTTCAGGACCTCTTCCTTAGTTGCTGATGTTGTTTTTTATTTGAGTGGGATCTAATGTTATCTCCTCATCACAGTGGGAGTGGACCGTTTAGGTTCACGAGGTCGGGTGGTAGTGGTTCTTTTACCATTTGAGATTCTGGTGTTCGTGCACCGAGGCTGGATGATCCTTGTGGCAGTTATTCTTTCTTGATCTTCATTATTGAAGACGTGTTCTTGTTCTTCTTTCTTCTTGTGATTTCATTTCATTGTTTTTAATATTCAGAGATGTCATGTTGTACTTCTATTTCATTATTGGGGTAAAAGCACAAAGTTGTGTCACGTTTCAGGATAACTTATCAGCATAGCTGAATTTGAGTATTTCTAACTAATTTTTTTTTTTGTCACACATATGGTCTAGCTAGATTCATTCTAGCTAAGTTAGATAAGTTCTTCACCTTTTCCAATTGGAAATATCTATTAAATGCATGTTTTATAACAATTACTAAAGAAATAAAATTATTTCAGAAAAATGACGTTTCAATAACTCTTACTCTTTTTAATGATATTCTTTTACAAATATAAAAATACCCTTTTTTAGAGCACAGAGTCAAGATTATCATCATATAATTTTTATAGTATTTTAATTAGATCTAATATATTATAATTTCAAAATACTAGAAGTAGGTATTTTAACATTCGAGAACAAGATGCTTCAAAAATAGAAAAAAATAGTAAAGCTTATCAAAAGAATTGAAAATTTATATTGAACACTAGAGGAGAGAGTTATCTTCAAGAGTGTGTAATTTATTTTCTGAATGGTGTAGATTTGATAGGGGAAATTTGACGCGAGATGAAAACTGTCGATTTCAGGTATGTTTGACTTTGAGTAGTTATAACAGAGAAAATATACATTGAAAACTAATTTTTCTTCTTTTATGCACTAGCTATACATTTTATCTATGACATATTTTGAAATCAAAGGAAAAAGAGATTATTTGCATATACTTTTTTGGTGCGGACAAGACCCTCATTTTTCAGCATTTTTTAGCAAGTAAAAAATGGACTTAAAATTTTTTTAAACTATGTGAATTCTTATTAAAAAAAAATTAAAAAAATTATAGCCATAAACTTCATCCACTTTTACACATTTCATTAGTTTACAGCATCTCCAAATTTTAAATATAAATGCCATTTTTATGTCATTAAAGTTCAAATTTTTGTGTGTTGTTGACCTTTTCCTTTATAAAAGTGTGACATAGCTTTGTACTTTTACCCATTGTATTTCATACCCTGCGACATGTGCAGTGGATGTAGATTATTATGGTTACATTAAGGTACCAATTGTATTTATGTAATCATGCATATGATGTTGTATTTATAATTTAGATGTAATCTTGGGATTCATATCTTTATCTTATATTAATTAATTAACTCTTTTGTAATCTACGTCAAGGAACCCTTGGGAGTTGTAACCTTTTTTAATCATTTATTGCTATGCTCTGCTTCCGCATTGTGAAACTTTGATGTTATTGATTGTTAACTTTTAAAAAAAAAAAATATTCTGCAAACTTAGTCACATGTTTAGGTTAAGTTCTTCTGGGTTCCCTGGCGGGGCATTACACCATGTCTTCTTAATAGAATCAGATACACTAAGTAGTGCACATAGCCCATAGGATGCTATCTCAACTGCTCTAAGATTCAGATAAGAAAATTTACCATATGATGTCTTTGATGAAAGACATTCTTCCAGTTGATTCTACACATTACTGATTTTCAGGGTTAGGTTCTCTTTGAGTAATGAAAACCTCTTTAATTTTGTTTCCTTCTCATTTTACAATAGTCTTATTTCATCATGAATTTTTACTCACTTTCTTCTCTGTATCAGTGATCTTCATGCTTGGATTTTGTAGCTCATTCACTGTGACTTGCAATTCTGCTTGTTTGTTCTTTAGTTTTTCTAAAATATCTGAGATGTATTTGTGTGACAAAGCACACTAACTGTATAATTCTCTTCCTCTCTCTAAACATCTCCTCAATTCCTTAATGCACACATCAAGGTTTTCTAAATCATTCTTGATATTTTGACAAGTGGTTTGAAATAATTGTGCATCATGAAGTGTTTGTGCTTTCATTGATGCAATGTTAGATAAAGTGGTGAACTGATTGTCAAAAAATTTCATTACTTCTCTTTCTTTTATTTGTAGATCAACTTCAATGACTTGAGTAGATATAACTCCTTGAAGCTTGTTTGTTACCTTAAGTAGTGATCCTTCTAGACTCTTTACTTTCTTATTATTTCCAATTATTTTATTTAGAGATGAGATCAACTCTATTTGATCATCATCAACTTCAGCTCCCAAATTTTCTAGTATTGATTAAATTGGTGATTTTGATGAGCTTACTGATGTGACCTTTTGTGGTGTAACAATTTGAATTTGTTGGGGGTACAGTCTCTATAGGTTTTATCTCCTTACCTAAACCTTGTTCCTCTTGTATTTCTTGCTTGGTGACTTCTGTTTGTGTTTCCTTTGTTGTCTTTATTTCTTCTTTCTTCTCTTCTCCTTTTAATTCTTCCACATCATTTGCATCATCTTCTTGTTCATTAACCATTTCTTCCAAATTTGCAACATCCTCTTCTCGATCTTCAAAATAATTTTCTTCTTTGTCAATGGTAATGTTGGTGCCTTCTATATGCATTGATTCATCATCAATATGAATGGTGGGTGGTGGAACTGGTGTTTCTTTTGTTTGTGAATCTACTTCTATTATTTGAGTGTCCTATTTTAATTCACTCAATGCTTTTCATGGTATTGATGTCATTACCTTCACAACTGCTTCCTCAGTTTCCTTATTAACTTCTTCATAATTGCCTCCCATGATTAGACCAGTTCTTCTTTTTCTTCTCAGATGGGTACTAAGACTCTTCATAATTTATTTGAAATGATCTTCATATTTTATTACACATAATTTTATTACAAATATTTCTCTAATTCCTTTAACCTCTTCTATTTCTCTCTTATTCCTATTGACCAATTTCTCATAGAGATCACTAGGTATCTTATCTCTGATGTTCTCAAATTTCTTGTCAGCAAGAATCATATGTCTAACAACTGCATTCTCAAGATTCAATTTCTCAAAGTTATTATACATGTGATAGTATTTGTTTAGCTTATTGAATTCTCCTTCATTTATGATCAAAGGATTTACTTTCTCAATTTTGGGCTTCCATTGTTTCTTTTTGCTAATACCTACCTCTTCTTCTCCTTGTGATTGAATTGAAACTTGATCTCTCATTTTCTTTCTAGGTGGTGATTCTTCTTCTTGTGTCCTTATCCTTTCTACTGGAGAAAAGATAGTCTTCTGCCTTTTACCTAGTCCACTAGCCATCTCTTTTACTCTCTTAGCTGGTGTAGTGGAGGTGGATCTAGTATATTTTCTTACAACTATCGACTTGTCCAGTGAGACACTCAACTCAGTAGGGTCAGTGATATCCTCATCAATATTATGAATGTCTGCAATAGGGATTGCTTTAGATGCCAAAGGTGGAACTGTTAACACTTCAATATGTCCAATATCTCTTATTGCTACTGAAGGCTATTTCATAATGTTGAATTCATGTTCAATCATACCTATATCCTTTAATACCTTATTTATTGTATTGTCAACTCTTTTCTTTGTTAACTTATGCACTTGTGATTATTGTGTTGTACTAAATTTTTTCTGAAATATCTCAAATATAGGACTCTTAGAATCTAGTCCGCACTTCAATATTCTTCTTACATATCCTTTATCTTCCTCTTCAGATACTTCATATTCCAAAGGGTATATGAATTCAGTCCTTGGTTCTACTACTTCAACATATGTAAAATCTGTGTCAGCTAAGAAACATATCTCATTCTTGTACTTCTCAACTATTGAAAGTGGAATTCTTGACCTTTTATTCATCTCATTCCGAAAGGTTTTGATCAAAAGTGTAGCAGTCTCATTTACTTTGTCAATTGGGAGTTTGAGATACACCTTGTTGATTCTTTCCAATGAACTTCTATCATCATTCTAATAAGCTCCTATAGTATAAGGAAATCTTCTCAAAAGATGGAAAAACATATAGGTGATTAGGGATGATAATCTAAATTGGGAATTCCTTGTTTTATTAATCTTTTCAAGATTTTCAATTAATTGAATTCTCATAATTTCACTCATTTCCACTTCAACTTTGTCAATACACATGAGATAGGCTGCTTGCACCATACCTGCTGCCATATCAACTTCTCTAGAGCTAACACATAACTTTTTAGTCATTATCTTGCACACATACCTCACATCATTCTACTTAATCTTACTAATTATAATGCCTCTTCCATTATATGAAGATTTAGTGTTGTCTAGCATTGTTTTGTTCACATTCTTTTCATTTAGTGTAATTACACCTTTGTTAGATAGTCCTGTTACCTCATGTATCAAATCAACTATAATGTCTATTACTCTATCATCCAACCAAAACTTCCCATTATGAATTCTACTTAAAATTATATTAGTCCATTCCTCATTTTGAAATTCATAGTGAAACATATATTTAATAATATCAAGTTGACCTAAATGTTCATATCCTTCCTTATAGGTCATATCCTATTTGTATATCTTGTTATAATCCTCAGTCATAGTACTATCTCATACAGTCTCAAATTTACATTTCAAATATCCTTTTACATCTTCCAAATGCAAAACACCGTCTGGTATAGCCGATAAAGTTAAACTAGGGTCTTCTTCAGAAGGTTCTACTGATTCCTTTCTCACCTTAGGTCTAGATGTGTCCTTAATGTTATGAACTAGGGATACATCCATTATTGCACTAAAAAGTAACTTCTTTGACAATAACTACTTAGTGAAATACACCTGAATCACGATTTAGGGCTTCCGTGTAGATCTGGCAAAAATTTGTATCCAAATTTTGCAAACTACTTTCAATCTTCATTGGCTAGCTCTCTAAGACTCTTGTAAATACTTGAATGATCAAATAATGTCAATAATCCACTTTTATCTATCAAATACTTCAAGATATTGTCATTGCATTAGTTTCATAAGTGCATACATGCCAAAAAGCTATTCCTCGTAACTTGCAAAAATTCTTTCTCTTCATGTGATCGCATACATGCTCATAAATTCATGCGCTCTTAACCATATCTTCCTTATATTACTTACTAGCTGATATTAACTTTGCAAGGCTTGATTCAATTTCTGATAAACTCTATGCTATCTTGATGCTTATTATAATGCATAATTCATGAAATTTCATGCTTAATCAGTTTGAGGTGGGTTCAGAATTGATTCAAACTTACTCTCAAACACTTCACATGATTGAATTCCAGATATTGTGGATGCACTTGCTTGATCTATAGCTTTGACATAAATAGCTTCTTCTATGTTATTGTTATTTCCCTTTTGACTATTATCGGTATCCATATTTCTTCTGGCGTAGTTCACATTTCTTCTAGGATTAGGATTCCTCATGTTGTTCATTCTGCAATATCTCATTGTGTGACCCATGTTATTACAAATCTGAAAAAATATGACATTGTTTCCATATCTGGGTCCTGACTGACTAATTTGTGATCTACAATTTCTGGCAATATGTCCAAAATTGTTGCATCTATAACACACACTTCATTTCTTATATTGTTTGTTGCTCCAATAGGTCTTTTATCTATAGAGTTAGTATTTCTAAACATTCTACTATTATTTTTATCATTAGATCTAGGTTTCTTACAATCAATAGCTCTATGTCCAAAACCATGACAATTATAACAATAACCAAAGATAGGTTTGAATTGCTTACCTGTACAATCTCTTTTCATGTGTCCAAATGAATTTCATGAATAACATTTACCTTTGAATTCACTTCTCATTTCTTTAGGTGATCCATTTTGCTTAGGTTGGTTAGGTATATCTTCAGATTGGTTAGACTCATTTTTGTTTTGTTTTTCTTCTTCTTTGTTCTCTTGTTGTTGAATTTATGGATCTGGTTCCTTACATTCTTCATTCTTCTTTGAGAAATTTTCTTTGAAATATCCAAGACCATTTTTATCATAAGAAGGTTTCTGATAAGAAATCTGTTCATCATTTTTTTCACTTCTGGAATATAGTTTCTCAAGATGTTGTTTGGATTGAGTTAGTTCTCCTTTCACAATTGTATTGTATTTCTCAAGTTCAATATACTGCAAATTTGTAGTCTCAAATTCAAATGTTACTTTGGTAAGATTATATCTTAGGTCTACATTTTCAGACTTTAGATTTGATTCAACTTTTTTATTATCATCTTTTAGGCTTAACTTTAGGTCTACAATCTTTAGTTCATGCTTTCGGATCTCATTTTACTTTGTCAGTTTTGAAACTTCATCACTATCCTTGATTTGACTTGTAGGTTCTTTCTTTGATTTCAGATCTTCTATCTTGTTTTTTAGTTTCTCAATGTAGTTTTTTGCACTATCATATTTTTTCTTAAGAGTATCTCTTTCCTCAGTAAGAATATCAATCTATTCAAGAGATTCATCTAGGTTTTTCTGCAACTAATCCATATCCATAGAAATCTTACTCAAGTTGTTAGGCCTTCTCTAAGTGACTATGCTCTAATACAAATTGTTAGAAATAGGAAATAATGAGAGTGGGGGGAGGGGGGGGGGGGGGTGAATCAATATTTCACAAAATTTTATTTTTTCCCACTTATGGATATATAAAATTAACTTGTAACTTGCATAAGAAACTAAATTGATAAAACTGAATAATAAACATAACCACAAAGTAAAGGAACTCATAACAACATGTTTGTTCTCAAAGAAACCCTAGCTAAGGGAAAACCCTGGTGGGGATGATACCCACAAATGATCCACTAATCAAAAGTATCTTGTTAGAGATATTGACCCTGTTAGGAGTCTATCACATCCGTATAATGTCTTTGTCCTTGTTAGAGGACTTTAGGCCTTGTTAGAAGCCTCAAAAATGTTAGGAGTTGGTATTACAAAATAAAATTGTATGCAAGATGAGATCACTGCCCAATCATGCAATATATAATGATAATCTTCAATACAAAAGGTAGAATACAAAAACCTTTTACTGATGCTGAATATCTTCAATATTTTGATCTAGCTTTGTAGTCTCTTCACAAAAAATTGTTATCAACTTGCACTGATATGATCATATATGATATTTTGCATAATACATCAATACAATACTTACAACTTCGCATTACAAGTTTCTTTCCTTTATACAAGCTATTAGAAAATAACCTTTCTAACGACTTTCAATTCATTACACGCTTCCAAAAACATAAAATTACTTCTTTCTACCTTAGGGTTAACATCTAGGATGTCATCCCTAATTACTCAAGTCATTATTTTGATAAAAAAAATAATCTCTTAACTCAATATAATCAATTATTGATCACTTCTATGTTCTGGTTGGCTCAACACTGTCTCTGTAAAATATTGATATCTTTGTCCATACATGTCGTACAATATTTTTCTCTTACATTTAGCTTCAATATACCTTTTATAATCTATGTTCAAGTGCACTTGTACTAAAAGTACTTCAGTGAACTTATCTGATCAAAACACTCTCTGTGTAGACAGATAAACATTGTTATACTTAGACAATTTTCATAGGTTATCATCTAGAACTTCCTCCTTAGATTATGATGTCTTAACACTGAAGATATGTTACCATAATGAAAACATCATGATATCCTACTTAGCCAAATTGCCAACAGACTAGTTATTGAGTTGTCATTGATGTCAAGTATTGGCCTAGTGTTGCTAGTATGTTACTGAGTATAAGGATGATGATCAAGGTGCTGAGGTAAGTTTCAGTTGTAGAAATTCATATGGGAGACTCAAGGATGTCTTAGAATGTTAAATGCATGACCACTACTATTGATATTGAATGGTCAGAAAGTTATGATCAAATGAAGTATAAAAATGCAACTACTAGAACAAATAGTGACATGTGATAGGTGATTTGATTGGTTTGTAAAATCTTTGGTGTTTCTTGTAATGTGGTTACAGAATATGGTGGCTAATAGTTTTTGGATGTTATAGTTGTAATAATAACTAATTTGGATGACCAAATTGAAGGTTAGATGACTGATAAAAAAAGACATAGTTGTTAATAGGTTAAAGTGTTTATGTTCTTGAGTGATGGTTGTTAAATCTTTGATTAGTGATAAGTGAAGATGTTGCAGTGATTTCAGTTAAGTCGGTCTTGATTTGGTGACATGTTTTAAATATTGGAGGTGATGATTTGGCATCAAATTGATTAATGCTAGCATGTGGAGAAGATTCTAGATGAAGTTTTTGTGTGGTTAAAATGTGCTTGACTCCTGGACACAAAATTCTATGTAAATAATTATCATGGCCGGTGTGGTGTTGTAAATTTATTATGTACATTAAATTTTGTTGTTTGGTGTGTTGGATTTGAGCGTGAAGATTGAAAATTAAATTGTAAGCTGTTTAGGGAAATCTTAAGGTGGTGAAAAGCTTAAATGCTTGATGAATAGTATATATCGATTGAAGTTGATAGTTTTTAATTCTGATTGTGTGTTGGGAAAGTGCGGTGTAAAGTTATAGATGTGATCAAGCCACAATAGAGATAAGTGTATTAAGAAGTGATTGTGTTCTTTATTGGTTTTGATCAAGTAGAGGTAGTTCTATTCTATAGATCATTGTTCATGTTTTTCCCTAATAGTTACAATAGTCAAAATACCTTAATTGGGTGGATCCTATCGGGTCCCTATTGTAAATCCTCTAACAAGGTGGAATATTAGTTTGTGTTTGAAGTTCTCTAACAAGGCCACTCTTAATAGGGTTATGTTCCTAACAGGCCTAAAGGTAAATCCCTTAAATGGGTAGCACCTAACAGTTCTTTTGTGAAATCCTAATAGGGTTAAGCTCCTCACAAGACGTGCTTCAGAAAAACACTTTATTTAGTGGGTGCTAATCCCCACTGTGGTTTTTTCCCAATTTGGGTTTCCACGAGATAAATATATGTGTCATTTGTTTCAATTATTTTTTGTGTGTTCTTATTGTTATGATTTTCATTTGTCTCTATGAAGGTTAAACTTGTGAATATTTTTATAAAGTTAAGTGGTTGATAAAGTTGGAAAACTAGTAGATTATTGATTCACCCCTCCCCTCTCAATAATATAATTTCAGGATTAACAATTGGTATTGGAGATAAGTTCCTCTATTGTGGTGAAGCTTAAAAGATTGAGGAAAAGATCCAAATATGATGAGAAAGGAAGGTCCCAAATTCATAAGAGAGAAATATTCAATATGGTGTGACCAAATAAAGCTACATCTTAAAGGTATGGGTGATCACTATTGGGATCATGTGGTTACTAAATATACTATACCTTCAGGAGTCCTAGCTATAGATCAATTGAAGATTAGACAAGAACATACTACTACTATGGAAGCCATTGCAAGTAATCTTTCAGATGCAAAATTTATAGATGTCAAAGACTTGGATACTACTCAAGAGATGTGGGAGAAGTTGAGAATTGTCTATGGTGGAGATCCACATGTTCAGAAGGAAAAATTTGATAACTTGAGAGGTAAATATGATTAAATGAGAATGAAAGAAAATGAGAACATAGAGCAATATAATCAAAGAATCAAAGAGGTTGTTGCTTCTATCCAAGGTGTTGGTGGCAATCTTCTCGAGGAGGATATGGTAAGAAACGTGTTGAGAACTCTTTTACCTTAGTATGCTATTAGAGTTTTTTCTATTCAAGAGCTCAGATCTCTAGGAACCATTGTTGTTACTCTTGATTCTTTAATAGGAAAGTTTTCTACATTTAAATTAAGCAATTATGAAAATAGTATGCCTAAAGTGAAAGCTTCTTTCAAGTCATCATTGACTCTTGCACCATCTAGGAAAGGAAAGGAGATATCTAAAAATTCTTGAAAATTTTATTCTAATGATTATGAATTATTCATGTCTGAAGAAAGAGAAAAAGAAGAATTGGAAGCATTATTTACTAAAAGACTGCCTAGACAAAAAGGTAAATATAAGGGTAAGCTACCTTTGAAATGCTTTACATGTAATAAGATTGGACAAATTTCCTCTAGATGTTCTAACAATGACAAAAAGGAGAAGCCAAGGAGATTTAAGGATAAGAACAAGAAATCATGTTACCTTGCTGAGGAAGGTGTTACTAATGAAGAATCTCATGGTAGAGATGAAGAAGAAATTATCTTTGTTAAATAGTAAAGGAAGAACCCTCAGAAGAAGGTGACTAGATTATTGACAGTGGATGCACTCATCATATGACTGATGATAGAAGAAAATTCATCAAGATGGGGGAATGTGATGGAGGTTCAGTGAGATTTGGTAATGATTCTCCATGTTTTTTGTGTAAGAAGTGGTTTCTAAATAACACTACACTTCAATGAGTCTTTATGTGATTTATTTAAACAATGAAAATATAATAATCTAAAACTGAAACCAACCAAGGTGAATCATTTCCTTCTAGTAGAAATGAGTATGATTTTTTCTCTCAAGTCATCGTAAAACCCAATGACTATAGATGTAATCTAAATGAAGGATTTTTAAGCTAATATGAAAATGCAATGTTAATCCAATTAGCTACGAGTTAATCCATATTAGGAAAACAAAATGAAGTGTTCCTAGATTTTATGGATGTAAAAATGAGGTAATTAAAACAAACCAACTATGCAATTAAGATAACTAACAATAATTTCAATGCATGAATAATAATGAACACATTGACAATGTTACACTACTTAGAAAAAAAATCCTCCCTTTGTGGAGGCCTGGTTATATAGGAATCCTTTGGAGAATGAATGGATGAGATTGACCAAAGATGAACGATTGATATTTTTTCTAGACTAGCACAATCCACGTGCAACTAATTTGATTGGTCGAGAGAATCAGTTAATTGAACTGGTTTGGTCAGTTGTTTCATAAAATTCTAATGTTGAACTGAAGTTTCTAAATTGAAAGATGAGTTAATAGAGGTGGTTTCCTAGTTAATTGGATTATTTCCAAAATTGTATTCAGTTGACTGAATGATGACTCCATAAATACTTTTTCTCCAAATTGTGATGACATAATTAATTTAATTCCTTATTTGTGATTAATTGACAATTCTTATTTATTTAAGCATCATCCTAAGAAATTAATTAAATAAATGGCATAAGTTTGATTTAATTTTCAACAAAATTAGGATTTATGAATTAATTAATTAAATAAGATCAAGTGTGATGGTTGAATGGGACCTAGAGTATAGGTAAAATCATATTGATAAGTTGAATTTCCTTAGGTTAGGACTTAAGAGATTTAATCAAAATTAGGGCTCTCTTGATGAACAATAAAAATCAGGGGCTTATGGTTTTGTTGACTATTTTTAGGTGATTGCATTTGCCCCTCTTTGAATTGGTGTGCAATCAGTGCATTGATTCAAAGAATAGTTAGTGTTGACACCGAGAATAGTTTGATGTGAAGCGATGACACTAATCTCAAGTTGATTGATTCAAAGATATCGATTCTAAACTTTATTGGACTAGAATTGACAAGGCTAGATCCGAATGGTTAGTTTGATGTGAAGAGATGAAACAAAACACTTGATCAATCGATTAATAAACACAAATAACCAATTTGATTTGGAAGTTTCTAAAATTGATTAATGTTAGAAAGACTCTTAAACCATTGGATTGGTTTGAACAAATAACTAGATTGATGTGAAGGAATGAAATTGATTATCATAAAGATATCAATAGAGAAATTGACTTGATTTGATGTAATGAAGCCAATTGGATTGATGAGGAAAACATCAATTTGATGTGAAGTGATGAAATTGAAATTCCCCTAGAGATTTGTTGATGACAAAGAATCTCAACTTGATGTGGTGTGATGAAGCTAAGATGCCCCTTAAGATGAGGTATTGTTTGATTTGATTATTTGATTTCTTGATTAAAGATTCAAAGGTTTCTTGATGTTTGATGATGTGATCATTGAATTATTGATGACATGATCATGCCTCCTCAATAGAAAAATCAAAATATGGCTAGGTGCTCCAATGATCTGAAGTAATTTTGATTAATAAAATGATACAGGATTAAGAGACTCATCTGATTCTGATGAGGTTTTGAGTATGTAGGCCATATTTTGTACTTATTTTAGGTCCTATTGACCAAGTTTGACCAAAATTTAGATAAGGTTTGACCAATATTTTGACACTTTGATTTGTTGTGGAGAAAATATCTCATTGGGTTGGAGGACAAAGGATTGATTGTGCAAATGGTCAACTATTATTGGAGTAAAATTCAAACTACAATTTTGATAGATAAAATAATCTTGGATTTCAATTTTGATCCCAAAAATAGAATTAGGACAGTCAAATTAGCCAGGGGTGCAATTTTCACATCAACCAGAGAAAGTTGAAAATTAGGTCAAAAACCTATATAAGAGCCAAAATGGTCTTTTTTCATTTCATTTTCACGCCTCCAATTTTGAAAACCCAAAGCCTTCTTTGAGAGAAAAATGGTGATTCCAATAGAAACCCATCAATTCGAGAAGCAGCTGGTCCACAACTAGCCATCAATAGAGAAATTGACTTGATTTGATGCAATGAAGCCAATTGGATTGATGAGGAAAACATCAGTTTGATGTGAAGTGATGAAATTGAAATTCCCCTAGATATTTGTTTATGACAAAGAATCTCAACTTGATGTGGTGTGATGAAGCTAAGATGCCCCTTAAGATGAGGTATTGTTTGATTTGATTATTTGATTTCTTGATTAAATATTCAAAGGTTTCTTGATGTTTGATGATGTGATCATTGAATTATTGATGACATGATCATGCCCCCTCAATAGAAAAATCAAAATATGGCTAGGTGCTCTAATGATCTAAAGTAATTTTGATTGATAAAATGATACAGGATTAAGAGATTGATTTGATTTTGATGAGGTTTTGAGTATGTAGGCCATATTTTGTACTTATTTTAGGTCATATTGACCAAATTTGACCAAAATTTAGATAAGGTTTGACCAATATTTTGGCACTTTGATTTCTTGTGGATAAAATATCTCATTGGGCTGGAGGACAAAGGATTGATTGTGCGAATGGTCAACTATTACTACAGTAAAATTCAAACTACAATTTTGATAGATAAAATAATATTGGATTTCAATTTTGATCCCGAAAATAGAATCAGGATAGTCAAATTAGCCAGGGGTGCAATTTTCATGTTAATCAGAGAAAGTTAAAAATTAGGTCAAAAACCTATATAAGAGCCAAAATGGTCTTTTTTCATTTCATTTTCATGCCTCCAATTTTGGAAACCCAAAGCCTTCTTTGAGTGAAAAATGGTGATTCTAATAGAAACACATCAATTCGAGAAGCAGCAGGTCCACAACTAGCTGCATAACTATGGGTCAATGGTAAGTTATCCAAATTCTTCACCTTTCAAGTAATTTTTTTTTGGTGATTAATCAAGGTGCTTGTTTACCAGGTTTTCATTAGGATGATCATTTTTTCAGGACTTTTTGTGATTTTTGTAATTTTTTTAGGACAATATAGATATGTAAAAGTTATTGGGTATCAAGAATGCTCAGGAATAGAACTTATTCAGGTGGAGAGTGTTGATGGGCTCCCAAATCTATTCTCCTTCTGGTATAGAGAGCCAATAGGTGCCATAGACAAATGTTGTAGTAATAATGTATGGACCCAACCAGTTAGGTTCAAACTTCCCCTTTTGTTCCTGATGTGACTGATTGTGGGGATTTTCTCTCAACACTAGGTCACCAGCCTAAAATTCTTGTGGTTTGACCTTTTTATTGTATCCTATGGACATTCTCTTTTGATATTCTCTGAGGTGATTAAATGCCACTTGTCAATATTCATCTAGAAGTTCTAGTTCTTGCAATCTAGATATTTTATGATCTTCATCTAGTATCAATCAGTGTAAAGAAACCCTCAGAGATGGGATTTCTACTTCAATGGGTAGGACCACTTATGTGTCATACACTAGAGTGAAAGGTGTCACCGCAATAGGTGTTCTAATGTTGGTGTGGTAAGCCCATAATGTGGGATTGATCTATAGGTATCAATCCTTTCCTGAGTTACAGTGTGATGCAAGAGTTTTAGTAGATTCTTATTTGAGGCTTCGACCTTGTCGTTGCCTTGTGGGTATAAGTAGATGGAAGAACAATGTTGTTTGATCTTGAATTTGTCACAGAGCTTAGTTATATCATTGTTCTTAAATTATCCTCCATTGTCAATTATAATGGAGGAAGGGATACCATACTGACAGATGATATAATTCAAAATGAATAGAGCCACCTATTTTCTAGTTGCTTTGGTAAGTGAAACTGTTTCAACACACTTGGTGAAGTATTATGTGGTTGTTATTATGAACTTGTGTCAATTTGAAGAGGATAGATGTATTTTCCCAATGAGATCAAATTCCCATTGCTAAAAGAGCCAATGTGTGATAAAAGGGATAAGATCCCTAGCTAGAGCATGTATAATATTTCCATGTCATTTTCATTTCTTACAAGCTTTGGAGTACCTTGTTACTTCTTTCTCCATTTCTAGGAAATAGTAGCTATCTCTCAATAGTTTTTGAGCTAGAGTCAGACCATTAGAATGAGAACCACAAATACCTTCATGGACCTTAGCTAACACATGTGTGGATTCTTCCCTTTCTAGACTCTTAATAAAATTACCATCTAGTCCTCATCTATACAAGTCAATTGCAATGAGAACATACTATGAGGCATTGCTAATCAAGTGTCTTTTTTCATTATGGGTTAGCTCATCAGGAATGACCCGTTGACATAGGTAAGTGTAAATATGGTGGTAGCGAGATGATTATTTTCCTATGATAGAATAGACCATCCAGGAGTCAGGGGAATCATATGCTAGGTAATGGAATTCTTCCACCATGAACTCATAGTGGAATTCTTCCCCTTACTGGGGTAAGGAGGCTAGAGTAGTAATTTCATCAACAACTTTGTTCTCTATCCTTGGGATTTTCTAGAATGTGATGAAGGTGAAGTATTTTTTGAAATCATTAACCATTATTTTGTAAGGTAGGAGTTTATCATCCCTTGTTTGATATAAATCATTTATTTGGTTAATCACCTGTTGAGAGTCACCATGGGTATGCAGCTCAAAGATGTTTCATTTGATAGCCAACTTCATTCCATTGACTAAGGCTTCATATTCAGCAATGTTGTTTGTACAAGGAAAATAAATCTTGTACACCTTAGGAATATAGTAGCTTTGAGGAGTGATAAATAACACACTTGATCTTGAACCTTGTTTAGTAAAAGAACCATCAAAGAAAATCTTCCAGGATCTATGAGTGATGTGCATAATGGATCCATTTGGGAACTCCATGTTGATAGGTTGATTTTTTTTTTATAGTGGAGCCTCAGCCAATTGATCTGCAATTTCTTTCCCTTTGATAGCCTTTAGTTCAACACATTCAATGTCAAACTCACTAAGTATCATGACCTATTTATCCAACCTACCAGTCAAGGTGGATTTTCTTAGGATATATTTGAGTGGATCTATTTTAGCAATCAATTGAATGGAGTGTGCCAACATGTAATGTCTCAGTTATTTTGATGCAAAGACCACTTCCTAAAAATCCTTCTCAATTGCTGAGTAGTTCAATTCACATGAGACCAAAGTTCTGTTGATGTAGTAGGTATCCCTTTCCTTTTTGTTCTCATCTTGTTATGCAAGGAGTTCGCCCAATGATGTTGTAGTGGCTGAGATGTACAAAATTAGTGGCTTTCCTTGGATAGGAGACATCAAGACTAGTGGATTTTCTAGATATTCTTTGATTTTATTGAAGTTCTTGGTGGTAAGTCACACCCGAATTCTTCAAAACAAATGGCATGATATTCCAATATAAATTTCCCTAGACATAGGTGAATGCTATTTTCTCTTCATCTTCTAGAGCAATTTTGATTTGGTTATACTCGAAGAAGCAATCCATTAATGAATACATTTTGTATCTGACTGTCATATCCACAATCATATCAATATTAGGTAGAAAGAAGTCATCCTTGGGACATGCCCTTTTAAGAACTCTTAAGTCTATGCGCACTCATATGGAGAAGTCATCCTATGCATAATAAATCACTTTGATGAAATGAGCTTTGAGTAATTTTTCCAACTCAACTTTGAACAGGAGGGCCACACAAGGATGCATCCTTTTAATCTTTTGTTTAACTAGTTTCTCTAGGTGCAATTTAGAGATGATGCATTATGAGATCTGGATTTAATCCTGACATGTCAGAGTAGGTCCATAAAAAGTTGATCTTCTTTTATTTGAAGAGCTGGGTGAATTCTGCTAATTCTTCTATTGACAATGATTTTTCTAGATGGATCACTTGTGGATGCTCTTCAGTCCCATTGTTCACTAACTATGTTGGTTCTATTAGTAATGAAGGTCATTCCTAGAAGTGACTCAGAAGGATATCAAGTTCCCCATCCTTTGGCACCTCGGGGAGGTTTTCACTGATGGATGCGTCTTTCCTTTTTACTATTTTAGAATTGCCACAATGCAGCTTTCTCCCTCATAACATTTTTCTCTTTTCATTTTTATATTATGACTAAGGTACTTGATATCTGCTTCAATCATGTTCGCACTAGGTTCACTAGTAGAAGAGGTAACTAGTTCAACAACATTGAGGTGGTAGGCTAATGCGTACTCATTGGAGAACATGGGTATGTGTATGGGCTGTTCTTGCAAGGTCCAATAAATGAGTTCATAATGCATTAGTCACAAATATTTGATAGGTTTGAGGGTATTCATAGTATGTTCATCATAGACTTGGAATGTTAATTAGAGTCTTGGATTAGTATCTTGTATAGATGCATTCAAATTGGTGAGATCCCTAACGACATAATCAAATCCCATGTTAGGTATTTGAGGATCTAACTCATCAGATCTAATCCATGAGCTTTCACGTACCTCGAGTTGGGTTACGTATTGGTGCATATGTTAATATCTTTGTCTATAGTTTCCTCAAACAATCTATCAAACTCATAATCATGAGAGTTTGTCTCATCTGGGTCCCCCATGTGTGAAATATGAGTAAAGTATACTCTTTGACCCCAATTTGGATGGATCCTTGCCAAAAAATTTGATATGGTCATATCTTGTCCTTCTGTATTAGGATCTGAATAAGAGGTTGAGGCCTTTGTTTGACTAGGATTCATTGGTTGTTCTTCTATAACTTGTTGTTCAATATTGTTGGTTTGGGGAATTTGTTTTGAGTCCTCATTGAGGAGAGATAGAACATATGGGGGGATAGAATAAGGATATTCATACCCTTTGTTAGAGTAACTTTTCTCACTAGTGGGTATTTCTCTATTTCTCCTTTCCTAAGTTGATAAGAAGCCTAAGCCATTTGTATATCTAGAAGTCCCGAACTTGGATTCTATGGGTTCTACCATGCCATTTAGATTAGACCTGATAGGGCCTTTCAATGCATAACCAATGTGTCAAACCAAATCATATCCCTTACCATAATTTTTAGGGGAGATCTCATAATGTTTGACATCATTACCTTTGGGTTCTCTATGTAGCCATTCCAGAATGGATTTCTCTTCATTTCCATCTTCAAGAGTTATAGTTGCATGAATGAAGCTACCATTGTAGATGACTTAAGCTAGTCTAGTTGATGGTTTTATTTCCTCTAAATGTTTCCCATAAGATATAGGGGATGTGGGCAGTGATTTCAATGACATAATAGGCTCTATCATGTATGCACCCATCCTCGTGTCTTTGATTTTTAGTTTCTTATCCATCTATTTCATCATGTTTCTTCAAGAATCAAAGGTAGGAGCTCCCCTGTTGTGTGGGATAAGAGTATTAGATGATTGTTTCAGTGTGTTGCAGACATAACTGACATCTACAAGAATAGTGACTTAAACACTTTTGAAAATGAAAATGATGCATTGGTGATAAGTGGATGTGACAACTTTCATTTCTTAGATCTATGGTCATCCCAATAAAATGTTGTATGTGAGTGGGAGATCTAGTACCTAGAATATGACCTCTCTTTCAATAGGTCCCACTCTGATAGGAAGACATATGAGAGCTTTGAAAGATCTCTCTTATTCATCATAGGCTTTTGTTATTATCTTCTTCTTTGGATCAATGACATATTCTGAAAAGCCCAACTATTCTATCTATTTTTAGGTACAAATGTTCAACCATGTGCTTCCATCTATCAAAACTTGTTTTACCCAACACGTGTGGATCATAACTTCAATGTGTAGGGGTAGATTATGTGGGTACTCAAAGAATTATCATATTCTTCCAAAAATGACAGGTAGTGGGGTGAGGTCAAATGACCCACCATGGATTGAAACTGATCTAAGTCCAAGTCCTTAGGGACACTGGCTGTTAAAAAGGCTTTATCTAGGATTTCTTTTTGAGATGGAGAGATTTTAAGCAATTCAAAAATTGATAGCTGATCATTCATCTTCTGTAATTACTTGACAATGTTGTAGTCAGTAGCATATAATGAAACGAACTCTTTTCAATTGGATTACTTAGACATGGTTGTACCTATTTGTTTTTTTTTCTATGGAGGGTTTTGATGATGCTGGTTGATTTCCAGAGTTGGAAGGTCCTTCTCCTCCTAGGGGGACTTTTTATTGTGCTCAAGTTATAGCGTTAGAAAATCTAGACTGTCTTTCTCCTTGCTTGAAAATAATGATGTTGCATTGTTCAGAAGGGACTACCTCAATAATATGAATGGCATTGTTATCATCGGTGCCATATTTATGATTAATTTGGGAACCTTCCTTTGGTTTGGAACTTTTCACTTTTTCATACTTGGGTAAGGGGTCTTTAAATGCCTTGTGATTAGTATTTTTGGTGTGATTGTCAACCATGATTACCTCATTGTCAATGAGATATTGGATCTCATGCTTGAGTTGTATGCAATTCTCAGTCTTATATCCCTTATTTATATGAAATTCATAGTAATAATTATCATTACACCATTTTGGTTTTACTTCAAGTTCATATAGCCTGGAATTATCTATCCACATGATTAGTTGATTTTCCAAATTAGTCTTGAGTGTTGATTCATATGACTCACCTAGAGGAGTGAAGTTATGCTTATATTTGACCTAGGGTTTCTCTTTTTGAAGATTACTTGTCCCTTTTGAAGGGGCCTTAGTGGAGTCTCAATAGATTTTAGGGCCTTCGTGCTACTTGTTATGTTGAAAACTATTGGTTTTGATTGGGGAGAAACATGGTCAACCACACCATCATTTACCACATTTTTTTTCTTGTTCCAATACTTTTTCTTGTCTTTGGAACTGAAATTATATTTGATTTCTTTGTAAAAGGTGATTTCACCCTTTCTAACAAGCACATCTTTTATTTTTAGTGCATTCTTCAATAACCTATCAAAGGTATCTGGGTCTTGCAACTAGATGGGGAAACTCAACTCAGGGATCAACACACTAGTGAATATATCCATCTTCTCAGATTTAGGTATGAGGCATGGATATTGAGAAAAAATTTTCCTCCATCACTAGAGAAATGTTAGAAAAGGATCTTCTATTTATTTCTTGGTATTACACAAATAAGTCATTGTCATGGGATGTTGTATGTTGTAAGAATACTATTGCAAAAACTACTCAATTAGCTCGTCAAAAGTTTTGATTCTAGTGGGTAACTTTGAAAACCACTCAATAGCCTGACTACCTAGACTTCAGGGAAAGAGATGCATGAGATATGTATTTTCATGCGTAAACTCTATACACAAGGTACAAAATTCTTGAACATGATACTATAGATCAAAATTTCCAAGGTACTTGTCAAATTTTGAGATCTCAACTCCACATGGAAATGGAGATAAATACAAGTCCTTATCAAAAGGAAATGGACAAATAGAGTCTATGGAATATTTTATGGTTGGATTATCTTGGATCTTCTTCACCTCTTGCAAATCTATTTGCAAGGCTTGTAATTACTTGGTTACCAGGGTGAAAGGAGTTTCTTCCTCTTTAGCAATGATGTCTTCATATTTATATTAAGGAGGATGTTGTGCTCCTTGTTTCACTAATTTGAGAAAGTATTTATCTTTCTCTTGAGCCATGATGGTTTTCATCATTTTGAGAAAGTATTTTTCACCTTTACATCCAGCAATACTAGCCTCAACGGGTTCACATTCACTTGAGGAATCCTCACTATCTATAGCATGAAAATTGACACTATGATGGGTGTGTCTAAAATCCTCATGCTCTTTTCCTTTTCCATACATTCTTGAGTCATCAGATTTGTCTCGGTGATGGGTTGATCTCTTGGAAGTTTATCATTGTCCTACAAAAAGATGATTTTCTTCAAATGCAAGGGGTCTCTCCTCTTCTCCTAGAAATTGTTGGAGAGATCTTCTAGTATGTATAGACATAACTCAACCGATTGTTAGATTGGTACCAAAGTAAAAATAATCATGTTGAACAAGTCCAAGGTAAATGATGATGCAAATAAGATAACATCTAATCAAGAATAAGATAAAAATACTCATATTTGAGTCAAGGTTGAGAAACCTAAATAATAATGCACTCACAACTCATATAAGGATAAATGATAAGAAATATTGAAGATGATGGTGATAGAACTGATCAAAGGACTGGACCAACAAGATAGAACTCATGATAGTAGAAATTAGAATGACTAAAGATTAGGATCAATTACAAAAATATCACAACCTTAGAGGTATACTTGTGGAATATAGGACAAATTTGACCAGATATCTGAAGAAAGAGTGATGAGACTTCAGATTTTTGCCAATTGTTTTGCCAAATGTTTTGTAGGATTTTTGTTTTGCTTCTTGTTTTTTTATTCAATTTTCTATTTGTTTTGAAGGTTTCAATATCAGTCATTTCAAGGTATACAAACACAACAAGCACATATGAAAAGCTTCAGGAAAAAAAGGTAGCACTTCCTAAGCCCTATAGTCAATTGGCTGAGTGAGAAAATCATTTCTCATTGACTTAGGTACAAACCCAATAGATAATTAGAATACAGTCACCAAAAACCACACAATGGGCATAATGATGTCGTATTATTTGAATCTGAATGCTAATGGGGGCATGATATGATGAGTGCCTTGTAGGAGTTAATATCTCCCTTACACTTGGACTATCCCACTTTTGGGGGTGAACCAGGTAGGCTGCTAATCTATGGAGTCTAGTAAGGGTCTTTGTTTGAATACATTCTATGTGTTTTCACAAGTGCAATTTAAGGCTATAGCCCCACAAAGAAACTTTGCACCAATAGTCATGTAAATCTGATTGAGACCCTAAGGCCCTATTAGGTGGTTAGGCGAGAGCTGAGTATAAGATCAAATGACGTCCAACTTATAAGGCTTTGGCCACAAGGAATAATTTTTTTTAATGTGAGTTGGAGTGGTGTGGCTTACACCTTGTGCTCACGTGGGTGATTCTCCAAGGGTGAGTACTTTTTCCCACTTGGATAGGCCCATCTAAAGGAATACAAAAATGAAAAAGAAGAGATAAGAGGGTCTGAATTTCTGATTTTCCCTCAAGGGGAAAAGAGCATAATCTCCTACCTTTTCACTATTCCCAAACACACCAAACAAAGTTCCTTTTAAGATGTCTTGCATGTGAGGCTCCTACGAAAAAAATTAATGCAAACAAAATATTTGGTTGTTTGCTTCATAGAAAACCTACACAAAAATGGATCAGTAGTATTTTTTATTATGTCTTTAGCACGCATACTACACAAAAAAAAACTCTAGACATTGTATAAATGTCTTCACCAAAAAATCTTGCATAAATTTGTTAGGCTGCCCCCAAAAAAACCACATAAATTGAAAAGAGAACCAATTTGTCAAAATTAAGCAAAAACCAATTGTAGAAATTAGAAAAATAGAAAATAGTTTGTCATTTTTAATAAAAATGAAGGTAGATTCTCGTACGAGAATCTACAGGGCCTAGTACGAGAATCTATACATCCTCATATGAGGATTAATCCTATCGCATACTATCCTATGAGAATGTTCATACCAGAAAATAGAGCCAGAGTATGAACATAATCTTGAGATTTTGCACATATGTAGTTGTGAAGATAGATACTGATTTTCTGCCCCACGGTGGGCACTATAAATGTGTGTATAAAAAATGGTTTCTAAATAACACTAAAATTCAATGAGTCTTTATATGATTGATTTAAACAAAGAAAATAGAATAATCTAAAACCAAAACCAACCAAGGCGAATCATTGCCTTCTAGTAGACATGAGTATGAGTTTTTCTCTCAACTCATTGCAAAACCCAATGACTAAAAATGTAATCTAAATGAAGGATTTTTAAGCTAATATGAAAATGCAATGTTCATCTAATTAGCTACGAGCTAATCCATATCAGGAAAACTAAATGAAGTGTTCCTATATTTTATGGATGCAACAATGATGTAATTAAAAAAACTAACTATGCAATTAAGATATCTAATAATAATTTCAATGCATAAATAATAATGAAAAAATTGGCATTGTTACACTACTTATAAAAAAATCCTCCCTTTGTGATAATGGAGGCTTGGTTATATAGGAATCCTCTTGAGAATGAACATACAAGATTGACCAAAGATGGAGAATTGATATTTGTTCTAGCCTAGCACAATCCATGTGCAGCTGATTCGATTTGTTGAGAGAATCAGTTAACTCAACTGGTTTGGTTAGTTGTTTTGGAAACTTCTAAGGCTGAACTAAAGTTGCTAAATTGAAAGATGAGTTCACGGAGGTGGTTTCCCAGTTAGTTGGATTGTTTCCAAAATTGTGTTTAGTTGACTTAATGATGACTCCATAAATACATTTTTAGAATAATTAAATGTTTTAATGCATTTTTCTCCAAATTGTGATGACATAATTAATTTAATTCTTGTTTTGTGATTAATTGACAATTTTTATTTACTTAATCATCATCCTAAGATATTAATCAAATAAATAGCATCAAGTTGATTTAATTTTCAACAACATTAGGATTTAGGAATTAATTAATTAATTAAGATCAAGTGCAATGGTTGAATGGGACCTATAGTATAGGTCAAATTAGATTGATAAGTTGAATTGCCTAGGTTAGGAATTAGGGGATTTAATCAATATTAGGGCTCTCTTGATGAAAAATCAAGATTAAGGGCTTATGGTTTTGTTGACCATTTTTAGGTGATTACACATGTATGGTGAAAGGTAAAGGATCCATTGCTTTAAATGGTAAGACAAATTGTGATGATATTTATTGGGTTGATGGTTTGAAATACAACTTGTTAAGTGTTTCTTAGTTAAACAATAAAGGATGTAGATTTGAGTTCAATGAAGGTATATGCAGGATCATTGGGATAATAGGAAAATTGATTACTACTGGTGAACAAACTAAAGGTAAATTTTCCCATCTGAATTCTACAATTAAGAATTGTCTCATTGCTAAGGTAGAAGATTGTTGGTTATGGCATAAAAGGTTTTTCATGTAAATTTTGATAACATGGTCAAAGTTAGTAAGATGAAAATAGTGAGAGGTTTTCCTAACCTAGTGAAGCCAGGCAATGTAATGTGTAAAGAATGTTATCTTGGGAAGTTAACTAGTTCAAGTTTTATCAGTAAAAATTACTCTTTTGAAAGTATCTTAGGTCTAGTTCATACCGATCTATGTGATCCAATGAGAACTCGAAGTTACTATGGTGATAGATATTTCATGTTGCTTGTTGATGATTATTCTAGAATGATGTGGGTTGTTTTTATTAAGGACAAATCATAATCCTTTTACATGTTCAAGATCTACAAAGCTAGAGTGGAGAAGGAGACCAGTAAGACCCTGAAATGTCTCAGATCTAATAGAGGAGGTGAGTTTACTTCACATGAGTTTATTTCATATTATGAAAAATAAGGAATCAAAGGAAGATTTGATCTTCTATAACACCTCAGCAAAATGGAATTGAAAAAAAGAATAAACAAATCTATCATTGATTGTGCTAGATAGTTAATGATTTAGAAAGATGTTGCACAAACATTTTGGTGAGAAACGGTAAGCACTTCTATTTAAACATTGAACAAAGTTTAGTTAAAGAAAGGTACAAACAAACTCCTTATGAGTTGTGGCATGGTCAATCCCCTAGTGCAAGTTATTCAAAAGATTTTGGAATTAGATGCTACATAAAAAGAGATGAACATTAAAGGAATTTTGACCCAAGAAGTGATGAGGGAATATTCTTAGGGCATTCCACAAAGAGAAAATCCTACAAGTTCTTGAACAAGAGAACAAACAAGATAGTGGAAAGTGATAATGTAATAGTAGATGAATATTTTGAACATAATGATGAATCCAACAAGAAGGAACCTATTGACTATCATGGATTTGTATATGTACAACTGGTGGAGTGGAAACTATAGAAAAATCGATGGAGAGATAGGTTAATGATCAAGAACTGATCCAAGTAGTTGAAGGTACTCCAAGATGTGAACCAATATTGCCAAGGTATGTGAAACTAAATCATCCACCTAATCAAATTATTGGTGATAGAAATGCTGGTGTTTTGACAAGAAGAAAGGCAAGAGAAAGTACATGTTTTTTATCTAAACTTGAGCCTAAAACTGTGAAATATGCATTGAAATATGATGATTGGTTGAAGACTATGGAAGAAGAATTGGAGAAAATTGATAAACAAATAACTTGGGCATTAGTACCCAAATTGGTGGACAAGAATGTAATTGGTACTAAGTGGATTTTTTAGAAAAAAGATGAATGAAAAAGGTGGAGTGGAAAGGAATAAAGAAATATTGGCATGCAAAGGATATGCACAAGATGAAGGCTTGGACTATGGTGAAACATTTTCACCCATGGCCATACTTGAAGGTGTAATGATACTGCTTGCATATTATTCTTACAAAGGATTCAAGGTATATCAAATGGATGTTAAATGATCTTTTATTAATGGTGTATTGGAAGAAGAAGTATGCATTGAACAACCAGAAGGATTTACTAATGAAGGTAAGAAAATAGTGTGCAAATTATAGAAAACTTTATATGGATTGAAGCAAGCACCTAGAGCATGGTATGAGAGAGTGCACTCATATATGATTTAGATTAGTTTCACAAGGACAAGAGACAATGATAATGTATATTTGAAGATTGAGAAATATGATAGGTTAGTACTGATTACAAAAATATTTTTTGATGATATCATTTTTAGTGGAAATAAAGAAATGAGTAGATCATTTACATATGAAATGAGGAAATACTTCGATATTTCTATGATCGGTGAGATAAAATTATTTATTGGATTGCAAGTTCAATAGTTGAAAGAAGGTGTCTACATCATCCAATCCAAATATGTGAAAGAGATATTGAAAATATTTGGGTTGGAAGACTCAAAACCGGTTGGTGCCCCAATGGTAACCGGTTGCATATTGTCAAAAGAGGATGATTCTAAAGAGGTGGATGAGACTCTTTATAGGTCCATGATTGGTAAACTACAATATGTGGTGCATAGTAGATTGGATATTGCATAAGGAGTTAGATGAGTGGCTATATTTTCTTCTAATCCTATGAAATCATATTTGATTATGGTGAAGAGAATATTCAGATATCTTAGGGGAGCTACAGATTATGGTCTTTGATATGGATATAAAGTTGAATTTTATCTATGTGTATTTATTGATGCTGATTGGGCAGGTAATGTTGATGATCGGAAAACAAAAAGTTAAGGTGCATTATTTCTTGGAGATAGGCTTGTATCCTGGATAAGCAAGAAGAAAAAATGTATATCACAGTCAACAACTAAAGATAAATATGTTGTTGCTGCAAATAATTGTACAAAGGTTATGTGGATTAAGAATATTTTGGAAGGAATTTAGGAAAAGGTAACTAAATGAGTGGTTATCTATTGTGACAATAGAATTTCCATTAACATGTCTAAAACCTTAGTGATGTACTCTAAGACTAAGCATATAGCTATAAAATATCCATTTTATTAGAGAATAGGTACATGAGAAGGAAGTAAAGTTGGATTATGTTCCAACTAAGGAGCAAGTTGTTGATATTTTCACAAAACCATTACCTAAGGATTCTTTCAAGTATGTAAGAGGTAAGTTAGGGGTTATTCCCCTATTTGACTTGAATTAAAAGAAGATGTTGTTGCATCAATCCAAGTATATCCAATGAATAATTTTATGTTTGCATTGATGTTAGGAGGCTACTCCTTAGGGGAAACAATCTATGAAGTGATGTGTTGTGTTGATTCAAGTACAATAAAGAAAATTTCAGGTGTGTTTGACCCCTTTGGAATTGTTGTCAAAGGGGTAGAGTAAGGGAGAGAAATTAAGGAAGAGATAGAAGGATATTGTTCAAAGTTACATAAGGAAAGTAAATATGAGATAAGTTTAGTGAAAGGGGGAGTAATTACAAGATCAAGTGAAAGATAGAAGTGGGAAAAAAAATTTGTTCCTAGTGTTGTTGGTATTGATAAGAGTGTTGCATGTAGGAAGTGTTTCCATCAATGTCAAAGGGGGATATTGTTGGAATACATAATGCTATTGTGCTAAATGATTTCTAGAGTTGTCATGGTATAGATTTGATTGCATGATGATCAATTATTGAGTTGTCATTGATGTCAAGTATTGACCTAGTGTTTCTAGTATGTTTCTCACTATAAGGATGATGATCAAGGTGTTGTAGTAAGTTTTAATTATATATTCATACAGGAGACTCTTGGATGTCTCAGAATGTTGAAGGCATGACTGCTACTATTGATATTGATCGATAAGAAAGTTATGATCATATGAAGTATAGGCATGATTGCTACTGTTGATATTAACTGATAAGAAAGTTATGATCATATGAAGTATAATAGTGAAACTTCTATAATAGTTAGTGACATGTAATACGTGATTTGATTGGTGTGTCAAATCTTTGGTGTTTCTAGTAATGCAGTTATAGGATATGATGGATAAAAACATTTGGATTCTATAGTTGTGATGTAACGCCCCGCTAGGGAACCCAAGAGAAGTTAACTGAAAACATGCTATTAAGTTTGGTGAATAATTTTTTTTTCTAAAGTTAACATACAAGATAAAAAATAGTGCAGAAGAAATTACCATTTACTCACATTGATACAACATCCAACATAGATTACCAAAACTCGAGGGTCCCATGACTTAGAATTACTTAAGAACAAAATACAACTGAACCAACATCAACAAAAGATTCCATAACATATAAATTACAATTACATGGCAATTCTCATGGACATCCATGATATCTAAATAGACTGACATCCACTGCACATGTCACACAATATGTAGTAACAAATATAATTATAATAGTACAATGTCTAGATTAGGTATCGCATGCAATACTCTAATACATGATTACAAATAATGAAGATATGAAAGAAATATCAAAGAAGCATCATAAGAAATCCATTTGTGAAATCACCATCAAGCACCGACACCAGGATGTCGAATCTCAAATGGTAAAGAATCACTACCACCCATCCATGTAGAACCACAAAGGCCTACCCCACCATGCTGAGGAGATAACCACAAACCCCAATCGGATAACCAACACAAAACAAGGATAAAACCCCAAGAAGAAGGATCTTGAAAGCATTCTAACTCAAGGTGTACAAGAATAAAGTAATAGGTACAAATCACTAATCTAGAGGCAACTGACACATGTAGAATAACCAGACTATGCATAGGAAGGTGTCATCATGTACATCTAACCCTTGAGTTTTGTCTTGGTAATCTTTTTGGATCCCGACACCCAAGTGACCATACATGGTATCAATGACTTCTTGTATAGATGAAGTCATCAACCATGACAACTCATCCCTTAAAAGGGGGCTAGTCATCTTCTCAAAACCATCTTAGTCTGTACTAGCACTCAAGCATGGGTGAGGAATCATATCTTATTAGGTTCATTTAAATACCCCTTAGTTATATTAGGTTATCACTTGATTATTAATACTTACAATAAGTGATCCTAGTAGCCACTTGTGGGCCCCAGTGCTTATTGCAAGCCACCCCCTAACACATATGTAGGTAAACTACCCTAGGCTCATAGATCTCTCCTAGATCAAAAATAGATAACATCAGATAGTCACACTTTTAGAATCATCAAAGAAATTAGGATTGAATACATATACATAATCACTAAAACATAGTACTTCATGAGCCTATAAGGTCAGATGGGATATAAAACAATCACACTCATGTGAAACATAAGAAACAACATGACCATAGAAGACAATTCCCAAGCCTCTGTACTTTCCTAGGTCATCTAGCACCCATAAATTGGATAAACCCAACAACCAGGAAAGGTAAAATCATAATGTATAAAACAACCAATTTAGTATGAAAAGATGAATTTACAAATATAAGATGACTCATACGTTTCAATATTAAATAAAGCCCAATTGAATTATACAATTGCAAACACACCTTACACTTCATACCTAGGCTAAATTAAATGAATATTTCAAATCCAAACAATTGACTAAACCTAATCTATGGCCAATTAGGTTTAATTACATATTAAATAAAATTTAGTAAAATATTTAGTACACAAAATTCGCTAGTCTTTTAATAAAAGAAAATAATAGATAAATTTTTTTACAAAGTCCTAATAAATCCAATAATACCTTTAAATAATATTGAATAAAAATTGTTAATACAAAATTTACCAATAATAACTAAAAACTAACTCCAACAATAATTATTAATAAATAATATTTACCATTAGATGTAACACCCCGCCAGGGAACCCAAGAGAGATTAACCTAAAACATGCTACTAAGTTTGGTGAATAATTTTTTTTTCTAAAGTTAACATACAAGATAAACAACAATGCGGAAGCAATTACCATTTACTCACATTGATACAACATCCAACATAGATTACCAAAACTTGAGGGTCCCATGACTTAGAATTACTTAAGAACA
Organism: Chamaecyparis obtusa; assembly: GCA_027943335.1. NCBI lineage: Eukaryota > Viridiplantae > Streptophyta > Pinopsida > Cupressales > Cupressaceae > Chamaecyparis > Chamaecyparis obtusa. The sequence continues at coordinate 1,032,927 of BSBK01005648.1, read as the reverse complement.
AAATACAACTGAACCAACATCAACAAAAGATTCCATAACATATAAATTACAATTACATGATAACAATAAATACAATTCTCATGGACATCCATGATAGCCAAATAGACTGACATCCACTGCACATGTCACAGGGTATGTAGTAACAAATATAATTATAATAGTACAATGTCCAGATTAGGTATCACATGAGATACTCTAATACAGGATTACAAATAATGAAGATATGAAAGAAACATCAAAGAAGCATCATAAGGAATCCATCCCCGAAATCACCATCAAGCACTGACACCAGGACGTCAAATCTCAAATGGTAAAGAATCACAACCACCCATCCATGTAGAACCACAAAGGCCTACCCCACCGTGCTGAGGAGATAACCACAAACCCCAATCGGATAACCAACACAAAACAAGGATAAAACGCTAAGCAGAAGGTTCCTAAAAGAATTCTAAATCAACATGTACAAGAATAAAGTAATAGGTACAACTCACTAATCCAGAGGCAACTGACACATGTAGAATAACCAGACTATGCATAGGAAGGTGTCATCATGTACATCTAGCCCTCGAGTTTTGTCCTGGTAATCTCTCTGGATCCTGACACCTAAGTGACCATACATCATATCAATGACCTCTCGTATAGATGAAGTCATCAACTATGCTAACTCATCCCTTAAAAGGGGGCTAGTCATCTTCTCAACACCATCTTAGTCTGTACTAGCACTCAAGAATGGGTGAGGACTCATATCTTATTAGGTTCATTTAAATACCCCTTAGTTATATTAGGTTATCACTTGATTACTGATACTTACAATAAGTGATCCTCGCAGCCACTTGTGGGCCCCGACGCTTATTGCAAGCCACCCCCTAACACATATGTAGGTAAACTATCCTAGGCTCATAGATCTCTCCTAGATCAAACATAGATAACATCAGATAGTCACACTTCCAGAATCATCACAGAAATCAGGATTGACTACATATACATAATCATTGAAACATAGTACTTCAAGAGCCTATAAGGTCAGATGGGATATAAAAAAATCACACTCATGCCAAACATACCAAACAACATGATCATAGAAGATAATTCCCAAGCCTTTGTACTTTCCTAGGTCATCTAGCACCCATAAATTGGATAAACCCAACAACCAGGAAAGGTAAAATCATAATGTATAAAACAACCAATTTCAGTATGAAAAGATGCATTTACAAATATAAGATGACTCATACGTTTCAATATTAAATAAAGCCCAATTGAATTATACAATTGCAAACACACCTTACACTTCATACCTAGGCTAAATTAAATGAATATTTCAAATCCAAACAATTGACTAAACCTAATCTATGGCCAATTAGGTTTAATTACATATTAAATAAAATTTAGTAAAATGTTTAGTACACAAAATTCGCTAGTCTTTTAATAAAAGAAAATAATAGATAATTTTTTGTACAAAGTCCTAATAAATCCAACAATACTTTTAAACAATATTGAATAAAAATTGTTAATACAAAATTTACCAATAATAACTAAAAACTAACTCCAACAATAATTATTAATAAATAATATTTACCATTAAATATTACTAAATATTTTATAAAATCTATTAATGAAAATTATTATTAAATAATATTCATTAATAAAAGTTACTAATATTATTAAGAAGTATTAATAGAATATTATTATTTTTTTAAATATTAATAATCAATAAACCTTATTAATGAGTTTTAAAACTATTAATAAAATTTATTAAGACCGAATTTATTAAAACCAAGTTAATAAGTATTAAAAGTTACGTATTAATAAAAAAAAATACCCATGCGAAAATTAAGCAAGTGGGGGACAAATCCTTCCACTGTGCAGGTACCTCGTACCGAGTCTGCCACGACAAACCATGCGTAACCTGCACCCTATTCATATAGGGAGAGGGGTAGGGGACAGGTGGTCCCCACCCCTCTTTAATCAAAACAAACTTTTTTTTTATAATATTTTTTTAACTTTTTGAAATTTGTTATTAATTTTTAATAATTTTTCTTTTTCTTTTCAACTTTCGACACATGCATTTTTAAAAATAAAACAATACAAAGAAATGAAACTTATATTAGTTTTAAAGGATATAAATATATTTTAATATTACCAGGGAATATTATCTATGCAATTTTTTTGAAAGGGCACTGTTTCCCAAAATAAAAATGTATAGGCCCTATAACATATTTCCAAAAATGGAAATTTACCATTTTTACACACACATAAGGAAATTTGTCTTTTCCCCTATTTTGTTTTATTCAATAATTTCAATTATAAATTACCATTTGCTATAGTAATTTTCTTCCATTTGTAAGCAAACTATTTTTACTGTGGTAATATTTTTTTGACTGGTTTTTTTTTAATAGAGATTAATTTTTTTCCAGAATGATGTTTTTCAACTCAAATTGGATTTTTTACAACAACCCAATAATTTAATTTAACCATTCTATAGTATAAATTATATCTAGATTAATTTTCCATTTTCTAAGAGATCTAGAATGATTTTTCTCTCAAAATTTTGACAGCATAACCCTACTGTGCCAAGTCTATATAAAATCATGAAATAGCAAATCTATGGGTTCTCTAACACCCATAATTACTAACAAAGCAAAACAGATACAATAAATCTAATGAAACAATCTAGGCACAATAAAATTATCAAAATTCACACAAACAGAATTGAATAGAATTTTCCTCAAACCCTACCTCAATTCCAGTGCTAGAAACTGAAATAGATTGCCTGTAGAGTGATGAAACTCGCAACTCTCTTAGATGAAAACTTAGCCCTGCAGATCTGAATCAACAATGCAAGCCAAGCCAATTCCAAATCCAAAGCAATCCTCACCAAAAGCTCAAGCACAAACACAAAGCTCAAGAAATCCAAAAATGCCAAAATTCTCCAAGAGCTCTCTCCACAAATCTCCAACAACCTCATTTTCTCCAAATGAATCCAAAATCCCCCTATTAGGGATTCAACTCCACCATTCATGCAAACCCTAGATGACTCATTAGACATCTATTCAAACTCCCTCTCTTAATGTTGAAAGAAATTACTAATTATTAATTAAAAATACATATTTTTATGCGCAACTCAACTTAGTCTCCTAAAGACAAGTTGTCACCTTTTTGAAACAAATCTCAATCAAACTTAATAAAGAACATGTAAATATAATAAGTTCTCATTAAATAATTTAATAGTCAAAGCACATTTAAAACATGCAATTAATTATTTAATATCTAATGGAACAATATTAATCCTATTTTCACATAATTAATTAATTAAAACCAAATATCCTAATATTTGATTTTTAATTAATTAATAATCATACAAAACATAAGAAACAATTTAATATTATTTTTTCAACTATAATACTAATTACCATGACTATATAAAAAATCACATACTCAAAAAGCAATAAATCAAGATCAACTCCTAAAACAATCAAGCTCAAGGAAGGGATCCATGAACTATGTCAACTTGACAAATTCAGATAGGGTAGTCAACTTATACTTATCCAATATCTAGGATAAATAGGCTTGGGTTAGGGTTTTGGGTCTGTGTATTATCTCCCCTCTTTACCATTGAGATGAATGTTTATGGGCACGCTCACTCCTGCCAATTCAGAGAAGATGATCTCCTATACCTGCAAACCTATCATCACAAGATGAAGCATATACATACAAATATATATATGTGGTAGGCAATGATAGGGTATGGTCAGATGTGTGGATCTCGACTATGAAAGTAAGTAAACCTCCGTCTTCTGCCACACAAACACGTCAAATAGATATAAACACATGATATGATCCATACACATGCAAGTATGGGGTAAGTACATCATAATTTAATATAAAACATAAACATAACATCATCATGATAACCTCATCATCTAATCTATGAAACCACATGATACACATATAACATGAATTCATAATCCATAATCATCATTTATTAAATAATAACTGATCACATGAAAAGTGACCTAAAAGAATTCGGTCATACAAATGAACATAAAGAAAACTTAAAGTAACCTATGGGTGGGGTACTACATCCACCTCCCTAGGATTAGCCTTACTCCTAGAAGCCTAGAACTACTAGGGATATGAGTCCCCTATATCTAGCTGGAGTGAAAAGAAACTAAATCAAGGATCACTGTGTAGGTCCCATCAGACCCTTTCCTACCTTAGGGTTCGAACACTGAGGATCATTCCCTATTGCAAAGGCCCTTCAAGATCTACCTACATCTCCAACTATAGGCTTAGAAACTAATGGCCTCTGTCCTGAATGCTGAACTAAAAACTGGGGACAATCGTATGATTTATGACTGGGTTGGCCACACGTGAAACAATCTCCCTTGAAAACTCTCCTTGCTGCAGGAGTACTGACCTACTGAAAACTACCTCCACCAAGATCTTGATGTGAACTCTGAACTGGTGGATCCTCCTAATTTCTCACACTATGTTGCCAATTGCAATAATTCTTTGATCGAGAACCACCACCATTACCATTGAAAAATTTCTTATCCTGCTGATTCTAATTACCTTTCGAAAAGGTAGAAGGATTCTGAAAATTCTCATTCCTCTGAGACCGATTCCCCTTGGAACCACTAAGTTGAACACCTCTCTGACTACCATAACCCAACACTAGATTTTCCTTTGTAAGGGTAGCCTTAATGACCACTTCTTGGAGGGTTTGAGGCTCAAAGAGAAGGACTTCCACAATAATGCGTGCATTAAGTCCCCTCACAAAGTGCTAAACTAGGAGAGTTGTATCCTGTTTGAAGCTAGCATACTATTTGAGCTTGAAAAATTGGTGCTTGTACTCTCCCACTGACAAGGTCAACTATCTCAGATTGTGGAACTATTCTACTCTTTGTCACCTCCACTAATCTAATAGGAAGCACTCTCAGAAGTGTTCCAGAAACAACTCCCAAGTGATAGTATCTATCTGGAACCCTAACTTCTCCTCCTCTATCTTCCACCATATAGCTACAAAATCTATAAGCTGCATAACCACATACCTAGCTTTAGTATTACTACTAAAGGGATGCATGGTGAAACTCCCCTCTAAAGTAATCAACCAAGTCTCTGCCTGTAATCCAGGGCCTTTCCCATCAAAGGGAATGGGTCGCCCTCTCATCAGATCCCTCATGTGGTTAACTACCACCACAGTAGGATCAACTGTGAAGTTCCTCCTGGGAGGAATCCTAGACCTCTCTCTAGCCCGCTCTCCTCTGACCTGCTCAGGACCAAGACAATTGAGAATCACCTGTAAGAGTTGTCTCATATCAGGACCATCCTGACGATCCTCTCTCTACTCACCCCTAGACTACTAGTGGTGACTCTCCCGACTGACACTTGTAGAAGAGCTAGGCTGTCTACCCCTTCAATGGTTACCAGCATGACCTCTACCATGACCTCTAGCAGATCTAGTCACAACCATAATTCCTGAAACATAGAGAGATCCAACAACTCTCAATAAAGCTTGAAACAAAACAAAAGGAAACATAACCATAAAGAAATGGTCTAAAAGAAAAATGTTATATGTCTATGTTTAGTTTCAATTTTAAACTACACAAAACCTAATAGGCATACATACCCAGAGTTCCTAGTGTAGAAACTCTGCTCTGATACTAGATGTAACGCCCCACCACAGAACCCAAGATAAGTTAACCTAAAACATGCTACTAAGTTTGGTGAATAATTTTTTTTTCTAAAGTTAACATACAAGCTAAACAATAGTGTAGAAACAATAACCATTTACTCACATTGATACAACATCCAACATAGATTACCAAAACTCGAGGGTCCCATGACGTAGAATTACTTAAGAACAAAATACAACTGAACCACCATCAACAAAAGATTCCATAACATATAAATTACAATTACATGATAACAATAAATACAATTCTCATGGACATCCATGATAGATAAATAGACTAACATCCACTGCACATGTCACAGGGCATGTAGTAACAAATATAATTATAATAGTACAATGTCTAGATTAGGTATCACATGCGATACTCTAATACAAGATTACAAATAATGAAGATATGAAAGAAACATCAAAGAAGCATCATAAGGAATCCATCCCTAAAATCACCATCAAGCACCAATACCAAGACGTCAAATCTCAAATGGTAAAGAATCATTACCACCCGTTCATGTAGAACCACAAAGGCCTACCCCACCGTACTGAGGAGATAACCACAAACCCCAATCAGATAACCAACACAAAACAAGGATAGAACCCTAAGAAGAAGGATCCTAAAAGCATTCTAACTCAAGGTGTACAATAATAAAGTAATAGGTACAACTCACTAATCTAGAGGCAACCAACACATGTAGAATAACCAGACTATGCATAGGAAGGTGTCATCATGTACATCTAGCCCTCAAGTTTTGTCCTGGTAATCTCTCTGGATCCTGACACCTAAGTGACCATACATCATATCAATGACCTCTCGTATAGATGAAGTCATCAACTATGCTAACTCATCCCTTAAAAGGGGGCTAGTCATCTTCTCAACACCATCTTAGTCTGTACTAGCACTTAAGCATGGGTGAGGACTCATATCTTATTAGGTTCATTTAAATACCCCTTAGTTATATTAGGTTATCACTTGATTACTAATACTTACAATAAGTGATCCTTGCAGCCACTTGTGGGCCCCAACGCTTATTGCAAGCCACCCCCTAACACATATCTAGGTAAACTACCCTAAGCTCATAGATCTCTCCTAGATCAAACATAGATAACATTAGATAGTCACACTTCCAGAATCATCACAGAAATCAGGATTGACTACATATACATAATCACTGAAACATAGTACTTCATGATCCTATAAGGTTAGATGGGATATAAAACAATCACACTCACGCGAAACATAAGAAACAACATGACCATAGAAGATAATTCCCAAGCCTCTATACTTTCCTAGGTCATCTAGCACCCATAAATTGGATAAACCCAACAACCAAAAAAGGTAAAATCATAATGTATAAAACAACCAATTTCAATATGAAAAGATGCATTTACAAATATAAGATGACTCCTATGTTTCAATATTAAATAAAGCCCAATTGAATTATACAATTGCAAACACACCTTACACTTCATACCTAGGCTAAATTAAATGAATATTTCAAATCCAAACAATTGACTAAACCTAATATATGGCCAATTAGGTTTAATTACATATTAAATAAAATTTAGTAAAATGTTTAGTACAAAAAATTCGCTAGTCTTTTAATAAAATAAAATAATAGATAAATTTTTGTACAAAGTCCTAATAAATCCAACAATACTTTTAAACAATATTGAATAAAAATTGTTAATACAAAATTTACCAATAATAACTAAAAACTACTTCCAACAATAATTATTAATAAATAATATTTACCATTAGATGTAATGCCTCGCGAGGGAACCCAAGACAGATTAACCTAAAACATGCTACTAAGTTTGGTGAATAATTTTTTTTTCTAAAGTTAACATACAAGATAAGCAACAGTGCAGAAGTAATTAGCATTTACTCACATTGATACAACATCCAACACATATTACCAAAACTTGAGGGTCCCATGATGTAGAATTACTTAAGAACAAAATACAACTGAACCAACATCAATAAAAGATTCCATAGCATATAAACTCCAATTACATGATAACAATAAATACAATTCTCATGGACATCCATGATATCTAAATAGACTGACATCCACTGCACATGTCGCAGGGTATGTAGTAACAAATATAATTATTATAGTACAATGTCTAGATTAGAAATCACATGCGATACTCTAATACAGGATTACAAATAATGAAGATATGAAAGAAACATCAAAGAAGCATCATAAGGAATCCATCCATGAAATCACCATCAAGCACTGGCACCAGGACGTCAAATCTCAAATGGTAAAGAATCACTACCACCAGTCCATGTAGAACCACAAAGGCCTACCCCACTGTGCTAAGGAGATAACCACAAACCCCAACTGGATAACCAACACAAAACAAGGATAAAACCCTAAGTAGAAGGATCCTAAAAGAATTCTAACTCAAGGTGTACAATAATCAAGTAATAGGTACAAATCACTAATCCAGAGACAAATGACACATGTAGAATAACTAGACTATGCATAGGAAGGTGTCATCATGTATGTCTAACCCTTGAGTTTTGTCCTAGTAATATCTCTGGATCCTGACACCCAAGAGACCATATATGATATCAATGACTTCTCATACAGACAAAGTCATCAACTATGCCAACTCATCCCTTAAAAGGGGGCTATTCATCTTCTCAACACCATCTTAGTCTATACTAGAACTCAAGCATGGGTGAGGACTCATATCTTATTAGGTTCATTTAAATACCCCTTAGTTATATTAGGTTATCTCTTGATTATTGATACTTACAATAAGTGATCCTAGCAGCCACTTGTGGGCCCCGACACTTATTGCAAGCCACCCCCTAACACATATCTAGGTAAACTACCCTAAGCTCATAGATCTCTCCTAGATCAAACATAGATAACATTAGATAGTCACACTTCCAGAATCATCACAGAAATCAGGATTGACTACATATACATAATCACTGAAACATAGTACTTCATGAGCCTATAAGGTCAGATGGGATATAAAACAATCACACTCACGCCAAACATAAGAAACAACATGACCATAGAAGACAATTCCCAAGCCTCTGTACTTTCCTAGGTCATCTAGCACCCATAAATTGGATAAACCCAACAACCAAGAAAGGTAAAATCATAATGTATAAAACAACCAATTTTAGTATGAAAAGATGCATTTACAAATATAAGAGGACTCATATGTTTCAATATTAAATAAAGCCCAATTGAATTATACAATTGCAAACACACCTTACACTTCATACCTAGGCTAAATTAAATGAATATTTCAAATCCAAACAATTGACTAAACCTAATCTATGGCCAATTAGGTTTAATTACATATTAAATAAAATTTAGTAAAACGGTTAGTACACAAAATTTGCTAGTCTTTTAATAAAAGATAATAATAGATAAATTTTTGTACAAAGTCCTAATAAATGCAACAATACTTTTAAACAATATTGAATAAAAATTGTTAATACAAAATTTACCAATAATATCTAAAAACTAACTCCAACAATAATTATTAATAAATAATATTTACCATTAAATATTACTAAATATTTAATAAAATTTATTAATGTAAATTATTATTAAATAATATTCATTAATAAAAATTACTAATATTATTAAGAAGTATTAATAGAATATTATTATTTTTTTAAATATTAATAATTAATAAACCTTATTAATGAGTTTTTAAACTATTAATAAAATTTATTAAAACTGAATTTATTAAAACCAAATTAATAAGTATTAAAAGTTACATATTAATAAAAAAAATACCCATGCAAAAATTAAACAAGTGGGGGACAAATCCTTCCACTGCGCAGGTACCGAGTCTGCCACGACAGACCGTGCGTAACCTTTGCCCTATTCATATAGGGAGAGGGGTAGGGGACAGGTGGTCCCCACCCCTCTTTAAACAAAACAAACTTTTTTTTTTTATAATACCTTTTTAACTTTTTGAAATTTGTTATTAATTTTTAATAATTTTTCTTTTTCTTTTCAATTTTTGACACATGCATTTTTTAAAATAAAACAATACAAAGAAATGAAACTTATATTAGTTTTAAAGGATTTAAATATATTTTAACATTACCAGGAAATATTATCTATGCAATTTTTTTGAAAAGGCACTTTTTCCCAAAATAGAAATGTACAGGCCCTATAACATATTTCCAGAAATGGAAATTTACCATTTTTACACACATACAAGCAAACTATTTTTACTGTGGTAATTTTTTTTGACTGGTTTTTTTTTAATAGAGATTAATTTTTTTCCAGAATGATGTTTTTCAACTCAAATTGGATTTTTGACAACAACCCAATAATTTAATTTAACCATTCTATAGTATAAACTATATCTAGATTAATTTTTCATTTTCTAAGAGATCTATAATTAATTTTCTCTCGAAATTTTGACAGCATAACCCTACTGTGCCAAGTCTATATAAAATAATGAAATAGAAAATCTATGGGTTCTCTAACACCCATAATTACTAACAAAGCAAAACAGATACAATAAATCTAATGAAACAATCCAAGCACAATAAAATTATCAAAATTCACACAAACAGAATTGAATAGAATTTTCCTCAAACCCTACCTCAATTCCAATGCTAGAAACTGAAATAGATTGCTTGTAGAATGATGAAACTCCCAACTCTGTTAGATGAAAACTCAGCCCTACAGATCTGAATCAACAATGCAAGCCAAGCCAATTCCAAATCCAAAGCAATCCTCACCAAAAGCTCAAGCACAAACACAAAGCTCAAGAAATCCAAAAATGCCAAAATTCTCCAAGAGCTCTCTCCATAAATCTCCAACAACCTCATTTTCTCCAAATGAATCCAACATCCCCCTATTAGGGATTCAAATCCACCATTCATGCAAACCCTAGATGACTCATTAGACATCTCCTATTCAAACTCCCTCTCTTAATGTTGAAAGAAATTACTAATTATTAATTAAAAATACATATTTTTATGCACAACTCAACTTAGTCTCCTAAAGAAAAGTTGTCACCTTTTTGAAACAAATCTCAATCAAACTTAATAAAGCACATGTAAATATAATAATTTAACATTAAATAATTTAATATTTAAAGCACAATTAAAACATGCAATTAATTATTTAATATCTAATGGAACAATATTAATCCTATTTTCACATAATTAATTAATTAAAACTAAATATCCTAATATTTGATTTTTAATTAATTAATAATCATACAGAACATAAGAAATAATTTAATATTATTTTTTCAACTATAATACTAATTACCATGACTATATAAAAAATCACATACTCAAAAAGCAATAAATCAAGATCAACACCTAAAACAATCAAGCTCAAGGAAGGGATCCACGAACTATGTCAACTTGACAAATTCGGATAGGGTAGTCAACATATACTTATCCAATATATAGGATAAATATGCTTGGGTTAGGGTTTTGGGTCTGTGTATTATCTCCCCTTTTTACCATTGAGATGAATGTTTATGGGCATGCTCACTCCTACCAATTCAGGGAAGACGATGCCCTGTACCTGCAAACCTATCATCACAAGATGAAGCATGTACATACAAATATATATATGTGGCATGCAATGATAGGTTACGGTTGGATGTGTGGATCTTGACTATGCAAGTAACTACACCTCCATCTTCTACCACACAAACATGTTAAACAGATACAAACACATGATATGATCCATACACATGCAAGTATGGGGCAAGTACATCATAATTCAATATAAAACATAAACATAACATCATCATGATAACCTCATCATCTAATCTATGAAACCACATGATACACATATAACATGAATTCATAATCCATAATCATCATTTATTAAATAATAACTAATCACATCAAAAGTGACCTTAAAGAATTTGGTCATACAACTGAACATAAAGAAAACTGAAAGCAACCTACGGGTGGGGTACCTCATGAAATCTCAACAAATTTTGATGATTGGAGTGAAGGTTAGATGACTGGTCAACAAATATAGAGTTGTTAATAGGTTGAAGTGTTTATGTTCTTGACCGATAGTTATTAAATCTTTGATTGGTGATCAATGAAGATGTTGCAGTAATTTTGGTTAAGTTAGTCATGATCTGGTGACATGCCTTAAAGATTAGAGGTGATGATCAGGCATCACATTGTTTGATGCTAGTGTGTGGAGAATATTATAAATGAAGGTTGTGTGTGGTCAAAATATGTTTGACTCCTAGACACAAATTTATATGTAAATCATTGTGATGGCCGACGAGGTTTTGGAAATTTATTGTGTACATTAAATTTTGTTGTTTGGTGTGTTGGATTTGAGTGCGAAGATTGAAATTTAAATTGTAATCCATTTAGGGAAATATTAAGGCGGTGAAAAAATTAAAGGCTTGATGAACAATATATATTTAATGAAGTTGAGATTTTTTAGTGTTGATTGTATTTTGGGAAAGTGCAGTGTAAAGTGCTAGTTGTGATCAAGCCAGAGTAGAGATAAGTGTGTTAAGAAGTGATTGTGTGCTTTAGTGGATCTGATTAAGAAGAGGTAGTGCTATTCTATAGATCATTATTCATGTTGTTCCCTGATAGTTACAACAATCAAAATCCCTTAATCGAGTGGATCCTAGCAGGTCCCTATTGTAAATCCTCTAACAATGTGGCACATTAGTTTGTATTTAAAGTCCTTTAAAAATGATACGCTTAATAGGGTAAAGGTACTAATAGTCCTAAAGGTAAATCCCTTAAACAGGTATCACCTAACATTACTTTTGTAAACTCCTAATAGGGTTAAGCTCCTCATAGGGCGTACTTCAAAAAATGTACATCATTTAGTGGGTACTAATCCCCTTTGTGGGTTTTTCCTGATTTGGGTTTCCATGAGATAAACATTTGTGTCATGTGTTTCAATTATTTTTTGGATGTTCTTAAGATTATGATTTTTATTTTCTGCTATTATAGTTAAACTTGTGAATGTTGATATAAAGTTTAAGTTGTTGATAAAGTTGGAAAATTGGTAGATTATTGATTTACCCCTTCCCTCTTAGTAATTTTTTTCTTAGGATCAACACCTATTTATGTGTACATGTGAGACAAATTCATCCTTTGGTACATCCAAAATTGATTAGCTCCATTAATTCACCACACCGAATAAAATCCTCACAACTAATACCAATTAAATGAAGGCGAAATAAATTTACATAGAATATGCAATGTCTTGTGAATTCAAAATTATTATTCAAAATAAAAAAATAATTAGATATTAACACTAATATTTTAAAACCAAATGCATATGTTGTTCTATTGTAAAAATTTTAACCCTTATTACAAACTAAAATTGAGTTTTTATAGTTTTTACAACTTTGAAATTTCCAAACCTTTTACTAGGGTTTTTGGGCATTATTTATGGTTGTAATAAAATGAAAACTAAAGTTTATCATGCAAAATATACTCCTAAACTATTAAATTTCATTCTAATGTCAACTTTTATGTGTTTACAACTCAAAAAGAAGTCATTTTGACCCAAAACATGCCCTAGAATTTTGAGCAAAACTAGAGTTTGGTTGTAGAAAAAAAGTGGATACCTAGATCTATTTTTCAGCAAAATGGATGAATTAAACATTGAAAAAATTGCCTCTCTTCATCTACTCAACCTAATAGGAAACTTAAGATATGAAAACCAATATTTAGATGAAGACTTGACACTCCAAAAATTTCCACTATTAGCAAAATGTGGCTCACTATACTTTCAACAACTACAAAGAAATAGAAATAATATGAAGCAAAAAAAATCCTTAGATGTGCCACCAAGTCTAGAAAATCTTGGTTGAAGTTCCAGACTATCCTATTAACCTCCTCGAATGGTAGAGGTTTAATATATTCTAGATGGTTTTTTTGGTTTTCTCTAAAACTTCAAAGTTTCCCTACCTATTAAAATTGTGCATTTCATTTCTAATATCTATTAGTCCCTTTTTTGTAGCCTGGATCCAATCAATATATTCCTTTGTGTTGATTCTTTCTAACTTCCCTATGAATTGTGGAACAATATTGTTTATGCAGTATATCTTTTCCTTATCCTCATCTTGGTACAATTGGCATGATGGGGACTATAAATTCTTTAATATGTTACACCAAAGACATAACAACGTCCCTTTTCTTCTTAATGAGATCTTTCCTTTTATTATAATCTTTTATTACCAATTTAATTTCTTTCAACCATGTATAGTGTTTATCCACTTCTCCTTGTTCAAAAAATATATTCCTCTATCAGCTTGTTTATTCTAGCTTGCCTCATTATTTTTATAGTTGAGAGGGAATCATCCCACATCAATGTAGTTTCCTCGATATTAGTCGCCTGGTCATTAGTGATCATATAGTTTAATGTGGTAATTTCCTTGACCATGGTGTGGAAATGTGTCAAAACTTTCCTTATACTATCCTCTCCTAGTTGTTATACTTCTTACTTCCACTCCTCATAGGATTTGAAAAAGGGACCACCTATGATGGCCTCACATGTGCCTCTATTGTACTTGTAGTGAAGTCTCTAAGTTAGTAGGATCTATTTCACACACCAATTGAGTTATATAATCCTTCAAAAATTTAGTTTTTGCTGCTAAGTCCCTTATTTTTGTTTCATTAGTGTGCATATGCTTAAAAAATGATGTAACTATTGGATACAATTGTTTGAAGGACATTGTTGGATTAGCTATGTGTTGTCTTTGATGTCACACAAATGTCACATCAATTATCATTCTCAGTGTCTACCAAGCTCAGTCGGTTAGCTAGGTGGTTCTTAGTGTCTACCGAGCTCAGTCGGTCAGCTAGGAAGTTCTCAGTGTCTAACGAGCTCAGTCAGTCAGCTAGGTGGTTCTCAGTGTCTACCAAGCTCAGTCGGTCAGCTAGGCAGTTTTTAGTGTCTACCAAGATCTCTCAGGTGTCAAAAGAAAATATGATAGAAAATAGTGTTAATCGAGCCTCCTCGTTTATCGAAGGAAAATTAGTGGTTACCAAGCTCACTTAGTCTCTGAAGGATGTTGCAGAATTCACTGTGGTCACCGAGTTCACTTGGTCACCGAAGGAAATCTTTTCAGGATTAATGTTTACCGAGCAAGGTTGGCCCTTCAAAGGATTTTGTTATTATAGTTTGTTTATCCCAGCCGACTGTTGTAATAATTATTAGTGCTGACTTGACAATCTAAATGTTAATTAGAATGGTATATATATATAGAAGGTCAAGTGGTGAAAAAGATATACAGCATGTAGAAATCATTTTGAAGAAAGGTGTGTGTGAATTTTGAAGGATGGTTAGATATCCTTGAGGAGAAACAAAGATTTATTTGATCAGTAAGGATCTAGTGAAGCAGAACATAGATCTATAATCAACAATTTAGTTGCAGGTCATTTCATTGTCACTCTCTTGCAATTGTAGCAGTGATATCAAAATCTCTTAACCGAGTTGGTTTAACAACCATTTTGTAAATCCTCTAACAAGGTGACAGTTCTATTGAATTGTTTCAAGACCTCTTACAAGGCCACTCCTAGTAGGGTGATTAAATCCTCTAACAAGGTCACACCTAACTGTGTGTTTTGTAACCTTTTACCGGGTTGGCTCCTAATCGGGCATCACTTCAGAAGAGTGAAAAATAGTAACTAGTTACATTGGTGGTTTTTCCCATATTGGGTTTCCACGATAAATCTAGTGTCTCTTGTGTTCATGTTATTTTCTTTATTCATGTATGTTAATCAGTGATGAATGCTTAAGAACAGTTTAATTATTACACACTTCAAAGATCAAGTTTCAGCATTTCTCTGTATGTTTACCGAGTGGCAACAGTAAATATTTTATTAAGATATCTAAGGGATCAGTGGTAATATTTTTTTGTGGTTAACTGATTCACCCCCCCTCTCAGTTACTGCATCTATATTTCCAACAATTGGTATCAGAGCTTTTGGTGCTTGCAGGAAGGGTTTCAAGTACCTAAGCTAAAGATCAGGATGTCTTACAAAAGAGAAATTCCAAGGCTTAACAAAAATTACTTTTTAGCATGGCAAGGTCTCATGAGACTTCATCTGGCTTCCATTGGTGATTCAGGATGCAAATATATTGATCAAGAATATACAATTCCTACTGGCACATTAACTGTTGAAGACATTACAGAGTAGAAGAACCATAACACTATGATGATAGACATTGCATCGGCTCTTAGCTATGAAGAATTTGATGAAATTGAAGACTGCACAACTGCTCATGAAATGTGGAACAAGCTGAAGAAAATCTATGGCGGTGATGACAATGTGAAGAGAGCCAAAGCAGAAAGCCTAAGAGGATAGTTTGATCAGATGAAAATGAGAGAAGAAGAAAACATTGCAAAATATGTTGAAAGGATCAAGACAAGTGTTAGTGCAATCAGAGCTTCTGGAGGAAAAATTGATGATGAAACTGTTATAAGTAAGGTTCTTAGAACATTACTTCCTATTTATGCAATAAGAGTTTCTGCTATTCAAGAAAGATGTGAAGAAAATCATAATATAACTTTGGATGGCTTAGTTGGAAGATTGACAGCCTTTGAACTGGATAACTATGACAACTATGTTCCAACTTCTAAAAATATTGAATCAGCTTTTGAGGCCAAACTTTCACTCAAGAAAGGGAAGAAAATCCAATTAGAAAGTGAAGAAGAATCAGAGGAAAGTTCTGATAGTGATCTTGAAGTTATTGAAGCATTACTTGCAAAGAAATATTCAAGAGGCAGAGGAAAATACAAAGGTTAAACTCCCTTAATCTTTTTTTCATGTGAAGAAATTGGTCATATTGCAGCTAGGTGCCCAAACAAGCAAAGAAAAGATGAGAAGAAAGGTTACAAGTACAATGGCAAGAAAAATTTCAAATCATTCAAGGATAAAGGTAAGAAAACATGTTTTTAAGCTAAAGATTCGGATGATAGTGAAGAAGAAATTGTTTTCATTGTTGTAAAAGATGAATTTGATAATGATGAAGATGAGATGGCACTTATCTCTCATATAAGCAAGAATGATACATGGATTATAGATAGTGGATGTTCACATCATATGACTAGTGACATGACTAAGTTTGAACACTTTGAAAACATTGATGGTGGTAATGTAAGGTTTGGAAACAATGAACCTTGTTGTATAAAAGGAAAGGGATGAATTTCATTAACCAAAGAACTTATATGTGATAATGCATGTTGGGTTGAAGGACTAAAGCATAATCTTCTAAGTGTAGCATAGCTAATTAACATTGGATTCAAAGTTTAATTCAAGAATGGCAAAGCAAGACTGCTGGATGACAAAGGAAAACTGATAGGATTAGGCAAACAAACCAAAGGTAACCTATTTTTATCTTGATCTTGGTGAATACTCATGTTTTATTGCTCAAATTGAAGAAAGTTGGTTATGGCACAAAAGGTTATGTCATGTAAATTTTGATAACATGATGAAAATAAGAAAATTCAAGAAAGTAAGAGGTATTCCTACTTTGAAGAAACCTGATGTTGGTCTATGCAAGAATTGTCAAATTGGTAAAATGGGAAAGTCTAGTTTTAAAAGTAAAAACTATTAGTTTGAAGATATTTTGGAAATTGTGCATATTGATTTATGTGGACCTATTGGAATTGAGAGCTATACTGGAGAAAAATTCTTTATTCTCTTTGTTGATGATTACTCTAGAATGATGACTGTTATGTATTTAAGAGAAAAGTCAGAAGCATTTGAGAAGTTCAAATGGTATTTAGCAAGAGTAGAAAAGGAAAAAGGAAAAAGAATAAAATGCTTGAGATCAAACAGAGGTGGTGAATTCATCTCCCATGAATTCAATAATTTCTGCATTGAAAGAGGAATCAAAAGACAGGTATCAGCCCCGAGAACTCCTGAGCATAATGGAATAGCTAAAAGAAGGAACAGATCTATCATGGACTATGCAAGGACTCTAATGATTGAAAAGAACATTGCTATGAAATACTAGAAGGAAGCTATCAGCACTGCAGTTCATACCTTGAACCGAGTATAGTTGAGAAAAGACACATTCAAGACTCCTTATGAGCTATGGTATGGCTACAAACCAAATGTAAGTTACCTAAAAGTATTTGGTAGTAAATGTTACATCTTAAAAGAATCTAGAAAAGGAAAATTTGATGTAAAAAGTGATGAAGGAATATTTTTGGGATATTCTTGCAAAAGTAAGGCATATAGATGTCTAAATTTGTCTACTCACAAAATCATAGAAAGGGCACATCTGAGAATTGATGAGTTTGCAAAAAAGACTGAAGAAGAAAGCAAAAAGGAACCAAAGGATTACAGAAGATTTGTTTACATTGAACCTGATACATTGCCAGACACATTTGTCAATAAGGAAACTACATCTACCGAGCCCAGTATAGTAACTGAGTCACAAGAAGAAGTTCAGACCGAGTCACAAAGTACCGAGTCTCAGTCTGAAGCTACCGAGCAAGTATCTACTGAGCCCAAGCAACCTAAACCTGAAGATGAAGAAGATGAAAATGTAACTCATTCAGGAAGCAAGGAACCTGTATTGGCCAAGTACATCAGGAAGCATCATACACCAAATCAGATTATTGGAAACAAATTAGATGGTACTATGCCAAGAAGTAAACTAAAAGGTACATGTTTATTTGCTGATTTTGAACCTAAAAATGTCAAAGATGCATTGGAAAATGAAAGTTGGATTGAGGCTATGAATGAAGAAATAGAGAAAATAGAGAAAAATAAGACATGGACTCTTGTACCTAGGCCTAAAGATAAAAATGTAATTGGGACAAAATGGGTATTCAGAAATAAGTTGAATGAAGATGGTCAAGTATAAAGAAACAAAGCAAGATTGGTATGTAAAGGATATTCTCAAGATGAAGGAATAGATTATGGAGAGACTTTTGCTCCTGTTGCAAGATTAGAAGGTGTGAGGACTTTACTTGCATATGCAGCACATAAAGGATTTAAAGTATATCAGATGGATATAAAATCTGCATTTCTCAATGGTATTCTTGAGGAAGAAGTCTACATTGAGCAACCTAAAGGTTTTATTGATCCAAACAAAAGGGATATGGTCTGCAAATTACACAAAGCATTGTATGGTCTGAAACAAGCTCCTAGAGCATGGTATGAAAGATTCCATAACTATCTTACTCAGATTGATTTCAAAAGAACTAATGACAACAATAATTTATACATCAAAGAAGGATCAGATAACAAAATTGTTTTGGCAAAAATATTTGTGGATGATACTGTGTTTATAGGAAATGATGATCAATGCAAAGAATTTTCAGAGCATATGAACAAAGAATTTGAAATGTCTATGTTTGGTCAGATAAAATTTTTTGTTGGACTTCAGATTCAACAGAACAAAATGGTATCTACATTAATCAGTCTTAATATATCAAGGAAATACTTAAGAAATTTGGTATGGAAGATTCAAAACTAGTTGGTACACCCATGTGTACTAGATTGAAGCTTACCAAAGATGATGATTCAAAAGAAGTAGATCAGACCTTATACAGATCAATGATTGGAAAATTACAGTATGTAGTACACACAAGACCTGATATTGCCTTAGTAGTTGGTATAGTGGCAAGATTCTCAGCTAAACCCAGAGAAAATCACATGATGGCAATCAAAAGAATCTTGAGGTATTTAAGGGGAACTGAATATTATGGCTTGTGGTATAAATTTGGAGGCAATCTAGATTTAAAAGTGTTTACTGATGCTGATTGGGCAGGAAACATTGATGACAGAAAGAGTACAAGTGGTGGAGCATTCTTTCTTGGCAAGAGGTTAGTATCTTGGACTAGTAAAAAGAAAAATTGCACATCCCAATCCATAGTAGAAGTAGAATATGTTGATGCAGCAGTAAACTACTCTAATATTGTATGGTTTAAATAGTTTTTGGAAGGCATGAAGGTTGAGATCAAAGAACCAGTTGTTATGTTTTGTGACAATACAATTGCAATAAATATTTCAAAGAATCTAGTAATGCATTCCAAAACTATGCACATTGCTATAAAATATCACTTTGTCAGAGAATTGGTGCAGGACAAGGAAATCAAATTGGAATATATTCATACAAAAGAACAAATTGCAGATATCTTCACCAAGCCACTACCTAAGGATGCATTCTTGTATCTAAGAGGCAAGTTAGGGTTCATTCCCCTATCTGAGGTTCACTAAATAAAGTTTTAGTGATGCATCAACCAGAACATGTTGAAGATCAATTAGTTGATGCAGCATAGTCAGGGAATCATTGCATATGAATCAGTACATAAGGTACATTGATATTTACCGAAACTGTGTAAGTTGTCTTTGGCATGTGTTGTCAAAGAGGGAGAGTTTGCTGTCATTTCAAGAAATTTCTAAGGAGAATAATTTGAGAAGTTAAGAGGGAGAGTTCTCAGTTAGAAAGAAGTTTAAAGATGATGGGAATCAAAATGAAGCTAAGGATATGTTTCTTACTCTAGGTTTCTCTGTGAAATTTCATTGTGCTATGACATGTTGTGTTGCCATCAATGCCAAAGAGGGAGATTGTTGGATACAATTGTCTGAAGGACATTGTTGGATTAGCTATGTGTTGTCTTTGATGTCACACAAATGTCATATCAATTATCATTCTCAGTGTCTACCGAGCTCAATCGGTCAGCTAGGCGGTTCTTAGTGTCTATCAAGCTCAATCGGTCAGCTAGGCGGTTCTCAGTGTCTACCGAGCTCAGTCGGTCAGCTAGGAAATTTTTAGTGTCTACCCAGATCTCTCGGGTGTCAAAAGGAAACATGACAGAAAATAGTATTAACCGAGCCTCCTCGGTTATCGAAGGAAAATTAGTGGTTACCGAGCTCACTCGATCTCCGAAGGATGTTGTAGAATTCACTATGGTCACCGAGTTCACTCGGTCACCGAAGGAAATCTTTTCAGGATTAATGTTTACTGAGTAAGGTCGGCCCTTCAAAGGATTTTGTTATTACAGTTTCTTTATCCTAGCTGACTGTTGTAATAATTATTAGTGTCGACTTGACAATCTAAATGCTAATTAGAATGGTATATATATATATATATATATATATATATATATATATATATATATATATATATATATATATATATATATATATATATATATATATATATATATATATATATATATATATATATATATATATATATATATAGAAGGTCAAGTGGTGAAAAAGATATACAGCATGCAGAAATCATTTTGAAGAAAGGTGTGTGTGAATTTTGAAGGATGGTTAGCTATCCTTGAGGAGCAGCAAAGATTTATTTGATCAGTAAGGATCTAGTGAAGCAGAACAGAGATCTATAATCAGCAATTTAGTTGCAGGTCATTTCATTGTTACTCTCTTGCAATTGTAGCAGTGATATCAAAATCTCTTAACCGAGTTGGTTTAACAACCATTTTGTAAATCCTCTAACAAGGTGATAGTTCTATTGAATTGTTTCAAGACCTCTTACAAGGCCACTCCTATCAGGGTGATTAAATCCTCTAACAAGGTCACACCTAACAGTGTGTTTTGTAACCTTTTACCGGGTTGGCTCCTATCCGGGCATCACTTTAGAAGAGTGAAAAATAGTAACTAGTTACATTGGTGGTTTTTCCCATATTGGGTTTTCATGGTAAATCTAGTGTCTCTTGTGTTCATGTTATTTTCTTTATTCATGTATGTTAATCAGTGATGAATGCTTAAGAACAGTTTAATTATTACACACTTCAAAGATCGAGTTTTAGCATTTCTCTGTATGTTTACCGAGTGGCAACAGTAAATATTTTATTAAGATATCTAAGGGATCAGTGGTAATATTTTTTTGTGGTTAACTGATTCACCCCCCCTCTCAGTTACTGCATCTATATTTCCAATAGTAAGTCCTAATACAACTAATGTTTTTCCTCTCTCACAAGTTGAGACCCCAAGATTGACCTCTTCTAACATGAAATCCTTAGGAGTAATATCTTCCATTGCATTATCCTAAGGAGGGATATCTTCCTATGCTATTCAATATTCTCGAATATCCTTGGTAACATAAGAAATCCTTTGTGCTTTCTGCTTGATAGACTCTCCTCCATGAAAAAAATTACCTATCTTTGAAAAGTCTTGTGCCTCCATTTTACAATATGTTATCTTTCTTGGATGAATTTATTTTGTCAAACAAGCTAGTTTACTATTAGTAGAGAGAGGCTATTACATCTCAAGCTAAAAAATATTACTTTTTTCCTCTTTCCTCTCTTCATGCTAACCCATATATGCTACTTGTAGAGGAGTAACTAATGTATGTTGAAAATGTGAAGGAGAACTACTCTCTTTGTGATGCAAGGGAAGATGGGGAAAAAGGCCAAAGGCACAACCAAATCACCAACCTCCTCCAAAATCAACACACGGAAGAAAAATGTAAGTGGGAAGAGAGAGAGAATGTAGAAACTTCATGTATTATTCATTAATAACTTCATACATGGTGGACTATAAGGCCTTCCTAGTTATGGCCAAATACAATAAGAATTCCATAATTACAGTCCTCCAACATCAAGGATCCAACTTTCAAATCCTATCACTTCACTAAAAACTCCCCCTAAAGTTACAACATACTTTTCTAGTTATACAAGAGGCTACGAAAACAAGTCAGCCTTCAGATCCAACGTTGGGGAAGGGAATGACAAGATCTAGGTCCACACACTTCCCAATGATCGATGCAACAATAAAATCCTTAACCAAAACTAAATACATGAGTCAACCACAACATATATACAAAATAAACCTCTCAGGGAGAAAGATTACTGAGCAACAAGAAAATCAACTCAGTGAACACTGAGACAACTCGGTGAAAGAAGGAACTGAGTAGTCACCAAGCCTTGTCGGTGAAAACAAGAATACATCACCAAGATCCCAAAAGTAGCTACCAAGCACATCTAACAATTCTAACTTATTTTTGGTGATACAAGATTTGTAATGTCCCTACTAGGGACTCCATAAAGAATCAGGTCTTTTGATTTAAAATTATAACTAACAATTTTTTTTTCTAACATTATATTATTTCATTTCATTATTACATTCACAAGTAAATTCCTTAAGGTTCCCTTATTGATTTCATTTACCAATATATAAGCGTTTCATTTCATTACTATTCAAATTGAATTCCATTTCCTTTTCCTTTACTTTACAATTTAGAATATAAGAGAAAGGTAAGAGAGTATTAATTCATTCACAACTTTAACTCTACTTCCTATTTTCATTTTCATTTCTTTTTCCTACACATTGAATAACTATCATTTTCAATTTCAATTAAACCTTTACATTGTGACATTACTTTTAATTTCACATAGGAGAGATAAGGTAAAGATACAAGATTACATATTAAGTTACAACTTTTGAATCCTTAAATAACATCCCTTGAAAAACCCCTAAAACTATCATTCCCAGATTACATTGATTTATTCTTTCAAATCCCAATAATGAATACAATTACAATAATGATTACATGAATGGCTCAAAGGCTTACAAAGAGTATTTTACATCTTTCTTTTCTGTTATACATGATACACATAAGAAATCTTCATCATTGCATGGAATCTGAGATATATTCAAGTCAGGAACCACAAACAGTACCTCGAAAGATATTTTCCACCCAACCATGTGAAACTAATGAAGTTCCACCCCCCGTGCTAGGAGATAGAATCAAGATACTCACAAGGCCTAAAGAAACCTAAGGCTTTACAAATCACTAACTTGAAAACCAAAAGAAAATACATACAAGATATCACTTTATAATATAAAAGGGTTAGGTTCCTATCATACCATCTAGGTGAGTGTCATCACATATCCTACACATTGGGATCCACCCTGGCAACCATGTAACCTCGGTCCTCCCTTTTTGAATAGGGATCCACCGTGGAAGTTACCTATGGTCTGAGTACTCCAACAAGATTATCTGGACTTAATTATGTGTCTTTCATTATCTTTTAAAAACCCCCCTTTTCCCAAGTTCTTTATTAGGTTATAACTTTTTACCAGCTCACCCATAGGATCATCTAGCAACCACTTTAGGGTTCCATCACCTATGGTGAGCTATTAAGCTAGGGTACCTAGTCTGCTACCTACACACACAAACCAAGAAACCATAAAGTACCTTAAAAGATTCATCTTACAGGTCTAGGGAACCTTCCTATGCACTCAGGCCACCAGAATGAGTCATAGCATCACAATATGAACACAAGCATAAGCCAAGTACTGAAAAAACATAAATAACACCTTATAATTCCAAAAAAACCATAGATGGACATACATAAGTGATACATGTTTCAACCCACACATGAGAAACAGGTTATGGAGATCACATGTAATGTCCCCGCCAAGGAACCCATAAGGAATTAGGTCCTTAACCCAAAATTACAAGTAACAATTTTTTTTTCTAACATTCTAACATTTCATTATTAACATTCACAAGTACATTCCTTAAGGTTCCCTTATTGATTTCATTTACCAAAGAAAAATTATTGTATTTAGTTACTAATCAAATTGAATCCCATTTCCTTGCATTTTAGAATATAGGAGAAATGTAAGAAGTAACATTTCATTCATAATCATAACGTTACTTCCTATTTTGTTTTCATTCTTTTTACCTACGCATTGAATAACTTACCCCTTTCAATTTCAATTAAACCTTTACATTAAGACATTTCTTTCATTCCACATCCAAACCAATTGTAATAATGAACAAAATTGAATTCCTTTTTCCTTACTTACACAACATTCACTTATCTAATACACTAAATACATTTATTCTTTCCTCTTTCATTGATTTCTCTATCAACACATAAATACACTTTCCATTTCTTACAATCTTAAACCATCCACTGAATCATTTATAACATTGTATACATCTAGTTATGGATTGAGATTTAAAACTATCTTTTAATAACCGTTTATCATACATATAGGGCCATACATTCAAGAGCATTAGAGAAGAATTTTCATCTTATTACTACTCACAATAAAATTTCATGTTTCCTAACCCTTATTATTTTCACTTGAAGACACCTTTCTACCCTTAACATAGCTTTTCATCATACCACATATTGAAACAAGTTTCCTTTAAGAAGTTTACATTCATTAGAACACTACATCACAAAGGTTTGCATAGAACCTTAAGTAAACATGTATTGACAATCATTACTTTCAACTTTAAAACTCGCAAGAGTGATAGGATCGGAATCACTTAAACATAATCCTTAATTGATTTACCAATATTCAATCCCCTTTTGAAATTCCTAAAACTACCCTTCCCAAATACATAAATTATTTCTTACAATTCTTAGTTATAATTACAATTACAATAGCAATTAATACACATGGCCTGAAGGCATACAAAGAGATAATTACATCAAGATGACCCAAGGGCCACATCACATATTTACATCTTTCTAACAAAAGATAGAGATACATGATTCAATAAAGGAAATCTTCACCGCTAAACAATTCAGAATCCAAGCCATGACTCGAACCATGAACAGTACCTCAAAAGATATTTGCCACCCAACCATTTGAAACTAGTAAACTTCCACCCCCTATGCTAGGAGATAGAACCAAGGTACTCTCAAGACCTTAAGGAAATCTAAGACTCAAAACACAAAGTCCAAAACTCAAAAGAGAAAGATTAAAGCATGTAAAATATCATCTTACTATAACATCAAGGTCAAGGTTCTAGGATACCACCTAAGTGAGTGTCATTGCACAACCTATATATTGGGATCCTTCCTCGAAACCATGTAACCCTGGTCCCCCCTTTATGAATAGGAATCCATCCTAGTAGTTATCATTAGTCTCAGTACTCCAATCAGGTCTGTGTGGCCTTATTATATTTTCTTTCATTATCTTTTGAATCCCCATTCCCAGGTTAATTTTAAGGTTATCACTTTTTACTAACCCACCCATAAGATTCTATGGAAACCACTTTAGGGTTCAATCACCTATGGTGGGCCAGTCAACTAGGGTTCCTATTCCCCTACCAAAAACATGACAAAAGAAATGCAATACTTCAAATTCTTTATTTTAGAGATTTAGGAAGCTCTCTTGTGTACTTAGACCACTAGAATGAGCCCTAACCTTAACCATAAACAACATAAGAATAGTAAAATTATGTCACATACTCAACACACCTTAAGTAATACATTATGATAAACTTAAAGCAATAAAATGAACATTAAGAGAGGTAAAAAGATGCAGACAAAGACTAGGATCAAGGTTGGAAGATAGAGGCCAAACCCCAAGCCAAACAGGTACCCAACATTGAAATCCATGACTCCAAAGTTTCTAGAATAGGTCCAAATAGAACATAAAAGTAATATAAATTATAAAGTAATAAAAATTGATGTGTAAATAATGTACTATAAACTAATGAATATGGAGGGACCAATGAATCAAGGGAGAAGACAAAGTAATCTTGTCTTAGAATGGTGGCCAGATATTACATATTTAAGTGTTGGTGAATCTACTCTTGTGGGTTGGTTGCAAGAGGGATATTGATCAAGAGAGGATTAAAATTTAGTTGAAGATGTTTCCTAGTGGTTTGAATCATAAGGGACCCTTTATCTATGTGAGTTTAGAGATTTTCTCAGAGATATATGCATGACTATTTCTAGATACATACATATGAATGTTTAAAAATATAGTCTCAGTGTAGTGAGCATAATGTTTGTTTGCATCGTTGGATTTTACTAATTTTCATATATGTTGGCTAAAACCTAATTTTGCACATTATCACTGGAGAGATTTTCATAATAATGTCCGGTTAAAAATTTATTTACAACAGAGTATAGGTATAGGAAATCAAACCAGAACACTTTGTCCATTTCCAATTAACATTTTTTTCATTATCATCCTAATTACAAATTATTTCACAATAGAAACTTTGAAGATCATATGAACAATATAAATATTTAAGAACACACACACATTTGAATAGATAGATATACCAAATTACAATCATATAATGAATGATAGACTTCCAGGAAGAGTTTTGACAAGAAAACTAATAAACTATGTCATTAAAATTCTTGCACATAGTATGTGTTTTCAACAATATTTAATTCATAAACACATATAACCAGAGAATGTTGAAAAATCATAAGAACACACTATTAATTTCTAGAATAAACACACACACACACACACACACACACCCATAAATAGACACAGACAAGAAGGTGATTCTTCCTGGTTCCAGATCCTACTTGGAGTCCTGCGGAGAATACCTTCCCAAGTTCAATCACAAAAACCTTCCAAGTTGGAGTGGTGATAGCCATCCCAGATGATCTTCCCTCAGAGAAAAATCTTCCTCAATCCTTTTGAGAATAATTCCACCAACCCTTCACAACCAGAGCTATCAAAAAATGCAATTACGACAAAACCCCAAAATTTATTTACTTCCAGAATTTTCTACAAATTTCCTCCAATCTTTCTCTCCTCCCAAAATCCTCATACTCCAATAATTAAATGAAAACTATATGGTTGGAGGAGTTTCTTTACGGGAAGAAACTACTCCAACTACTATATTTGGTTGAAAATTAAATCAATCAATCCATAGAAACAACTTTAAAATATTTTATTTTTAATTAACTTTTCCTTCAAAAGAAGACCATAACTAGAAAAGAAGCATAAGAATACTCAAATAACTCACATAGCCCAATTGGAAACTGTAATGTGGGTAAAGAAGTAGGGGGGTCTATCCTTACCCTTTACCAAGTATATCATTATGGTATCTATGTGAGAAATGGGAGAAAGTATAAGATCTATCCCTAATCCAAATTCCCAAAAAGAAAGGTCCAAATTGATTAATCACAAAGAAGTGATCAATATACAAATGAATCAAACTATGCAGAATATGAAGAAATGAGAAAATCCTATGCTTTACTATAGAAACTATGTGCTTGAAATATTAAATGAATAGAAGATAAATACTAACCTCAAAATAGGGAAAATTTGGAAAATGTTGATTTCTGATGTCTGTGCACAATTTTGGGGAATTCTGCAACTTGCTCCAGATTGGAAATACAAAGGTAGAGAAAACCCAAAAATTTTGTCTTTCTGAGGTCAGGTCAACTTTAACCTAGATAGTGGGGTACAATCTTACCCCTCAATGAAGGTCATCCCTAACCTGAAACAACTCCGATGAAAATTCTATTCATGGATCATGAAAGTTCATTGAAAAGGGTATCTAGATCTGAACTACAATTCACTATCCTATACCTGTACCTACAAGAAAAATGGTTTGTGTTGTTTGGATGGGGGGTTTGCCTTGGTAAAACCCTAGTTTGGAATCAACCTTGAAATGTAATTGAAATTGCAATATATAAACAAAGTAAATAGAACAATTCACCTTGCTAATGTTGAAATCCTCGTGGAGGATTCAAATCCTTGAATCCACAAGTAGGGATTCTCCAAATGAATGTAGAATTGTATGTAGGATGTCTCAAATAAATGGCATTAGATCTTCAACACCAATCTTGAATGGATCTTGGATTAGGAAGAGGCTTGGATGAATGCGAATGGAGAAATCTTCAATAAGAGGGCTCCATAGAGATTGAATCCTTCAATGGATAACAATGGATCTCCTTGATGAATTGGATCTTGAATGCTTGAAGATGGAGGAATGCTTTAATTCTTTCTTTCTCCTTCTTTCTTTCTTGATGATTTCTTGAATTCTCTTAAGAGCTAGATGTCTTGATCATGAAAAGTGGATGTGAAAATGAGAGAGGAAGGCTTCCTTTTATAGTGATCTAGGGAAAAAAATTCTAGAGAGGCTGACATTAGAGAATTAAATCCCAATTAAACTTAACCCCTAGAAATGGACCTAGATTAAATGCAATTTAAGAGTTTACCATTCTGAAATTCAAAACAGTTGACCTGGAAGTGGGAAAATGAAACTTTCCAAAGCCCGATATCCTGAAACCTCCAGAACTTGAAAATTGGACCCAAGGTCAGGGTCAAGGTCAACTCTACCCTAGGTCAGGGTCAACATTGACCTTGACCTAGGAGGTCAAATTTGACCTTGAGGTCACAGATATTAAGTTCTCAGGACTAGGTGCTAGGAAAAGATGGAAATAGGTGGGGAGAGAAGAAAAACATGGGGAAAAAGCTAGATCCATGCAAAGACCTATTCAAGGCACTTGACATGACCCCATACCACTTACTCAGAGGGCTAAACATTCTTATCATGAAAGTGCTTCCATTTTAAGATGATACATTAAGCCCCCACTTTAGTAAGAGTATGGACTCGATGCAAACTCTTGGTAAAGGAGATCATAATGAAAAGATGATCTTATTGAAATCAAAGGGACAAAGAAATCCTCAAGTCCCTAGGGACTCAAGTCTTCATCAACTCCAAGATTACAATAAGAGAGACATCTCTAGAAAAAAGAGAGAAGAGGGTGTGATTATCTTGCCCAATGAGAACTTATGTCCCATTGTAAACCACACAAGGAAACAACACAAGTGGAAAGATGGAATTGAAATGCCTAGTGAATGTGGCTACTCACTATTAACCCATCAAGGATTCACCCTCAGGAATATTCTATTCCACAAGAGTAAAACCAAAAAAACAAAAGAGATCCAGTCTTAAGGACACCTTCAACCTTAAGGGATCAAAATTTGAAACTAGACGGATCAAGAGATCCTAAATAAAAATCCATACTTTAAATATTAGTTAGTAATCCATAAAGGGAGAAAAGTATCTTGAAAAATAAGATATGTATATCAAAAAGTGCATTTGTGCAATAGGTGAGCAGAGTGTATGCCCCCACGTTAAAGTCATTGCTAACACTTTAACAGGAGCAATGGCTTTAGCAGAAACATAAAGAACTCCATTGATTACATTTCCACTATGAGATGCCCGTAGACAAAGAAAAATCAAGGGAAATACCACATAAACATACATAAAACACAGAAGGGATCTACCTACCATGGGGTCAGTATGATCATAAGATAATATATATATGATATTATTGCAAATGAATTGACATCATTCCCCAAAGAAAGTAGAACTACAATCAAAATGGAGGAAAGATCACATAAGAGATACAAAGAAGAATCTTTTGGGACCATGACCTGGAGACCAAAAAGAATCAGTGCTACCAAGTCACGGATCCAAGAAGATTACACAAGGAAACATTTATGAACAATAGCATAGATACAACATAACATGAAACGACATATGGAAGAATAGAGATAAATATAGAGGAATTGTACAATACGTTCAATTCCTTTATTACCTTGTACCAACAAAGTAACAAGGGTCGTATAAAAGAATCTAACAACATTTAGCAAACACATCACGGGAGAAGCACAATACTACAAAAAAACACACAACAAAGACTACCATGAAGGACAAGCCAATCAAGCACACCACCTACTCTCCCCATCTCATTCTATATCATTTATGGAAGGTGGGTAACTCACAAGAGGGACTATATCCAACACAGTAGGAATGATAGCTAGTTCCAAACAAGGATCCTCTTGAGAATCATAATGTTTGATACTAGGTATAAGTGTTAATTGTGATGAAAGCGTATTAGGTAAATCAATGTCAATGTCAACAGTCTCATAATCATCATTAACATCATCAAGAGTATCTTCTTCATCTAGATTAATCAAAATAGGATCTAAGATAGAATCATCATAATCTTGCATTTTAACATCATTATTAGCAACAACTTCTTTTAACACATCATGCATAGGCTTATCAAAAGAAGGTAAAGATTTTTGAAGAATAGAATTATGAGCTTTAGCTTGAGCACAACACTTCTTATGACGTTCATTAGCAGATCGATTACATTTTGCCTTACTTGAAATATGTTGACAACTAGGAGGAGCAATTACCGAATCCTTCTCAGGTTCTATAGGAGGATTAATAGGATTATCAGCTGACTGACAAGCAATAGTAGGAACTTGATTAATAGAACTAGAAACCATAGATAAAGGAGGTATGGAAGGTGTAGGAAAAAGACCATAATTAAGATCCATAGGAGGTATGCTTAATTCAAGAATCTTACAATTCTTATAGGCTTGATATGAGTGGAAAAGATTATCAGGTCAAGAAGGACATGAATTAGGTAATGAATGCCAAAAGAAGTCAAGGGTAGCACAATCCCTAGGCCTAGAAGGTTGATATAAACTATGATTAATCATCTTCACTTCTTCATCATGAATCAATTTAAGACATTTATGGATAGGTGAAGCAACAACATGCATGGAATTCAACCAAGGAAAAACAAGATTAACTTGAAATTGATCAGAAGTAGGAACAACAACAAAGGTAGTGTTCACAATTTTACCATAAAGTTCAACTGGTAAGTTAATAGAAACAAATGATGGATAAAGAAAACCATTACAAGTTTGAATCCACACATCCAATGTATCATAAGAATCACATTGCAAGTTTTTCATAAATTTTTTTTCTTCAGTAATAACATTGACTAAGGATGTAGGATCAATAACACAACCATGCATAGGTATCTGATAAATCCTAGCATAAATGTAAAGGGGACCATCAAGAGCTTTAATAGTCTTAGAATCATCAAAGGTAATCAAGAGTTCTCAAGGTCTTTGATTCTTAGGTTGTTGTCAAGGTTTAGGTTGAGTTTTCAATTTAGGCTTAGGTTTTGGTATAGGTTGAACTTGAGATTGAAGCTGAGGTTGAGGCTGAGGTTGAGATATAGATTGAACAACATGCTCCACTTGATTAACAATGTGATTAAGGTCATCCATCTTTGAATCATACACAATATCCATAGAAGATGACTGAGCAATGGTATTAGTATCATGTGTAGGTAAAGGATTTGTATAGATTTGAAGGTTTTGATAAGGAGGAGAGACAAATTTGTTCCCACTACCATCAAGATTATCAATAGATAAGGCATTAGAGTCAATTAAGTCTTGAACCTTATATTTTAAAGAATAACATTTCTCAGTATCATGACCATTCTGATGATGATATTGACAAAAAGCTTTATGATAAAAGGATTTAGATGCAATCATAGTAGGTAAAAGAGGTCAAATAGGAGGTAAAGTAATCATATTAGCAGTTAACAACCTATTCATAATAGAATGTAAAGATTCAGAAAGAGGAGTAAACATACGATTTAATCAAAAAGAAGTGGATGCAGAAGTGGCATTGTGAGATGCAACAACAACTTGATCAGCAACTGCATTTGCTTCTTTGTTTATCTTGACATAGTTGTTGAATTTTTGAAATTGGTTTGGATTAGGAGTAGCATCACTCTTATCAACTGGAACAGGAGCCATTGGAGTGTTTCTCTCAAATTGACTCACTTGTAATTGATAATGATGAAGCACTACACAAAGTTGTTGAAAAAAGGTAAATTCAGTAAGCAGAATCTTATCTCTAATATCCTTTTGCAAATTTGAAATAAACATACATTGAATATCAATATCAGGAACAAGATAGGAAATCTGAGCATGTAAATGCTTAAATCTACCAATAAATTCAGTCAATTTTTCCTTACCACTTTGTTTACAATGCATCAAATCAGTCAAAGACACTTACAGACCAATATTATTTTGAAATTTTTGAGTAAAAGAATTAGCAAGCTTTGGAAATGAGTCAATAGAATAAGGAGGCAAGGAACAATACCATTGTAAGGTATTGTCATGAAAATTTATAGCAAGCAACTTGACTAAAATCCTATGGTCATGAGCATAATCACTACAAAGGATTTGAAATGTTTTAACATGATAAATAGGGTCTCCCTTACCATTATAATTCTCAAGATGAGACATGTCAAATTGCTAAGGAATGAGAGTACGGATGATGTCTAGAGACAAAGGACTTCCCATGTCACATGTAGGAATGCTAAACTTGTTTTGAGTCAAGGATGCAAGTTGTTGTTGTAAAGATGACACAGTTTGAGCCAAACTGATGATTGTTGAATCATTAGAGGAAATAGGAGGAATATAAACATTAGAAACACTAGGTAAAGTGTATGAAGCTACAGGAATGAAAGACACAACTAGAGGAACACTTGGAACCATAGTTGGAAGAGGATTGGAATAAGGAAAAGGAACATTATGGTAAGAAGGTTGTGATGTATGAAGGGACACAGGAGGAACACTCATAGGAATAGAGGGAACCATCATAGTCACCAAAGGAATATAGGTAGGAATACTAGATAAAGGAACAAAATAATGTTCGACACTAGTAACTGGAGGAATCAACCCTAACTCTTGAGCTTCTTGAGCTAAAGGTTTAACATTTGAATGCTCAAGATGAGTAATACCATGCAAGAGATTAACACCTTGATCACTATCATGAAGAACTTTCTTAAGAGCCTCGATAGCTTGAATAGAATCTTGATTATGGTTTTCTTGAATAAGCCAACTACCTATTTTATCAAGTTTAGTTGAAATTTTTTGGACTTGTTCAGGAGGAACTCTTAAAGCATCATCCTCATCATGAGATGAGTGAGAAGATTTTTTCTCCATAATAGGATTGGAATCATGAATAATCAAATTGTCATCCAGGATCCTAAGGAAAGGAGAGGAAGATTCAGGATCAAAGGCACCCATGAGTCTATGACTTCTTCTAACCAGATTGTTATAAGTAGAGCTAGAGGTTTTAAAGCTCATATACCAATGCAACACAAATGAACTAAACTAAGAATAAATAAAAACATGAATAAATGAATATTTTTGTATTTTAAAGAGATTTTGAATTTTTTTTGTATTTTTGAAATATAAATGCTAGAAATCTAATTTTATGAGCAAGCAAGATTTAACATAAAAGGAAAATCTAACACCAAAAAGATATAAAGGGAAATCTAACACCACAAACACAATAGGGCATCTAATTCCACAAAAGAAAAGTGGGTAAGCGTGTCAAGTTCACCAAAATGTAATATTGGTAAAGGGGGGGTCTATCCTTACCCTTGACCAAGTATATCATTATGGTATCTATGTGAGAAATGGGGGAAAGTATACGATCTATCCCTAATGCAAATTCCCAAAAAGAAAGGTCCAAATTGATTAATCACAAAGAAGTGATCAATACACAAATGAATCAAACTATGGAGAATATGAAGAAAGGAGAAAATCTTATACTTTACTATATAAACTATGTGCTTGAAATCTTAAATGAATAGAACATAAATACTAACCTCAAAATAGGGAAAATTTGGAAAATGCTGATTTCTAATTTCTGTGCATAGTTTCAAGGAATTCTGCAACCTGCTCCGAACTAGAAATACTGAGATAGAGAAAACCCAAAAAAAATTTGTCTTTTTGAGGTTAGGTTGACTTTGACCCAAATAGCAGGGCACAATCTTACCCTTCACTAAAGTTCATCCCTGACTTGAAACAACTTCGATAGAAATTCTATTCGTGGATCTCAGAAGTTAGCCAAAAAGGTGATCTAGATCTGAACTGCAATTCATTGTCCTGTACCTGTAACTACAAGAAAAATGTTTTTTTTTGTTTGGATGGGGGGTTTGCCTTGGTCAAACCCCAATTTGGAATCAACCTTGAAATTTAATTGAAATTGCAATATATAAACAAACTCAATAGAACTATTCACCTTGCTTATGTTGAAATCCTTGTGGAGGATTCAAATCCTTGAATCCACAAGTAGGGATACTCCAAATAAATGTAGAATTGTGTGTAGGATGTCTCAAATCAATGGAATTAGATCTTCAACACCAATCTTGAATGGATCTTGGATTAGGAAGAGGCTTGGATGAATGTGAATGGAGAAATCTTCAACAAGAGGACTCCATAGAGATTGAATCCTTCAATAGCTAACAATGGATCTCCTTAATGAATTGGATCTTGAATGCTTGAAGATGGAGGAATGCTTGAATGATTTCTTTCTGCTTCTTTCTTTCTTGATGATTTCTTGAATTCTCTTGAGAACTAGATGTCTTGATCATGAAAAGTGGATGTGAAAATGAGAGAGGAAGGCTTCCTTTTATAGTGATCTAGGGCACAAACTTCTAGAGGCACCAAAATTGGAGAATTAAATCCCAATTAACCTTAACCCCTAGAAATGGACCTAGATTAAATGCAATTTAAGAGTTTACCATTCCGAAATCCAAAACGACCGACCCAGAAGAGGGAAAATACAACTTTTCGAAGCTCGATATCCTGAAACCTTTGGAACCTAAAAATTGGACCCAAGGTCAGGGTCGAGGTCGACTCTGACCTAGGTCAAGGTTGAGGTCACCCTTGACCCATGAGGTTTACTTTGACTATGAGGTCCTAGATCTTAATTTTTTAGGACCAAGTGCCAGGAAAAGCTGGAAATAGGTGGGGAGAGAAGAAGAACATAGGGAAAAATCTAGATCCATGCAAAGACCTATTCAAGGCACTTGACATGACCCTAGACCACTTACTTGGAGGGATAAGTGTTCTTATCATGGAAGTGCTTCCATTTTAAGATGATACAAAAACAAACTAGCCTAACTTCTAGGAGGCCTCGGGTTCAAATCTCCTAGGTAGCTAGTTTTACCAAAAGAGCCTTATGTTACTTTATTATAATTTTTATTTAATAATCATCATTTAAAAATTAAAGATACAATTATAATTGTAGGAAAAAAACATAGGTTATAATATTTATATATGCATAGGTATATATGTGTGCACCCATAAATATATATACATATATAATATACATCCAACAATAATACACACACACACACACACATATATGTATATATGTATGTATGTATGTATCTATAGGACCTCATACACACATATAACATCATGTAACATATAACATATAACATGTATCTATAGGACCTAATACACACACACACACACATATAACATCATGTGGACCTCCTATAGGAGTAACTCTGACTACCTCCCCTCATCCTACACTCACAACAGACAGTGACATCAACATGCATAAATAGATCAGTATGGTTAGTTCTAGTATAATCACTATTCCATATTGTATAACAAGAATGCATCATAACATAATCATGTAAATGTAAATCATCTATTGACTTTCACAAACCAATTTAACCATTAGGCATTGTACTCATAAATTCTCATTATCAAATCAAGATAAACAAATCATATAACCCTCAATGCATTAGTCATGTTTAACTATTAACATCATTAGAGTAGGTAACACATCTAAGCCTTTAGGTGACTATAATAAGTTAAATTAAGGTACACATAAACATTAATAATGAGCATCTCACAAAGAAGCATATAGGTTTATCAGGTGATCCCTTTGTCATTAGAGTCCTAAAATATCACTGACTCATAGAAAGATATATAAAAGAACATACCTATGCAATATTATTATTTCCCAAAATAAAATATGAAGTTATGGTGAGTTGGAAGAGGTTCGGTTTAAGAAAATATCTCAAGAAGGATCATTATCTTATAAAAATAACCCTAGAATCACATGTAACTCTTCTTAATCTCTAGTGAGCATAACCAAGACTTGTTAGGGTTGGAGGGGCATTACATCACAAGCCCTAAATCTGCAAAATTTGAGGCCCTGAAATCCTCTAAAACCCCAAACAACATATTGTAACTACCCATACAACAACCTAGGCATGCCCATATGAAAATTGACCAAGTATCATATGGGTACTAGTAGAAACTCGTACGACATTCTAGGATGCTCATACGAGATTGTACCCAAAACTTCCTAGAATTGCCCAAAACTAAGATTTTTAGGAGCGGAGAGTGCTTGGGAAAGCTTCCCTAAGGTCTACCTAATGTAGGTACCTTAGTACGAACTCCAAAATATATCCTCAACACAACCTAACTCCTAGAACAAGATTATCCAATCAAAATATCAAATTTAAAGAAAAGGACTGTAAAAGCAAGGAAAGGGGAAAACTATCTACAACCTTTCCTAATCCATCTTAAACCTTCCCAAACCTTCCTAAAATTTCCTAAACTATCAAGTAACAATAAAATACACCAATATAAAGTTTCACAACAAATCACAGACTCCTAGGAAGAATTTACAGGAAACTACTGCATAAACTTTTAATAAACTTCCCGAATACATAGTTTACAAAACAAGGAAAAAAAATCATATATTCGTCCTTATTAAACAATAGATTATAAAAAATATAAAAATAAATATACATATAAGACACACACACACACACATCTACAGGGAAGAAAAGATTCATCCTAGTTCCAGACCCTACCTGGAGTCCTGCGGAGAATCCTCTCAAAGGCTGGAGCACACCTCTGTAAATCTCGAAGCTTTGAGAATGGTGACTTCCCAGAACAATTTCCCTTCAGAAAACTATCCTTCCTCTTGTCCAAAAAATCTCAAAAAATACCTCTCAAAACTAGAATGGAAAATTAGAAAATGCAAATAAACCCTCAAATCCACTTCCGGAGAAATTCTTACAAAGTCTCCCAAAAATCTCCCTTAACCTCTAATCCCCCAAACTCCCAAAAACACAATAATTTATCTCCAACTATATGGTTGGAGGAGTTTCTTTACTGGAAGCAACTTCTCCAACTTCCATAGTTGGTTGAAACAAATTAAACAACCATCTCTCATAACCAATATTAAAGCCTTGAATTATTTTAATTAAAATATCCTTCTAAAAACCCTATAACAAGAAAAATAGGAACTAAGCTCTCAAGTAAAACACATAGCACAACTAGAAACAAACTAGCCTAACTTCTAGGAGGTCCCGAGTTCAAATTATCTCCTAGATAGCTAGTTTTACCAAAAGAGATTCCTATTTTAACTTCTTTATTTTAATTTTAACTTTTATTTAATATACTTTAATTAATCATTAAAGAAGCCATTGTAGAAAAAAATAAAAATGCATAAATAATAATATGTATATATGCATGGCCATATGTGTGTGCACCCACATATATGCATTCATATATTACGTACATTCATTTATAACATAGATATAAAATAAATATATACTAGGGTAACCTCCTAAACATGAATCTAAGTCCACAGGTAAACCTTGAGAGTATCTTGGTAAAATCTCCCCACAACAATAGTTTGAGGATTTTGAAAGCATGCTGAGACCTATGTAGCTAGGTGGAGTCGATGCCTAGTACCTGCATCTTGCATCACCAACTGACATGTATACATGTTTGATATTGCTAATTTATGGGGTGGTGATTGATACATTTAATATGTTTAATCTGTAATACCCCTCTAACCCTAATATAAGTTTTGTGTTTTTGAAAGAATTAAGATCCTTCGATGTTTTCTTACAGCTTAAGTTGTACATGATACTTGTTTGATCTATTCCTATAGTTGTTTATAATAATTTCATAAGCTAGTACTCAATGATTCTAATATCAGACATACTATCCAAAGGTATCATTTTTGTATGTATTTATCTCCATGTATGTATTGAGTACCTACAAGACCTTTATGAACATAGTTAGGATGTTATATGATATGTACTTGATAGATATATATAAGTGGTTATTTATATTTTCTTCTATTAAGGTTACCTTGGATGAATCTTGTATCTCACTTGATGATTTGATTATGTTAATTTATTATTAGTATTGATAAGAGACTAACACAATGCTTGAGATTCTAACCTTCATTATGATGATGCTACATGCTTTGAGTGTCTATATATACATGATGTGTTTTCATGATTCAGGACGAAGTCATAGTTACTCACATAGCTGAGGTCCACACGATGTATCGATCCTGGTCATCTGTCTGCAATGTTTTCTTTTATATGTATATCCGTGCATATGTATTTCTTCTTTGTGATGCAGGCTTGCAGGTACCGGGCATCGACTTCACCTGGCTTCACAGGTCTGAGCATGCCCTCAAATCCTCGATGGTTGTTGTTATGGAGATAGTACTAAGGCCTCTACATGAGTCTTCCTTTGTCATTATTCCAATTTGGGAATATTAGGGTTCCTTCTTTGTCAGTCAACCTTTGGGTCAAAAACCCAGATCCAACGCACCCGGTTGGGCATGGTTGTAGTTAGTGCCTTGTGACCACTTGAATTCATTTGGTTGTATGATTTGTTTACTCATTTTATTTATTTCTCCTTCTTGGTATGATTCTTAGTTAATCTTTCTATGTTGTGTTTCAGGAGTTTGGCTTGACTTTCCTTGTTGACTTTGGTTGACCTTGTTTGATCTTATAGTTTTCTCGATATGTTTCATAGATGATTTGTAAGGCCTCTTTGGATGATTAGGTTTATTTTGAGGTGTGTGATTTTATTCTACCTCAGTGATTATATCCTATAGTAATTATAAATAGGTAATAATATTGTGATCTATTACTTCATAATCTTATAGATTATAGTGTTTGGTATTTGGCATGTATCTATATAAATATAAATATATATATATATATATATATATGGAAATATATATATGGGTGCACACATATATGTATTTATATATATATAATTTATATGTGATTATATGTTAATTATTGTAGATATTGTTGATGGTGTATATTTTGGGATTAATGTAAAGTATAATATTATTAATAATTAAATATTAAATAATACGAGGTATATTATTCTCAATTATTAATTATTAATAATGAGGATAGGTTATATATATAGATATTGATGTAATTAATGATGGCATATGCATATATGTTAGGATAATATTACATATGTGTATGAATGAATACAAATAATCTTTTATTGTATATTTGAGTAATATAGTTGTATGATATTAAGTTATTTTATAATACCCTTTAGTTAAGAGTTAGTTGGGAGTTGGTTACTTTTCCTCTCAACCTTTGGAAATCTATTTATATGCACTACTTTCTCATTTGAAGAGGGGGGGATTTTGGGGCTGAAGCATTGAGGAGAGGATGGCCTTAATTTTCATGGTGATTTTGGAGAGAAAACTTGGAGATGTGAGGGAGATTTTGTAAGCATATGTCTTTAAGAATTTTTGGTTATCTTTGCTTTTGGGAGAGAGATATTTTTGTGAGAATTTCAATAGTTGAGAGAGGGATTCTTTGCTGTGGAATTATTTCTTTCTTTCATGGAGATTTCTGAAAGTGGATAGGGTTTGAAGGATGCATCTCAAGTTTGGATTTGTCTTCTCTTTTGTTTCCTTCCTTCTTCGATTCAACCTTCGTAGGACATGAGGTATGGATTGAATATGTTAGTTACTTTATGTCTCTAATAGATTATAGATCTATTTATATATTATAATTATTTATTATATCTGTACTTTTAATTTCTATGGTTATTTTAAAGTTTTGAGTTTTTGTTTGTAAGAATTGGCATGTGTTTTCCTAGGGTTTTTAGCAACCCATTTTTGGAGATCTATTATTATAATAATTTAAATTGCATCTAGGGTTTTACTAAATTGATTTTCTGGAAGTAAAATTCATAGATCTAAAATGGGTATCTCTCTGATTTTATTTTTAGGGTCGAATTAATGCCTTATTTTTGACATTTTGGCAGACTATGCCTGTCCATTCTCGATTCCGAATTTTCTGTCAAATGTATTCATATGCTACAGGCTGATATGATTATATAAAAGTCTAAATTTGATATAAAATATTCTCCTAAGTCTTATCTTTCATTTCCAATTGGTTTGGAGAATTTTTATTATGTTTTGTGAAAATTACAACCGTTTTAGTGAAGGCAGGTCTGAACCCTAACCAGAATTTTCTGTTTTAAACCAGAAGTCATAACTTTCTTTCCCACCGTTGGATCTTTCTAAAAATCAAATTGAGAGTCTATAATTATGTTAGCTAAATCTCCACCGAGGAGATTTCCTTTATTATTTGTTTTGTGGAAGATATGGATGACTGTTCTATGATGACTATTCTTTGCATTTAATCCTTGCTTGAAATAATTCAGTTTAAGAACATCATTAAGTTTTAAGGTTTCGTATGGTCACCGGAGGCTATTAGAATGTTTTTTTGGTTAATTAGATCTATGTATACTCTGAATATGTTTATAATATCACTTGGATGTCTTCTTATATGTTTGGAACCTTTTGTATGCCATATTGGGTTTAGGGTTGTCAAGTGGACTAGGGACAACATATGTTTTCCTAAACTCAATCAAATGTTGTTATGGAATTGGTATGAATTCTTGATGATGGATCTATTATGTTCTTATGATTTTTATATGTATGTTAGGGAACCTAAGTACACTAGGTGAGTGGCTCATAGTGAGGGGCCGGGGCCCTAAGTGGCTAGTACCAGGATAACCTACTATGAGTTATTTAATCAAGTGATAACCTAAATAAATGAATTGGGAATGGGATTGGAATGGGAAATTACACACTAATAAAGATTAATTGTGCCTCACCCATGCCTTTAGTGCTAGTAAAGACTAAGGATGGGAGTGGGAGAAGGTACCTATGCGTAGGTACGACTGGATGACCTTGTCTGTACGAGAGGCATTCGGTTCCGCATGTGCCTACTTGGGGGCCGGGGCCAAGAGTGGCTAGTACCAGGACAACCCAAGGGGTGAGGGCTATGCGATGACACTCACCTAGCTTGTAGCTTAGAGTCTCTACCAAATTTGATCATGCCTCTGGTAGTCCTTGTGGTCTTCTTATCTTTTCTTTTGTGTTGTGACTTTGGGGAAATTTTATCACCACCTTAGGAATTTCCTAGTTGTTACCTCTTGTATGGGCCTTTGGTTCTATCTCCTAGCTCGGGGGAGTGGGCCTATTGGTTCCACATGGTTGGGTGGTTAATATTTATATCGAGGTATTGATCGTGATTCTTTGGATGATCCTAGCACATATTCCATTCCAGACCTGCAGTTGAAGATTTCTTATTGGATATTTTAATATGAGATGTACTTATGTATTTGTATTCATGTAATTTTAATCTCCTAAAAGGAGTCTTGTAGTATTGATATAATCTCAATTCAAAGCAATGCATAAGGGAATGGGTAGTTCTAGGTAAAAGAAAGGGAAAAGAATGTGGAATATTGGACATGTTACTAGCATTAAAAGAAAGTGTTTATGTTATTTCTCCTATCCTCTTATGTTGTCCATATGTAAAGGAAATGATCTTAAATATAGTTATATATAATGATGTATCACAAAAAAATAATGTATTCTCTCTTGATGAAAGGATCCAAGGAAATTATTGAGAAATGATAGGTTAGTGATTGAAATTATTAACAATGAATGGTTATGAAACAATGCAATAGAATAGTAATTTGATTTTAATGTTAATACTTGGTTCATGTTAATGAAGTACCTAGGATGATGCCTACCTTAATGAATATTAATCTCTTACCTAAATTATTAGAGAAAAGTGATATAAAGGATAGTAGATGTAGATGAAATCAATATGAATTTATGGAATGAGTTGATAAAAGGAATAATGATGTTGGATGATTAACCTATGTTTAATAAAAGAAATAAGTTAGGGACATTTAACTTGGTGCATTAAAATGAATGTAGATCTTTTAAGCTCATGATTCCGTGAATATCTTATGCATGTAAATGGTTTATATGATGTTGCTTTAGTAGCGACGTCAGGGAACCCGGGAGGACTTAAGTTGTATAAATCTTACATTCAAGTAGTAGAAAATTATTTCTTCTTTTAGAAATATGAAGTGTAATGATGAATATTATTCTAGTTAAAATAAATAAATAAAATAAAATAAAAATTCACTACTTGCATTTTATAGAGGTTTTATGTCTTGTCCTCTTGGGTTGCCTGGCGGGGCATTACATAATCACTACATTACTAAATGAGCATTCATACCATTGTCATTTGTGGTTTGTCACTGATGTCAACATATATTTTTGTGAAGAGTACATGTTGAGTATGATAGTGTACAGACATTGTACGGATGTTTTAGATCATGAAAAGATAGATGAGAGTATATGAAGATGTTGTGATCTTATATTATTGGATCATGTAATGTTTCATATTGAATGAGTTACAAATGTTTTGGCAAGGACTAGTTCTTGGACAGTGATAGTGGAAGCTGATAGAGTGAGTCTCTGTGTTTTTGGTATATCTTATAGAACATATGGACTAGGTGTATGTGAGCTTAAGAGATGAAAGACAAGGAACTGATGGATGTTTTTTGGTCAACACAAGGTATAGAATGTTGGATGACATTAGTTGTGGCATGTGATCTAGAGAAGACTTATTTGGGAGCCAACTTTAGAGGTGTAGCATGCATTTTGTTTGGAAAATGTAAATTAAGGATGTCGGTCCTTAATTATTGTAATGGAATCATTGTATACTTTTTTTAGGTACCATGTGTATCTTAGCAAGAGTTTATGTAAGTAGGAAAGCCTAATGGGCCAACTTGATCATGTAGAATGTAATAGGGTATAAATGTAAGATCTTTTCTTTGGAAAAGATATGGTGAGAATATATGTGATGTAAAAGGAATTCAAAGAGCTATGAGCTTGTGTCTGTTGGATGTAGAGTAGAGGATTACAGGTGAACTTCATTGAAACTGATCAAGCAAAGATAGTTTCTGACGGACAGTTAAAAATATTTTGTATGTCTCCATATACACTTGTTGCAAATAGTGAGTTCTGAAGGTGGATTTAACCTTCTTTAGGTAGTGAGACCACCCTTCTTTCTTGACTCCTAACAGGGTCTATCCTCTAATAAGGACTATGTATTGTAATGTTTCAATAAGCTCCTAACAAGGCTAAATCTTCTAACAAGGATACTATACTCTCAGCACATTATTTTTGGTGCTAATTCCCATCGAGGTTTTTACCTTTAACAGGGTTTCCCCAAGACCAAAATATTATGTTGTTGTGTTAGCATTCATTGTGTTAATTGGATCTGATATTACTACTTTTAAAGTTTAAAGTTTAATAATCTTTCATACAACTGATTCACCCCCCCTCTTAGTTGTATTATGGACTGTTATTCCTAACAATTGATATCAGAGCTACTAGTCCTTAGAGAGAAAGCATAACAACTTGAGGTGATCTTGGAGATGTCATTCTATAGGAAGGATAGTCCAAAATTTGATCCTAAAAACTTTGACAGTTGGAAGAACAAGATGCGAACTCATTTGTTTTTTTTAGGCATCGACTACTAGTTGATTACAAAGAATAATGTAGCTATGAAGTCTAAGAATGACTTACCATCAACTAATGAAGGTGAAAAGAAGATATTTTCACTTAACATGGTTGCAAGGGAAGAATTGATCGACACACTCTCTGAAGGAGAATTTACTAAAGTTAAAGACTTGGATTCAGCATACTAGATTTGGCAAAGATTAGAAGCACTACATGAAGGAGACAAGTATACCAAGGAAGAGAAGTTACAGAACTGGAAAAAAGAAGATGGAAGAGCTACAAATGAATGAGGATGAAAGCATTATGGCTTATGTCCAAAGGGTTACAAAAGTTGTAGTTGGAATCAGAAACTATGGAGGCACTTATGATGAAGAAGAAGTTGTTACAAAGATCCTTAGATCATTGACACCTAATTACAAGTTTAAGGCTATATTTATTCAAGAGACTATACCTCTGACTCCAAACTTTAGAAGAGAGATTTTGATTGCAAAGCTACATACCTTTGAAGCTGTTGAATTGAGAGATTCTATACCTAAAGTTGAATATGCATTTAAAGCATTTTCACACAAGAAGATAATGTCTGCACTTCTGAGCACCAGCAATGAGAACCTAAAAGAAGAACTAGGTGAATATGGTGAGGAATGGGAATAGATACAAGCAGAGGAAAGAAAGATGGATGAACTTGTTGCACTAATTGCTAGAAGAGAAAAGAGAGGTAAG
The DNA here is from genome assembly GCA_027943335.1 of Chamaecyparis obtusa. NCBI lineage: Eukaryota > Viridiplantae > Streptophyta > Pinopsida > Cupressales > Cupressaceae > Chamaecyparis > Chamaecyparis obtusa. Next base: position 988,491 of record BSBK01005648.1, on the reverse strand, counting down.
GGTAAATTTGAAGGAAAATTAACTTTGAAATATTTTTCATGCAATAAGGTAGGTCATTTTTCATCTAGATGTCCTACAAGAGTTCTTAAGTACAAGCCTAAGTTTTTCAAATCTAAGTATTCAAAGGATAAGGAATGTTATTATGATAGTGAAGGAATTTATGATGATGATGATTTAGATTATGAGGAGATTGGATTTGTAGCTATTAAAGATGAATCGATACATGAGGAAAAAGCTTTAGTATCTCATGTTGATAAGAAAAATGAATGGATCATAGATAGTGGTTGTTCACATCATATGACTGGAGATAAAAATAAGTTTTTTAAATTAGTAAAGTATGATGGTGGTGTTGTGAGGTTTGGAGATAATATTCCTAAACCTATCATAGGAGTAGGATCTATTACTCTTGATGGAAAAAATAACATTGATAATGTACTACTTATTGATGGACTTAAGCATAACTTATTGAGTGTTGGACAGTTGATGGACAAAGAGTTTGAGTTACAATTCAATGATGGTAATTTTTTTTTATCAAAAGTAAGGTAGGAAAGTTGATTGTAATTGGTACTAAATATAGAGGTAATGCATTTGAATTAAATACATCTGGAGCCTCTTGTTTTGTTGCAAAGGTAGATGACAGTTGGTTATGGCACATAAGGTTTTGTCATGTTAACTTTGACAATATTGTCAAGGAAAGTTTGACTAAAGAAGTGAGAGATCTACCAAATATTTTGAAACCATCTAACACTGTATGCAGAGAATATGTTATGGGAAAATAGACTAGGAGTAGTTATAAAAGAAAAGCATATACATCAAAAGAAAAGTTGGATATGGTACATACAGACCTATGTGGACCTACAAGGACAAATCATAATATGGTGAAAGGTATTTCATACTTTTTGTTGATGACTTTTCTAGAATGATGTGGGTTATTTACTTAAAAGAGAAATAAGAAGCATTTGATAAATTCAAGATATTCAAGGAAAAAGTAGAGAATGAATCAGGTTTAATGATAAAATGTTTAAGATCAGATAAAGGTGGAGAGTTTACTTTAGACTTACTCAATTCATACTATAAAGAGCATGGAATACAAAGATAGACATCTGATACTGGGACTCCACAACAAAATGGGATAATAGAGAAAAGAAGCAAGACTATACTTGATACTGCTAGAACAATGTTGCTTGAAGGAAATGTATCTCATGTGCATTGGAGAGAGGCTGTTGGGATAGCTGTGTAAATATTGAATAGAACTCAAATCAGAGAAGGTACAATTATAGCTCCTTATGAATTGTGGATTAATCACACTTCTACTATAAAATATTTTAGAATTTTTGGGAGTAAGTTCTATATCAAGAGACATGATGAGATAGGGAATTTTGATGCTAGAAGTGATGAAGGAATTTTCCTTGGTTACTCTACTAAGAGAAAGGATTAGAAATGTTTTAATCTGAGATTAAGAAAAATGATTGAAAGTAACAATGTGAAGATAGATGTGTTATCACTATATAAATTTTTCCAGCTTTATGCTAATATTTTTTTTAAAAAAAAATGATCCAAGTTATTGACCTAATGGTAGGGTTTTATGGTAAAAACCCTAAGTTTGATCAAAGCCCTAACTAGTCCTGAGTCTTGTTATAATTTCATGTTACTTTTTGGCTCACTAATCCTCCAAAATATGCATGTGCTAATTTGCAATCCCTTTAACCCATTGCTTTACATGTTATATCGTTAGGTTGTCGGGTGGGGTACCTTTTTAATTATTTCTTTCAAACCCTAAATTTTTGATGAATTTTTCCTAAGTATCGATCTTTTGAAACTTGTGGCTATCGTTGAACCGCAAGATTGCCCATTGTCAGAATTCCTGACATGCGCTTTAGCAACAAAGTGCCACCTATCTGAGTGGGCCCATCTGGTAAAGGAGTGTGCTGGCAACTAAACAATGACTTTGATCAATGGTTGTCGCTATACTGTTGGACCAAGATGATAGCCTTTTAAGAATTGCGCTTTAGCGACAGACATTTGATCAAATTTCTCACTGACAGTGGCAGGTTCTAGCTTGTCAATTTTCGTGGCATTTCTCTTGGGTTGACATCTTTCTCTAATGATGTAGCAGTTGTGGGGTTGGACTTTTCAAAGGATTAAACAACAAATTGATCTTACAGTTGTCGTTATACCATTGACAAAAGATGTAAGGAATTTAAGCTTGTGGTATACCGACAACTGTCAGATACTCTTTAAGGAATGAAGTGTGAAGTGGGCCCTAAAATGCCAGGTCACACCAACATGTTCACTTTCTATTGGTTGCAGTCAGTTATGATGTGGTAGTTGTCAGGGTTTTGGGTGCTGAGAAAGAGAAGGAGAAGGGGTCCACTTGCCAGTTTTTGTAGTGTGGCACTTTTTGATTTGACAAAGGCTGAGTGAAGTGTCAACTGTGGGGCCTGCCTTCTCAAATGATTAAAGTTTAACAAGATCTCGCGGTTGTCATTATACCACTAGGATAAGATGCACATTTTTTAGGATCAGTGGTATAGCGATGGCTATTGATCTTGTTTAATGATGGGAAGCACCAAGTTGATATTTTGTTGCTGACTCTTAATGATGCAGTTGCTTTTGATTGGCTAAAGGCAGTGATGACATGTGAGGTTGTTAGTTTATTTTACACCAAGGATAAAGGTGGGGTCTTTCACCTATAGACCTAGCTAACTTGGCATCTTATGATTCGATAGAGGCTTGTAGGGCAAACTATGGGGCCAAGATTTTATTGAAATAAGGTGATCGTCTGATTCAATAGCATCGACGATTATCGTTATATCTTGATTTGGTTTTTTTGATAGTTTTGGGTTAGCGGTTTAGTGATAGGGTGACACCTGTCCACTCCGTGCAAAGTAGAGATAAGTTTTTTATTTCCTCACATGGCTATATTGAAATTTTCTCATTGGCTGAGAACTCATTTGGGAAAAAGTGAAAAGGGGTTGCATGGTTTTGTTTTCTGATCGTCCAATGTGATGAAAGAAAATAAAATCAATGGCTTGAATTCAAATTTGCTACTCTATGACATTATTCACACCCTGCGAATGCTAAGGCCACCAACTTTCAGTAATGGCAAAATTAATGTGCTACATGCAAATAGATTGTAAGCAGTTGGAAATGCTATACATCAAAATTGAATCATTGTTTCTCTTCAACACTCTCATAAGCTTTTCTGGCAAATTGGATTTTCCTCAAGGAGCGATTTCAAGAGAAAAACTTGTAGACACCTGGTAGGTTTCTTTTTTGAGTTTAAAAATTGCTTGAAGTCTGTGAAGGTGTTGCAACGAAAATTATGTTGCCAGTTCAAAGTTTTTAGGGTTTTTCTTGGGTTTTTATAAATTGTTCTGAGAAGCCCTAGTATAAAATGCCGCCAAAGAGGAATTTTTCTGGAAAGACAGAGTACAAAGATAGAGGTGTCTTCGAGGATTTAATGCAATTATTACCTCATTTAGATAATCGGGTGGCTAGATTAAAGGAGCTAGTTCTGAGAAACCCTAGGGATTCTATTGCAAACAGACTCCATGATAGAGGGAATTGGATGAGAGATGCCAGGGTGGGTAAAGATCATAATGGCCTAATTTTATTTAGATTAGCATACTCACAGAGAAATTTTTGTTCCCCCCTTAGTAATATTTGGCAGTTTGATATAGGGAAGTTGGTGGTTCCTGGAGTATTCATGGATATAGAGTTGTTGATCTGAATTGCCAAATGTTATGATCCTATGACAAAGTGTGTCAAGGACATAAATGGGAAGGACCTACTAAGCATCATAGATGATGAGATTAGGGAAGTTTTTTCACTAAATGACCCTTCTGTGGGGTTAGAGAAGATTGATTTCACAGAATTTACAAAAATATATGAAGCACAGAGGGATTATTTGAGAGCAGGGCCTCTAAGGGAATTTCTAGAGGAGTTGGATCCATGTGTGTCTTCAATCCACGTACACCAAAGCCTTTTAGGCTAGATTTGTTCAGTAAGAGAGCACAGGAGGTCTATAAGTCATTAACTATGATTCTAGGGCATGATGAAACAACTCATATGCCAATACCATACATGTTTATGATGGTACAATCATTGCACCCCCAATTGGCACTAATTTTTGATTTTGCATCTCATTTGGCTGATCTTATCCATGAAGGATTGATGGGAATTAAGGACATGAAAGTTAGTACACCTTTTGGGTGGTATTCAATGCTTATGCACATGTTCTTATACAAAGGTGAGAATTTCTTTAGCTCGACAGTCAACATTATGAAGGAGAGATATGGAGAAACCCTTCCAGTCTAGCTATGGACCACAACTCTATCATGGGATAGAGTTGATGCTAGTTACATTGCTTTTGATAGGGATTTTGCTTCAAGGCTCAGAATCCTATTATTTTTTGATAATCCTAGAGTCTTGAGGGAGTTATTAAGGTTGATTAGACCAAAGGAATACTATTAGGACATTACTATAGTCCACAATTCTAGGGATATAATCTTGTATCCCATTTCTAAAGTATTTAGGGTTTATGGTTGTAGAAGGGCACCATACATTTACCTTATCAGGTCCCCTTGAAGGTAGGGTATGCTAAAATATTAAGATAGATTGGTGACTTGCAGGAGACCACTCTCATTGGTAAGGGAAGGGGAACTTTCTTCCCAGACATAACCATAGAACATCAGTATGTTATTACTAAGGGAGGTTGGGTCCATTTGAATAAAGTTCTAGAGCCCTACAGAATGACAATGACCACCATCAGGTGTGTAGATACAGAGGGTTTCCTCTTAGGAATGTTTAGAGAAAAGGTAAGGTGTGCTCTTATTGAGCATCAATTTAATTTTCTTGAAGATGTGATAAGGAATGAGTTTGACCTTCAAACTCAAGAGATTAAGAAAGAGAAATGGGTCATCTACAAGAAGTCTATAGATTTTATTATAATTTTTGACAAAGAATATGACCCATTAAAGGGTTTTGAGCCATGGGCAAGGAAAGTAGATGCCCTTTTGGAACATTTTGAGGGCATCATGCTTGCGGTAAATGAAAAGAGGGCTGTTGTAAGCAAGACAAACCCTAAAAGAGCTAGGTAGATTTTGAGCCAGCCATAATATATGAAACTGATTCCAAAGGTAGTTTATACAATGTAGAAGACAAGTGATTACACTGTAGTCTTACCACCACAACAAAGAGGTCAAGATCTTTCTTCTACCTCAAAAGGAAAAAGACCCATGGATGATCTAGCAAGGCAGGGACCCTCTCCTAAGAGGTAGAGACAAGAGGAGGTAAGGCTAGGAGAGGAATATTATTGTCCTTCTCAATCCCCCATCCAGTTAAATGAACATGGGGTGGTAGAGAAATTGGTACAAATGAGGAATGAGGGAAACATTTTTGATTCCAATGATGAGTTGCAAGAAGGGATACCTCAGGCACCTGAGGAGATGGTCATGGATCTTACAGTTGAGGAGTTTGAGGGTAAACAGATGGACCCTATCTTGAAGCAAGTTAGTGATTCTTTCATAGCTGATGACAAGTTTGTCAAAACTAGGGCATTCTCCCAATTTTTATGGAGAATGAAAATAAACCAATATAATGAGATCTGTGAGAAGAAAAAGGAAGAGTTCCCTAATAGGGACATAATAGAAATACAAAGTGAGATCAAGGCAGAGATGGTCAAGCAATTTGAAAAAATTACTCCTAAGGAGGGAAGGGCCACAGTTCATACTGCAGGGGTGATAATTTTGCCAGAATGGGACATTGTTGATGCAATTGTCTTTGATCAGGTTAGAAAGAGAAAGATAAAAAATCTTGCTACTGTAGACTAGGCCAAGAAAGTTGCTAGGGGAATTGCTTTCTCAGAGGATCATGTAGTCTTGGTCATGTGCTCTCTAAGGAGAGAGGAAGATAAAGGAAGAAAGGAGGCTCTCTCTATAGGATATGCAGGTAGTTTATTGGTACAGAGAGTAGGAGAGACTTCTGGTGTGGAAGCATCAAACTTAATTTTGGAGATTGCCAAATTCAATGTTAAAGTGGTAGAGAAGGATGCGCAAGAAAAGGAAGAGCTTAGGCTCAAATTTGAAATTATCCTTAAGTCCTATAATGATCTCAAGATGGAGTTGATCCAGAAGCATAAATTGATTGCTTAGCTATCAGGGCCCCAGGATCACAAGTCTTCCCAATTAGCAATTTCTGACAGGCTTGCAGTTGCTTCTTCCTTTAGCCGAATTGTTGAACTTCCACCATCCCCCTACCCAGAGACTAGTATGGATGCAAGGATTAGTTGGGAGAAACAAAGATTAATAGAGGAGACTAATAAATTAAGGGAAATAAAAGTACAACTAGAGAAGGAAAAAGATGAAAATGTGAAGGCCATAGCTTTGGCAAACCAGAAGTATGAAGAAAAAATGACAGATGCAATCATGGAGTTTTCATATGATTTGAAGCCTTCCATTTCCCATAGTCATGTCAGTAAGTTACATTCTTTATTTGAAACTTTGAATAAGGAGAAGACTGAAATGTCACCAATTTTGAAGAAATGGATTGAGAGATCTCCTAGTATAAAGCTATTTCGTATGTTATCTAAAGGTCAAGAGGACCCTGATCCATTGATTAAGCTAGTGCATCAGACTGTCAAGAAAATGGTAGAATATGGCATCATTTTGGATAATTTGATTAGAAGATCAAGTATGTTGAAAGATGAATTAGTGCTTTCAAACTATGAGTCGGTGCCTACCATTTTCACAGATAAGGGAAAATTTAAAGAATCATATCTATGGAGAGAATATATGGATGCACTTTTGTCAGAAAGTGTGAATGGTGTCCTATGTGACACATTTTATTTTAGTAGTGTTATCAAGTTGTTAATAAATGCCAAATCAATGTTTGATAATATTCAACATAAGGTCACTCAGATTGAAAATGAGTGGGAACAGTTATCAAGTAAGAGGACTGAGTTTTCCAATTTTGAGTTCCCAAGTGAGGAGGTGTACAATAAATGGAGGTATCGGTAAATACCTCATGTTGAAAAGGTTAGTACTCTGCTAGCCTCTTAGAGAAAGTAAAGGCAGTTACTTTTTGAGTCGTAAAGGTTGTTGAGATGTAGGAAGATATTCATTGCAGGATGGACAACAAGATGTTGCAAATCAGATTTGTTGAAGGGAGCCAAGGATAGTATTGAAGACATAAAGTAGGGTGGCTCAGCTACAAATATCTCACCTGCTTGATTAGTGTATTTATTGTAAACTTTTTGAGGTTGTTGTAAAATTTTTTAGGTTAGAAATTTTGTAAACCCTATAATGATCGGTACCTTGTTGCATCTCCTTGTATATAAAGGATTTTCCATGATCATTGTAAGCATTGAGAGCTTAGGGGAAAAAAGATAAAATTTTTAAAACCCTAACCCTCAGTCGAGGATTGTAATATATTATATCATTTTTCATCAAGCAATAGAAAAGAAGTACAGGTTGCTAATGCTGTTTTGCAAGCTTATGATTCAGAATATGATGCATAAAATGTTTAAAGGTTATACTTAATACAAATTTCAAATATTTGTGTCTCCTTCAAGTTTATTCTGTAATCTTTAAGTCTTTCAGAGATTTATATGTATGTATTTAGCTTTGAGTTCTGATCTAGGATTGGATTAAATACTGCTCAGGGTGGGATACATGTTTACTGAATTCATTTGAGGATTTTCTAAAAAGCAGGAAAGAGTTGGAATGTTTTGTATTTATGTTTGAAGACCAGTTATTGTCCAAATATCTTTGTATTCATTTTGTCCTCTGATCTTTCGCCCAATGGATAGGCCACTGGCTTGTATTTCCCTATTTTTCTTTATGTAGAATGATTGACATCTAGTGATCCTAACACATAAATCAATACCAGTCTTTTACATTTTATTTACTTTATATGTTGTTCTACCCAGTGATGGAGAGTCAATGAGTAATAGGTTGTTACTTAGTACTTTCTCATTGTTATCTATTGTAAGATTTAGTATTGAGTAAAGAATAAGAATTGTATCTATTGGATCAGGTGTACCCACCTTGGTTTTGTAGAGCCAGAAGTGAAGAGGGCAGTCTTGTCCCTATAGTTGGTCCAGGTACCTATAGATTTCTCACATTTGGAACTAACCCCTCCTTAATATCAATCATAGGTATATTGGTATCTCATGGAGTGTAAAATCTTTTGAAGAACCAACAAAATGGTGACTCAGCTGGGGATTTGTTAAGAAAATTATAAGTAACATAGGTACAAGTTGAGCTCGACTCCTGGCCTACTTATTTTTCAAACCAGTTGGTTACCTTACATACAGAGTTATTTCCTTTTTAATCTTTTCCTACCCTCCTACTTGTTCAAAATTATAGACAAGTCCCATCATAGCTTGGGTGGTGACTCTAAACATCTCTATACTAGTGCTAAATAAAACATCACTATATCACTATGAGTTTCAAAAATACAAGGTCTTCGAGGAAGGAACACCCAGAGGAAAGTTTGCAGGGTGAGCTTCCTGCCACATCTAGATGAGGCCAGGTTAGGAGTGAAAAAAGTATCAGTGACATGTCTCTTGATGGAATATGGATGAAGTGACTGAGAGGGGGGGGGGGGTGAATCAGTCAACCATAAAACACTTAACAATTATTTATTTCCATATCCCTTAGGATATCTTAATGAATATTATCTGTTTAACACTCGATAAATAGATTGTAGTAACTTTGTAGATGCAGAAAGTATTAGTAAAATTATCTTTTAGATTTTCATCAGCACTTGTATATGATTAAGATAACCATTAAGAACACAAGAGACACAGAATTTAACGTGGAAACCCAATATGGGAAAAACCACCAATGTATCTAGATACTGATTTTCACTTTTCTGAAGTGATGCCCGGTTAGAAGCCAACCCGGTAAAAGGTTACAAAACACACTGTTAGGTGTGACCTTGTTAGAGGATTTAATCACCCTGCTAGGAGTGGCCTGGTAAGAGGTCTTGAGAACAATTCAATGGAATTGTCACCTTGTTAGAGGATTTACAATATGGTTGTTAAACCAACTCGGTTAAGAGATTTAGAATTCACTATTACAATGATAAAAAGGTAACAATGAAAATGACCTGTATAATAATGCAACTGCCTTGCTGATTACAGATCTCTATTCTGTATAAGTGTGATCCTTCCTGATTGAATATATCTCTGCTACTCCTCAAGGATATCTGATCATCCTTCACAATTTTGCACACACCTTTCCTGTCTTTCTTTTATATATCTTCTTCTATTTCTTGTTTATTTTTCACATTTGACCTTTTATTTATATGATTTTAGATTTGTCAAATCGGCATTACTTAGTATAACAGTCGGCTGAAATAAGAAAAATTTATTTGCAAAGATCCTTCAAGGGCCGACAGTGCTCGGTGACCATAACTTTCTACAATATTTTAGAGACTGAGGGAACTCGATAAACACTGATAATCCTTTTTCTTCGATAACTGACTGAACTCGGTACACACTATTTTTAATGCCAGGTAGACCAACTGAGCTCGATAGGTACTCAATGTTGCGGACTATGACATTGTGTGACATCAAAGACAATACATAATTTGAGTAGCAATTTTCTTCAGACAATTGTTTCCAACAATCTCCCTCTTTGGAATTGATGGAAACACAATATGTCATAGCATAAGAAATTTTGAAAGGATTAGCTCGGTTTAGATTCAAATCTCCCTCTGTCAGCAAACTTCCTTTTTCTTAAAAAAACTCTTCCTTCTGACTATTGAAAATTTCTTGAAGTAATAGCAAAGACATAGCAAACACTCCCTCTTTGACAACACATGCCAAAGACAATTCACATATTACTGGTGTAAACTAATGTACCTCAAGTACTGATTCATATGCAATGATTCCTTGAATATGCTACATCAACTTGTTGATTTTCAATCATGTTTTGGTTGATGCATCACTAAAACTGTATTTAGTGAGCCTCAGATAGGGGAATGACCCCTAACTTACCTCTTAGATACACAAATGCATCCTTAGGTAATTGTTTGGTGAAAATATTTGCAATCTGCTCTTTTGTATGAATATATTCTAATTTGATTTCCTTGTCCTGCATCAATTCTCTGACAAAGTGATATTTAATAGCAATGTGCTTGGTTTTGGAATGCATCACTGGATTCTTTGAAATGTTTATTGCACTAGTATTGTCACAAAATATAACAACTGGTTCTTTGATTTCAACCTTCATACCTTGTAATAACTATTTAAACCAAACAATATTTGAACAATTTACTGCAGTAGCAACATATTCTACTTCAGCTGTGGATTGAGATGTGCAATTTTGCTTTTTACTAGTCCAGGATACCAGTCTTTTTCCAAGAAAAAATGCTCCACCACTTGTACTTTTCCTGTCATCAATGTTCCCTGCCCAATCAGCATCAGTAAACACTTTTAAGTCTAGATTGCCTCCAAATTTATACCACAAACCATATTCTTCAGTTCCTCTTAAGTACCTTAAGATTCTTTTGATTGCCATCATATGATTTTCCTTAGGTTTTGCTAAGAATCTAGCTACTATACCGACTGCTAAGGCAATATCAGGTCTTGTATGTACTACATACTGTAATTTTCCAATCATAGATCAGTATAAGGTCTGATCTACTTCTTTTGAATCATCATTTTTGGTAAGTTTCAGTCCAGTACACATGGGTGTACCAACTGGTTTTGAATCTTCCATACCAAACTTCTTAAGTATTTCCTTAATGTATTTAGATTGAGTAATGTATATACCATTCTTGCTTTGCTGAATTTGAAGACCAACAAAGAATTTTATTAAACCAAACATAGACATTTCAAATTCTTTGTTCATCTGCTTTGAAAATTCTTTGCATTGATCATCATTCCCTGTAAATATAGTATCATCTACAAATATTTCTGCCAATACAATTTTGTCATCCGGTCCTTCTTTAATATACAGATTGTTGTTATCATTGGCTCTTTTGAAATTAATCTGAATCAGATAATTATGGAGTCTTTCATACCATGCTCTAGGAGCTTGTTTCAAACCATACAATGCTTTGTGTAACTTGTAGACCATGTCCTTTTTATCTGGATCAACAAAACCTTCAGGTTGTTCAATGTAGACTTCTTCATCAAGAATTCCATTGAGAAATGCAGATTTTATATCCATCTGATATACCTTAAATCCTTTATGTGCTGCATAAGCAAGTAGAGTTCTTACACCTTCTAATCTTGCAATAGGAGCAAAAGTTTCACCATAATCTATACCTTCTTCTTGAGAATAACCTTTACATACCAATCTAGCTTTGTTTCTAGATACTTGACCATCTTCATTCAGCTTATTCCTAAATACCCATTTTGTTCCAATTACATTCTTATCTTTAGGTCTAGGTACAAGAGTTCATGTTTTGTTCTTTTGTATTTGTTCTAATTCTTCATTCATTGCTTCAATCCAACTTTCATTTTTCAATGCATCTTTGATATTTCTAGGTTCAAAATCAGTAAGCAGACATGTACCTTTTAGCTTACTTCTTGTCATAGTACCATTTGATTTGTTTCCAATGATTTGATCTGGTGTATGATGCCTTCTGACATATTTGGCTAGTATAGGTTCCTTGCTTTTTGAATGAGTCATGTTGTTGTCTTCTAGGATCTCTTCTTCAGGTTGCTCTGGCTCGGTAGATATTTGCTCGGTAACTTCAGGCTGAGACTCGGTTTGAATTTCTTCTTGTGACTCGGTTTGAACTTCTTCCTGTGACTCATTTTGAACTTCTTCCTGTGACTCGGTTACTGTGCTAGGCTTGATAGATATAATTTCCTCATTGATAGTTGTGTCTGGAAAAGTTTCAGGTTCAATGTAAACAAATCTCCTGTAGTTTTCAAGTTCCCTTTTGCTTTCTTCTCCAGTCTTTTCTGCAAACTCATCAAATTTTACATGTATACTTTCTATGACTTTGTGAGTAGACAAGTTCAGACATTTGTATGCCTTGCTTTTGCTAGAATATCCTAGGAATATTCCTTCATCACTTTTCACATCAAATTTATTTCTTCTGGATTCTTTTAAGATATAACACTTGCTACCAAATACTTTCATGTAACTTACATTGGGTTTATAGCCATACCATAATTCATAAGGAGTTTTGAATGTGTCTTTCTTCAATTGTACTCGGTTCAAGGTATGAACTGCAGTGTTGATAGCTTCCTTCCAGTACTTTATGGCGATGTTCTTTTCTATCATTAGAGTCCTTGCACAATCCATAATAGATCTATTTCTTCTTTCTGCAATTCCATTCTGCTCAGGAGTTCTAGGAGCTGATACCTGTCTTTTGATTCCTCTTTCAATGCAAAAGTTGTTAAATTCATGGGAGATGAATTCACCACCTCTGTCTAATCTTAAGCATTTCAATCTTTTCCCCGTTTCCTTTTCCACTCTTGCCAAGTACCATTTGAATTTTTCAAATGCTTCTGACTTTTCTCTTAAATACATAACAGTCATCATTCTAGAATAATCATCAACGAAAAGAATAAAGAATTTATCTCCAGTATAGTTTTCTATTCCAATAGGTCCACATAAATCAGTATGCACAATTTCTAAAATCTCTTTAGACTGATAGTTCTTACTCTTAAAACTAGTCTTACTCATTTTGCCAATCTGACAATTCTTACATAGACCAGTATCAGGTTTCTTCAAAGTAGGAATGCCTCTTACCTTCTTGAATTTTCTTATTTTCATCATGTTATCAAAATTCACATGACATAACCTTTTGTGCCATAGCCAACTTTCCTCAATTTGAACAATAAAACATGAATATTCACTGAGATCAAGATAAAATAAGTTACCTTTTGTTTGTTTGCCTGATCTAATGAGTTTTTCTTTTCCATCCAGCAGTCTTGCTTTACTATTCATGAATTCAACCTTGAAACCAGTGTTGATTAGCTGTGCTACACTTAGAAGATTATGTTTTAGTCCTTCAACCCAATAAGCATTATCACATATGAGTTCTTTGGTTAATGAGATTCTTCCTTTTCCTTTTATACAACAAGGTTCATTGTTTCCAAATCTTACATTGCCACTATCACAGTCTTCTAGGTATTCAAATTTTGTCTTGTCACCAGTCATGTGGTGTGAACATCCACTATCTATTATCCATATATCATCTTCGCTTATATGAGAAATAAGTGCCATCTTATCTTCATCATCATCAGATTCATCTTTTATAGCAATAAAGACAATTTCTTCTTCACTATCATCAAAATCTTTAGCCATAAAACATGTTTTCTTACCTTTATCCTTGAATGATTTGAAATTATTTTTTCCATAGTACTTGTGACCTCTCTTCTCTTCCTTGGCCTACTTGTTTGGGCACCTAGCTGCAATATGTCCAATTTCTTCACATGAAAAATAGATTAAAGGAGTTTTACCTTTATATTTACCTTTCCCTTTAGAGTATTTCTTTGCAAGTAATGCTTCTACAATTTCAAGATCACTATCAGAACTTTCTTCTGATACTTCTTCACTTTCTAACTAAACTTCTTTTATTTTCTTGTTCTTCCTTAGTGAAACCTTGGCTTCAAATGCTGACTCAAGATTTTTGGAATTTGGAACATAGTTGTCATAGTTGTCTAATTCAAAGGCTGTCAATCTTCCAACTAAAGCATCCAAAGTTATATTGTGGTTTGTTTCACATCTTCTTTCTTGAATAGCTGATACTCTTATTGCATAGATAGGGAGTAATGTTCTAAGTACCTTGCTTATAACAGTTTCATCTGAGATTGTTCCTCCAGAAGCTCTAATTGCACTAACACTTGCTTTGATCCTTTCAACATATTTTGCAATGTTTTCATCTTCTTTCATATTCATCTTGTCAAACTGTCCTCTTAGGCTTTCTGCTTTGGCTCTTTTCACATTTGCATCACCACCATATATTTTCTTCAGTGTGATCCACATTTCATATGCAGTAGTGCATTCTTTAATATCATCAAATTCTTCATAGCTGAGAGCTGATGCAATGTCTATCATCATGGTGTTATGATTCTTTTTCTCTGCAATGTCTTCAACAGTTAATGCGCCAGTAGGAACTGTGTATTCTTCATCAATGTATTTGCATCCTGAATCACCAATGGAAGCTAGATGAAGTCTCGTGAGACCTTGCCATGCTGAAAAGTTATCTCTATTGAGCTTCAGAATTTCTCTCTTGTAAGACATCCTGATCTTTAGCTTAGGTCCTTGAAACCCTTCCTGCAAGCACCAAAAGCTCTGATACCAATTGATGGAATATGGATGAAGTGACTGAGAGGGGGGGGTGAATCAGTCAACCATAAAACACTTAACAATTATTTCTTTCCAGATCCCTTAGGATATCTTAATGAATATTATCTGTTTAACACTCGGTAAATAGATTGTAGTAACTTTGTAGATGCAGAAAGTATTAGTAAAATTATCTTTTAGATTTTCATCAGCACTTGTATATGATTAAGATAACCATTAAGAACACAAGAGACACAGAATTTAACGTGGAAACCCAATATGGGAAAAACCACCAATGTATCTAGATACTGATTTTCACTTTTCTGAAGTGATGCCCGGTTAGAAGCCAACCTGGTAAAAGGTTACAAAACACACTGTTAGGTGTGACCTTGTTAGAGGATTTAATCACCCTGCTAGGAGTGGCCTGGTAAGAGGTCTTGAGAACAATTCAATGGAATTGTCACCTTGTTAGAGGATTTACAATATGGTTGTTAAACCAACTCGGTTAAGAGATTTAGAATTCACTATTACAATGATAAAAAGGTAACAATGAAAATGACCTGTATAATAATGCAACTGCCTTGCTAATTACAGATCTCTGTTATGTATAAGTGTGATCCTTCCTGATCGAATATATCTCTGCTGCTCCTCAAGGATATCTGATCATCCTTCACAATTTCGCACACACCTTTCCTGTCTTTCTTCTATATATCTTCTTCTATTTCTTGTTTATTTTTCACATTTGACCTTTTATTTATATGATTTTAGATTTGTCAAATTGGCATTACTTAGTATAATAGTCGGCTAAAATAAGCAAACTTTATTTGCAAAGATCCTTCAAGGGCTGACAGTGCTCGGTGACCATAACTTTCTACAATCTTTCGGAGACCGAGGGAACTCGGTAAACACTGATAATCCTTTTTCTTCGATAACTGATTGAACTCGGTACACACTATTTTTAATGCCAGGCAGACCAACTGAGCTCGGTAGGTACTAAATGTTGTGGACTATGACATTGTGTGACATCAAAGACAATACATAATTTGAGTAGCAATTTTATTCAGACAATTGTTTCCAACATCTCTTACCTAGAAACAAAACGGGAGCTCAAGACAGGAAGGTCTTGCTCCTCCTAGTCAGGAAGGAAATGTCTCAGAATATGAGGAGGTGGTTGATCTGGGTTTAAACTAGTATGAGGATTATTATTCCCCTACAGAGAGAGAGGGTGAAAAATTACCCCACAATAGGAAAATAGTCCCAAACAGATGGTATGGGGGAGAGAGAAGATCTAGAAGTAAAAGTAGGGGTGGACAAGATTTTGTTCCCCCTTTCACCCTTGGTTAATCATTGCCCCAGGGCCTCCATGAATCTCAGGATCAACAAGAAGAGCCCCAAGCACAACAGGTTGAGTCTGAAACAACTTTGCCTGATTCTGAGGAAATATTTGAGAAAGTGTATAAGTTGGAAAGGAGAATTCATGAACAAGCATCTATTAGGCAGAAAAGAGAAAAGGAAAAAGAAGAAAAAGTCAGACATGCCATGATAAGGGCTGACCAATTAAGAAGGCAACTGTTAAATTTAGAGGCTATAAATCATGTTCCAATTTTTGAACAAACAAGTGAATAGCCTGTTGTTCACTAGATTTTTGAAACAAGGGATCCAAAGGATAAGGGAAAGAAAAAGGTAGCTGGTATTTCAATCAAGGAACCTATGGGTCCTAAGATCCCTATGGATCAAACTTTAAGGTTGGAAGTAGACCTTGAAAAGGCTAAAAAGGAACATGAATTGTTAGCTAAAGAACTTGAAAAGGTAGAATTAGAAGCTTCATCATTAGAAATGAGAAAGAAGATTGATTTTCTAAGATGGTATACAAGACCCACAAACTTTGCTAATTCCACCATGACATAAGGAACTAATGTTGCAAACATAGCTAGTCACACAACTGGTGTTCCCCCACTAGGAGGGCTCAAAAGCTCTACCATAACAAACACTAATGCATCTACATCTCATGGTGTTGGTATATCCAATACAGGGCCTATTCATGAAAGATGTAAAAAATTAGTTTTCACTGGCATCCCTAGGTATCCTAACCCTATTCTTGAAGAAATTAGGAAGAAGCTCCCTAAATTTACTAGAAGTAATGTTGTTACTTGTGAAGAACACCTAAAAAAGTTTATTTATGTAATTGATGATTATAACATTGTGCCTAATGATGTTATAATGAAATTATTTATACAATCTCTAACAAAAGATTCAAGGGATTGGTTTAGGGCTTTGCCACATGGTAGCATAGGTTCATGGGATCAGCTTAGGAATTGTTTCAAAGAACAATATGGTGACAAAAGACATGAGGGTTTTATGCTGAATGAATTTAATAACATAAAAAAGAATTTCAATGAGGATGTTGTTGAGTTTAATGTTAGATTCCAAAAGGCCATGCATAAGTTATTGCAAGTCGCCAGACTAGATGACAGAGTGTGTCTTGTCACATATTTAAATACTTTTGACTCTAAGATGGGCTAACTTTTGAGAGACAAAAATCCAAGGAGTCTTGTTGAAGCTTACAAATTAGTTGTGAACATAGAGAGTAACTGAAGAATTTTAGGAAAGCTGGGAAGAAGGGAAGACAACAAATCACCATTACTCAATAGAAAGGATCCAGGAAAGCTTGTGAGTGTAAAACCTAAGGATGATGATAGCTTAAAGCAGATATTGAAAGCAATAAAGGACTTGAAGCTTGGTGAAAATAGAAATAATAAAATTATAGGAGTTAAGCCTCCTTTTAATAATTTTAGCAAGTTACCAAGAATGCAGAATTATCCTTATAATACTCAATGGAAAGATGGGAAGCCTATTCTTCCTGAAAGAAAGGATAAACCAAATGATAGGACACCAGATCCATTGCAAAGAAACTCAATGAATGTGGTGGAAGAGGTCCCATGGTGTATTTCTTGTCAGTCACCACATGATCCTAATTATTGTGTCATATCCCAGAGTGTCTCTTCACAAGATGAACAAGAGTCTAATGAGGAAAAACCTTATGATGACCAAGGATGTGGAATGGTTTCCTCCCATTTTTGGGATGAGGTTGACTCTACTGAAGAGGATGAAAATCAGGATGTTTTTAATTCTCAGGCCAAAACTGAATCCTACCATCAACAAGTTTTTTCAGATGAGGATAGTGAATTTGATAATGTCCAATCCAATGTTTTGAGGGATAAGGAAGTGGTTGTTTTAAGGAGGCCTTTTGATGAGGAAATTTCCTTAATAACAATAGACATGGTTACTCAAGCTAAAACAAATTACAACCTGAGAAACAAAGTGATTGGTAGTCCAAATCAGAAGCTTGCTGGAATTTTCATCAAGAAAACGGACAAAGATGTAAAAACATCACAGGACAAGTCTAAAGATACCAGTGCTATTAATAAGGTCAAAATAAAGAAAAATGATAAACCTAACATTGTTTATAAGATAAAATCCAAACCCACAACTGAGGTTGTTCCAGCTATGCAGAAAGAAAATGAAGCCCATAATAAAAAAACTACAGACATATCCATCCAGGAGATTGATAAAGAAGTTGCAAATTCAAAGCCATATATCTCTAATTCAAAATATGTCCCAATTGATATGAGTAAATTGTTGTCTTAGATTACTGTTAAAGTTCCATTGCTAGAGATGATGGGAATAGAAGAACACAAAGAAAAGGCCTTAAATTGGGTAAATGGTGTAGTATCTATGGATTTTCAAAAAATAGAAGGAACTGAGAGACAAATAGAAACTATGAACGATGAAGATGGAAATTTTAGTGAGGAGATTTTTTTTGAAATTCCCCAAATTTATTTGGATACAAATGTTGTTAGTACTACAGTAGGAATAGTTGATCCTTTTTTCTTGACTCTGCAGATAAATGGAAAGTTGCTAAAAAATTGTATGATTGATTCTGGAGCATCAAATACTGTTATGCCTACTGAGGTTATGAAGTCATTGGGATTAAAGGTGGACACACCCCTATTGGAAACAATTGTCTGAAGGAAATTGCTACTCAATTATGTATTGTCTTTGATGTCACACTATGTCATAGTCCGCAGCAATCAGCTCCTACCGAGCTCAGTCGGTCTGCCAGACAGGAATATTAATGCTTACCGAGTCCACTCGGTTATCGAAGAAAAGTAGTATTTACCGAGTTCACTCGGTTGCCGAAGAAAATTTAGTGTTTACCGAGTTCACTCGGTTGCCGAAGAAAGTTTAGTGTTTACCGAGTTCAGTCGGTCATCGAGAAAAGATACTGTTTACCGAGTTCAGTCGGTTATCAAAGGTAAAGAATTGTCGGTGTTTACCGAGTTCCCTCGGTCACCGAAAGATTATAGAAAGATATGGTCACCGAGCACTGTCGGCCCTTGAAGGATTTTTGCAAATAGAGTTTACTTAATTCAGCCGATTGTTATACTAAATAATGTCGATTTGACAAATCCAAAGTCATATATATAAAATGTCAAATGTGAAAAGTAACAAGAATATAGCAGAAGATTTACAGAAGAAAAGAAGGAAAGGTATATGCGAATTTGTGAAGGATGTTCAGATATCCTTGAGGAGCAGCAGAGATTTATTTGATCAGAAAGGATCAAAATTATGCAGAACAGAGATCTGTAATCAGCAAGACAGTTGCATTATTATACAGGTTACTTTCTCATTGTTACCTTCTTATCATTGTAACAGTGAATTCTAAATCTCTTAACCGAGTTGGTTTAACAACCATAATGTAAATCCTCTAACAAGGTGACAATTCCATTGAATTGTTTTCAAGACCTCTTACCAGGCCACTCCTTGCAGGGTGTTTTAAATCCTCTAACAAGGTCACACCTAACAGTGTGTTTTGTAACCTTTTACCGGGTTGGCTTCTAACCGGGCATCACTTCAAAAAAGTGAAAATCAGTATCTAGATACATTGGTGGTTTTTCCCATATTGGGTTTCCACGTTAAATCTTGTGTCTCTTGTGTTCTTAATTGCTTTCTCAATCATATACATGTGCTGATGAATATCTAAAGATAATATTGATAATACTTTCTGCATCTTCAAAGTTACTGCAATCTATTTACCGAGTGCTAAAACAGATAACATTGTTAAGATATCCTAAGGGATCTGCAAAAGAATAAATAGTGAAGTGTTTTTATGGTTGACTGATTCAACCCCCCCCCCCTCTCAGTCACTTCATCCATATTCCATCAACCCCATGGTAGGTGTCAAGGAATGGATTCAAGGGAGGTACTAGTTGTAGGTACTATCAAGGCCCTATCTTACAAACTAGCTACATACCCCAATACACAATTGACCATGAGTGTCTTGGTAGTGGATATTCCTCCCCAGTATGGGATGCTACTATCAAGAATGTGGAGTGCTTCTATGGGAGGCAGTATACAGTGTGACTTGTCATTTGCTACTTTTAATTTGGAAGGACAGAATATCAAGGTCACTAGGGAATCTAGAACTCCACATATGATTGAAGAGGAAGAAGAAGATACCATGAATTATTTCCTTGATACTGACATTAATGCTTTCAAGGTTCAAGGTAAGGAAGTAGAGGGGGATGTTGAGCTAGTCCACAAGTCAGAAAACCAGGAAGGATGGATTGACCTTGATAGTTTATGGACCATGTACTTTGATGGAGCAAATTCAAAGGAAGGGTCCGGAGCTAGAATATTGCTCATATCTCTAAATGGTAAAATTTTCAAATTATCCTTTACTTTGTTATTTTCATGTACAAATAATGTTGCAGAATATGAGGCTCTATTAATAGGTCTAAGGTTGGCATCAAGGCATGGTATATATTGCTTGAATGTAATTGGTGACTCTGAGTTAGTTTTTTCCCAAGTTAGATCAAAGTATGCTCCAAAAAATCAGAAATTAAAGCAGTATAGGAATGCAGTGTGGGATGAGATTGAAAGCTTTAGTGCTTTTAATATTTGTTGGGTGAAAAGAAGTCAAAATAGAATGGTAGACTTGTTGGCCAATGTGGCCCTCAGACCTAAATATGTTACATTTGTAGATATATCTAATATAGAGGTACAAGCCAGGCCTTCCATCCCTGATAATGTAGATAATTGGCAGGGTTTTTCTGATGACCAAGACATATTAAGGTTCCTCCAATGTGAATCCCATTTTGGTAATAAAGAAATGGCTTTCAGCACTTATGTTGATACAGTGAATGGTAAAGATGTCATTTTTGGGAAAGAGGTTTTGAAGTTAAAATCAAATAGAGTTCCCAAAGGATTAGTTTCTCTAGAAAGGACATTTGATAGTAAAGACAAGATTTTTTCTATTGGTACTGATAAAACCAATGAGCTTGAAGAAATAAACTTGGGAACAAGAATAGTTCCCAAAAAGGTTTATACAGGAAAGTGTTTGTCCCCAAGAATTAGAAAAAAATTGATTGACCTCAGAAAATTCAGACATGTTTTTGCTTGGTCTTATGAAGATCTCAAGGCTTATAGAGAGGATCTCTTTCAACATGAGATTCCACTCAAGGAAGTAACAAAACCTTTTAGACAAAAGTTGAGACCTGTTAACCCTACCCTAGCACCTAAAATGTAGGGTGAACTCAAAAAGATGATGGATGCTGGGATAATCAAACCTATTAGACATTCCACTTGGGTTTCAAATTTGGTGCCTATTAGAAAGAAAAATGGTGACATCAGGTTATGTGTAGATTTTAGGAATCTTAACATAAACTCTTTGAAGGATAACTATGGATTACCAAATATGGAGAACATGCTACAAAAGGTCACTGGGTTAGAATTAATGTCTATGATGGATGGTTTTTCTGGTTACAACTAGGTAATGGTCAAAGACACAGAGCAATTCAAAACAACATTTACAACCCCATGGGGGACATATGTTTATGTGAGGATGCCTTTTGGGTTGACTAATGCTGGTGCCACTTTTCAAAGGGCTATGGATGTGGCCTTTGCAGATTTTATTGATAGGTTTATGGTGGTATATCAAGATGACTTGATGGCTTTTTTAGCCAAGGAGGAGCAACATTGCCAACATCTAGAGAATATTTTCATTAGAGCATTAGAGTATGGGGTTTCCTTGAACCCAAAGAAATGAACTTTTGGTGTGGTAGAAGGAAAGCTTCTAGGGCATATTGTTTCAAAGGATGGGGTGAGGATAGACCCTGAAAGGGTGCTAGCTATTGATAAACTATCATTACCAAAGAATATCAAGGGGATTCAGTCTTTTCTAGGACACATCAATTTCTTAAGAAGGTTTATCACAAACTTTGCAGAGATTAGCATTCCCATATCAAGAATGTTGAAGAAAGGAGCAAAGCTTGAGTGGAATGTGGAAGCAGTACAGACTTTTAATGACATTAAAAAGGCTATCAAGCATGCCCCAATCTTGAAAACACCAGATTACAACAAACCTATGCAGATCTTTTCCTTTGCATCTGCCCACACTATTGCAGTAGTACTATTACAGAAAAATGCTGATGGTTTTGAGAAGCCTATTTCTTTTTTCAATAAGATGTTGCAGGCAGCAGAATTAAATTATGATATTATTGAAAAACAAGATTATGCCTTGGTAAAGGCTATCAAAACATTTAGATGTTATCTAGTTGGAGCCACAATAGTTGCCTATGTTCCAAGTGCTACAGTCAAGGATATCTTGGTCCAACAAGAGGTTTCAGGAAGGAGATGTAGGTGGATCAATAGGATTCAAGAGTTTAATATTGACATCCACATTGCAAATCTAGTAAGAGGGTTGGGCCTAGAAAAGTTGATGGCTCAAAGCAACTTAAATGCAAATCAAATAAATATGTTGGAAGAAAATCAGAGACCTTTTGTGTGTAACATGGACTGTTGTGAGTGGTACAAGGACATTGTCAAGTATTTGCAAAAGATGGTTTTACCCCCTAAGTTAGATGATAACAAGAAAAGAACCATTAAACTTCACTGTATAAGATATGCAATCATAAATGGTGAATTGTGGTGGAGGAGTAATGAATGTGTCTTGCTTAGGTGTGTTGATCAAGATAAGGCCAAACTTTTGATGGATGAAATGCATAATGGGATTTGTGGAGGACATTATATGGAAAAGACTACAGCCCATAAGATCATCAGGTTAGGTTTTTGGTGGCCATCACTTTTCAAAGATACCCATCAATTTGTAAAAAGGTGTGATCCTTGTTGGAGATTTGCAGGGAAATTAAAATTCAACGGAAATCTCCCTCTCAAACCTATTTCTGTTTAGACTCCTTTCCAGAATTGGGTATGGATTTCATTGGTGAAATCCCTAATAAGTCCAATGGTGGACATGCTTATATCCTAGTGGAAATTGATTATTTCACCAAGTGGGTTGAAGAAATCCCCTCAAGAAGAGCAACTAGCAAAGTGGTAATAGACTTTATGATGCAAAATATCCTGACAAGATTTGGTTGCCCAGAAACTGTGGTGGTTGATAATGCAATGTGTTTTAGGTCAGAGGAATTTGTTCACTTCTGTCAAAAAAATGGTATAAAGATTTCATATTCATCTCCCTATCATCGACAAGGCAATGGCCAGGTAGAATCTAGCAATAAGAGTTTGATTAAAATTCTAAAAAGAGTCCTGGATAAAAATAAGAAGGCTTGGGATTCCAAGTTGTTACAAGCCTTATGGGCTGATAGGGTTATAGTCAAGAAAGCAATAGGATGTGCCCCTTTTGACTTGGTATATGGGATCAATGCAAGATTACCTCAGAATAATTTTTTATAGATGTACCAGTTCATTCAGGCATATGATGATGACGTGGAAGAAGATATGGCTGTCAGAATAAATGATTTAATTCAATTGAGTGAGATAAGAAATGATGCACATGACAAAAATGGGAAGATGCAGGCCCAATGTAAAGTCCTGTATGACAAAAGGACTACTCAGAGGAATTTTGTAAGTGGTGACATGGTCCTAATGTGGAATGCAAGATTGGAAGATAAAGGAAAGCATGGGAAATTTGATCCCATCTAGTTAGGCCCATATATTATTGAGGAAAAATGGGAGCAAATTCTTATCTATTGAAGGATCTAACAGGAGAGCTTGTAGAATTTCCAATTCATGGTCAATTCTTAAAATTTTATTTTTCTTAAAATCTCTTGAGTCCTTGTGCAAGTTTAGTTTTAAAATTTTGTGTACAGTTCCTTGTTTATGTCGAAGTTTTGTTCTAGTCTGCTCTTCCAGGAGTTTCTAGTTTTCTCGTTGTATCTATAGGAGATACACGTCCCCAAGCATGAGCCACTATTATCACCATATAAATTTTTCTAGCTTTATGCTAATATTTTTTTTAAAAGTAAAATGATCCAAGTTATTGACCTAATGGCAGGGTTTTATGGTAAAAACCCTAAGTTTGATCAAAGCCCTAACCGGTTCTGAGTCTTGTTATAATTTCATGTTAATTTTTGGCTCACTAATCATCCAAAATATACATGTGCTAATTTGCAATCCCTTTAACCCATCGCTTTACATGTTATATCATTAGGTTGTCGGGTGGGGTACCTTTTTAATTATTTCTTTCAAAACATAAGTTTTCGAAGAATTTTTCCTAAGTATCGACCTTTTGAAACTTGTGGATGTTGTTGAACCACAAGACTACCCATTGTCAGAATCCCTGACATGCACTTTAGCAACAAAGCGCCACCTGTCCGAGTGGGCCCATCTAGTAAAGGAGTGTGCTGGCAACTAAACAATGACTTTGATCAATGGTTGTCGCTATACCGTTGGACCAAGATGATAGCCTTTTAAGCATTGTGCTTTAGCGATAGGCATCTGATCAAATTTCTCACTGACAATGGTGGGTTCTGGCTTGTTAGTTTTCATGGCATTTCTCTTGGGTTGACATCTCTCTCTAATGACGTAGTAGTTGTGGGGTCAGACTTTTCAAAGGATTAAACAACAAATTGATCTTACGATTGTCGTTATACCATTGACAAAAGATGTAAGGAATTTAAGCTTGCGGTATAGCGATGACCGTCTGATCCTCTTTAAGGAATGAAGTCTGAAGTGGGCCCTAAAATGCCAGGTCACACTAACATGTTTTCTTTTAATTGGTTGTAGTGAATTATGATGTGGCAGTTGTCAGGGTTTTGGGTGCCAAGAAAGAGAAGGAGAAGGGGTCCACTTGCCAGTTTTTGCAGCGTGGCACTTTTTGATTTGAAAAAGTTTGAGTGAAGTGTCAACTGTGGGGCCTGCTTTCTCAGATGATTAAAGTTCAACAAGATCTCATGGTTGTCATTATACCACTGGGATAAGATGCACTTTTTTTAGGATCAGTGGTATAGCGATGGCCGTTGATCTTGTTTAAAGATGGGAACTGCCAGGTGGATCTTTTATTGCTTACTCTTGATGATGTGGTCATTTTTTATTGGCTAAAGGTAGTGATGACATGTGAGGTTGTCAGTTTATTTGACACTGAGAATAAAGGTGGGGTCTTCCACTTGCAAACCTAGCTGACTTGGCATCTTATGATTTGATAGAGGTTTGTAGGGAAAATTGCGGGGCCAAGATTTTATTGAAATATGGCGATCGTCTGATTGAATGGCATCGACGGTTGTCGTTATATCTTGATTTGGTTTTTCTGATAGTTTTGGTTTAGCACTTTAGAGAAAGGGTGACACCTATTCACTCCATGCAAAGTAGAGATAAGTTGTTTATTTCCCCACATGGCTATATTGAAATTTTCTCATTGGCTGAGAACTCATTTGGGAATAAGTGAAAAGGGGTTGCATGGTTTTGTTTGTTGATCGTCCGATGTGATGAAAGTAAATAAAATCAATGGCTTGAATTCAAATTTTCTACTCTATGATGTTGTTCATGCTCTATGAATGCTAAGGCCACCAAATTTTAGTAATGGCAAAATTAATGTGCTATGTGTGGATGGATTGTAAGTAGTTGGCAACGCTATACATCAAAATTGAATCATTGTTTCTCTTCACCGCTCTCATAAGCTTTTCTAGCAAATTGGATTTTCCTCAAGGAGTGACTTAAAAAGAAAAACTTGAAGATGCTTGGTAGTTCTCTTTTTTGAGTTTAAAAATTGCTTGAAGTCTGTGAAGGTGTTGCAATGAAAATTGTGTTGCCAGTTCAAAGTTTTTAGGGTTTTTCTCGAGTTTTTATAAATTGTTCTGAGAAGCCCTAGTATAAAATGCCGCCAAAGAGGAATTTGTCTAGAAAGATAGAGTACAAAGGCAGAGCTATCTTCAAGAATTTAATGCAATTATTACCTCATTCAGATAATGGGCCGGCTAGATTAAAGGAGCTGAGAAACCCTAGGGATTCTATTACAGACAGACTCCATGATAGAGGGAATTGGATGAGAGATGCCAAGGTGGGTAAAGATCATAATGGCCTAATTTTATTTAGTTTAGCATACTCACAGAGAAATTCTTGTGCCCCCCTTAGTAATATTTGGTAGTTTGATATAGGGAAGTTGGTGGTTCCTAGAGTATTCATGGATAAAGAGTTGTTGACCCAAATTTCCAAATGTTATGATCCTGTGACAAAGTGTGTCAAGGACATAAATGGGAAGGACCTAATAAGCATCATAGATGATGAGATTAGGGAAGTTTTTTCACTAAATGACCCTTTTGTGGGGTTAGAAAAGATTGATTTCACATAATTTATAGAAATATATGAAGCACAGAGGGATTATTTGAGAGCAGGGCCTCTAAGGGAATTTCTAGAGGTGATTGGATCCATGTGTATCATCAGTCCAAGCACACTAGAGCCTTTTAGACTAGATTTGTTTTGTAAGAGATCACAGGAGGTCTATAAGTCATTAAATCTGATTCTAGGGCATGATAAAGCAACTCATATGCCAATATTGTACATGTTTATGATGG
Organism: Chamaecyparis obtusa; assembly: GCA_027943335.1. NCBI lineage: Eukaryota > Viridiplantae > Streptophyta > Pinopsida > Cupressales > Cupressaceae > Chamaecyparis > Chamaecyparis obtusa. The sequence continues at coordinate 962,360 of BSBK01005648.1, read as the reverse complement.
TACAATCATTGCACCCCCAATTGGCACTAATTTTTGATTTTGCATCTCATTTGGCTAATCTTATCCATGAAGGATTGATCGAAATTAAGGACATGAAAGTTAGTACACCTTTTGGGTGGTATTCAATGCTTATGCACATGTTCTTATACAAAGGTGAGAATTTCTTTAGCTCGACAGTCAACATTATGAAGGAGAGATATGGAGAAACCCTTCTAGTCCAGCTATGGACCACAACTCTATCATGGGATAGAGTTGATGCTAGTTACATTGCTTTTGATAGGGATTTTGCTTCAAGGCTCAGAACCCTATTATTTTTTGATAATCCTAGATTCCCAAGGGAGTTATTAAGGTTGATTAGACCAAAGGAATACTGTTAGGACATTACTATAGTCCACAATTTTGGGGATATAATCTTGTATCCTATTTCTATAGTATTTAGGGTTTATGGTTGCAGAAGGGCACCATACATTTACCTTCTCAGGTCCTCTTGAAGGTAGGGTATGCTGAAATATTAGGATAGATTGGTGACTTGTAGGAGACCACTCTCACTAGTAAGGGAAGGGGAAATTTATTCCCAGACATAACCATAGCACATTAGTATGTTATTACTAAGGGATGTTGGGTCCATTTGAATAAAGTTCTACATTCTATAGAATGACAATGACCACCATCAGGTGTGCAGATATAGAGGGTTTCTTCTTTGGAATGTTTAGAGAAAAGGTAAGGTGTGCTCTTATTGAGCATCAATTTAATTTTCCTAAAGATGTGATAAGGAATGAGTTTGACCTTCAAACTCAACAAATTAAGAAAGAGAAATGGGTCATCTAGAAGAAGTCTGTAGATTTTATTAGAAATTTTGACAAATCATATGACCCATTAAAGGGTTTTGAGCCATGGGCAAGGAAATTAGATGCCCTTTTGGAACATTTTGAAGGCATCATGCATGTGGTAAATGAAAAGAGGGCTGCTGTAAGCAAGGCAAACCTTGAGAGAGCTAGGCATATTTTGAGCCAGCCAAAATATATGAAATTGACTCCAAAGGTAGTTTATACAATATAGAAGTAGAGTGGTTACACTATTCTCTTAGCACCACAACAGAGAGGTCAAGATTTTCCTTCTACCTCAAAAGGAAAAATACCCATGGATGATCTAGCAAGGCAGGGACACTCTCCTAAGAGGCAAAGACAAGAGGAGGTAAGGCCAGGAGAGGAAGCTTATTCTCCTTTTCAATCCCCCATCCAGTTAGATGAACATGGGGTAGCAGAGAAATTGGTACAAATGAGGAATGAGGGAAAAAATTTTGTTTCCAATGATGAGTTGAAAGAAGGGATGCCTGAGGCACCTAAGGAGGTGGTCATGGATCTTACAGTTGAGGAGTTTGAGGGTAAATAGATGGACCCTATCTTGAAGCAAGCCAATGATTCTTTCATAGCTGATGAAAAGTTTTTCAAAACTAGGGCATTCTCCCAATTTTTATGGAGAATGAAAATAAACCAATATAAAGAGATCTGTGAGAAGAAAAAGGAAGAGTTCCTTGATAGGGACATAACAGAAATAGAAAGTGAGACCAAGGTAGAGATGGTCAAGTAGTTTTAAAAAATTACTCCTGAGGAGGGACGGGCCATGGGTCATACTACAGGAGTGCTAATTTTGCCAGAATGGGACATTGCTGATGCAATTGTCTTTGATTAGGTCAGAAAGAGCAAGATAAAAACTCTTGCTACTACAGAGCAGGCCAAACAAGATGCTAGGGGAATTGCTTTCTTAGAGGATCATGTAGCCTTGGTCATGTGGTCTCTAAGGAGGTAGGAAGATAAAGGAAGAAAGAAGGCACTCTCTACATGATATGCAGGTATTTTATTGGTATAGAGAGTAGGAGAGACTTCTAGTGTGGAAGCATCAAACTTAATTTTGGAGACTACCAAATTGAATGTTAAAGTGGCAGAGAAGGATGTGCAAGAAAATGAAGAGTTTAGGCTCAAATTTGAAATTGTCCTTAAGTCCTATAATGATCTCAAGATGGAGTTGATCTGGAAGGATAAATTGATTGCTCAGCTATTAGGGTCCCAGGATCATAGGTCTCCCCAATTGGAAATTTTTGATAGGCCTACAGTTGCTTCTTCCTCTAGCCCAATTGTTGAACTTCTACCATCCCCCTACCCAGAGACTAGTATGGATGCAAGGGTTAGTTGGGAGAAACAAAAATTAATAGAGGAGACTAATAAATTACGGGAAATAAGAGTACAACTAGAGAAGGAAAAAGATGAAAATGTGAAGGCCATAGCTTTGGCAAACCAGAAGTATGAAGAAAAAATGATAGATGAAATCATGTAGTTTGCATATGATTTGAAGCCTTCCATTTTCCATAGTCATGTTAGTAAGTTACATTCTTTATTTGAAACTTTGAATAAGGAGAAGACTGAAATGTCACCAATTTTGAAGAAATGGATTGAGAGATCTCCTAGTATAAAGCTATTTGATATGTTATCTAAAGGTCAAGAGGACCCTAATCCATTGATTAAGCTAGTGCATCAGACTATCAAGAAAATGGTACAATATGGCATCATTTTGGATAATTTGATTAGAAGATCAAGTATGTTGAAAGCTGAATTAATGCTTTCAAACTATGAGCTGGTGCCTACCATTTTCATAGATAAGGGAAAATTTAAAGAATCATATCTATGGAGAGAAGAGATGGATGCACTTTTTTCAGAAAGGGTGACTGGTGTCCTAAGTGACACCTTTTCTTTTAGCAGCATTATCAAGTTCTTAATAAATGCCAAATCAATGTTTGATAATATTCAGCATAAGGTCACTCAGATTGAAAATGAGTGGGAATAGTTATCAAGTAAGAGGACTGAGTTTGCCAATTTTAAGTTCCCAAGTGAGGAGGTGTACAATAAATGGAGGTATCAGTACATACCTCATAATGAAAAGGTTAGTACTCCGCCAACCTCTTAGAGAAAGTAAAGGCGGTTAATTTTTGAGTCGTAAAGGTTGTTGAGATGTAGGAAGAGATTCATTGTAGGATGGACAACAAGATGATGCAAATCAGATTTGTTGAAGGGAGCCAAGGATAGTATTGAAGACATAAAGTAGGGTGGGTCAAGTACAAATATCTCACCTACTTAATCAGTGTATCTATTGTAAACTTTTTGAGGTTGTTGTAAAAGTTTTTAGGTTAGAAATTTTGTAAACCCTAGAATGATTGGTAGCTTGTTGCATCTCCTTGTGTATAAAGGATTTTCCATGATCATTCTAGGCATTGAGAGCTTAGGAGAAAAAAGATAAAATTTTTGAAACCCTAACCCTCAGTTGGGGATTGTAATATATTGTATCATTTTTCATCAAGCAATAGAAAAGAAGTACAGGTTGGTGTTGTTGTTTTGCAAGCTTATCATTCAAAATATGATGCATACAACGTTTAAAGGTTATACTTAATACAAATTTCAAATCTTTGTCTCTCCTTCTAGTTTATTTTGTAAATCTTTAAGTCTTTCAGAGATTTATATGTATGTATTTAGCTTTGAGTTCTGATCTAGGATTGGATTAAATACTACACAGGGTGGGATACATGTTTACTGAATTCATTTGAGGATTTTCTAAAAAGTAGAAAAGAGTTGGAATGTTTTGTATTTATGTTTGAAGACCAGTTATTCTCCAAATATCTTGGTATTCATTTTGTCCTTTGATCTTTCACCCAATGGATAGGGCACTGGCCTCTATTTCCCTATTTTGCTTTATGTAGAATGATTGACATCTAGTGATCCTAACACATAAATCAATACCAATCTTTTACATTTTAGTTACTTTATATGTTGTTCTACCCGGTGATGGAGAGTCAATGGGTAATAGGTTGTTACTTAATACTTTCTCACTATTTTTTGTTGTAAGATTTAGTATTGAGTAAAGAATAAGAATTGTATCTATTGGATCAGGTGTACCCGCCTTGGTTTTGTAGAGCCAAAAGTGAAGAGGGCAGTCTTGTCCCTATAGTTGGTCCAGTTACCTATAGATTTCTCACATTTGGAACTAACCCTTCCTTAATATCAGTCATAGGTATATTGGTATCTCATGGAGTGTAAAATCTTTTGAAGAACAAACAAGATGAAAGATTTTAGATATAAGAGAGAATGTATGACTGTAATCAAAATACAGAGATCAAAGAAGTTGGTGTTGTTGGAAATATAGATGCAGTAACTGAGAGGGGGGGTGAATTAGTTAACCACAAAAATATTACCACTGATCCCTTAAATATCTTAACAAATTATTTACTAAGCCACTCAGTAAATATATAGAGAAATGTTGAAAACTTGATCCTTGAAGTGTGTAATAATTTAAACTGTTCTTAAGCATTCATCACTGATTAACTTGCATGAATAAAGAAAATAACATGAACACAAGAGACACCAGATTTACCATGGAAACCCAATATGTGAAAAACCACCAATGTAACTAGTTACTATTTTTCACTCTTCTGAAGTGATGCCCGGTTAGAAGCCAACCCGGTAAAAGGTTACAAAACACACTGTTAGGTGTGACCTTGTTAGAGGATTTAATCACCCTGCTAGGAGTGGCCTTGTAAGAGGTCTTGAAACAATTCAATAGAACTGTTACCTTGTTAGAGGATTTACAAAATGGTTGTTAAACCAACTCGGTTAAGAGATTTTGATATCACTGCTACAATTGCTAGAGAGTAACAATGAAATAACTTGCAACTGAATTGTTGAATATAGATCTCTGTTCTATTTCACTAGATCCTTACTGATCAATTAAATCTTTGCTGCTCCTCAAGGATATCTGACCATCCTTCAAAATTTGCACACACCTTTCTTCAAAATGATTTATGCATGCTGTATATGTTTTATTCACCATTTGACCTTCTATATATATATGCCATTTCATAATCATTTAGATTGACAAGTCGGCACTAATAATTATTATATCAGTCAGCTGGGATAAAAAAACTGTAATAACAAAATTCTTTGAAAGGGTCGACCTTGCTCGGTAAACATTAATCCTGAAAAGATTTCCTTCGGTGACTGAGAGAACTCGATAACCACAGTGAATTCTACAACATCCTTAGGAGACCGAGAGAGCTCGGTAACCACTAATTTCATTTGATAACCAAGGAGGCTTGGTTAACACTGATATCCAATCATGTTTCCTTTAGACACCTGAGAGAACTCGGTAGACACTAAAAACCACCTAGCTAACTAATTGAGCTCGGTAGATACTAAGAACCGCTTAGCTGATTGACTGAACTCAGTAGATACTGAGAGCCATAATTGATATGACATTTGTGTGACATCAAAGACAACACATAGCTAATCGAACAATGTCCTTCAGACAATTGTATCCAACAATCTCCCTCTTTGGCATTTATCGCAACCCAACATGTCATAGCACAATGAAATTTCACATATAAACCAAGAGTAAGAAACATATCCTTAGCTTCATTCTAATTCTCATTATCTTCAAACTTCTTTCTCTGATTTGAGAACTCTCCCTCTTAACTTCTCAAATTATTCTTCTTAGAAATTTCTTGAAATGACAGCAAACTCTCCCTCTTTGACAACACATGCCAAAGACAACTTACATAGTTTCGGTAAATATCAATGTACCTTATGTACTGATTCATATGCAATGATTCCTTGACTATGCTGCATCAACTGATTGATCTTCAACATGTTTTGGTTGATGCATCACTAAAACTTTATTTAGTGAACCTCGGACAGGGGAGTGACCCCTAACTTGCCTCTTAGATACAAGAATGCATCCTTAGGTAGTGGCTTGGTGAAGATATCTGCAATTTGTTCTTTTGTATGAATATATTCCAATCTGATTTCCTTGTCCTGCACCAATTCTTTGACAAAGTGATATTTAATTGCAATGTGCTTGGTTTTGGAATGCATTACTGGATTCTTTGAAATATTTATCGCACTTGTATTATCACAAAACATAACAACTGGTTCTTTGATCTCAACCTTCATGCCTTCCAAAAGCTATTTAAACCATATAATATTAGAGTAGTTTACTGCTGCAGCAACATATTCTGCTTCTACTGTGGATTGGGATGTGCAGTTTTGCTTTTTACTAGTCCAAGATACTAACCTCTTGCCAAGAAAGAATGCACCACCACTTGTACTCTTTCTGTCATCAATGTTTCCTACCCAATCAGCATCAGTAAACACTTTTAAATCCAGATTGCCTCCAAATTTATACCACAAGCCATAATCTTCAGTTCCCCTTAAATACCTCAAGATTCTTTTGATTTCCATCATGTGATTTTCTCTGGGTTTAGCCGAGAATCTTGCCACTATTCCAACTGCTAAGGCAATATCAGGCCTTGTGTGTACTACATACTATAATTTTCCAATCATTGATCTGTATAAGGTCTGATCTACTTCTTTTGAATCATCATCTTTGGTAAGCTTTAGTCTAGTACGCATGGGTGTACCAACTGGTTTTAAATCTTCCATACCAAATTTCTTAAGTATTTCCCTGATATATTTAGACTGAGTAATGTAGATACCATTTTTGTTCTACTGAATCTGAAGTCCAACAAAGAATTTTATCTAACCAAACATAGACATTTCAAATTCTTTGTTCATAAGCTCTGCAAATTATTTTCACTGATCATCATTTCCTGTAAACATAGTATCATCCACAAATATTTCTGCCAAAACAATTTTGTTATCTGATCCTTCTTTGATGTATAAATTGTTGTTGTCATTAGCCCTTTTGAAATTAATCTGAGTAAGATAGTTATGTAATCTTTCATACCATGCTCTAGGAGCTTGTTTCAGACCATACAATGCTTTGTATAATTTGCAGACCATATCCCTTTTGTCTGGATCAATAAAACCTTCAGGTTGCTCAATGTAGACTTCTTCCTCAAGAATACCATTGAGAAAAGCAGATTTGATATCCATCTGATATACCTTACATCCTTTATGTGCTGCATATGCAAGTAAAGTCCTCACACCTTCTAATATTGCAACAGGAGCAAAATTCTCTCCATAATCTATTCCTTCTTCTTGAGAATATTCTTTACATACCAATCTTGCTTTGTTTCTTGATACTTGACCATCTTCATTCAACTTATTTCTGAATACCCATTTTGTCCCAATTACATTTTTATCTTTAGGCCTAGGTACAAGACTCCATGTCTTATTTTTCTCTATTTTCTCTATTTCTTCATTCATAGCCTCAATCCAACTTTCATTTTCTAATGCATCTTTGACATTTTTAGGTTAAAAATCAGCAAATAAACATGTACCTTTTAGTTTACTTCTTGTCATAGTACCATCTGATTTGTTTCCAATAATCTAATTTGGTTTATGATGCTTTCTAACGTACTTGGCTAATATAGGTTCCTTGCTTCCTGAATGAGTTATATTGTCATCTTCTTCATCTTTAGGTTCAGATTGCTCGGGCTTGGTAGATACTTGCTCGATAGCTTCAGACTGAGACTCGGTACTTTGTGACTCGGTTAGAACTTCTTCTTGTGACTCTATTACTGTACTGGGCTCGGTAGATGTAGTCTCCTTACATGTGTCTGGCAATGTATCAGGTTTGATGTAAACAAATTTTCTATAGTCCTCTGGTTCTTTTTGGCTTTCTTCTTCAATCTTTTCTGCAAACTCATCAATTCTCACATGTGCACTTTCTATGATTTTGTGAGTAGACAAATTTAGACATCTATATGCCTTACTTTTGCAAGAATATCCCAAAAATATTCCTTCATCACTTTTTACATCAAATTTTCCTTTTTCTAGATTCTTTCAAGATGTAACATTTACTACCAAATACTTTTAGGTAACTTACATTTGGTTTGTAGCCATACCATAGCTCATATGGAGTCTTGAATGTGTCTTTTCTTAGCTGTACTCGGTTCAAGGTATGAACTACAGTGCTGATAGCTTCCTTCCAGTATCTCATAGCAATATTCTTTTTGATCATTAGAGTCCTTGCACAGTCCATGATAGATCTGTTCCTTCTTTCAGCTATTCCATTCTGCTCAGGAGTTCTCAGGGCTGATACCTATCTTTTGATTCCTCTTTCAATGCAGAAATTATTGAATTCATGGGAGATGAATTCACCACCTCTATCTGATCTCAAGCATTTTATTCTTTTTCCTGTTTCCTTTTCTACTCTTGCTAAATACCATTTAAACTTCTCAAATGCTTCAGACTTTTCTCTTAAATACATAACAGTCATCATTCTATAATAATCATCAACAAAGAGAATAAAGAATTTTTCTCTAGTATAGCTCTCAATTCCAATAGGTCCACATAAATCAGTATGCACAATTTCCAAAATATCTTCAGACTAATAGTTTTTACTTTTGAAACTAGACTTTCCCATTTTACCAATTTGACAATTCTCGCATAGACCAACATCAGGTTTCTTCAAAGTAGGAATACCTCTTACTTTCTTGAATTTGCTTATTTTCATCATGTTGTCAAAATTTACATGACATAACCTTTTGTGCCATAACCAAATTTCTTCAATTTGAGCAATAAAACATGAGTAATCACCAAGATCAAGATAAAATAGGTTACCTTTGGTTTGTTTGCCTGATCCTATCAGTTTTCCTTTGTCATCCAGTAGTCTTGCTTTGCCATTCATGAATTCAACCTTGAATCCAATGTTGATTAGCTGTGCTACACTTAGAAGATTATGCTTTAGTCCTTCAACCCAATATGCATTATCACATATAAGTTCTTTGGTTAATGAAATTCATCCCTTTCCTTTTATACAACAAGGTTCATTGTTTCCAAACCTTACATTACCACCATCAAAGTTTTCAAAGTGTTCAAACTTGGTCCTGTCACCAGTCATATGATGTGAACATCCACTATCTATAATCCATGTATCATTCTTGCTTATATGAGAGATAAGTGCCATCTCATCTTCATCATTATTAGATTCATCTTTTACAGCAATGAAAACAATTTCTTCTTCACTACCATCCGAATCTTTAGCTAAGAAACATGTTTTCTTACCTTTATCCTTGAATGATTTGAAATTTTTCTTGCCATTGTAATTGTAATTTTTCTTCTCATCTTTGCTTTTCTTGTTTGGACACCTAGCTACAATATGACCAATTTCTTCACATGAAAAATAGATTAAGGGAGTTTTACCTCTGTATTTTCCTCTGCCTCTTGAATACTTCTTTGCAAGCAATGCTTCAATAACTTCAAGATCGCTATCAGAACTTTCCTCTGATTCTTCTTCACTTTTTGATTGGATTTTCTTCCCTTTCTTGAGTGAAAGTTTGGCCTCAAAAGCTGATTCAATATTTTTAGAAGTTGGAACATAGCTGTCATAGTTATCCAGTTCAAAGGTTGTCAATCTTCTAACTAAGGCATCCAAAGTTATATTGTGATTTTCTTCACATCTTCTTTCTTGAATAGCAGAAACTCTTATTGCATAAATAGGGTGTAATGTTCTAAAAACCTTACTTATAACTATTTCATCATCAATTTTTCCTCCAGAAGCTCTGATTGCACTAACACTTGTCTCTATCCTTTCAACATATTTTGCAATGTTTTCTTCTTCTCTCATTTTCATTTGATCAAACTATCCTCTTAGCCTCTCTTCTTTGGCTCTCTTCACATTGTCATCACTGCCATAGATTTTCTTTAGATTGTTCCACATTTCATGAGCAGTTGTGTAGTCTTTGATTTCATCAAATTCTTCATAGCTAAGAGCTGATGCAATATCTATCATCATAGTGTTATGGTTCTTCTTCTCTGCAATGTCTTCAACAGTTAATGTGCCAGTAGGAATTGTATATTCTTGATCAATATATTTGCATCCTGAATCACCAATGGAAGCCAGATGTAATCTCATGAGACCTTTCCATGCTAAAAAGTTATTTCTGTTAAGCCTTGAAATTTCTCTTTTGTAAGACATCCTGATCTTTAGCTTAGGTCCTTGAAACCCTTCCTGCAAGCACCAAAAGCTCTGATACTGATTGTTGGAAATATAGATGTAGTAACTGAGAGGGGGGGTGAATCAGTTAACCAAAAAAATATTACCACTGATCCCTTAAATATCTTAACAAATTATTTACTGAGCCACTCGGTAAATATACAGAGAAATGTTGAAAACTTGATCCTTGAAGTGTGTAATAATTTAAACTGTTCTTAAGCATTCATCACTAATTAACTTGCATGAATAAAAAAAATAACATGAACACAAGAGACACTAGATTTACCGTGGAAACCCAATATGGGAAAAACCACCAATGTAACTAGTTACTATTTTTCACTCTTCTGAAGTGATGCCCGATTAGAAGCCAACCCGGTAAAAGGTTACAAAACACACTGTTAGGTGTGACCTTGTTAGAGGATTTAATCACCCTGCTAGGAGTGACCTTGTAAGAGGTCTTGAAACAATTCAATAGAACTGTTACCTTGTTAGAGGATTTACAAAATGGTTGTTAAACCAACTTGGTTAAGAGATTTTTATATCACTACTACAATTGCTAGAGAGTAACAATGAAATAACTTGCAACTGAATTGTTGAATATAGATCTCTGTTCTATTTCACTAGATCCTTACTGATCAATTAAATCTTTGCTGCTCCTCAAGGATATCTGACCATCCTTCAAAATTCACACACACCTTTCTTCAAAATAATTTCTGCATGTTGTATATGTTTTATTCACCATTTGACCTTCTATATATATATGCCATTTCATAATCATTTAGATTGACAAGTCGGCACTAATAATTATTATATCAGTCAGCTAGGATAAACAAACTATAATAACAAAATTCTTTGAAAGGGCCGACCTTGCTCGGTAAACATTAATCTTGAAAAGATTTCCTTCGATGACCGAGAGAACTCGGTAACCACAATAAATTTTGCAACATCCTTAGGAGACCAAGAGAGCTTGGTAACCACTATTTTCCTTCGATAACTGAGGAGGCTCAATTAACACTGATATCCTATCATGTTTCCTTTAGACACCTGAGAGAACTTGGTAGACACTAAAAACCACCTAGCTGACTGACTGAGCTCGGTAGATACTAAGAACCGCTTAGCTGACCGACTGAACTCCGTAGATACTAAGAGTGATAATTGATATGACATTTTTGTGACATCAAAGACAACACATAGCTAATCCAATAATGTTCTTTAGATAATTATATCCAATAGGTGTTGTAGAAGAAGAAGAAATTATTGAGGCCTTATCCAAAAAATGAGACTTGTGATGATAACACAAATGAGGCTACTAAGGTTCCTAAAACTCTAAGGTATGTAAAGAATAATCATCCTAAAAATAAAATTATTGGCAATACTAATCACGGATTAATGACTAGATCAATGGCTAGAGAAGAAATTTGTTTGATTTCTCAAGTTGAACCAAAGAATACATATGAATCTTGTAGAGATAAATCTTGGATAAATGCCATGAAAGAAGAGTTAGATCAGATAAAGAAGAATAAAACTTGGGAATCAGTTCCTAGACCTAAGAAAAAAAATGATAGGAACTAAATGGGTTTTCAGAAATAAAATGAATGAAGGAGTTGTAGTAAGAAACAAAGCAAGACTGGTATGCAAAGGCTATTCACAACAAGAAGGAATAGACTTTGAAGAGACATTTTCTGTTGTTTCTAGAATAGAAGCTATAAGATTATTCTTGGCTTATGCTACACATAAGAACTTCAAAGTGTATTAGATGGATGTGAAATTTGCATTCCTAAATGGGGATCTTGAAGAAGTAGTTTATATAGAACAACCTGATGGATTTCTTTTATGCGAAGATGGAGACATGGTATGCAAGTTGAAGAAAGCTCTTTATGGGATGAAGCAAGCTCCAAGGGCTTGGTATGCAAGGTTAGACAAATACATACTTTGACTTGGATTTAGAAAAGGTAATGTTGATAGTAATTTGTATTTAAGAACTAGTGAAGATGGAGTTTTGATAATAGAAGTCTTTGTTGATGATATTATCTTTGGAGGTAATGATGATCTATGTGAGAAATTTTCTAAAGAGATGGAAAATGAATTTGAGATGTCCATGATAGGCAAAATGAAATTATTTCTTGGACTAAAAATAAATTAGAGAAAATATGACATTTTTATTTCTCAAACTAAATATCTTAAGGAAATGTTGAAAAAGTTTGGAATGGAGGGTTGTAAACCACTTAGTACACCCATGGTAACTAGTAATAAGCTGATAGTTGATGATGAATCAAAGTGTTTTTTTCAGACCAAGTATAGATCAATGGTTGGAGGATTATAATATCTGACTCACACCAGACCAGATATTGCTAATATTGTTGGAATTGTGGCTAGATATCAGGTAGAACCCAAAGAGACACACCTAGCTGTTGTGAAAAGGATACTGAGATATCTGAAAGAAACAATAGACTATGGTTTATGGTATGATAGAAATGTTAGATTTAAACTTCATGCTTATACTGATGCTGATAGGGCAGGAAATATTGATGATAGAAAGAGTACTAGTAGTGGTGCATTTTTCCTTGGGAAAAAGTTGGTTCATGGTTAAGTAAGAAGCAAGATTTTATAGCTCAATCTACTGCTGAATTAGAGTATGATGTTGCTGCTATAAATTCCACTCAAATTGTTTGGATGAAGAAAATGTTGAAAGACATTGGAATAAATTTTGATGAGCCTGTGGTTATCCATTGTGATAACACTAGTACAGTGAATATGACAAAGAATCCGGTGATGCACTCTAAAACTAAACATATTTCTATCAAATATCACTTCTTGAGAGACAAGGTGGTAGAGAAGGAAATACAATTAGAGTATATTAGTACAAAGGAATATATTGCAGACATCTTCACAAAGCCATTTCCAAAAGATTTCTTTGAATATCTTAGAGGTATGCTTGGAGTTCAGGCCCCTCCTAGTCAGAATTAAATGATGCAAGGATGCATCAGTCTAGAGGTTTTTAGAGCCTTATCATATTATGGACTAGATGTAGGGATCTAATCCTCAGGGGGAGTGATCATGGAAGGAATATATTGAAGAATAGTTGATGACTCATGGCACCCTTTTCCATTGTTGTCAAAGGGGGTGTTTCTATGAGAAAATCCCTACTATATGGGGAGATTGTATGTAGTATTGTTTGGTTGCAGAGCTTTTGATTGATATAACTTTGGGATGATGTATTTTCCCATATGTTGACATCAATGCCAAAGGGGGAGAATGTTGGATATTGCTAATGCATGGGGTGGTGATTGATACATTTAATATGTTTAATCACTATGTTACTTAATGAGCATTCATACTGATGTCATTTTTAGTTTGTCACTAATGTCAACATATGTTATTGTGAACATTCCAAACCTATTTTTACCTTATTCAAAAACATATGTTATTGTGAAGAGTACATGCTGAGTATGACAGTGTACAGACACTGTACAGATGTTTTAGATCATGTGAAGATAGATGAAAGCACAGGAAGATGTTGTGATCTTATATACAAGATCACATCATGTAATGTTTCATATTGAATGAGTTACAAATGTTTTGGTGAGGACTGGTTCCTGGATAGTGACAGTGGAAGATGACATAGTGAGTCTATGTATTTTTCGTATATCTTACAGAAGATATGGATTAGGTGTATGTGAGCTTAAGAGATGAAAGCCAAGGCACTGATGGATGATAATTGGTTAGTGGAAGGTACATAATATTGGATGACATCAACTATGGCGTGTGATCTGGAGAAGACTTATTTAGGAGCTGACTTTAGAGGTGTATCATGTATTTTTTTTTGGCAAATGTAAATTAACGATGTCGGTCCTTAAGTATTGTAATGGAATCATTGTATACTTGTTTTAGGTACCGTGTGTATCTTAGCAAGAGTTTATGTAAATAGGAAAGCCTAATGGGCTGACCTGATCATGTAGAATGTAATAGGGTATATATGTAAGATCTTTTCTTTGGAAAAGATATGGTGAGAATATATGTGATGTAAAAGGAATTGGAAGAGCTAGGAGCTTATGTCTACTAGATGTAGAGTAGAGGATTGTTGGTGAACTTCATTGGAACTAATTAAGAAAAGATAGTTGCTGATGGACAGTTCAAAATATTTTGTATGTCTCCATATACACTTGTTGTGAACAATGAGCTCTGAAGGTGGATTTAACCTTCTTTAGGCAATGAGCCCACCCTTCTTTCTTAACTCCTAACATGGTATGTCCTCTAATAAGGACTGTGTGCTATAATGTTTCAATAAGCTCCTAACAGGGCTAAATCTTCTAACAAGGATACTATACTCTCAGTATATTATTTGTGGGTGCTAATTCCCACCGAGGTTTTTACATTTAACAGGGTTTCCCCAAGACCAAAATATTGTGTTGTTGTGTTGGAATTCATTGTGCTCATTAGATATGATATTACCGCAATTCAAAGTTTAAAGTTTAATAATCTTTCATACAACTAATTCACCCCCCCCCCCTCTCAATTGTATTATGGATTGTTATTCCTAACAATACATATATATATGAACAGACAGTGGAAAACAAGGAGGGAGAGTGAGACATCATGTGGATCTCCTATAGGAGTAACTATGTATGCCTCTTCTTATCCTACACTCGCATAAACCAGTGTAATCATTCAAACATAGAGGGGTTATCAGGATTAGATCCATAATAAAAATAATAATATAAATCATGTAAGAATCATTTCACCAATAGTCATCTCTAATCATTCATCATTTTATGCCAAATTATTTAATGTCTTTATAATAAATTCTATTAACCAAATATATATATATGCTCAAATGTCTAATCATAAAATAATAACCAAGTAATAATCATAGTCCAAACATATAATCCAAATAACCAAGTAATAGTCCTGTCAGTCCAAAATATGCAGATACTAAGGTGGGCATTACAGGATTGCCAAGAACCCGAGATGATCATGCATCAAACACTTGGGGTTGTTTTGAGATGATTCTTTGAATCATGCAACACGTACAACCTGAGATGAATCCAACTCAGATTGTGTAATCCATGAACTGTCTTCAATTGGTCTTCTCTTCCACTTTACTAGATATTCCATGTACTCCTTTCCTCTTGTGCTTTTGCCAACTCTTTGTTCCAAAATATGCTCAATTTCTTATGTCTTCTTCTTAGGATAATCATTCGATATTGTCATTTCTTCATCAGATTCATGATACTCATACAAGTCTAAAATGTTGAATATAGGTGATATATCCATGTCATCAGGAAACTCAATCTCATAAGCATTTCCACTATCAAACTTCCTCAATATCTTGTAGGGACCAAATTTCTTCATTTTCAATTTTCCATAAGTTCCAATAGGAAATCTTCCTTTCTTCAAATGAACCATTACTTCATCTCCAACTAAAAAAGCTTTGTGTCTTCTTGATCTATCTTCCTTTTCCTTGTATTTCTGATTACTATGTTCCAACTTATGTTTTACTTCCTCATGCAATGTCTTCATGAACTTATAAAATTCTTCTCCTTTAGCACTTCTCTTTTCTTCACTAGTAATGTTCTTCAAATTTGATATACCTCTCAGTTGTATGGCATTAACAATCTTAAAAAGTGTTTTTCCAGTATTCCTATTCATTGAATTATTGTATGCTAACTCTTCTTGTGCCAACATAGAATCCTAATTACTTGGTTTATCTCCAACTAAGCATCCCAACATATTACCCAAGCTTCTATTTACAACCTATGTCTGTCCATCAATCTGTGCATGAAATTTAGAACTATACTTCAACTCAGTACCCAACTTCTTCCAAAGAGTCTTCCAGAAATAACCAACAAACTTACTATCTCAATCAGAGATGATACTCTTCGGTAATCTATGCAGTCTAAAAATTTCCTTAAAGAAAAGAGCTTCTATATGCACTGGATCTAACGTTTTCCTATAGGGTATGAAATGTGTCATCTTATTAAATCTATCCACAATAAAAAATATGGAATCATTACCTCTTATTGTCCTCGCTAATCCAAGAAAAAAATCCATGTTGATATCAATCCAAGATTTCTCAGGAATAGAATCGGTGTATACAATCCAGTATCCTGACTTACTCCCTTTGCAAATTGAAAAATCCCATAACTTTTGACAAATTTATGAACATCCTTATACAAATATGGCCAAAAGTATCTCTTCTGAAGAAAATTCAATATTTTGTCAATGCCAAAATGTCCAGCCAAACCACTACTATGTTTCTCCATTATCAAATTGGCTTTCATTGATCCTCTCGGTATACATAATTGAATAACTTTAAACAACATACCTTCTTGAATGAAATATTCTTCCCATTTAGTACTTAGTTGATCTTGAATAGGTTCTCTACACTTTCTCCATGACTCAGAAAAATTAGGGTTAGTTTCATACAAATCTTTCATGTCATCAAAACTAAGAACTTCAATTCTCATTTCAGTCATCAAATATCTTCTTCTACTTAATGCATTAGCAACTTGATTAGTGACTCCACTCTTATGTTTTATCATAAATTTATAACTCTACAAATACTCAACCCATTTCATATGTCTCTGATTCAATTTATTTTGACAACCCAAATGCTGTAAAGCCTTGTGATCAATATACAACAAAAATTCACTCGGTATCAAATAATGTCTCCATTTCTTTAGGGCTTGAACAATAGCATAGAACTCTTGATCATACAAAAAATATTTCCTTTTTGCATCATTTAATTCATCACTAAATAAAACAATGGGTTTACCTTCTTGACTCAACACAACTCCTATTACACTACCACTTGCACCTCACTCAACTTGAAATACCTTATTGAAATCAGGTAAAGTTAAAATAGGAAATTTAACAAATTTTCGCTTCAAAGTCTCAAAATCTTTATTAGCTCCATGTGTCCACTTGAATTCTCTTTTATCTCCTCTCATAATATCATTCATAGCATTACAAATTGAACTAAAAATTTTGATGAAATTTTAGTAAAGACTTGCTAAACCATAAAATGATCTTACCTCACTACCATTTTCAGGTGTAGGCCAATTCAAAATAGCTTTAGCCTTCTCAGGATCCATTTTCAAACCATTAGTTGAAATCATAAATCCCAAATATACCATCTCATCTTTCATGAAGGAAAACTTTTTAAAATTAATCGGCAACTTTTCTTCATTCAATCTCTACAATACCTATTTAATGTGCAAAAAATTCTCTTATCTGGTCTTACTAAATATCAGAATGTCATCTAGCTATACAATCACTAATTTACCCAGGAATTTTTTCAAAACCTCATTCATCAATCTCATAAAAGTACTTAGTGTATTAGTTAAACCAAAAGGCATAACCAACCACTCATACAAACCTTCTCTTGTCTTGAAATAAATCATCCATTCATCACCTTCTCTAATTCTAATATGATGATATCCATTCTTCAGATCAATTTTTGTAAAATAATTTGTTCCACTCAAGCTATCCATTATGTCATCCATTCTCGGTATAGGAAACTAGTATTTCACTGTTATCTTGTTGATTGCTCTGGAATCAGTACACATTCACCACTCTCCATTCTTCTTAGGTGCCAATATAGCTGGTGCTACACATGGACTCAAAATTTATCAGATCTAAATCTTTAGCAACAACTCTTGGATTTTTTTGTTAAGTTCCTCATTCTCAGTAGGTGTTAACCGATGTGGTGCCTTATTCGGTAGACTAGCTCCAGGTATCAGATCCATACATTGATCAATGCTTCTTTTTGGTGGTAAACCATTAGGTAAATTATCATAAATGATCTCATTATACTTGGTGAGTATCTTATTGACCTCTTCAAGGATGCTATCCATTGATTTCTCACTCAGTTTGTTAGGAATCACAACAAAACATACATCATTCTTCTTTAAATCCTTAACAAAATTTCTCCTTCCATCAAAAAAACTTTCACAGATGTGCAAACATTACCAACAGATTCTTCAATCAAAGGTAAAAATATTTATCTTCTCCCATCAGCCCAAATAGTATATTTATGCAATCTTCCATTATATATAGCATGTCTATCATATTGCCAAGGTTTACCAAAAAAATATGACAACAATCCATAGGCATGATATCACATAATACCATATCATAGTACTTTCAAGTTTTCAAATTCACATAACATTGTTCACTTACCAATAGGGTATGCTCATCCTTGATCCATGAAATTTGATAGGTCTTCGGGTGCTTCAACCTTTACAACTATGAATTTGCAACCATTTCCTTAGATGCCGAATTCTCCAAGATTCCACTGTCAATGATTACCTTCCACACTTTATCAACAACTCTGCATCTGGTCTTGAACAAAATTTTCCTTACTAGGTCTTCCTTATTACTTTCACTGCATAATTCTCTTCTGACCATCAAGTTATTTTCCTTCTCTAGTTCATTCGGTGAGTCTTCTTGGACCAAAGAATTTCTACTATTATTGACCTTTTTTTCATGTGTACACTCAAATGATCTATCTCCTCCATAATTATAACAAGTTCCTCAGAATCCACCTCTGTTATAGCCACCTTGGCAGTTACTGTCACTTCCTCTAGAAGATCTTTCACCTTTCCACTCGGTCATGCCTTTATCCTAATTTATTTTTTCTTGATTAGATCTATTATTTTAATCATAAGATCTTCCTCTTCCTCTAGGGAATCTACCACCTCTTCCTCTTTGTCTTTTCTCATGTCTTTTGTTCAATTTCTCCTCAGCTTTCATGAAAAACTAATAAGCTTCCTCAACACTTTCCAACTTGACGAAACTGATTTCCTCTCGAATAGAAACTCTTAACCCATTCAAGTATCTAGAAATCATTTCTACCTCATCCTCAATATGTACAAATTTGATGTCTAATCTATAGAATTCTTTGGTATAGTCTTTTATCAAGCTATCTTTCTGCCTCAAACTTTGTATTTTCCTAACTAGGTTAATCTAATAATCATACGATAAGAAATTTCCTTTCAATTTATTCACCATCTTATTCCATACCTTAATTTTATCTTTGTGTTTCCTTTTTATGTCCAATTGTAGATGCACCCACCATAAGGATGCATGACTTTTCAATTTTGTACTTGCAATTTTCACCTTCTTTTCCTTGGGGACATTTTCATATTGAAAATATTTTTCCATCTCGGTTATCCAATCCATCAACTCATCTAAATCTATCACTCCACTATATTCAGAAGGATTCAAGTATGGTGTAGACTTCAAATTTTTCAATGCATTCAAAATTATTTCTTCACCTTGATCCATCACAGGTGCAAGTTTTGTTTCACCTTGTTCATCTTCAGCTTCTTCGTCACTAACATCCTCAAGATGTCTTCCTTGGCGTTGGGTTGTCTCAACAGCTTCTAACCTAGTAGAAATTTATCTTAGCATGTCAACTAAGCCTAGATCTACATCTCACCTCCCACAAACCATCTTGAAACCCTCTACAATTGTAGGTCAGATCGCAATCTGCCACCCACAAAAAATACCAACTAGGGCTTACAAGAAGGAACCTTTGACAAAAGACCTAAATTCACAAATCTAGATCAAGATCTAACCTCGCTATGATACCACCTAATGCAACGGAGGATGGGGAAAAGGGCCAAAGGGACAACCAAATCACCAACCTCCTACAAAATCAACACATAGAAGAAAAACACAAGTGGGGAGAGAGAGAATGAAAAACATTCATTTATTATTCATCAATAACTTCATACATGTTAGGCTATAAGGCCTTCCCAGTTATGGCCAAATACAATCATAATTCCAGAATTAGAGTCCTCCAACATCGAGGATCCAACTTTCAGATCCTATCACTTCACTAAAAACTCCCCCCTAAAGTTACAACATACTTTTCTATTTATACAAGAGGCTATCGAAACAAATTAGGCTTTGGATCCAACATTAGGGAAGGGAATGACCAGATCTAGGTCCACATGCTTCCCAATGATCAATGAAACCATAAAATCCTTGACCAAAATTAAATGCACGAGTCAGCCTTAACAAAAATCCAAAATAAACCACTCGATGAGCAAGATTACCGAGCAACATGAAAATAAACTCAGTGAACACCAAAGAAACTTGGTGAATGAAGGAACCAAGCAAAAATTGAGCCTTGTCGGTGAAAAAAGGAATACATCATCGAGAGCCCAAAAGTATCTACCGAGAACATCTAACAATTCTAACTTGTTTTTGGTGATACAGGATTTCCAAGAACCCGAGATGCTCCCACATCACTTCACCTTTCTCTCCTAGAGCCTCCTCTTTTTGCAGCTCCATTTTTCTATAGGCTATTCTTGAATCTATTATTTACCCTCTCCAATTTGTGGAATTTGAGAATGCATTTCTTCTTGAAGCTCCTCATCCTCTAAGTTTATCTCTTGTTGTATTTCTTCCTCCTCCAGTTTCTTATTTTCTACCTCCTCACTTCTTCCCTATATTTATTCTATGACTAGAGGAACTTGTGTATCTAAGGGAACTTATTCTTCATCCTCATCTCCATCCAAGTTCCAAATCATACCCTATAGAGATACCCCTATGGTTTTGGGTCCCAACTGTGGTTCATGTGAAAACTCTTTGAACCTTGGAATATTCTCAAACTCTAAAATGTCAAACTCATATGAATGCAAATAATCTTCAATGTGTATTTACTATTCTACCACCAAATAAAATTTAACATTGTGTATCTCTAGAGAAACTCTTGATTCCTTCAGTTTTTCACCTTCAACTATGATATTTTGAGGTGGCTTGGAGATGTCCTCCAAGGAAGGCTCTCCAAGGTTAAGCTCTCACAAATAAACTCTCTATGAAAAAATGGGAGGAGGTTGAGGTTTTTCTTTCTTTACTCTAATCTTGAAGGGATTGGTCTTTGGCCTTGAATAGTAAGGTATATCCATTGTAGGAGAAATCTTAGTAGTAGAAGTAGTAGTAGTAGGAGCTACTAAGGAATATGGTTCCATAGTAGAAGGTGAAGGGGTAGCAACATAAGGTGATGAGGTATCAACAAAAGGTGACAAGGTAGCAATAGAAGATTATCCTTGCTTCTTTTCCTTCACCCTTTGCTACCTCAAGACTTGAGGATGATAATGTGTGGATACCTCCCTCACATACCCTATAACTTCTTGAGGTAGAGAAATGAATGGGGTCTTCTTGAAAATAAGAATGTTGATATTCTTTTCTTTTCCTATATCCAACTTCAACAACTTATCAACCCTTTTCTTCATGGGAACGAGATCCATTTTAAAAGGTTTTTCTAACCAATACTTCATATAATTTACCTTGTTCCTAGCTTATTGATCTATGTCATTGGGTTTATCAATTGATATCTCTACATTAAAAATTGGCCTATAAAAAATTATATGTTCATTGTATAGGGACAACAAAACATTTTCAGAGTCCAATTTCCAATGTCGATCTAATATATATAGACCCAGTGCATTCCTTTCTAAATCTAGGTTCATCCTGTAATAATTTCAAATTCTAGCTTCATAATCATCCAAGGAATTTTCCTATTGGTCCTAAATGTGACTCATTCTTAAAGTGATCTCCCATCACATGAATAAATGTGCCTATGGGGTCAAATTTACCACAAAATATTGAGAGGTTATTAAGGGTACATTCATCCCATATCAAGCATAGAAAATTAGTAGCTTTCACATCCTAAGCTGAGTGAGAAAAAATGCCAATCAACAACTGGAAATATGGTTTATGTTTGGTGACTATCAACCAGTGTGCATCTAAAATATTTTGATAGAGCTCCATTAAGATTAACCTTTCTAAGGGGTCTCTTTGGAGATTCTTGAGTTTCAATGTATATATTGCAACCCTAATTTAAGTGAAGGTTCTAATCTAAATTTAATAATTTACCACCTTATTGATTTGGGTTGCAGCCTCCACCAACATCCTTTTAGAAAAATATCCCTCAATGCACCTAATGATAGAAAAAATGAATCATAGTTGACAATACTATACTTTGGGATGAATGGTTCAAATTATTCCTTTCACACCAAATAAGGATATAATTGGTATACATATGAATTCTATTCTTATAATGATCCTTTAACAATTAATCTTGGATAGGAAACTCGACAGGAAGTAGATAAAGAATATATGAGGTTGTGTAGGATTTTGGCTCAATCTTGACCCTCTAGAGTTGTTCATCTAGATTATCACCAAAAACTTGTCCCTAATATATCTTCTTTATCTTCTAAATACTATCAAATTTATAGCACCATATATATCTCTAACTGCCTTTCTTGTGATAAACCAAAGAATCTACTTAATAGTGTAACATAGTTCTTCATATATTCAGTTAGATGGGCCCTCTGAAGATTCAAGTTGGCATATCTTGCAAGGCCTCTCCAAGTAATTCTAGTTGATCTTAAAATATATTTTGGGATCATCTAATTACCACCTCTCATCTCGCTCCTTTGAGATTTTGGCATATTCATTAGAGATTGGAATGTAAAAGACCTCTTTGATTTTATCTGCCCTTATGTCTAAAGGTACATCACCTTGCATGTTAAGAATCCTTTTCTCCTCAAGATTGTAGTGTTAACAAATGGTGATGGTGAGGTTGGTCGATTGCATAGATACAATAAATCTTGTTTCATGAACCATCCTTGACATAACCAATGGGGAAGCATCAAGAGTATGATTATTTAGGTTCCCTATTCTTTGTAGGAACTCACTGAATTATATGTGACAAATACCTATATCCATGATCTTACAATTAAGGTTATCTAGATTAGAGGGCTTGTTATAGCTTACAAAATTGAACTTAATTGGAGTTACTATAGTCATACCTTATTGTTCTGCGCTAAAAAAATGTGACACCTATCAACATCATTTATTGGCACCAAATAAACTATGCTATGAAAATAAGAAAAAGTACAAGGAATACACTAATAAAAAACAAAAATAATAGAAAAAACCTATAATAAAAACCAAATTAACCCCTTAAACAAAGAGAAAAATACTCTTAAAAAATGATATTCATAGCATTTTAGGTTTTGGGGTGTCAAAGCACCCCTGATACCATGAAACCCTTAGTCTTAGTATGTAAACTTGTAGCTAACATATTGTCTGGGATTAGGGGTACTCAATCCCCTATTTCCCTTTTAGGGATTGGGGTTGAGACACTATTGAAACCCCATAGTTAGGCTCAAAGGTTTCATAGTCATGTTAGGGGTCACAAAAATCTATTTCAAGGATTAGGGGTCACAAAAATCTCAAAACCTCAAAGGTGAGCCTTCATAAATCTACAACCATAGGGATCGGGGGTCCCATGGTCCCTAATCCTCCTTCAATGAATGGGGATCATGAGATCCCAAACACCTTGATATTGAGAAAACTATGGTTTTGACAATTTTAGGCTTCCATGGCTTAGGATTTGAAAAAGAAGTCTTCTCATTCACCAAGGCTTTGAGAAGAACCAAAAATAAAAGACCCACAACAAATACCACACACAAAAAATAAGAAATAAAATAGAAAAAACCCAAATGAAGCCAAAAGAAAGAGAAGAATATAATAATAGGCACAAATCCACCTAAAATGGATGACGATCCTGAAAATCAACAGTTTTCCTCAACTAGACACACAAAAATCATTGTTGAAGGTTTAAAGAAAAAATAAATTGATATCTCTATGAATGCAATATGCATGGATACAAGCAGTATATCCCTTTATATATGATCCCAAGCTAACATCACCCTCAACCTCAGTCATCGGGTATCAGGGTTTCAATATTTTATGGTTTCGATCCATTGGTGTTTTGGAGATCCAATGTATAGAGACCACCCCCGAATGCCCAAATTCAAAACATACCAACTTAGGTGAGGAAAAAAGGAAAGAATAAAAAGAAAGAAAGAAAGAGAGAAAACAAAAACAAAGACCCTCTACACTCAGACATTGAACTATTAGAAACACAAAGTTACAATATGACTCACCCGATGTGACTGACAGACAAGGTTTCTTCCCCAAAAAGGGGGGTTCTCCATTATGACACATGAACAAAATAGGGTGTGAGTTGTGAGGACACAAGACTAGTAAGCTATAATTTTTCCCTGCAATATAAATCCACAAAGAGGACCTCCCAAATCCACCAAAAAATGAACTCAAATATCTCAATTGGAAAACCAATTGTATTCTATGGGCTCTCATACCATGTAAGACTTGGCTATGGAGGTAGCCACCCAAGATACATAGGAAAAAAAAAGAACAATAATAAGAGAGAATGATTATGGCAAGAAAAAAACTATTTTTTCTCACCAAGAATGCAATACAATAACTAAATGGATAATTAGATGAAATTACATAGGAGACCCCTTGGTTATATAGCCAAGGTAAAAATATAGGAGTTAATGAGAAAATGACAAGTGGATTTTTCTCATTACATGATAATAAAAAGACAACTTATCATCCACAAAGGTGGAATCACATGTCCACCAGAGGTGGATCATCCTCTAATGTATAATAAATTATGTGCAACAAAGGTGGAGAGTGATAAAGTGATAAGATCACAAAAGGTGAATCAACCATTTAAGGTGGAAGAGTCTGTAAACTATAGGTGGATATGATAATAATATCCTGATAAATCCATATAAAGTGGAAATTTTCCAACTACTCCTATGCAATTTCCTAAGTAAGCTTAAGTATAATTAGTACATAGGTGAAAAATAACCAAGCTAAAATACCTTAATTACACCAACATTTATAAAATTAAATGCTTACCAAATTTCATTGGATTGGTGAAATGATAATTTTATTTCAATTTTGTGATGTTGTACAGTATGGAATCATTGTGTTTTTTTTAATTTTTTATTTATCAAGTTTCAATTTTTGAGATTTTTGAATGTTCATCAATGTTGAATGGCCTCCATGAATTGTTTTTTGTCCAAGTTGGAATTTCATGAAAAGTGGATTTTGAAGATTTCAAAATGATATTATAATGTGGATTATTAGTTTTAAATATGAGATTTCCATTTTTGGACCATATTGGATCCATTTTATGGCATTTTGGCCATTTGTACAATTGAGTTTGTTTGATGGTTATGTGTTTGAATTGATGAAAGAAATTGATCTTGAAAGTTGATATCTTTGTCATTGGTTTCATTTTTTATTTCATTGAGCATAGATAGGTAATAGGGCCAATGATGGGAGTGGTGTACAATAGAAGTCGAGGCACAAAGGGGCCACCAAGGTAACTCATTGGGTATTTTAGTAATTAAGTAAAAATTAATGACACATTAATAAAATGAACTAAGATAAAGTGGATGCCTCTTTAATGGCCTTGAGTGTTTTTATAGATGAAGGATGAGTTGGGAAGGCTTGGTCATCTATGGAGCATTTATCTAGCATGATTGGGTCTCCTCATCTACATATGAGAACTAATCAATCATGTGTGAGCCATCTCTTTGAGCTATGTGATGAAACTCACCATTCCTGTTCAATATGTACTTAGCCTTGTAGATATGAGTAGCACTAGGATAATGATGTTCCTTCCATGTTGGTAATGTTTAATTTTGGATTCATGTGGTGTTCTTATACATATCCCATGTTGTTGTTAGAAATTTGGTGACATATTTTCTTAGATGGTAAATTGGTTTATATTTGATGGCTTCATGTTATTAATTTATGTTGAGTTCTTCTTCTACCCCTTATATTATTAGGATTTAATTTGAGGATATGGTTCTTTATATCAATTTTGGATGTTCACAATATGATTTTAGATGATGCATATACTTTTATTTATTTATGTGAATGTAATCCTTTAGCCTTGTTTCATGCCTTCTTGATTATTTGGGCCATGTGACTATCTCCACAAGAATTGAGGGGTGGACCTAAAGGTTCCACATGGTTGGGTGGCATTGAAAACCACTATTGGGGACCGATGGACTTAGTTTGAGATAAACCTTGGAGATATTCTCTACCTTACTCTCCTCATGTTCTCTCTTAGCTTGTCATTCTTGCAAGTTATAAACCAAATGTGTTATAAAATAAGTATTGCGAACATGGAAAATATGTATATTGAACACTCCAATTAGAGGATGATTGAAATTTAATATAACATATTTGTAGATGATAGTTTTAGATGACCTGGTGCTGGGATTGGGTACAATTATGCATTCTTATGCTTCTTATTTATTGATGTATCATGGTGTTATCATAGGAATACTTCCATTGGTTATTGAAATAAATATAGAAATACTTTCTATTTTTTTATAGGTTGATTTAGACATTTCCTTGTTTGGTTAATCTTTCTTTATTAGTTTAGTAAATATTTGAGTTAATTAGAGTTAATTTGGGCTCTTTTGGGACAACCTAATGAGTGTCCCATGAGGTCCAATTGTGATTTCTAGTTGATTGGAATCCATTTTATTTATAATGATTTTCTTATGGTATTTTATGGTGGATAGGATATGTTTAGGATCCACTTGATATTTCTCTTAGGTGTAGGAGTCACCTAATAACTTTGGGGACACTTGTCATACTCTATCCCCACATGTTTTTTATGTTTTCTCCCAATTTTGGTATTAGATTCATATTTTTTCTTCACAAAAGGTTTTAGGGTGTCTTGGAGGCCCTACAATAAAGTCAGGAAGCTCACTAGTTAGGAAAAATACATGGCTTAAGGATAAAAATGTGAGGCTATTAGTTCAAAGGATGCTAACATGAAAATTGAATGCCAACATGGAAATGTGACACTTGTACAAAATACATTCATCTTGAACATTTTCACACAATTCATATTCATCTAGGAAACTTTGTCATAGTTTTCATTCATCTAGGAAACTTTTACATGATTTGTGTCCATCTTTCATGCCATAGTTTTTTGCGGGTGCTCTTGTCAAGTAACTCATTTTGATGGGGTTTATGGGATCTTTGAGTATCTATTTGAATCTATTATATTTATTTTGAAAATATAAAAGAATAACAAAAACATTGGAGAAGGCACTAATACATTTGGTGCCAAATTTTGACAGCTAACTTTTAGACAACCGATAAAAAATTGTCGTAAGTAGCCATCATAGTTATTGCACCGTAAAGTGTGACAATCAATGATGTCATCACAATGCTGATGGTTCTGGTGCAGACATAGCTGCTCATCTATGATTAAATGAGTGCTCATTACCAACATCTACTTCTATCGATAGCACTGATATGTCATCGCAATTGTGATGGTCATGTCAAAAATATTTCGATGGGGATGCCGTCACAAGTATAGCATTCCCATCAAATGGTATCATTAGTTTACATCACTATTACGACGGTTATCAATAAATTTTTAAAAAAAATATTTGTTATGATGTTGAGCTTCATTTTCCTATAACCACTTAGGAAGTTGATGATGCATATTATGAGGGAAATGAAGAATGTGGAGAACCTACTTTGTTGACATCACAGATATTCATGTCTATAAAATCATATGTAATCAAGTATAATATATCAATGAATTTATGTTACATATGGAAGCCCAAACAATTCATGTGGACTACCTCATTACAAAACAATAAATCCTAAATCTCGTCAGTTAACAGCTAGTGGTAAATCCCAACAGAAAAAAAATAGGAACAACATGTTAATAAAAAAATTAATTTACAAACATTTTCTTCAATTCACAAACATTTCTTGAATTCAAAGACACTATTTTGTTTTCAAAATATTGATTCACAAACATTTTCTTGAATTCAAAGACACTAGTTTGTTCTAGGGACATTTTAAAGATTTTTTTAATCACGAAATCAAAAATTTAAAATGGATAGTGAGACACACTTTGTATCATCCATGTATCTCATCTGCTTGTGAGTGTACTTGGAGTATTTTAACACATGCATTTCAAGAAACAAAACCGCCTAACACAACAACAAATAAATGACTTGGATTTTGTTCACCACAACCTCTTCTTGGAGTGAAAGAAAGATCAAGGTAAGACTTTTAATATACTTGTCAGTTTAAATTGAACTATTGAGGATTTCAAGCAATTTAACCTTGAAGAGATTGGCCCAGTGTCTGATTGGATTGTTGTTGATAATAATTTTCTTAAGCCTTGTGATATTGAGATCCTAGCGGAGGCTAATTTGGATCCTCATTTTATTAAAAGAGTTAGGACAAACTCTTACCCAAGAGCTCCATCATTATAACCTCCTAGCCTCTAGTATAGGTTTATTTGTAGCAACAAGTGTCATTGCCTACATTTGAATTTTTGCAAATGTGTACTTAGTTTATATTTTGATTTTACAATTTTGATAATGAGTGATCAAGGATTGGAGTGACTGATTTCATTATTGAGAAAAGTGTGTTATCTTATTGAGCTTCTCTTTTCTTTGAGAATAGTTTAATATTCTCTACTTAACAGGTCCAACCACATGAAGGTGGAAGCTCATATGCTCCCCCTAACATCACTCTACATTCCTTGTTAACATCTAACATTCATTCAATAAAAAAATTGCAATTAAATTATTTTAAAGGAATAAGAGTGGTCCTCTTTACCAAATGGAGGAACACCATGTTCCTAATGTTGTGTACCTAGGTCATGCTCCACTTGGTCACCACCAACTACATGCTCTAAAATATTAATAAAAAAGGTTACATTAATTAATACACCAATTTCAATTTGAGAATTTTAATTGTATGAATAATTACATTAAAAAAATTAATGGAAAATGAATACCCGCATTACTGGGATGCACATCCAGAACTTCATCATATGTAGTTTGTGTTCCAAGATTAATATTTTACCATTGAGTATTTACCGCTAAACACATACTATTTATCGCTTCCCTAAATCCACATAAAAGATAAATGACTATACCCATTTCCTCGTGAAGTATTTTTTATTCTAACCAGTTTGTTCTATGTGTAGAGATAGGTATTTTAGTTTTACAAGTGGAGTTAAATGTAGCTCCCATGAGGGTTGAGCCCAGCTTGTCAGAATGAAATAAGAAGATCAAACACTAATCAACCATAAAAACATAGTATTCTTTTTAAAGTGAAAAAAACCAAAGTAAGTTGTTTGTCTCCATTTGTTGCTGAGTATTCTCATAGATTGTGGTTTTCTTATACCCATGCAAGCATAGTTGCAATTTTTTCAAGCATAAATGATTGCATGGGTAAATCAACTCATAGTATATGAGAATACTTTCTTCTCAAATACTGAAGGTATGCAACAATCTTGTAATGACAGTCCAAAGTTTTTAACATTTAAGAGTAAGATAGGTAGTTTCATTATAGAACTGATATAGGATGATAAGTGATGCTACCAATAGTATTCATCCAAATGATCACTTTATAAAATAACAAGAAGTTTTAATTAAAAGGAAATGACTAGCCATAAATACATATGAAAAAATTCATAGATCATAGTTATGGAGCAGTCAAATAAATAAACATAGAGCATTGATTTCAATAAACATTATTAGAAAATCATAGAAATATGGAAGACATTGACAAGGCCTTAAATGGTACAAACAAGGAGCTAACTTTATGCAACAAAAAATGCACTACTTTGGAACAAAATTTGAGTATCAAGAATGATACTTTGTGGGAAAAATAAATAGAGATATCTTATTTAAAAATAGACATTACACAACAATATGAGGTAATTGAACAAGTGGAATTGTAACTTTATTTCATAGTACATACATGACCAACTACGAGGTGAACTTGATAATTAGAAGAAATTGGAGAATAATGTTTCTCTTTATGTGATGCAAATTGAAAATCTACAAGAAGGAAATCAAGAGTTGGGGAACAAGTTGACCAACATCAAGCAAGATTATGAAGCTTCCTTAAAAACTATTGGTGACCATGATGTAAGCATTTCATGATTGGAGAAAAATTTCAAGAAGCTCTATAAGGGGTATTAGAAGGGGCAATAGATAATATAAAAGAGGAAATCAATTTAAAAAACCAATTCCAAATATTTAATATGGAGCTTCAAGCCAAGGAAGGACAATTATCAACTTTGCAGTCTAATATAAATAAAGAAATGGAGAATACCAGTTATTGATTTTCAGAACAAAACCATTCAATTAGACATTAACCCTTTGAAAAGATCACTAGATGATTGTAGGAGAAAAAAGAAAGAAGTGATGGAAAGAGAGTGAATTATGAGATGAGCTAACTACAACGCATGAGTCTCTTCAAAATGTTAGTAGTAATTTTGCTGAAGGAATCAAGAAAGATAAATCTCTTCAATATTCTATCAAGTGTATGCAAGAAGATAGAAAAAAATTGTTGGAGAAGATTAGATCTATCTATGAAGAAAACATAATTACAAAACTTGAACTTGAAGCTATTAATATGGATCTTTCTGAGTTAACCCTGCATAGTTGTAGTGGAGACAAAGATGATAGAGATTTGGAGGAAACAAATCTATTACGTGCAGTAAAACAACAGAAAGAATTGTATTTAGTAACTCCCATCTCATAAATACAATAAGCACAAACTACAATATGTGTGGAAGGATCAAATGAATGTGTTAAAAATTTAGGGTGATGAGTATAGTGGAAGGAAAGCTAGCCAATAGAAGAGCATTGACCATTAAATGGTCTTGGGGAAGGGTATCCAATTGGATCCTTGAAGTGATCTAAACTTGGTGAATGGTGAACTAGATTGGGATTCATGCTATCAGTATTTGTATCTCATAATATCTTTTATGAATTTATCCTTGATGAATAGGATTTGAGAAGTGATCCACTTGGATCTACATCAGGGTGTCTTGGTTCTTGAAATAAAGATTGAATAGGCTTCTCCATATGATAGGGTGTAGGGTGACTCAAGTGTAGGGTATTTGGTCCAATCAAGTGATCTAGAATGGGATAGGTAAGACATGTTGAAGGGTATTGAGTAAAAGAAACCAAAAAAAGTGATGTTACATAGTGAACATGATCCAATAGAGATTAGAGTTTGAGAGGATATTGACATGTGGAGAATAGTGGATCCTAGGAGGATTTTTGACCACTAATAGGTGTGTGTGTGTGTGTGTGTATTTTGTGGTCACTATAATGATGAACAATAATTGATTCAGAACTAGAATGAAGAATCTGTAATTCAAGATTACTGAGGAGTTGATGATTAGATATGCAAGATGATTAAATTGGTATTATGTTGTCATTGATGTCAGCTAGCTTGACAGTACTTATCTTGTAAGTTACTATACCAACACATCTGAAGGGAGGTGAAAGAGATGAAGAACAAAAATATCTACATGAGGAAGATGTATATGATAGATGAGGATAAGGAATACATTGAGTAACTTGTTGATGAGTCTATGACTTGATGGAATTGACTTTATTATGTTGCATTCATCTATGATGAAGAATAGAGCTGAAAGACACAAATCAGTGTTGTCGGTAAATAAAGCATTTCAGTATACACTAATGAAGTGTAGTGTATATCAAGTGTAGTATTAACTGAGCTTATGTTCACCGATGCATTTCTTTGTTAATCGAGCAAAATAGAAATGAATTAAATGATCAGTTTAGCTGATAAAGTGATGAGCTGTAAAGTTTATAAAATCAAGGTAACAGATAATGTTTGTTATGAAGATTGACGGCTAACATAAATCAAAAGGGATCTAATGGAGTAGATTGAAATGTGTTACTGACACATCAGCCGAGGGAGCCTAAAGTGGCAAAATCTATGAATATGATTAAGCGCAAAATCTGATGGAGGAAAAGAAAATGATTTACTTGACTATATAAGAGACATTGATTTCATTATGAAACATATGCCAGAAGAAGAAGATACTGCAGAATAATCACATGGAGAAGTTTTTCTGATCATAATGGTTAATAAGAACCAAGTGAAGAAAAGTTACCGAGCTATAGAGAGTTATTATCGATGGACAACAAGTTGATACAGTATTGAATCTAAAGTGTTATATTGGTCAGACATATTTAATGAGCTGAACATTGATCTGTAAACTGCAAACTAAAGTTGTATTTAGGTAGATCACCTACTATTACACATTTAACCATTGTACACAGTTAAATCTCTTAACCGAGTAGACTATGAAAGTCTTTTGATGTTTCATTCATAGAGTGAACATTGTTATCCTATCAACCCCAGAGTGACTGCTGGTTGGATGATAACTTCTGATCTAAAATCCTCTAACAAGGTCACACCTAACAGTGTGTTTGTAAACCTTTAATAGGGTTGGGTCTTCATCGACCTCACTTCAGAAGAGTGAATAATTTTGGGTTGCCGGTCCCAAGTGGTTTTTCCCTTTACAGGGTTTCCACGTTAAATATCTTGTGTTATGTGTTGATTGTGATATTTTTTTGTGATCATACTTTTCATATTACATGTTAGATTTAATCAGTAATTATTATAGAGTTTAGATTGTCAATCAGTAAATACACAGATAGTGGAGGTATTTTATGTTTACCAACTTGCAGAAGTAGTAGAATTGTTTTGGATTATACATTTTGAATTGGGACACTGGATAACTGATTCACCCCCCTCTCAGTTATTCTAACAATTGGTATCAGAGAAGTGGTTGCTTAGAATAGAGTTTTAAGGACTTTAGCAAAAGGTCTCAAGATGTATAAGAGGGAAGTGCCAAAGCTAAACAAAGATAACTTCGTAGTATGGCAAAGCTGAATGAAGTTGCACATATCTAGAATTGGGAATTCTGCATTAGAACTGATGGAGAATGGCTACATTGAACCGACACCAGGTCCCCTGACTCTTGATCAACTAAAGGATAGGCATGAACACAATATTACTATGATGGAACTTGTTGTTGCCTATACCGATGCAAAATTTAATGACATCAAGGGATGTGATACTACTAAGAAGATGTGGGACAAGCTGACTCTAATATACAGAGGAGATGTGAATGTCAAGAGAGCCAGAGCAGAAATCCTAAGAGGTCGATTTGATGATATGAAGATGAAATAAGGTGAGAACATTATGTAATACTTAAATAGACTAAAAGAGGTAGTACATGCTATTAGAGCATCTAGGGGAGCTATTGATGATGAAACAATGATAAGCAAGATTCTCAAAACTTTTTTGCCAGTTTATGCGATTGGGATCTCTGCAATTCATGAAACAAGGGCTACATCCAACCTCACCCTTGACACTTTGATCGGTAAGCTTACAACCTTTGAATTGAATAACTTTGACAATAGTGTTTTACCTTCTATTGAATCTGCTTTCATGCCTTCTTTGAAGATTGGTAAGTCTAGTAGCAAGATTGATAAGAATAATGATAGTGATAGCAATGCCGATGATGAACTTGATGAGCTTGAAGCTCTTATGGCAAGAATATTGCCCAAAGGTAAGGGAAGATATAGAGGCAAGTTACCTCTAGCTTGTTTTAATTGTAAAGAAGTTGATCGCATCGCTGTTAGATGTCTAAATAAGAAAGATGATGATAGATCCAAAGATTGATCCAAAGAAAGCTATGGGAGAAGAGTTAACAGAGGCTACCAACACAACAACAGAGAAAACCGAGATAGCTATGACAAAAGGAAAAAGGTATGTTACATAGCCAAAGAATTTGAATCTGAATCCGACACTGATGATGATGTAGAAGTAGTATTTGTTGCTATGAAGGATGATTCAAAGGAAGAAGAGAAACATGAGGAGACAACACTGATCTCTGAAGTAAGAAGAAATGATACATGGATCATAGATAGTGGCTGGACACATCATATGACTAGCGATATAGAGAAATTTGATCTAATTGATGAATATGATGGTGGATCTATTAGAATGGGAAATGATGCACCTTGTATGGTGAGAGGTAAAGGTTCACTGATGATTAATGATAGAATAAAATGTGAGAATGCATACTGGGTAGATGGACTGAACTACAATTTGATAAGTGTGGCATAGCTGAACAACTCAGGTCACCGACTTGCTTTTGAGAGCAGAAAGGTAAGAATCTATGATGATGGAGGAAGACTTGTTGGAACTAGCACACAATCCAGAGGTAATCTATTTTACCTTGATATTGATCAATCCTCTTTTTTATTAATGAAAGATGAAGATGCATGGTTGTGGCATAAGAGGTTATGTCATGTGAATTTTGATAACATGGTCAAGATTAGTAAGAAGAAAAGAGTTAGAGGATTGCCTAACTTGTCAAAACCAGATCATGCTATGTGTCACAAATGTTAGAAAGGTAAGATGACTAAGTCCAATTTTAAAAGCAAAGACTACTCAAAAAAGAAGATACTTGAATTGGTTCATACTGACCTATGTGGTTCTATGAGAACTCAGAGCTATTATGATGATAGATACTTTATTCTTTTTGTTGATGACTACACTAGACTGATGACTGTTATGTTTCTAAAAGAGAAATCTGAAGCTTTTAAGTTGTTTAAATGGTATAAGGCTAAGGTAGAAAAAGAGACTGGAAAATAAATCAAATTCTTAAGATCTGATAGAGGAGGTGAATTTATCTCTAATGAATTTACTAATTTCTGTAATGAGAATGGTATTAAGAGACGGGTCTCTGCACCGAGAACACCTTAGTAGAATGGGATTACTGAAAGAAGGAATAGGTCAATCATTGATTGTGCTAGAACACTAATGCTACAAAAGAATGTTGCTCATACATATTGGAGGGAAGCTGTCAGCACAATTGTATATGTGCTTAACTGAGTACAACTGAAGAAGGACACCAACCGAACATCTTATGAGCTATGGTTTAGACACAAACCTACTGTAAGTTATTTCAGAATTTTTGGAAGCAAATGTTTTATTCTAAAGGATGAGAGAAATGGGAAATTTGATTCTAGAGGTGATGAAGGAATATTCTTAGGATATTCTACTAAGAGTAAAGCATACAAATGTCTTAATAAGGTTACAAATAAGATGATTGAAAGTAATAATGTTTGTGTTGATGAGTATGATGACATAAACACAAAAGAAAGAAAGGAACCAAAAGACTATGGTAGATTCACTTACATTGAACTTCCTGACTATCTACCGAAGTCGAAACCTGTGATAACCGGTCAACAGGAAAATAACCCTAAGGAACAGGAAAGGGAAACCGATGAACAAGATGGTGCTACTAAGCAAGCAAATGAACCTAAAAAGGATGAACAATAAAGAAGAAACCAAGTACTAGCTAGATTTGTTAGAAGACATCATCCTGAGACACAAATTATTGGAAATAGACAAGCTGGAATGTAGACTAGAAGCAAAACAAGACAAGGTACATGTTTACTTTGTGAATTTGAACCAAAGAATGTGAAATTTGTATCAGAAAATGAAGAATGGGTCAATGAAATGAAGGAAGAAATAGAAAAAATAGAGAAAAACAAAACTTGGTCCTTAGTACCCCGACCTAAAGATAAGAATGTTATCGGTACTAAATGGATATTCAGAAACAAAATGAATGAAAATGGTGAAGTGACAAGAAATAAAGCGAGATTGGTATACAAGGGATATGCACAGGAAGAAGGCATTGATTATGGTGAAACATTTGCACCTGTTGCTAGATTGGAAGGAGTTAGAATGTTACTTGCATATGCTGCACATAAGAAATTTAAGGTTTATCAAATGGATGTGAAATCAGCATTTCTGAATGGTATACTTGAAGAAGAGGTCTACATAGAACAACTTGAAGGATTCATTGATCCAGACAATAGAAACATGGTATGTAGATTACATAAAGCTTTATATGGTTTGAAGCAAGCACCGAGAGCATGATATGAAAGACTACATACTTACCTATTAAGTATTGGATTTGTAAGAACCAATGAGAACAACAATTTGTACATGAAAGGTGATACTGATGACACTATTATCATTGCTGAAATTTTTGTTGTTGATATTATTTTTGGAGGTCAAGATCATATATGTAAATCTTTTGCGGATGACATGAGGAATGAGTTTGAAATGTCTATGTTCGAAGAGATTAAGTTCTTTCTCAGATTACAAGTGATACAACAGAGTGATGGGATATTCATCACACAGTCCAAGTACATAAAGGAATTCTTGAAGACATTTGGCATGGAAGATGCTAAACCTATGGGAACATCGATGGCTACTGGAAGTAAATTGACAAAGGAAGATGAAACTAAAGAGGTAAACCAGGCACTTTACCGATCCATGATTGGTAAGCTAATGTATGTAGTTCACAGTAGACCAGATATAGCACATGTTGTGGGAATTGTTGCTAGATATTTTTCTAATCCTAGAGAATCACACATGATTGCTACTAAAAGAATCTTACGATATCTAAAAAAGAGAGAAGATTATGGATTATGGTATCCTAAGGAAGGTAAGTTTGAGCTGAAAGTTTACACCGACGCTGATTGGGCTGGAAATGTGGATGACAGAAAAAGTATCACCAGAGGAGCATTTTTCTTTGGTGAAAGACTTGTACCCTAGACAAGTAAAAAGCAGGCTTGTATTTCTCAGTCTACAGCTGAAGCAGAGTATGTTGCTCCTGCTACTAATTACTCAAACATTGCATATATCAAACAAGTGTTGGAAGGAATGAATGAGGTAATCACTGACCCGGTGATCATATAATGTGACAACACAAGTGCAATAAATATCTCAAAGAAACCTATGATGCACTCAAAGACAAAGCATACATCAATTAAGTATCACTACTTAAGAGAACAAGTGCAAGAGAAGCAAGTAAAGTTGGAATTTGTTACATCTAAGGAACAACTTGCAAACATTTTTACAAAGCCTCTATCAAAGGACACTTTTGAATATTTGAGGACTAGGCTTGGGGTCCGTCCCCTGTCTATCGGTCACTAATGTGATCTGGATGTTGCATCAGCCTAATCTTATCAGTAGATCATTCATGTTGATGCGACATAGTTCACACTTTGAATTTTGTTTAAGGTTGTGATTAAGTTTGAAGAACTGAAACAGTTTGGGATATTAGTATACTAAGATACAAAGGAAGTGTCATGCCCCTGACAGTCTCAGGCTTTATTTTTCTATGTTATGTTATGTTATGTTATGTTAGACTTCTATGAGTTTGAACTCTGATTTCATTCTTTGGAACCTTGTTATTTGGATTAAATATGTTTATCTCTGTAATTCTGCAAGACACTCAGAGAATTATGTCTATTTCTGTAGCTTAATGAGTCTTTTTCTGGTGTTAGAATTGGTTTAGACTGACTTTTGAATATTGGTTTGATTATGAAGATAAGGACAACTTAAATGGTTAGTCAATTGTCTGATTATTGATTCATTGTTTTGGAATCCTTAATAATATGTTAGACATAATTAGAAATGGTTATATTATTATGGTTAATTGTATCTAAATGATTATAGACAGTATATAGAGAATTATTGTTATTTGATGTTAATCAAATTTTGAATTCAAAATAAATAAATTTGTATATATGTATTTTTATACATATAATTATGAACAATTGTTTTAGTAATTATGTTGTTTATCTTTTACTAAAACTATAGAATTAACTAAGTTAGTATATCCTATTTTGTATATTAGTAGGAGGTTAGTTTGATGAAGTGTTAGTAATTTTGCATTGTTATGCACTGTTACCTTTGATGTTTAAGTTAGTTAAGATCGACTAATGTTATTAAACATATATGTGTATTAATCTATCCCTAAGTCTTCTTATTTTTGATTTGGCTCGAAGACATGACTTATTGGCAGGGTTTTAATGCACTATCATCGCATTGTGGTGTTAGTGGGGTTTAAGCTATTTTTGGGTTATGGGATTGTACTTGGATGGACATTTGGCAGGAAATGTGTTGTGTTTACTGCAAGAGATAAGTTCGCATTGAATGAACTTATCGATGAAATTCTTTTTTGGTGTTTGATTATTGCCATTAGCTCTGGTGAAGAGTTGCAGTTGGATTATGAATCCATTTTTCACCATGTTATTCTGTGAGAGTTTGGGTAAATAGTTAGTTATGGACTTGTTTTCCTGTTGTATCTTACATGATAAGTGGCTTGGAATGGAAAGGGGTTTTCATGGCAAGTTAAACCCTTCTGTTCATGGTCATTTAGGAAGTTGGGTGTTTCATACTGTTATCTCTACATTTTGGGCTCTCTTGCATGACACTTTGGCAGTCTGTGAAGCTCACCAGGTAGGGGCTAGCTTTGACATTTCAGTTTTGGATATCTCCTGACATGAATACCAGGCAGGGGCATTCTCTCACCTTATCCTCTGTTTCCATTTTATGATTCTGCAAATGAATTATTAGGATGTTAATTACTACTGTTTGTAAGTCAATGAATATGAGGTTTTGTGATTGTATACTCTGTGAGTTTCGGTCATGAACCGATGTTTCTTCTTGGTTGGATTAAGTAGCTTATTTAGTTTATGGTGGTTATGTTTAGTAGAAGAATTCGAAATACATGTTTTTAATATGCTATTTTCGAGCATAATGTGTTGAGGGGTTTTCTCTGTTCTGAGTATGGATTTGGCAGTGTTTTAGTTAAGTTGTGCTGAACTATGGGAATATAGTTATTGCAGATGATATATGGTTATTTCCTAGTGTGTTTTGGTGTTGATGTATACTTTATCTTTGGTCAGTATAAAGGGAGTTAATCAGGAATGAGAACCAGTTTGGAATACAGGATGAGTGTTTGTTTAAAAACTTCTTTACGGTATTCTCGCACTATTCCTATTGTTAGGAACTCTGTAGCAACAAAAAAATTCTCAATATGTGAGAGTCTTGGTTATAAAGTGATATCGAGTTTTTCCTACTACTATTATGATTCGAATCTGGTATCGATGTTTTCTTTTGAGCTGTATTGTGGAAACAGGGATTAGTGGTATTTCATAGTGTTATTAGATACCTGTCATATTTTGTATTTACACTTGCAACATAGGTGTGGATTAAAGTATTTTTTTGGGTGTACTCCTTTAGTTATCTGGTGTCGATGTTTTGTCAAATGGGTGTTTGTCACTATATGTATCAGTCAATAGAGGAATGTGGATATCTTTGGTTATATCAAAACTTGATTGCAAGCTTTATGATTCTTCAGTAATTATCACCAATGTGAAAATAGTTGTATCGACATTAGGAAATGTTAGGAATTCTTAGGAAAGTCAATTACTATCATGTTCAGTCAGAAAGGAAAAACCACTTTGGTATTTTGTTTAGATGTAGAGGTTGGTTCCTATTATTCTGTCATTATTTTATGTATTCGACAGATTCAGTAGTATATTAAGGTAGATGTATTCTGTGACAGAATTGAGATGTTTAGTATGGTTTTTCTATTGTATAATTATGGACTTAAACTATTAATTACAAGTTTATGCAATTAGATATGTATATATATACCTGCTGGGATATGTATATGTATACACAAGACGTGGTGTATACATGTACATACGCCAACATGTATATAATAGATGCTATGATTGTCATTCTGAACTATTAATTACAAGCTTATATAATTA
The DNA here is from genome assembly GCA_027943335.1 of Chamaecyparis obtusa. Lineage (NCBI taxonomy): Eukaryota > Viridiplantae > Streptophyta > Pinopsida > Cupressales > Cupressaceae > Chamaecyparis > Chamaecyparis obtusa. The sequence goes on along the minus strand of BSBK01005648.1, from coordinate 923,025 downwards.
TATATTCATATATATATATACCTGCTGGGATATTTATATGTATACACAAGCCGTGGTGTATACATGTACATATGCCAACATGTATATAAAGGTATAAACTTGTAATTAACAGAGTAGGATGTTTGGAAAATTAGTTTATTATAAATTTGGTTATGGAAAGCTTGTATGTTTGTTAAAAGCGATGGGTGTTGTGTTGATTCAGTTGATATATGATTATGTTAGTTCTTTTCTATTCAATGGAATCATGAATTCAATATGGACATTTTATTGTACAGTTTCAGATTTAATGTTAAGTTAATGTGGAGATTATTATTTGATTGGATTTGAGATGGAGAAAGAATTGTGATCTTTTCTTCTTTTGAGAAACATCATGTTTATGAATGTATGTTAAGGAATATGGAAACATGGTTTTAAATGGATTTTTGATTGCTGTTTCAATTTTATAAATTGATGCAATAGAAATGAAGTGTTAGTGAAATTGTGAATGTGGTTCATTTCATTTCAATCACTAATTGTTAGGTCAAGTGTTTTGAGATAATGCAAGTATGATCCTTAGATTGGGGGCTGACACTAGTCTAGTACCTTGTGATGATAGAATTTCTGTCAGTTGTGACTGACACTAGTCTATATCCTTATGGGAAAGAATTTCTGTCATTTGTTTAATTAAGTGATAATTATAAATTCAAGGGTTATGGGTTTCAATTAACAAGATAAAACATTATGGTTTCATCAAACATAATGGATTACTACGAGGTTTCCATACGGATACATAGCGTAGGTCCTTATGTGGACACCCATGTACTATTGGATCATTACTTGTCATTTTCTTTGCGAGTTTATTTCTGTTAGAAAGAAATTTAGTGCTTGATGATTTTGGTGTAAAAGAATGGAATTATGTTATTTAGTTTTCAATTACATCTATATTTAAATCTGCATAAATGTTATATTATACTGACTTTTATGGTTGTAGATATTTGGAGATGATTCATTTTCTTTTTCATTGTGACTGAGCCCTATTTGCTGTTTGCGTTTTTGTTCATTTTGATTTTCAGGTTTTAGATGGATAAATCAATGAGTATGGGACAGTGGATAGCAGTTGTTAAGATTTATGGGAAATAGATCATTTCTTGGTTTTTAGTTATCAGAACTATTCGTAGAATGTAAAGGATTGGTTAAGAAGGAAATTTTGTTTTGGAGACTAAGTCTTTGAATAAAGAGTATTCTTATTACTCTGATGTAATTCAATTGAAAACTATAAAGCTCTTAGAAGTAGTTATTATATTTATATGTTCAGTTGGTAGTTATAAAAAAAAAAATTTACTATGGTTCTATGTGGTTTTGTTTATGGTTGTATCTTCTTAAGTATCATCTTTTATCTTTAAGTATAGATACGGGTGTTACATTTGGTATCAGAGCCCAAGTTTAAACACTCAGGGCTTGAGGGTATAAAAGATAAGGGGTTTTATCATTATGCTTCCGTTAGTGATTTTATTGAACTCTTCTATAGGATTTCAAGCATGCCTCCTGTTACATGAGGAGCACAAAGATGTGGTGACCTAGTTGATGCCGATTTAGGCAGAGGTAGGGGTGGACGACGCGGTCATGGTCATGGCTGAGGAAGAGGACGTGGTCGCCAAGGAATACATGGTGATGAACAAGTTGATCCTTTAATAGGAATGGATCAGGAAGATCGAGAGGTACCATAGGTTGAAGTTCTCCAACGGATTCTTGATAGGTTGGATAACATTGAAGCAAGGAACAATGTTCTAGTTGATGTAGCAAATGCTCATGTTATACGAGTCCCAGTAGCAGAAGATCCTATTATTAGGACTCAGTTAAAAGACCTTTCTAAGCTCAAAGGACCATATTTCAATGGAACAAAGGGTGGTGCTGAAGCTGAAGCATGGCTCTTGAACATCGAAAGATGTTTTATTCTCCATGATTATCACAGTAATGTGAAGGTTTGTTGGACCGTAATGCAGCTAAGATCCTTTGCTTCCATATGGTGGAATATGGAACTAGAGAAATTTGGAATTCTTATCTCTTAGGTTACATGGGAGCTTTTCATAGAAAGATTCATGTCGGATTATTGGCAGCAAACTAGATCCAAAGAATTCTTTAGCATTTCTCAAGGCAACTCAACAGTGGAAATGTATGAGAGGAGGTTTTTCCAACTGAAGAAATATTCTGGTTGGTTAGAGAATGATAAGCCTTTGGTACAACACTTCATTAGGGGTTTGAACCCTAAAATTGGAGAAGAAGTGAGAACTTTCAAACCTAAGACAGTGAAAGAAGCTGCTGATCAAGCCAAGCTCACAGAATTGAAGTCAAGATTTTTAGCCAAAGGATCTGTGAATCCACTAGCTCAAAGAAGTGGGAAGAATCAGAAACCTTATCAAGATAATATCAAGGCATTTTCTAGTGGATCAAGTGGTAAATTTAAGAAGAGGAAGTTTGAAAAGTTTTCCAAATCAAACAAGAGTTTCAAGGTTCCTGAGCAACCTAAGTCCTTTAAACCAACTCAAAGTGTACAAAAGAGTTATGCATCACCTCCAGTGAACTCATCATAGGATAAAAGTACCAAGAGAGGAGCAGAGTGTTGGCAATGTGGGCAATTGGGGCATTTGCAATGGAATTGTCCCCTTTGAGGCAATAGTCAGGTCAGGTCTAAAGCCATAGGTTTTGAGGCTACTGTTGGTGATTCTGGAAGGAATCATCGAATCTTTGCTACTATGGATCAGAAACAAGCAGATCATCAGAACACTGTGATTGAAGCTAGAGGTAATTACCAAGGTAAGAAGATCTCTATTTTATTTGACTCTGGCGCCACTGGCTCTTTTATTTCTTCCAATTTGGTTAAGCAATGTGGAATTCCTGTGAGTAAAGCTGAATTGGCATGGCAAGTCGAGTTAGCATCAGGGACTAAGGTTGAATCGAGGTTTATAGCTGAAAATTGTAAGGTCCAATTTAAGGCTTTTACTACTACAGTTAACCTTAGGGTTATTCCTTTAGGTTCTTATGACATTATTCTGGGTATGGATTGGTTAGATCAACACCAAGCTGTCATCGATTGTAGAGAGAAGACCGTTAGATGTATCGATGATAATAGAACCATCAAGATTATTACAGGTGTTAAGAGGCCTATGTCAGTTAGAACTATTTCTGCTAAGCAACTTCAAAGATGTTTTCAAAAGGGATGCAAATTGTTTGCTATTTCTATCAATGATTTTTAAGAACCACTTGCTTGGAACACCAGCTTAGATCATCATATTTTGAAGGAATTCTTAGATGTATTTATTACGAAGAGTCTGGGAATCCCACCTAAAAGAGAAATTGATTTTAGGATTGATCTTTTGCCGAGAATCGAATTGATTTCCAAGACTCCTTACCGTATGACCGCTCAAGAATTAGTGGAACTCAAGGTTCAACTTGAGGAACTTCTTGAGAAGGGGCTTATTAGACCTAGTGTTTCACCTTGGGGAGCACCTATTATCTTTGTCAAGAAGAAGGATGGATCTTTGAGGCTTTGTATCAACTATAGATGACTAAACAAAGCTACCATCAAAAATAGATATCCTTTGCCCCGCATCGATGATTTGTTTGATCAAGTGAAGGGTGCCAAGGTGTTTTCCAAGATTGATCTCAAATCTGGATACCATTAGTTAAGGATTCAAGAAGCTGACATTCATAAAATAGCTTTTCACACAAGGTATGGGCATTATGAATTCATGGTAGTGCCATTTGGGTTGACTAATGCACCATTAGTATTCATGAGTTTGATGCAGGGAGTATTCAGGACCTTCTTAGACAAGTTTGTGGTAGTGTTCCTTGATGACATTTTGGTATATTCTAACTCCTTGGAGGAGCATGAGCAGCATTTGAGGCAAGTCTTTGAATGTCTCCGTAGGAACAAGCTATATGCCAATCCTGAAAAATGTGAATTTTTCAAAATTGAAATAAGTTATTTGGGTCACATCATTACAGGAGATGGAATAGCTGTTGATTCTGCTAAGATCAGGGCAATTGTAGAGTGGCCAACTCCAACCAATGTGTCTAAAGTACAAAGTTTTATGGGTCTGGCTACCTACTATAGGAGATTTGTGGCTAATTTTTCAAAGATAGCCCATTCCATTACTTCTCTCCAGAGAAAGGGTAAGAAATTCATCTGGTCAGATAAATGTGAAGAAGCATTCCAACATCTAAAGGAACGTTTGACTAGTGCACCAATTTTAGTGGTACCTGATCCTTTTAAGGAATTTGTTGTGTGCATCGATGCCTCATTGGATGGTTTAGGGGCTATCTTGATGCAGGACGGCAGGGTCATTGCTTATGAATCCAGGAAACTAAAGGATCATGAAATTAATTATCCTACTCATGATTTGGAACTCGCAGCAGTGATTCATGCTTTGACCAAATGGCGGCATTTTCTTCTTGGTCAACATTTTGAGCTTCATACCAATCACAAAAGTCTACAATATTTGTTCACGCAACCCAATCTTAATGCACATCAGTGCAGATGGATGGAGTTTTTGTGTGAGTATGACTTCGAAATGAAGTATATTCAGGGAAAAGAGAACAAAGTAGTGGATGCTCTTAGTAGAAGGCATCATGAACTCTTTTCTTTGACCCTCACAATTGATTTGAAAGAGAGAATACTTCTGAATTTGGCTACTAATCCTTGGTACTTAGATGTCAAAGCAGTGATTGATAGTGGCAGTGTATTAGAAGGCAGATTTGAGGGTTACTCTATCAACACTGAAGGATTAATGACTTACCGGGGTAGCATATATGTCCCAGAAGTCAGGGATCTTCAAAACCTAGTTATGACTGAAGCACATAAGGCACCTTATTCAGCACATCCTGGTGTGAAGAAGATGCATGCTGATCTTAAGCAGCATCACTACTGGCCAGGTATGAAGAGGGATATTGTTGATTTTATGGCTAGATGCTTGGAGTGTCAGAGAGTAAAAGTTGAACATCAACATCCAGCTAGTTTACTTCAATCTCACAGCGTGCCTGAATGGAAATGGGATACCATATCCATAGATTTCATAGTGGGGTTACCATTTTCAGCTAGGCGACATGATGCCATTATGGTTGTTGTTGACCAGTTAACCAAGGTTGCCCATTTTATTCCCATAAGATCCACTTATAATGCTGCATCTGTGGCACAAATTTATATGGAACAAGTTGTTAAGCTGCATGGGATTCCTAAGAAGATCATATCTAATAGGCATTCAGTTTTTACTTCATCTCTATGGAGGTCTTTGCAGCGTGAATTAGGTACTCAGCTGAACTTTAGTTCAGCATATCATCCCGAAACTAACGGACAGACTGAGCGTATCAATCAGATTTTGGAAGACATGCTTAGAATGTATGTGATGGATAGGCAAAATAGATGGGAAGAGTACTTGCATTTGGTTGAATTTGCTTACAACAATGGATACCATAGTTCTATAGGTATGGCTTCTTTCTAGGCTTTGTATGGAAGACCCTGTAGAACACCTTTAAGCTAGGACAATCTTGAGGATAGAATTCTTTTAGGTCCTAAGATGCTTCAGGATTTAGAACAGCAGGTTAAGCACATCAGAGAACACCTATCTACAGCTCAGGATAGGCAGAAAAATTATGCAGACCTGCATAGGATTGAACGTCAATTTGAGGTTGTGAATAAGGTATTTCTTTGGGTTAGGCCCCAGAAAAGTCCTATTAAGTATGGTAAAGGGTCAAAATTGTCTCCAACGTTTGTGGGACCATTTGAGATCCTAGAACAAGTGGGTCTAGTTGCCTACAGACTTGCTTTGCCTCCTAGCCTTTCACGAATTCATGATGTATTTCACATTTCCATCTTAAGGAAATATATACCTGACATTGCACATGTGTTAAATTGGAAAAATTTACAGGTGGTAGATGGTCAACTGATGCTAGAACTAGTACAGATCATCCAGCAAAGAGAGCTAAATCTCAGAGGACGCAAGGTGGAATAGGTAAAGGTGTTATGGGATCTTGATGATGTAGCTTCTGCAACTTGGGAAGATACAGGGGCAATGAGAGCTGCACATCCTCATTTGTTTACAAGCTTCCAGGAATAAGCCTAGTCTGGTGGGGAAGGGTGTCATGCCCTTGACAGTCTCAGGCTTTATTTTTCTATGTTATGTTATGTTAGACTTCTATGAGTTTGAACTCTGATTTCGTTCTTTTGAACCTTGTTATTTGGAATAAATATGTTTATCTCTGTAATTCTGCCAGACACTCAGAGAATTATGTCAATTTTTGTAGCTTAATGAGTCTTTTTCTGGTGTCAGAATTGGTTTAGACTGACTTTTGAATATTGGTTTGATTGTGAAGATAAGGACAACTTAAATGGTTAGTCAATTGTCTGATTATTGATTCATTGTTTTGGAATCCTTAATAATATGTTAGACATAATTAGAAATGGTTATATTATTATGATTAATTGTATCTTGATGATTATAGACAGTATATAGAGAATTATTGTTATTTGATGTTAATCAAATTTTGAATTCAAAATAAATAAATTTGTATATATGGATTTTTATACATATAATTATGAATAATTGTTTTAGTAATTATGTTGTTTATCTTTTACTAAAACTATAGAATTAACTAAGTTAGTATATCCTATTTTGTATATTAGTAGGAGGTTAGTTTGATGAAGTGTTAGTAATTTTGCATTGTTATGCGCTGTTACCTTTGATGTTTAAGTTAGTTAAGATCGACTAATGTTATTAAACATATATGTGTATTAATCTATCCCTAAGTCTTCTTATTTTTGATCTGGCTCGAAGACATGACTTATCGGTAGGGTTTTAATGCACTATCATCGCATTGTGGTGTTAGTGGGGTTTAAGCTATTTTCGGGTTATGGGATTGTACTTGGATGGACATTTGGCAGGAAATGTGTTGTGTTTACTACAAGAGATAAGTTCGCATTGAATGAACTTATCGATGAAATTCTTTTTTGGTGTTTGATGACCGCCATTAGCTCTAGTGAAGAGTTGCAGTTGGATTATGACTCCATTTTTCACCATGTTATTCTGTGAGAGTTTGGGTAAATAGTTAGTTATGGACTTGTTTTCTTGTTGTATCTTACATGATAAGTGGCTTGGAATGGAAAGGGGTTTTCATGGCAAGTTAAACCCTTCTGTTCATGGTCATTTAGGAAGTTGGGTGTTTCATACTGTTATCTCTGCATTTTGGGCTCTCTTGCACGACACTTTGGCAGTCTGTGAAGCTCACCAGGTAGGGGCTAGCTTTGGCATTTCAGTTTTGGATATCTCCCCACACGAATACCAGGTAGGGGCATTCTCTCACCTTATCCTCGGTTTCCATTTTATGATTCTGCAAATGAATTATTAGGATGTTAATTACTACTATTTGTAAGTCGATGAATATGAGGTTTTGTGATTGTATACTCTGTGAGTTTCGGTCATGAACCGATGTTTCTTCTTGGTTGGATTAAGTAGCTTATTTAGTTTATGGTGGTTATGTTTAGTAGAAGAATTCGAAATACATGTTTTTAATATGTTGTTTTCGAGCATAATGTGTTGAGGGGTTTTCTCTGTTCTGAGTATGGATTTGGCAGTGTTTTAGTTAAGTTGTGCCGAACTATGGGAATATAGTTATTGCAGATGATATATGGTTATTTCCTAGTGTGTTTTGGTGTTGATATATACTTTATCTTTGGTCAGTATAAAGGGAGTTAATCAGGAATGAAAACTAGTTTGGAATACAGGATGAGTGTTTGTTTAAAAACTTCTTTACGGTATTCTTGCACTATTCCTGTTGTTAGGAACTCTGTAGCAACAAAAAAATTCTCAATATGTGAGAGTCTTGGTTATAAAGTGATATCGGGTTTTTCCTACTACTGTTATGATTTGAATCTGGTATCGATGTTTTCTTTTGAGCTGTATTGTGGAAACAGGGATTAGTGGTATTTCATAGTGTTATTAGATACCTGTCGTATTTTGTATTTACACTTGCAACATAGGTGTGGATTAAAGTATTTTTTTGGGTGTACTCCTTTAGTTATCTGGTGTCGATGTTTTGTCAAATGGGTGTTTGTCACTATATGTATCAGTCAATAGAGGAATGTGGATATCTTTGGTTATATCAAAACTTGATTGCAAGCTTTATGATTCTTCAGTAATTATCACCAATGTGAAAATAGTTGTATCGACATTAGGAAATGTTAGGAATTCTTAGGAAAGTCAATTACTATCATGTTCAGTCAGAAAGGAAAAACCACTTTGGTATTTTGTTTAGATGTAGAAGTTGATTCCTATTATTCTGTCATTATTTTATGTATTCGGCAGATTCAGTAGTATATTAAGGTAGATGTATTCCGTGACAGAACTGAGATGTTTAGTATGGTTTTTCTATTGTATAATTATGGACTTAAACTATTAATTACAAGTTTATGCAATTAGATATGTATATATATACCTGCTGGGATATGTATATGTATACACAAGCCATGGTGTATACATGTACATATGCCAACATGTATATAATAGATGCTATGATTGTCATTCTGAACTATTAATTACAAGCTTATATAATTATATATTCATATATATATATACCTGCTGGGATATGTATATGTATACACAAGCCGTGGTGTATACATGTACATATGCCAACATGTACACAAGCCGTGGTGTATATACATGTTCATTCTTCTTTTGAGAAACATCATGTTTATGAATGTATGTTAAGGAATATGGAAACATGGTTTTAAATGGATTTTTGATTGTTGTTTCAATTTTATAAATTGATGCAATAGAAATGAAGTGTTAGTGAAATTGTGAATGTGATTCATTTCATTTCAATCACTAATTGTTAGATCAAGTGTTTTGAGATAATGCAAGTATGATCCTTAGATTGGGGGATGACACTAGTCTAGTACCTTGTGATGATAGAATTTCTGTCAGTTGTGACTGACACTAGTCTATATCCTTATGGGAAAGAATTTCTGTCAGTTGTTTAAATTAAGTGATAATTATAAATTCAAGGGTTATGGGTTTCAATTAACAAGATAAAATATTATGGTTTCATCAGACATAATGGATTACTACGAGGTTTCCATACGGATACATAGCATAGGTCCTTATGTGGACACCCATGTACTATTGGATCATTACTTGTCATTTTCTTTGTGAGTTTATTTCTGTTAGAAAGAAATTTAGTGCTTGATGATTTTGGTGTAAAAGAATGGAATTATGTTATTTAGTTTTCAATTACATCTGTATTTAAATTTGCATAAATGTTATATTATACTGACTTTTATGGTTGTAGATATTTGGAGATGATTCATTTTCTTTTTCATTGTGACTGAGCCCTGTTTGCTCTTTGCATTCGTGTTCATTTTGATTTTCAGGTTTTAGATGGATAAATCAATGAGTATGGGACAGTGGATAGCAGTTGTTAAGATTTATGGTAAAGAGATCATTTCTTGGTTTTTAGTTATCAGAACTATTCGTAGAATGTAAAGGATTGGTTAAGAAGGAAATTTTGTTTTGGAGACTAAGTCTTTGAATAAAGAGTATTCTTATTACTCTGATGTAATTCAGTTGAAAACTATAAAGCTCTTAGAAGCAGTTGTTATATTTATATGTTCAGTTGGTAATTATAAATTTTTTTTTTACTATGGTTCTATGTGGTTTTGTTTATGGTTGTATCTTCTTAAGTATCATCTTTTATCTTTAAGTATAGATACGGGTGTTACAGGAAGTATTGGACACCAGAGAGTTACTTAGCTACTATAGAGATGATTATTTATTTGTTTCTTTGGCATTGTTGTCAAAGGGAGAGATAAATAATATGAAAAGAAAAGGAGATTTTCACCGATGAGAACTATCTAAGGGAGAGATGATTTGAAAGGAACTTGAGAACTGAAAAGAATGACAAAGCAGTATTCTATAATGCTATTTTAGTAATGTAGTGATTAAACATATTAAGCTAGGGAGAGCTTACACTACATAGCATTTGATCACGGAGTTGTAGAAAACATGTTTGGTATGTGTATGGTACATTTCATATTACTTGAGTTGCCATCAATGCCAAAGGGAGAGATTGATGAACTACAAGTGATTCAGAACCAGAATGAAGAATCTATAATTCAAGATTATTGAGGAGTTGATGATTAGATATGCAAGATGATTAAATTAGTATTATGTTGTCATTGATGTCAACTAGCTTGACAGTACTTATCTTGTAAGTTACTATACTGACACATCTGAAGGAAGGTGAAAGAGATGAAGAATAGAAATATCTACATGAGGAAGATGTATATGACAGATGAGGATAAGGAATACACTAAGTAACTTGTTGATGAGTCTATGACTTGATGGAATTGACTTTATTATGTTGCATTCATCTATGATGAAGAATATAGATGAAAGACACAAAGAGTGTTGTCGGTAAATAAAGCATTTCAGTATACACCAATGAAGTGTAGTGTATACCGAGCATAGTATTAACCGAGCTTGTGTTCACCAATGCATTTCTTTGTTAACCGAGAAAAATAGGAAGGAATTAAATGATCAATTTAGCCGATAAAGTGATGAGCTGTAAAGTGTATGAAATCGAGGTAACAGATAATGTTTGTTATGAAGATTGATAGCTAACATAAATCAAAAGGGATCTAATGGAGAATATTGAAATGTGTTACTGACACATCAGCCGAGGGAGCCTAAAGCAACAAAATCTATGAATATGATTAAGCGGCAAAATCTGATGGAGGAAAAGAAAATGATTTACTTGACTATATAAGAGACATTGATTTCATTATGAAACATATGCTGGAAGAAGAAGATACTATAGAATAATTACATGGAGAAGTTTTTCTGATCATACTAGTTAATAAGAATCGAGCTGCAGAATAGTTATTGAGCTATAGAGAGTTATTATTAACGGACAGTAAGTTGATATAGTATTGAATCTAAAGTGTTATATTGGTCAGAAGTATTTAATGAGCTGAACATTGATCTGTAAACTACAAAACTGAAGTTGTTTCAAGGTAGATCATCTACTATTACACATTTAACCATTGTACATAGTCAAATCTCTTAATCGAGTGGACTATGAAAGTCTTTTGATGTTTCATTCATAGAGTGAACATTGTTATCCTGTCAACCCCAGAGTGACTGTTGGTTGGATGATAACTTCTAGTCTAAAATCCTCTAACAAGGTCACACCTAACAGTGTGTTTGTAAACCTTTAACAGGGTTGGGTCTTCACTGACCTCACTTCAGAAGAGTGAACAATTTTGGGTTGCCAGTCCCAGGTGGTTTTTCCCTTTACAGGGTTTCCACGTTAAATATCTTGTGTTATGTGTTGATTGTGATATTTGTTTGTGATCATACTTTTCATATTACATGTTAGATTTAATCAGTAATTATTACAGAGTTTAGATTGTCAATTGGTAAATACATAGATAGTGGAAGTATTTTATGTAACTGACTTGCAGAAGTAGTAGAATTGTTTTGGATTATACATTTTGAATTGGGACACTGGATAACTGATTCACCCCCCTCTCAGTTATTCTAACATATAAATCTGGAGCATAATACTTTAATAGAACTATTGCCAAGTTGGCTATGCTAGTGTATATGACTTAGTATAGCGTTGTCATTATGGAAACAAAGTCATATAGGAGTTTGGAGTCAGTGCACTTAATGAGAAGATCAGAAATCGGCCAAGTGTTGAAGACTAGATAGTATACAGAGTACCTGAAGCTTAGAGCATCAGCGCACGTGTATATGACCAAGTTATTGTATGCGCCCTGGAAGATAAGTTGGTTAGAATATATTCATGCCTAGCCTATGAGTGCATGATCAGATATGCAAGTATGACAAAGTTACAAACAGTTGAAGTCACACAACCAGTGTGTGCCAGAGAAGAACAGAGTAAGAAACTGACTGTTAGCATTTTGATTTGCAGTTATATTCTTATGATGTAAAGGCCATGTGCCTATTGTAATTAGGTTTCTGACATGTAAATATGTTTTTTTGTAAACACACTTGAGCCAATTCATTTGGAAGTGTTGTATGTAATCGGTTAAAGGGCCGACCTAGTTATTTGTTTTGTATGCGCATATAAATATGAGATGCACCCTTTGTAATAAGCATGAGAGTTGATATAGAGTTGAGATAAGCAAAGTAGAAGTGAGAAAAGATTCTATAAGATGTGTTAGAGATTTACAAGAGGTTAAAGCATCAGTGCATCAAGGAACTGATCAGACAAGTAGTGTCACAATAATAGTTCATCCAACAAATATAGTGTGTATCTAAGATCAGAAGGTTGTAGCCTTCACCACTTGAGCAGTGAGCTCTAGGATAGTGTGTCTACACCCCTAATAGGGTTTATTGTAAAAGACTCCTAACAGGGTCTGACCCTTGACAAGCTCTACTGTACTTAATACATTGTAAAGCAACTCCTAACAGGTTTAAGGATCTTCTAACAAGTATCATAAAACACTAGTATAGAATATTAGTGGGTGTCAATTCCCATCGAGGTTTTTACCTATTTGGGTTTCCCCATAACCATATTGGTGTTATGTGTTGATTTCATGTTTCATGTTTCATGTTCATGTGGATGTTCATTTTAGTACTTAAGCATTTAAGTTCAATATAAGATTAAGTATAAAGTTAAAATATAGTGAACACTGATTCACCTCCCCCCCCCTCCTCTTAGTGTTCCCATTCCTAACAATTGGTATCAGAGATCTGGTCCTCAACAAAGAAGTTTAACCACTTGAGGAGATCATGGACAAAGCAAAAATGAAACATCTAAAAAGAAATCTTGAAGCTGCTCTTGAAGACCTAGACAGATCTAAAAAAGAAATTGAAGAACTTAAAGAAAAAGTCAGTGATGCTCAAGTAGTAATCAAAAGGCTAAGAAAAGATTTGAAAGAATTCTCTACCAGTGATTTAGGTATTATGATAAAAAAGCTCAGTGAAGAAAATTCATCTCTAAAAGAACAGATTGAAGAATTAGATGATAAGCTGACTAACAATTAGGAAGTCTATGATGAACAAATCAAAGAGAACCTTCAACTAAATGAAGAATTGAGGCAAGAAAACATGGAAATCTTGGAGCTAAGGAAGAACAAAGAAAGCTTGGAATCTGAATTGAAAGATGCTAAGAATCACATTGATAAATTACACATTAGTTTTGATTTGATAGAATCTTAGTTGTATGCAAGAAGAGCTAAAGGAGATACTAGCTGCATTGGATACAATGAAGCACAAAATTAGATTGACAACATGTGAGCAAGAATGAAAGCACCAAAAGGCACCTCAGATGCTAAGAAGACTGGAAGTCAGACTAAGGATCATATTGAACCACCTAAGAATGAGTGCAAGCCAGTAGACCGCACTTGTTATGCATGTAACAAGCATGGACACATAGCAAAGAACTGTACAGAGGTAAGACCTTTCAATGGTTACTATTATTCATGCAATAAATTTTGTCATAGAGCTATGAATTGCAAAACAAGTTAGAAGAATAGGACTCAACATAATCAGAGGAATCAAAATCAGTCTAATGAAAGAAGTTCTCAGAATGTTACATGTCAGATATGTAACTATAAAGGTCACTCAGCTAGACAATGTAAAATGGTGATCTATGTCAATGCACCTAGGAATATAAGGCCTCCAGTCATTTGTCACTCTTGTAACAAGGCTGGACACATCTCAAAGTTTTGCAGATCAAGGATGCATGGTCAGGAAAGCCCTAAAAAGCCTGAAGAACCAGCATTGGATCTTGAAGGAGAAGTCAAGTTTGTGAAAGCTTTAGAGGATGCAAGCTTGATTTGGTCAAAAGAAAAGAAGGATAAGGTTGATGAGAATGTATTAGATGCATCCACAATGGATGCACCCTCTACATCTGCATGAATGGCCCTCAGGGTCATAGGGGGAGCCTGTTTAGCTCTAGACCCTTGCGTGGCTGGTATACTCACTTTCAGAGTATGCACCTTTAGAATTAAGCTTTTGGAGGCTAGTAGAACCTATGTGCAAAAGTGGACTAATTGATTATTTATAGAATGGAAGTTAGAAATTTTCAAGTGACAGCCTAGTTTACGCAACAAGCATTAATGGCATAATTTCTACTTTAAAGTACACTGAAGTTTGTAGATCTCTCATTGCATTCAAATTGAGAGCGATTGGAGACCAGAAGAGCCCTAGCATTTGATTATGAAGGATTACAGATTGATTCATCAAGTGATTTGTTGTGCATTTGATTAGTTGTAGAAACCCTAGTTCATTGCACCGATTCATAATCTCTTGGAAACCATTAAGAAAGCATTATACAAGTAAGTGATGGCTACTCCTATAGTATTTGATGTTGTAGAGAAGAAAAGATATGTATTTAAGAGGCACCCATTCAAATCCACTTTGGAAAACCTAGAAGGGGCATTCTCCCACATGCCTATGGGTGTTATGCATGTCGAAGAAATTAGGGCATACATACACTATAAGAAAGAGCCAGTAGGATTGGATAGATTAAGAGCACACATGGAAACTATGTTGAAACCAGAAAAAACCTTCATGGATGAGTATGTGCAGTGGAATAATCACCCTATAGTGGAGTATGCTATGACATATGAGTTCTACGAATCAAAATGGATCAAGATTCTACTAAGCAGGATTCATGATGACCTATTTTGGATAGGTGAAGTGCCGGTCAGAATTACTAGTGACCTAATTCATGAGATAACAAGCCTCTCAAAGATAGGCGCCATTCTTCTAGTTGGAAAAGATGTGAGGAAACTTGTTGAGATAACCTGAAAGTCAAGAAGCGATAGGTGCAGAATGACCATAGAGCCTATTGAGAAAGATGACATCAAATTGATGTCCATGATACTAGGTTATAGGTTCCAACACACCAGCAGGGTAAACAGTGTGTCTGCGGCCAGAATTCTTGCAGCCATAAGACTTGTAAAAGAGAATGGAGAATTCAACTTGTGTGAGATCTTGCATGCATAGTTAATTGATAACATTAAAGAAATCAAGCATGATAAGACCAAGATATTTAGATTTGGGTCTTTGATCATATATATGTACTTCCATATTGTTGGAAAGGTGTTAGATTTATACCTTGACAGGACTATTCCTACTATGCCCAGATATCCTTCAAGGCATCTACTTAGAGCACTCTAAGAGACTACATGACACTAGAGTTGGAGACATTTAGAGTCAAGATGCAGATGAGATACATAATTCTAGAGAAAATAGTTGAAAAGTACAAGGAAACTATTTGCTTCATGGTTGAGATAGACACAACATGCATGGAGGTAGTTGAACCAAGGACAAAGTGGATCCTGATGAACTACAATTAATTTAGAACCTGATTGAAGGAACTATGATTTGAGATCACCGAGAAGATTGATTAGATATGTAATATGACTAAATCAGTATTATGTTGTCATTGATGTCAACTAAGTTTGACAACACTTATCTTGTAAGTTACTATACCGATACATCTATAGAAAAGGAGTGAAAGAGATGAAGAACATAAATATCTACATGAGGAAGATGGATATGAAAGATGAGGCTAAGGAATACATTGAGTAAATTTTTGATGAGTCTATGAGTTTATTTTATTGACTTAATTATGTTTCATTCATCTATGATGAGGAAAAGAGCTGAAAGACAAAGTAGTGTTGTCGGTTGATGAAGCATTTCCATATACACCGATGGAGTGTAGTGTATACCGAGCATAGTATAAACTAAGCTTGTGTTCACCGATGAATTTCTTTGTTAACCGAGAACATAATAAACTAAATGATTAGTTTAGTTGATAAGATTGATGAGCTGGCAAGTGTATGAATTTGAGGTAACAAATAATGTTTGTTGCACAGATCGATGGCTGACAAAATTCAGGAAAGATCTAAAGGATAAGAATCAAACATGTTATTGACACAAGTGCCGAGGTATGTTTAAGAGGCAAAATCAATGAAGATGATTAAGCGGCAAAATCTGATGGAGCAGAAGAAAATGGTTTACATGTCTATATAAGAGACTGAAGATTTCACAATGAGTGTGATGCCGGAAGAGAAGATAACTGCAAAATCATTGCGTGAACAAGTTTTCATTCATTCTAATCATACTGGTTAAGAAGAACCCTATTGCAGAGCATTACCAAGTGATAGAGAGCAATTATTGACAGACAATAAGTTGATATATTGTTAAATCAGAAATGTTACATTGATCAGAAAGATTTGTATGAGTTGAACATTGATCTGTAATTTGCAATTGAAGTTGTATTAAGTCAAATCACCTACTGTTACATATTTAACCATTGTACATAGTCAAATCTCTTAACCGAGTGGACTAAGAAAGTCTTATTATGTATCATTCATAGAATGAGCATTTTTATCCTGTTAACCCCAGAGTGACTGATGGTTGGACGATAACGGTTGGTTTTAAATCCTCTAACAAGGTCACACCTAACAGTGTGTTTGTAACCTTTAACAGGGTTGGGTCTTCACTGACCTCACTTTAGAAGAGTGAATATTTTGGGTTGCTGGTCCCAGGTGGTATTTCCCTTCACAAGGTTTCCACATTAAATCTCTTGCGTTATGTGTTGATTGTGATGTTTCTTTTGATGTCATATTTACATATTGCATATTTTATTTGATTGGTAATTGTTATAAGTTTTAGACTGGTAATCAGTAAATTCATAGACCATAAAAGTATTTTAAGGACAATTGGTATTAGAGCGTTGGTTGCTTTGAACAGAGTTTTAAGGAATTCAGTAAAAAGATCTCAAAATGTATAAGAGGGAAGTGCCAAAGCTGAACAAAGAGAATTTCATAGTATGGCAAAGCCGGATGAAGTTGCACATATTTGGAATAGGGAATGCAACACTAGAATTGATGGAGAATGACTATATAGAATCGACACCAGGTCCCCTGACTCTTGATCAACTAAAAGACAAGAATGAACACAATGTTACTATGATGGAACTTGCTACTTCATGCACCGATGTGGAATTTTAAGATATCAAAAGTTGCACGACTACAAAAGCCATGTGGGATAAACTTTCTCAAGTTTACAGTGGATATGTGCATGTTAAAAGGGCCAGAGCAGAGAGCCTAAGGGGTAGATTTGACGATATGAAGATGAAAGAAGGTGAGAATATTGTGCAACACTCAAATAGATTGAAAGAGGTAGTACATGTTATTAGAGCATTTGATGGAGTCATTAGTGAAGAAATAGTTGTAAGAAAAGTACTCAGAACCTTATTGTCGGTTTATGCAATCAGAATATCTACTATTCATGAGACAAGGTTTGCATCTGCTAATGTACTTACACTTGATAATCTGATTGGTAAACTTACAACCTTTGAGTTAAATAACTTTGATAATAGTGTTGTACCATTTGTGGAATCTACTTTCATGTCTTCTCTAAAGATTAGTAAGTCTAGTAGGAATAATAAAAATGATAGTGACAGTAATACCAATGATGAGCTTGATGAACTTGAAGCTCTTATGGCCAGAAGATTACCTAAAGGTAAAGGAAGATATAGAGGTAAGCTACCTTTGGCATGCTTTAATTATAAAGAGGTTGGCCACATCATTGCTAGATGTCCACATAAGAAAGATGATGATAGAACCAAAGATCTATCTGAAGGAAGCTATGGGAGAAGATTCAACAGAGGCTACTGACACAATAGAGATAACCAAGATAGCAATGACAAAGGGAAAAAGGTATGTTTCATAGCTGAGGATAATGAATCTGAATCTAATTCTGATGATGATGTAGAAGTTGTATTTGTTTCTATGAAAGATGACTCGGAGGAAGAAGAAGAAAAGCATGAAGAAACAACACTGATCTCTAAAGTTAACAAAAATAATGCATGGATCATAGACAGTGGCTATACACATCACATGACTTGTGATGAGGAGAAGTTTGATCTACTTGAAGAATACAATGGAGGATCAGTTAAGATGGGTAATGACACACCCTGTATGGTAAGAGTTAAAGGAACCTTAATGACAAATGATATGATAAAATGTGATAATGCTTATTGGGTAGATGGACTGAACTATAACTTGTTAAGTGTGGCACAAATGAATAATTCAGGTCACCAAGTTGCTTTTGAGAGCAAGAAAGTGAAAATATTTGATGATGGAGGAAGACTAGTTGGAACTAGAACACAATCAAGAGGTAATCTATTTTATCTTGATACTGATGAGTCTTCTTGCTTGATGATGAAAAATAAAGATGCTTGGTTGTGGCATAAAAGGTTATGCCATGTGAACTTTGATAACATGATTAAGATCAATAAAAGGAAAAGAATTAGAGGGCTGCCTAACTTGTCAAAACTAGATCATGTTATGTGTCATGAATGTCAGAAAGGGAAAATGACTAAATCTAGTTTCAAAAGTAAGGATTACTCAACAAAGAAGATACTTGAGTTGGTTCATACTGACCTATGTAGTCCTATGAGAACTTAGAGTTATTATGGTGATAGGTACTTTATTCTTTTTGTTGATGACTATACTAGATTGATGACTGTTATGTTCTTAAAAGAAAAATTTTAAGCATTTAAGATGTTTAAGTGGTATAAAGCTAAGGTAGAAAAAGAGACTGGTAAGGAATTGAAATGCCTAAGATCTGATAGAGGAGGTGAATTTATCTTTGATGAATTTACTAATTTCTGTAATGAGCATGGTATTAAAAGACAAGTCTCTGCACCGAGGACACCTCAGCAAAATTGCATTGTTGAAAGAAGGAATAGGTCAATAGTTGACTATGCTAGGACATTGATGCTACAAAAAGATGTTGCTTAGACATACTAGAGGGAAGCTGTCAGTACAATAGTTTATGTGCTTAATCGAGTTCAACTGAAGAAGGACACCAACAAGACACCCTATGAGTTATGGTTTGGACACAAACCTATTGTAAGTTATTTCATAATTTTTGGAAGAAAATGTTTTATTCTGAAAGATGAGAGAAATAGAAAATTCGACTCAAAAGGTGATGAAGGGATATTTTAGGATATTCCAGTAAAAGCAAAGTATCTGTGTCTGAATAAAACTACTAATAAAATGATTGAAAGCACTAACGTCTGAGTTGATGAGTTTGATGAAAAGAACACAGAGGAAATTACAAAGGAACTGGAAGAATATGGTAGATTCACTTACATTTAACAACCAGAGTATCTACCAAAGTCACAGTTTGTGATAACCGGTTAGCAGGAAAACAATACCGAACAATAGGAAAGAGAAATCGATGAGCGGGATGGCCATACCGAGCAAGAAAATGAACCTCCATAGGATGAACATGAAAGGAGAGATAGGATATTGGTGAGTTTTGTCAGAAGACACCATCTTGAATCACAAATCATTGGGGACAAGCAAGCTGGCATGCAAACAAGGAGCAAAGCAAGACAAGGTACATGTCTAGTTTGTGATTATGAACTGAAAAATGTAAAAGTTGCATTAGAGAATGATGAATGGGTTAATGCAATGAAGGAAGAAATAGAACAAATAGATAAGAAAAAAACTTGGACCTTAGTACCCCGGCCTAAAGATAAGAATTTTATCAGTGCTAAGTGGATATTCAGGAACAAGCAGAATGAGAATGGAGAAGTGACAAGAAATAAAACTAGATTGGTATGCAAAGGATATGCACAGGAGGAAGGCATAGACTATGGTGAAACCTTTGCACCTATTGCTAGATTGGAAGGAGTCAGAATGTTACTTGCATATGTTGCACACAAGAAATTCAAAGTATATCAAATGGATGTCAAGTCAGCATTTATGAATGGAATACTTGAAGAAGAAGTCTACATAGAACAACCTGAAGGGTTTGTTGATCCAGAAAAGAAAGATATGGTATGTAGATTACATAAATCTTTATATGGTTTGAAGCAAGCACCGAGAACCTGGTATGAGAGGCTGCATACTTATTTGTTAAGTATAGGATTTGTAAGAACAATTGAGAACAAAAATCTGTATATGAAAGGAGATACTGATGATACAATTCTTATTGCTGAGATATTTGTGGATGATATCATATTTGGAGGTCAAGATCAAATATGTAAAGCCTTTGTTGATGATATGAGGAATGAATTTGAGATGTCTAAGTTCAGAGAGATTAAGTTCTTTCTTGGACTACAAGTGATTCAGCAGAGTGATGGGATATTCATCACACAGTCTAAATACATAAAAGAAGTATTGAAAACATTTGGCATGGAAGATGCTAAACCTATGGGAACACCGATGGCTACTGGATGTAAACTAAGGAAGATGAAACTATAGAAGTAAACTAGACATTGTACCAATCAATGATTGGTAAGCTAATGTATGTAGTTCACAGTAGACCAGACATAGCACATGCTGTGGGAATATTTGCTAGATTTTCTGCTAATCCTAGAGAATCACACATGATTTCTACTAAAAGAATCTTAAGATACCTAAAGAAAATAGAAGACTATGGATTATGGTATCCTAAGGAAGGCAAGTTTGAACTCAGAGTCTATACCGACGTTGATTGGGCTGGAAATGTGGATGACAAAAAAAGCACCACCGAAGGAGCATTCTTCTTTGGTGAAAGACTTGTTACCTAGACAAGTAAGAAGCAGGCTTGCATTTCTCAGTCTACAACCAAAGAAGAGTATTTTGCTGCTGCTACAAACTATTCAAACATTGCATATATTAAAAAAGTTCTGGAAGTTATGAATGAGATAATCACTGAATTAGTGATTATATATTGTGATAACACTAGTGCAATAAACATTTCAAAGAATCTAGTGATGCACTCTAAAACAAAGCATATATCAATAAAGTATCACTACTTGAGAGAACAAGTACAGGAGAAACAAGTTAAGCTAGAGTTTGTTATGTCAAAAGAACAACTTGTAGATATATTTACAAAAGCTCTACCGAAAGACGCATTTGAGTACTTGAGGACTAGACTTGGGGTTCGTCCCCTGTCTACCGGTCACTAAGGTGATTCAGATGCTGCATCAGCCTAATCTTATTAGAAGATCATTCATGTTGATGTAGCATAGTTCACACTTTGGATCATGTCTAAGATCGTGAAAGGTACTGGAACAGATTGGCATATTAGTATATAGAGATACAGAATATGCACCAGACAACAGAGAGTTACTTGGCTACTGAAGAGCTATTTGTTTATTTTTTTCTTTGGCATTATTGTCAAAGGGAGAGATAAAAATATGAAACATATGAAACAATATGCACTAATGAGAACAGAAGAAGGAATTCGAGAGCTGAAAAGATCATATTTGCAAATTGACAAAGCTATATGTTGTAATGTTGTTGAAGTAACATAGTGATTAAACATATTAAGCTAGGGAGAGCTTGTACAACATTTGTTCACAGAGTTGTAGAATACATGTTTGGTATGTGTATGGTACATTTCATATTTCTTGAGTTGCCATCAATGCCAAAGGGAGAGATTGATGAACTACAACTGATTTAGAACCTGATTGAAGGAACTATGATTTGAGATCACTGATCAGATTGATTCGATATGTAATATGATTATATTAGTATTATGTTGTCATTAATGTCAACTAAGTTTGACAACACTTATCTTGTAAGTTACTATACCGATACATCTGTAGAAAAGGAGTGAAAGAGATGAAGAACATAAATATCTACATGCAGAAGATGGATATGACAGATAAGGCTAAGGAATACATTGAGTAACTTGTTGATGAGTCTATGACTTTATGTTATTGACTTAATTATGTTTCATTCATCTATGATGAGGAAAAGAGCTGAAAAACACAAAGCAATGTTGTCCGTTGATGAAGCATTTTAGTATACACTGACGGAGTGTAGTGTATACCGAGCACAGTATAAACCAAGCTTGTGTTCACTGATGCATTTCTTTGTTAACCGAGAAGAAAAAAAGGAACTAAATGATTAGTTTAGCCGATAAGATTGATGAGCTGGCAAGTGTATGAATTTGAGGTAACCGATAATGTTTGTTACACAGATCGACGACTGACAAAATTTAGGAAAGATCTAAAGGATAAGAATCAAACAGGTTATTGACACAAGTGCCAAGGTATGTTTAAGAGGAAAAATCAACAAAGATGATTAAGCAGCAAAATCTGATGGAGCAGAAGAAAATATTTTATGTCTATATAAGAGATTGAAGATTTCAGAATGAGTGTGATGCGGGAAGAAAAGATAACTACAAAATCATTGCGTGAACAATTTTTCATGCATTATGATCATACTGGTTAAGAAGAACCCTAATGCAGAGCATTACCGAGGGACAAAGAGCAATTATCGATAGACAGTAAGTTGATATATTGTTGAATCAGAAATGTTACATTGATCAGAAAGATTTGTATGAGCTGAACATTGATCTGTAATTTGCAATTGAAGTTGTATTAAGTCAGATCACCTACTGTTACATATTGAACCATTGTACACATGTAATGCCTCGCTAGGGAATCCAAGAGAAGTTAACCTAAAACATGCTACTAAGTTTGGTGAACAATTTTTTTTAAAAAAGTTAACAAACAAGATAAACAACAGTGCGGAAGAAAATACCATTTACTCACATTGAAGCAACATTCAACATAGATTACAAGACTCAAGGGTTCCATGATGTAGAATTACGTAAGAATAAAACACAACTAGAACTAACATCAATAAAAGATTCCATAACTATTAAATTACAATTACATGATAACAATAAATACAATTCTCATGGACTTCCATGATATCCAAATAAACTAACATCCACTGCACATGTCGCAGGGTATGTAGTAATAAATCTAACTATGATAATACAATGTCTAGATTAGGTATCACATGCGATACACTAATAGAGGATTACAAATAATGAAGATAAGAAAGAAACATCAAAGAAGAAGCATCATAAGGAATCCATCCGTGAAATCACCATCAAGCACCGCCACCAGGATGTTGAATCTCAAATGGTAAAGAATCACTACCACCCATCCATGTAGAACCACAAAGGCCTACCCCACCGTGCTGAGGAGATAATCACAAACCCCAATCGGATAACCAATACAAAACAAGGATAAAACTCTAAGTAGAAGGATCCTGAAAAGCACTCTAACTCAAGATACACATGATAAAGATAAAGGGACAGTTCACTAAACTAGAGGCAACCAACACATGTAGAATAACCAGACTATGCATAGGAAGGTGTCATCATGTACGTCTAACCCTTGAGTTTTTTCTTGGTAATCTCTCTAGATCCCAGCACCCAAGTGACCATACACGGTATCAATGACCTCTCGTACTGACAAAGTCATCAACTATGCCAACTCATCCCTTAAAAGGGGGCTAGCCATCTTCTCAACTCCACCTTAGTCTGTACTAGCACTCAAGCATGGGCAAGGACTTATATCTTATTAGGTTCATTTAAATACCCCTTAATTATATTAGGTTATCACTTGATTACTGAAACTTTACAATAAGTGATCCTGGCAGCCACTTGTGGGCCCCGACGCTTATTGCAAGCCACCTCCTATTACGTGTCAAGGTAAACTACCCTAGGCTCATAGATCTCTCCTACATCTAATCAGGTATACAACTACATAACCTCATATCCATTTCCACACAAAAGAACTAGATATGGTTATAGAGATACCACAAATAAAATATAGTATAACATGAGCCTGATGGTCAAACAGGAATGATAATCAAATAGAGTACACACACACCAAACATAACTGATAACATGAACATCTGACTCAAACCCCAACCTCTGTATTCCCCTAGGTCATCTAGAACCCGATAATCCATACTGTAAAAGAAGACACATCAAGCATGAAGAATAAAACAATCACATTAATGAATACTGAATCTAGTCTATAAGAATTTATAATTCATTTAGAACATAATTGAATCCAAAGCATGTAAATAATGAAATCTACTGGGAAAAATCTGATTATAATCATTACAATATTATCATAACTAGAGAATATTCCCTAATGATGTTCTATGGACTTTAAAGAATAAAAAGCCCAATTTCAGTGGAAATATAACACTTGACTAGTAATAATTCCCAAACATAAACTATTCACAATTATCAATATAAGTTACAAATAATCAATCTATGAAACAAGTATCTTTCAATTACATATTAATTTCTTATAACCAATATTTGACTAAGTCTATTTAACAAAGTCAAACTAAAATTTGTCCTAAATACGTTTCGACCATAATCCTTGATTAACTCGAAAGTTAAACAACATATAAAATTAAGCCGATTTAATTAATAAATTAACTAACCCAATTTAACAAATTTATGAAACTGAATTAATTAATAATTAACAATTAATTAAATCAACAATAAAAATTTATAAATAAATAAACTAAATTAACCAATGATTTAATAGAACTAATTTTAAAATTTATTAACATTTAATAATAAATTAAAAATATAACTTAATAATATATTTTAAATTAAATAAAATGCTAATGCTCAAATATAAATTAACTAAATAACAACATATATTAAATAACATAACAAAATTATTTATTTAAAATAAAATATTAAATGGAAAACTTTTAATAAAATAAAATGTATTAAATTTTAAATAAAAAGTGAAGTGCAAGTGGGTGGGGAGTGGGCCCCATGCGTACCCCCCCAAATCCCCATTCCCCAAGCGCAGTGTACCTACACCTGCGTGTACTGCGCAGGTACCCTGCGTACTATACAAAGTGCTTTGCATTTTTTGAATTTTTTTTTTATATAAAAAGAAACTTTCCAATAATATATTTTAATTGCCAAATTTTATTTGTATAAACATTTCGTTTGGTAAGATATTTATATATATTTTTAAAAACCCATTTTAATAAAATGAAAAACTGACAATATACATATTAAAAATTTGTTTTGACAAGTCTGTTATTTTTGAAAATGGAAATAACAGACTGTGTCTCTTTATTTCTAGAAATGGAAATATGGAGAAAACACAATTTTTTTTTAATAGCCTATATTATTGTTTTTGCTAATTAGACTTTTCCTCTCAACATCATTGAATAAATACACAACCAATTAAAACCAAGGAAGCTAATTTTTGTCCTTTACCAGTATTTTCTTTTAACTGTAATTTTTTTTACAAAGAATGAGATTTTTTCCTAGATTCAGGAATTTTCACCCAAATTGGGTTTTTGACAACAACCCACTAAATTAATTTATTCAAACTATAGAACTAACTATATAGAGATTGATTTTTCATTTTCTAGGTGTTCTAGAATGAATTTTTAATCCAAAATCAGGTAGCATAACCCTACTATGCCAAGTTTGCATAAAAATACAAAATAGCAATCCTATGAGCTTTCTAAACCTCAAATTGAAAACATATATAGAAAACAAATCTATATTTACAAACTGAAACTACTGATGAATTCACAGAAAAAACTTCACAAATCCCTACCTCAATTCCAATGCTAAATACTGAATAAGATTGCCTGTAGAATGTTGAAACTCCCAGAACTGACAATAGGAAAGCTCAACCTACAGATTTTGAGTCACAGTGCATGCAAATCCCAAATCCAAAAGCAAGCAACCTTCACCCAAAATTCTAGCACACACATCAAAAGCTCAAGAACACAAGAAAACACAAAAACTCCAAAAGGTCTCTCTCTCTCTCTCTCTCTCTCCAAAAATGCTCCAATAACCTGATTCAATGCAAATGAATGCTAATTCCTTCTATTAGGGATTCAACTTCAATAATCATGCAAAACCCTAGATGACTCACACAAAGAACTCCTAATCCAACTTTCCCTCTATTGTTGAGAGAAATTACTAATTAATAATTAAAAATAAATATAATTGTGCACAACTCAATTTAGTCTCCTAAAGACAAGTTGTCACATTTTCAAA
The DNA here is from genome assembly GCA_027943335.1 of Chamaecyparis obtusa. NCBI lineage: Eukaryota > Viridiplantae > Streptophyta > Pinopsida > Cupressales > Cupressaceae > Chamaecyparis > Chamaecyparis obtusa. Next base: position 897,139 of record BSBK01005648.1, on the reverse strand, counting down.
CAAATTACTTTCAAACTCAATAAAGCACATGTTAATAATAAAATCTATTATTAAATAAATTAAATACTTAATGCATCATGAATTCATGCTATTAATTATTTAATCATTTAATAATACTCACAACATAATAAAATCTAATTCTCAATAAAATACTCAATTAAATCCAAATAATCAATTATTTGATTTTGATTAAATTTCATCATAATAAATTTAGGACATAATCAATATTAATTTCCAATACTAAAATAATTAACTTTAATTTAATTCCCTCAATTAAATCCTAGAAGCATAATTAAACATTAAATTCAACTATGCACCTAACATTGATATTCACATAAAATAATCTAAATTAACATATTTCAACTATAATCAATAAATTAATAATCACCCACATAATCATAAATCAACTGAATCATGCATAGTAAAAATCAAGCACAATAAATCAAACAAACTCAGGAGAAGGGATCCACGAATTCATGCCAACCGGATGAATTTGGGTAGGGAAGTCAAACTGACACTTGTCCAATCCTAGGACAATTTGGCTTAGGTTAGGGTTTGGGTCTGTGTATTATCTCCCTTCTTTACCATTGAGATGAATGTTTGTGGGCACACTCACTCCTACCAATTCAGGGAAGACGATGCCCTGTACCTGCAAACCTGTCATCATAAAATGAAGCATGTACATACAATAATACATTTCAAATAATGATAGGGTATGGTCAGTCATGTGGATCTCGACTAAGCGAGTAACTACGCCTCCATCCTCTACCAAACAAACACGTCAAATAGATACAAACACATGACAACCATACACATGCCAGTATGGGATCAGTACCATAAATCAATATAAAACATATACATAACATCAAATGATATCAACATCTAATCTATGCAATAACGTGATACACATTCAATGAACAGAAATCCATAATCTTCATTTATTAACATAATAATGTATCACATCAAAAGTGACCTAAAAGAATTTGGTCATACAACTGAAACAAAAAGAAACCTACAAGCAAACTATGGGCAGGGTACTACAACACAGTCAAATCTCTTAACTGAGTGGACTAAGAAAGTCTTATTATGTATCATTCATAGAATGAGCATTGTTATCCTGTCAACCCCACAGTGACTATTGGTTGGACGATAACGGTTGGTCTTAAATCCTCTAACAAGGTCATACCTAATAGTGTGTTTTTAACCTTTAACAGGGTTGGGTCTTCATCGACCTCACTTCAGAAGAGTGAATATTTTGGGTTGTCGGTCCTAGGTGGTTTTTCCCTTCACAGGGTTTCCATGTTAAATCTCTTGTGTTATGTGTTGATTTTGATGTTTGTTTTGATGTCATATTTATATATTGCATATTTGATTTGATCGGTAATTGTTATAAGTTTTAGACTGGTAATTGGTAAATGCACAGATAGTAAAAGTATTTTAAGTTACCAAGCAGCAAAAATTGAAGTATTTGTTTTTGGATTATACATTTTTTATTGGGACAGTGGTTAACTAATTCACCCCCCTCTCAGTTATTCTAATAGATCCATCCACTTGGATATGAGGTTGATGAACAAGTCCTAGAAGCATATGCACAAGTATTTCTTTCAGCCCCTAAAGACCCTAATGAGCCAAGATGGGGAACCTATGTAGAGAAAACAAGAGAAGTTGATGTAGTCTTGAACAGTGCATCAACTAAAAGGAAGGTTTCCAAAGTTACCTCAGAGATCTTGAGGATTCATGGAGTGTCTCAAGAAGAACTAGACAAGGCAAGGGAAGATAAGATTGCTTTGGAAATTGAGAGTGCAGCAACAACAAAGTCAGAATCAGAGGATCCTAAACTAAAGAAAGTGAAAATTGAAAAATCTAATGTTCAGAAGGGTAAAACTGATGTTACTCCTTCTACTCCCAAGGAAACCATTGACCTTACTACTCCTCCTAAGTATAAGGCAATGCCTAAGAGGAAGAAATAGATTAGCATTGGTCATCCATCCTCACGAGTAACAAGGAACATAAGGAACACTCAAGCTCCTCCCAAAGTAAGTTTCAAACCTAGTCTTAGTGTGTTAAATACAAGGATTATTGATGAAGGTAGAATTGATCAAGTAGGGAAGTTCTATGAGAAATATAGTAAGATTGACAAATCAAAGATACATGGAATGATTGTCAAACATATGTTGCAGTTTAAGAAGACAGTTCTAGAACTAAAGACTATGATCCCTGATAATGTATGGAACATCTTGGAGTTCCAAAAGAGACAAGCTATTGAAGAGGATCTAAGGATAAGAGAAAATATTCTAGATGAAACCCTTCCTGTATGTTCTCTAGAGGAGAAATATCTATTATTAGATCTGGTAAAGCCACATCTCAGAACCAAGTCAAGGACCCTGCATATAATGAACAAAAACTATGAACTGGTGGCTAAGGAAACAAAGAAGGCATTCGAGAAGGTCTTCATGAATAGGCACATTTATCCAGCTACTGCACCCAAAGTTCAAGTTCCCATAATGGTTGAAAAAGAGTCAGAGACTACTAATGTAGCTATGATAGGTCCCTAGGACTCAACGCCTGCAGTTGAAACAATATCAGAGGAAGATAAGTCAACGCCTATATTAGAGACATTCAAAGATGACTCAATTTTTATTGATAATGTAAAAGTCACTTTGGTGGCCACAAAAATGGATTTGGATAAGTTTGAAGAGGCATTTGCAAGCACACAAGAGGTTGAAACTCTTTGTAGTAACACTCCTCCCATTCATCAAGAAGAAGTATTGATTGAGGATATAACAAATGAAGAAGAAAATAAAGAAGGAAAAGAAAAAGAAATAGAAAGAGAAGAAGAAAATAAAGAAGAACAAAATAGAAAAAGAAGCAGATAAACAAAAAGAAGAAGTAGAGAGAAAATAAAATGAATCAATAACAATAAGAGTCAAAGATGAAGTTATGGACAGTACTCCTATCACTCCACTTCCCTCAGTAACATTGTTGTCAAGTTTGACACCTAACTCAACCAGTTTGGATTCATGGGGAGAAGAAGACCTGATCAAGTTCAATGTCTTATCTATGGAGAAAGCTAAGGAGAAATAGATAATGAGGAATCCCCTCCTTGTAGAATTAGTAAACATCTTAAACAGCCTGTTACCAGTAGACAAAAAGGTGTCCAAGGTACACTCTGTTGATGATGTGAGTACAGTTATTTCACAGTTCAAGAGCAATTTCTCTAGCCTAGAAGAATCTACATCTCTAGTTGTAGAGAAGAAGTATTTGAAGAAAAGGCTAAGTGAATTGGTTAGCAACTTTTCACTTGACCTGAGGTCACTAAAGGCTAGTCAAGCATCCCTAAAGGATTTTGCAGTGAAGGGAAGAAATATTATTGTTGACTATATGAACTAGGACAAGTTGACTAGTGATCTATACAAGAAGATACAAGAGGCAGAAGCTATGATAGACAACATAAGAAAATCAGTAGAAGATCCATCCATCGATGTGAACATGAGCAGCAATGTCTACCAAGGTTAGATAGATAAGATTGAAAAAGCTGAGAAAGAGATGTCAAAGATAAGGGGAAGGAAAACACAGCTAAGGAATGCTCTTGTGCCCTCACTAGATATACTCAATCAAAATATCAAGGAGATCGATGCCACCATGGTGACATATGATCAAGGTCCTAGCATAGTTTTGGAGAAGATGGAAAAGCTATAGTATGCTCTATGCGCCCATCTCCAGATTGTAAACTCATTGATCACATTTTGGAAGAAGGAGATCCAAAACCTCCAGATAGCATATCTAGATGTTCTCTCACAGTAATTAGTTGTATATATAGTTTTGAAGCACCTTTTTCATTAATGTCAAAGGGGGATTATGTATAGAATATGGTTATCAATATGTATAGGGAGATATAAGACAAAAGTTTTTTGTATTAAGGAACAGTTAGCAACTTGGCCATATTCATTTGTTGCCATCAATGACAAAGGGGGAGATTATTGGAAATTTGGCTATACTAGTGTATATGACTTAGTATAGTGTTTTCATTATGGTAACAAAGTCATATAGTAGTTTGGAGTCAGTGCACTTAATGAGAAGATCATAAATTGGCTAAGTGTTGAAGACTGGACAGTATACAAAGTCCTAAAGCTCAAAGCATCAGCGCATGTGTGTATGACTGAGTTATGGTATGCACCCTGGAAGATAAGTTGGTTAGACTATATTCATGCCTATTCTATGAGCACATGATTAGATATGCAAGTATGACAAAGTTACAGACAGTTGAAGTCACACAGCCAGTGTGTGCCAGAGAAGAACAAAGTAAGCAACTGACTGTTGGCATTTTGATTTGCAGTTATATTCTTATGATGTAAAGGCCATGTTCCTATTGTAATTAGGTTGACGACAAGTAAATATTTTTTTTTGTAAACACGCTTGAGCCAATTCATTTGGAAGTGTTGTATGTAATCGGTGAAAGGGCTGACCTAGTTATTTATTTTGTATGCACATATAAATATGAGATGCACCCTTTGTAATAAGCATGATAGTTTATATAGAGTTGAGATAAGTAGAGAAGAAGTGTGTGAGGAGTCTATAAGATGTATTAGAGCTTTGCAAGAGGTCAAAGAATTAGCGCATCAAGGAACTGATCAGACAAGTAGTGTCATAGCAACAGTTCATCCAGCAAATATAGTGTGTATCTGAGATCAAAAGGTTGCAGCCTTCACCACTTGAGCAGTGAGCTCTAGGATAGTGTGTCCACACCCCTAATAGGGTTTATTTTAAAATAATCCTAACAGGGTCCGACCCTTGACAAGATCTACTATACTTAATACATTGTAAAGCAACTCCTAATAGGGTTAAGGATCTTCTAACAAAGATCATAAACCACTAGTACAGAATATTAGTGGGTGTCAATTACCACTGGGGTTTTTACCTATTTGGGTTTCCCCATAACCATATTGGTGTTATGTGTTGATTTCATGTTTCATGTTCATGTGGATGTTCATTTTAGTACTTAAGCATTTAAGTTCAATTTAAGATTAAGTAAAAAGTTAAAATATAGTGAACAATAATTCACCCCCCCCTCTCAGTGTTCCCATTCCTAACAAAAACATTATCTTGTTATTTTAAATCAAATTGAAATCAATTGAAATCCATTAAACAAAGAAAAATCATCCTATTCCTCTCTAACTAACACAAGTATGAAAGAAATCTAAATTTACTCTCAGATTTAGACTCTAAACAGTGACAATGCATGTTAGAATGAGAGATTCATATCAAATGCAAGTAAAAACTGAATTCATCCATGAAAGCCATTAGTTCATTAACCATTAAGCATGTAAATTGAAGTGTTTTCTAATTAGATATGAAATCAAATATGCAGCATGTAAGTATGAATTCAATTAGCTATATTCAACCTTGCTTGAGATTTGAAAATTCATCTTTTATAGAGCTTTAGAAATTTGGACGGTTGAGATGCATCCATGAGGAATGGTTGAGATGCCTCCAAACTTGATCGATGTGATGAGCTCTCATTGGTCAAAAGTTTCTTTGTTATCCCCTTGAGAGGTGACATGTCATTTTTGAGTCTTTTTATTCATTTGTTTTAAATAATTACTCTAGCCATGCATTTAATGGGAATGATTTAATTAATTAGGCCTAGAGGTAATTAATATGATTTTTGCTCATTTATCGATGATTAATGCTTGATTTATAAAGTTTTATTGATTTTATCAAATTTATTGAATTATGTTAATAATTAGGAATTAATTAACACAATTAGGAGTTTATCCCGAATTAGGGAAAATAGGGCCTTAGGTTCTATTAGCCCAATTTTAGGTGATTAAAATATGTGTTAAGGTGAGGACTTGGGGTATAGGGTCTATGAGTGATCATTTTGGTCAAATTTTAGAGGTGTGGGTCCACTATCCCTCTATAACAATGTAACATCATAAGGATGCATTAGGTTGTTGTTCCATTGATCCCTATTGATAATAAGTGATTAAGGATTGGAGTGACTGATTTCATTATTGAGAAAAGTGTGTTATCTTATTGAGCTTCTCTTTGTTTTGATAATAGTTTAATATTCTCTACTTAATAGGGCCAACCACATGAAGGTGGAAGCTCATATGGCCCCTCCCCCCCCTAACATCACTATACATTCCTTTTTAACATGCAACATTCATTCATTATTTCATCCACTAATAAAATATAACATCCATTCATTCATTATAACATGACATTCATTAACACATAATATTCATTAACATTCATCAACACACAACATTAATTACCTATGCAATGAATCCATTAGTAGAACCTAGCGCAGTCAATTCTTGTAGCCACTCAACTATGGCTCTATTACCTTGATGGAAGCCAATTCCCCTATCATCTTCTATGAGCAATCTATTGAACTCAGAGCCTTGCATTTTTTCTTGCAGTATCATGAATTTTTCTTGCATTGTTTCATCAAAAAAAATTGTTTGCAATATATAAATATTTTGATATGATTTTTTATTTACTAATACTTACAACTCGTGCGACAAGTTTTGAATAATGTAGGGGGGTGCTCATACTTCAAGTTAATCTCTAATGTTTTCCTATATTGGTCCCTTAGATACTTCATATAAATTACCCATGAGTATTTACCACTACACACATACTATTTATTTCTTCCTTGAATCCACATAAAGGATAAAAGACTATACCCACTACCTCATGAGGTATTTGTTATTCTAACCATTTTTTTCTATGTGTAGAGAAAGGTGTTCTAGTCTAACAAGTGGAGTTAAATGTGACTCCCACGAGGGTTGAGACCAGCTTTTCAAAATGAAACAAGAAGATCAAACACTAATCAACCATAAAAATATGGTATGTTGTTTAAAGTAAAAAAGAACAAAATTAAGTTGTTGGTCTCCATTTTCTATTGAGTATTCTCATAGCTTGTGGAACACTTATACCCATGCAAGCATAGTTGCAATTTTTCCAAGCATAAATCATTGCATGGGTAAAGCATCCCACAATATATGAGAATACTATGTTCTCAAATGCTAAAGGTATGCGGAAATCCTGTAATGACAATCCAGAGATTTTAACATTCAAGAGTAAGATAGGAAGTTTCATTATAGAACTGATACATGAAGTAAAGTACATTTATTTGGTTCAAGAAGAAGAATGTCTAAAGATAGGAACCTTGAAGAGTGAAGAGGAAAGTATCAAAGGAACTATTTAAGGGATAGATTTGTTCAAATTTGAAACCTTGTAGTTATCAAAGAAAAGGAAAAATGTTTAGTATGTTGTCTATAAAAAATAAAAGGGACATTAGATTAGAATGCATGAAACTTTTTTGTTCATTGAATCAATGTTCATAAATGTCATGATCAGATGTAAAAGCATCAACTAAATAATCAGAGAATCATCGTATACATGATCATCCAATCAAGATTCAAAGATAAGATATCTTGTAGCAAGAAATGTGAAAGGCATCCATGGTGAATTAGCATGATAATAAATGTGGTACCTACTATTAAGACAAAATCAAGCTACAAAAAATGCAAGAGTAAACAATGCTCATTCACGAGTGACTAAAAAAGGTATTAAGGATAGTGATATTTAACTATCGCAAAGACATTGATTTCATCCTCATTTTCATGGATCAGAGTGTAGATCAATAGTAGCATGCCACAATGATATATGAAGATAATCTGAATAGTTACACCAAGAATACACAAAGTAATGTAGCAGAGTGACTTGTTTTAGCATAGGTGAAATGTGATCAAACATTAATCATTTGCACAGGACCAACCATAAATACATATGCAAAAATTCATAGTTCACAGCTATGGAGCAGTCAAATATATAAACATAGAGCATTGCTTTCAATAAACATTATCATTTATTTATTCAAAAGAAATGCAATACAAAATCAACATAATTAAAGTAAATACAAGCAGAGCTTTATACAAGAACAATGGTCCATCATTGTTACAATAGATTTTTCTATCATCATGAACTAAACCCTCTATAAATTAAGGGACATAGATTTCTATTAGAAGGTATATTTCCTAGAAAGATCGGAGTCTAAAATTATATTGGTGCAGGGGCACCTAGGAGGACAAAAAAAAATGAAGACACCAAGGAGTCATCAAGATGGCATGAAGACTATGAAGATAAACACGATCAACTAGGAGGTCTTGATCAAGCCCATTATGGCATTTTGGGGCCATAAATGTGATAAAATTATAATAGGTCTTAAAGGTCCTAATAAGGACCTTAGGACTAAAATCATGAATGTAATAGAAGTTTAAGTTCTAGAGAGTCTAGAAGATCTTGGGAAAGTTTAATAAGATATTTAAAACTCATAGGTGGTAGTATTTTTGGATTTAAAGAAGAAATAAGCCATTTTGTTCAATTTGGAAATTCAAACATTCAAATGTAATAGCTAACTGGTCATTTGAAGGGAACTTAGTTTTCCTTTGTTTTAAGCCTTAAACAAGCATTGTAACCGATCCAAATTAGTTGAGTTAGTTGGTAGAAGGTATATAAGGATTCATTTGATCTTTGTACGACATATAGAAGCCTGGTATATGGACCGAGACTTGGGAAATCAATAAAATACAATAATTTTGCAACTTTTATGATTTCTTTACTTTTGTAAGATTACATACTGATTTTTGAATATTTATAATACTTTTGTGGGACTTATAAATCACCATTGAATGTATTGAAGACTATTTGTGGTTCATTTTTAGATATTTGGTGTTGATAGTCATTGTATTTATCTAGTTTTTTTTAATAAAAGTTGGTTGTTTGAAGGGAACATGGTCATTCCATGAATGCCAACCACTGATCCTCATGGAATGACCTCTAATTACATGTATCATACTTTTCTAACACAATAATGTGCAGATAAAGTGACTGGAGTAGGTGATCACCATGACAGGGTTTAAGAATTTGATGAAAATTTCTTGGATATGATAAACAGTGGGAGATATGAATTAATAAGGAGTATTTTTTATGTTTGGAAGTGTCTAGACATGTAATTTTAAAGTTTAATCCATCTTTTTTTGGGTGGAGAAGTGATTGGAGGGTAGGCATTGAAGAAGCCCTAGATTTAAGGGTTGTTTGGAGCCAAATTGGGGCTTTTGTGTTTGTAGAGACCATAGGGTCTAATTGGGTTTATAATATTTAATTGGAGTCATTTTTTAACACTGTTGAAATTATTGAAGTCAGGGGTTAAGCCTATGATATAGTTTCTTTATAAAATGAGAATCTTTTAGGTTTGCAAACAAGGTACAGTGTGGAGTTTGGTTAGTTTAAGCCAAAGTAACTTATGGAGATTTTTTGATATGTTGAAGAGTGGGATAAAGAGTGTCAAAATCAAATCTTATTTTTCAAGGTGTTTTGGAAAAATGTGGAGAAAAAATTATTTTAGGTCACTGCAGAGCTAGTAGAAATTCTAGGCCTAATAGGATAGTTTGGAGAGTTTTGGGTGTTGGGAGTTATTAAAAACTCCATAACCACTTGAATCCTTTGGAATAAACCTAAATAGAATAAATACATCAACCTTGGTCATTGGGGAGATATTTGTTCAATTGGAAGCAGTTGAGTGGCTTTTGGGCTAATAGGGCTAGTGCATAAACCTCTCAAATTTGATCCATTTTCTATCAAAGACTTAGCACACCCCAACCCTCTACATCATATATGACAGAGGTGAAGGAATTATGCAGAGATCCTAAGAAAAACCTCAAAAAATAATGCAAATAATAATGAATTTTATGGGTTTTTGTACAAAGAAAGTGAACATCATAAACATATCCTAGAGAACCGTCAAACTACTAAAGAAAAAGATGTAAGGTTGCATTATCATGTATTTAATATCAAAATTTGTCAAAGGGGAGGAACACAAAGATAAAAAAGAAGGGAATTGATATTAGGGCATATTTTAATCTTATCATTTCCTCATTGTCAAAACCCTTGGAGAATTTTATAAACAAAGGCACAAGGAATGAAACCTTCATGGTAATATAATAAAACCACCAAGGAAATAAATTTGTAGATACATATAATATGTCATGGCCTATGCATATGAGAACTTAATGTTTTAGCTCAATAAAGTGCCTAGAAAGTGTAATAGATTATAAATATGCCAGGGATCATCATGTTTGTGTATAAGGGTCACCCTACTTCACTATGGGTCTTTTAGTATTTTTAATTAGTCTTCACCATTTCCATAAATCATGTAATGAAACCCTTGTTTGGAGTCTTCAACAAACATGATACTTAGAATAGTTTCCAAGTGGTTATGGGTATGATATTTTCAAAATTTCCTATAGAGATATCACATACAACAACCTTCTTGTTGTTTGAAAAAATATGAGGAAACTAAAAGAGAGTATTCTAGTTCTTGTCAAAAATATCAAACCGAAAAAAGAGCCACACTAAAGTAGGGTTTGAAAGCCCATGAAAGAAATGTCTCAGAGAATGAGTATATCTTCACATACTTGAAGATGGAATGAAATTGGTATCAGATCAAGCTTTGAAGTATATACCACTCTAACTCAAAATGGATTTGGTTGAGCCTACATACTCTACCTCTGAATCACTTCACGTGCCCTCCTTTTCTCCCGTGACGGACTTAAAATCAAAATGATTTGGTTTTCACTTTTTTTTTTCTTTTATAGCCTAAGGAAGTCAAAATTCTAACGGTCTACTAAATAGACGTCAGAATTTTGACTTTGTCGGGGATAATTACAAAAAAAAACCCAATTTCACAAAAAAAATTATCCTCCATGGAAAATTACCATCAAAATTTGGCATCAAATTTATTAGTGAGCTTTAAGAAGGTTTAGAATTAGTTAGGTTAGATTTTTTGGCATTGGAAAGTAAGTCAGTCCTTAACAAATCTCATTCGTGATGTCTAGGACCTTAGATAAGGTCCATTTTTTTAGTTAAGTTATGACTTTATGGAAGGTCTTGGGTGATTCTACGTACCCTGAGTAACTTATCTAAGGTGTTGGATGCCTTTATACTCTCTTGTTTATTTTTTATGGCCTTTACACTTTTTCTAGTGCATAATCACGTAGTAGCTAGATTTGACCTAATCTTGAGGTTTGAGATATATATCTATATATTTTACTCATGTGGAATGTTATTGCTTCAAAAAAATATTATTCCATGTAATATTATGTATTTTTTTCTCATATTGTTGAGGGATCCTTGGAGGGGTGCTACACCAAAAATACCATGGAAAGAATTTGCATAACCCATGAAAAACAAGAAGCCTTCAAAATAAAATGTAACTCCGCATACAAGAACAATTGACCATAAAAACCATAATGGTTAAACGTAACTCCCATACACTTCCTTGTGAGAAACTAATTACATCACATTCTCACTAAATAAGGATGATGATATTATCTAGGCCCATTAGTAACCCTCTAAGAAATGCCTCATTACAATAATACTTCAAAGTATTTAGAAAATAATAAATTAATTATGCATGTCCTCCATCACATGGGCATCCCATATTACCTAGTTTGAAAAAATTAGAGATACAAAATCAACCATCTATTAAAAGTTAGACCCTAGAATATGCAAGGTGAATAACACACATAATACTAAGAATAAGGATCCATGGAAAAGTATATAACAACCAATAACTAAAATAATAAATTTATTATGCATGTCCTCCATCACATGGGCATCCCATATTACCCAATCCATAAAATTTGGAGATACACAATCAACCATCTATTAAAATTTAGACCTTAGAATATGTAAGGTGAATAACACACATAATACTAACAATAAGGATCCATGGAAAAATATATAACAACCAACTAACTATAGATATAGGAAGTTTAAGCTCTAGGTAAAGGGAAACTCTAATAAATAATTATAAACATTAATTTTATATCTAAGAATCAAGCTGAAAGAAACCAAGAATTGCAAAGGGAGGAGGAAAAACCCCAAGACAAAACCCTATAGGTGTCGGACCATATGGGTTTCTCCAAAATGAACGAAAATAAAATGACCTTCAAATTTCTATGATATAATGTTGATAAGATGAAAAAACACATAAATATAATTAGAATGTTAGGTAAATGTACTTGTGTAATTTAAGGAGTGAATGAATATAGAGGCTCTTAGCTACATCACTTTTTTGTTGTACTATGAAGAAATGGTTGGTGTGTATTAGCTAGTTTATATTTTTTAATGAATCTATAATTGGAGTGATGTATAGAATAGTATGATAGCTCAAACTCTATTATTCTATCATCCTAGATAAAATTGTACATTAAATCCCACCTAGCTTTTGAGATATAATCCTCTAGTCATGATCACATCCTTCACACCTTTATAACTTACAAAATTCACCTTCATTATATTTCTAAAAGGGGAATGTGGTGTTAATGAACAATTTTAGGAATTTCTTGTACAAGGGATATAGTTCTATACTTCTTATATCTCGTTAAATCCTTGTCCACATCATTATAGACACACTAATGCAATATTATTAGGATAAAGATCGTTGTGGAATATATTCATGAATGTCGATTCAAGTTCGATAAAAAAATACACATATTTCCTTTCTCTAGATTAAATTATATATTTTGATGTTATTAGGATTCCAAAATGAAATAATGATCTAGGACATGTCAAGTTATGAGAAAAAAATACCTCAATTTAGACACTTTAGTGTACAAGTTGACATTCAATGGTTAGATTTTTGAATTAATTCCACTCAAAAGATGTAGGTAATGCATTTGAGTTTAGGAAAACATGATCATACCAATTATTTTATTTGGAACACAAATCATGCTTTTGATTGTGTATAAGATGTGCAAATATATGAAGAGTAAAGTGTATGAATGTACATACATTGAAATGGTTATGCAGGGACTTCCAAAAGTCATAATTTTTGAGTCAAGAGTCTAGTTGGAGTGTCTCAAAGAGTTAAAAAAGATGCCAATTGAATCTATTCAGTTGGACCACTTCTTGACACTTTTAGTAGGCCAAACCTTCACTGGAGGCCTCAAATTGAGCTTTTAATGATTTTTTATTTTTTTAAATCATTTTATTTTTATAATCCTAAAATCAAACTCTTGCATGTAACTAGATTAGAAAGTTGATATTTGGTATTTTAGTAGTTAGGTGTAAATTTATAGGTTTCATAGTCATGCGAATAAGCATCCAAACTTTCTAAAAATAGAAAGTTTGCATTAACGTAGCTTTTGCAGGGAATTTAGGAGATATTAGGTGGCTTCTTTTCAGTTGTAAGGAGGATGGATAACAAAGGAATAGAAAAAAAGAAACATTAATTCCATTTCTCAAGTTTCTGTATTTGTCAAGTTTTTAAATATTAATGGTGAATTGAATTATGTGAATTGGATTACATCAAATATTGAGATTAAGTATTTTCTAGCTATGTTATTTTTTAATGTATTAATGACCGAAAATAAATGCGAGATGAACATATTTTAAAGTAAAATGAAATTAAAATCGACAAAATGTTATCATTTTTGCACATAAATGACCCACATTAAATGTATGTTTTACTTTAATATTATTTTAAAATAATATTAAAGTAAAACTGACATTAAATATTTCTTTTTTTGCACATAAATGACCCACAAGTAAAACATACATTAAATATCATTAAATATTTCTTTTTTTTTGTGCATAAATGACCCACATTAAATATCAAATAAACATATCATAAAAAATAAATAGACAAAAAAAAATGTAAAATACATATATTTTCTTATTTCCAATAATTTTATTTCACCTTGTAATAGAACGATAATATAATCTATAACATTAATACAAAATATTTTACATATTTATGTATATATAAAAGTATACACATACGCATATAACTTTTTTCAATTACTATTAATTCTAAAACTTTTTTCAATTATTTTTCCCAAAAAATTTACAACTACTATTAATTCAAGAATTTAAAGTGAATGGATAATAGATAACAAAAATATTCTTAAATTTTATTATTTTTTCATAAATCATCAAAAATAAATATCAAAATATATTTTAAAATAATATTGAAGTAAACACAAAATGAACACACATATATATATCAACACAAATATTATATAAATCAAAGGATATAGGTATGTTTAGAATGGCTATGCAATACTTTGCAAAGATTGAACAAACATCCCTTGTAACACCACTGTCTGTCATCCTCCTAGTAGATTATTCTATACACTTAATGTTTAGCCATGAGAATAATGACCATTAGAATTTATCCTTTAACAAAGCAATGCTCATGCCCAAAGTACTAATAATGAAAAATTCTCACATGATCCATATTCAAATCAAGGCCCTTTTAGAAGGTATAATTCAAGATTCTTTTCTTTTAGTGATACATATCCTTGTAGAACAAGACTTATGTAACTGTAATAAAGCTCCATTATGATACTCATCATTAGGTCTAGTACTATTTACACTTTAATCTTGGTTTTTTAAGAAAGAATTAGATGCTTGTTGGTGGTAAGAACACATCTAATTTCCTTTTCTAGAGCATAAAGAATCAATAAGCCCCAACATAAAGTTTTTACGCATGCAAGATGGGATTGAGGCTTAAAGCAAAAGGCACAACATAATTAACAACCCTAAAGTGACATGTGGTTATTACTCCTAAACACACTACATCTATTCCCTAAAAAATAATTTGGATTTTTCTTTTTCGTAAAGTGCATGCAAATAAATCCAGAGCAATGTGTGCTACGTTGAGTAGCTCAAATCTCTTATGGATAAAGCTACACAAATACTATGAGATTGGACTTGAAAAGATCAAATAGTTTTTTCCCTTTTAAAGTTTTTAATATTTATTTTTTTAAGTTATGAAGTTGTCATTTGTGATATTTTAATTTGGGGATATTGTGAGATTGTCTATTTCAAAGTTATAAGAAGTTAGTTTTTAGTCTTGTTTTTATATTATTAATATTAGTATATTTATATTTTAAAAAATTTATATAAAATATATTGATAGATATCAAATTTTAAAAATAAGATTAAAGAAAAAAAATTAAATTTATTTAGAACGTCTATTTGTTGTTTATCTTAAAAAATTAAAATAATGTTCACTACAACAAAGCCTATAAAAATAAAATAAAAATTCTGCCTTTTAAATCTTTAGTAAAATAATAAAAAATAAAAAATGAACTATTTTTTTTAAAATGCACTACTCTTTTGCTTTAAATGATTTTAAATCTTCATAAAAGAGGAATGTGTTTGCATCATACTTGTTTGTTTTTCTTACATGAATAAGAAAGCATGTTGCCATTATAAAGTTACATTCAACAATAATTGATCTCTTGTAGATTATTTGAGTCATTCAATTTCATAAATAGGCAAATGGCCACTTGATTATTTTTGTTTTATATGATGGTGAAAAGAATAAAATGCATCATCTTTAAATATCAAATTGTATTAATCATTAATAATATAATTAATTAATATAAATGAGTTTTGTCTAAATAAGGTAATGAAACATGTACTATTTGTAGATCATTTTAGACTTTTGTTATTAGAATTATAATAGTAGAGCTTTGATAAATTGATAATTAATCTACATTATATTGGGTTTCAAATTCACATATGTGACCTTTATCCCTACTTTTGCAACTATGTGCACATAAAATTGGTCAACACAAGTCAAGGAAAATCATAATCAAAGATTAATTATTAAAGGTGTCAATTAATTACATATAAGC
This sequence comes from Chamaecyparis obtusa, assembly GCA_027943335.1. Lineage (NCBI taxonomy): Eukaryota > Viridiplantae > Streptophyta > Pinopsida > Cupressales > Cupressaceae > Chamaecyparis > Chamaecyparis obtusa. The sequence goes on along the minus strand of BSBK01005648.1, from coordinate 881,417 downwards.
CACTTGGATTGATTAAATATAAAAATCAAGCAACTATGTAATTGATTTAATCAATTAATTGTATAGTTCAATAAAAAATCAAATCCAACCCATCTAATTTGCATATGAATGGATAAAGTAATTAATTGTTTGAATTAAATAAATCCTAATTTTCCTCACAAACCACATGGAGATAAAAATTGAATCAACCAATGAGAAGAGGGGATTGGAAGCACATAGATCCATAAGAGGCTTTGCTATCTTAGCCATTCATTTGGCCTTTGCTATCCTAGCCACTCATATTATTATCTTGTCCCAATATTCGAAACACAACTCAACCTCTCTCATCTAATCATGATTAACTCACTACACCCCTACATTTGGGAAAATTTTATAAATAGGAAGCATCATAAGAGAAAATCATCCATTATCAAGTACATCATTACTATAGAGAAATTTGTTGAGAGCTTAGGCATAATTGAATTAAATTTACATTACAGTGTTATAATGGAGCACATAGATGAGCTTAGGAGAATATTTTGATAGAATTGAGCACATAAATGAGCATGTTAGCATTCAATTACGCACAATTGAGCATCATTTGATAATTTTATCACTCTCATTTTAGGAGTTGTCACCTTATGGAATGATTTGCAACTGAGAGCATTTGTATTGTCCTTCTAATTAGAAAAACATAAGATGCTTATTGATCTTTTCAATTTAAAGTGTTAAATAGCATGGATCTTTCATGTCTTGAATTGGTTTTCATTGAACTAATCTTATGAGTATATTTTAATACTACAGTAGCCTTGAACTTAATTTCTTGTTTCTTAAAATATGTATTCATATATGTATTCAAACTCGAGTACACATTGAGATGCATCTAAACAATCACTAATTTTATCACTTCTAGTTGTTAGGTTCATTTCTCTATGTCAAGTTCACTTCCATAATTGTGAAGTTTTCACAAACCCAAATCTAAACCAAACCAAGATATATCTAATTTATAGAATAGAGTCATGCACTTGTTTTACACATTATTAAATCAATTTATAATATTATCAATAATGTCGCTATGGTCTTGAGTTCAAATGTGCATCAAACAATTAAAAAAAATATTATCAATAATATATATTTTACTTAAATTTCAATTAAATATTATATTTATTTTATATTATATTTATAAATTTAATTATACAATTTTAAATCCTTAGAATATTCAAGAAGATTTTATCATAGGTGCATTCGCCTACTTTAAAATAAACTAGTAACAAGATATTTTAAATAACATTAATCATAATTAAATTCAATTATTTCAAGGGGACTATCAAATAAATTTTAGATTTAGATGAATGTTTTTTACATTTTATTTTAGTATCATCTTCATATATCTTTTTAGAAGATTAAGTAGTCAGTCCATGCATTATTATATATTTAAGGTAGCCTAGACATATATTTAGATTTTTAATTGCATTGAGCCTCTTGTTTCAAGATGGTCATTAAAATGATAGAAGTTGACATTGTTATTAAAACTAAATAATAATGGTAAATCAATGTAAAGAGAAAATGATTTGAAAAACAAAGGAAAACTTAGTAGACCTTTGGGTGATAATGTTCTAAACTTATTAGAGTGTTGTTGTGGGGCTAAGAAATAGAATTATCACAAAATGATGTGCATAGAATATATAAATATTATGATATCATAGTGATGAAGATGATATCATAGTGATGAAGAAGGTGATTTGCAATAATTTTAAAATTTTCAAGGATAGGTTATAAATCTTTAGATTGAGGAGAACTTTAATTTATTATTTTGTAAGGGTAGTAAATTGATCATTTGGTATGGTTAATGTTCCATAAAGTGTGGCTAATCTTATAGTATTCGGTGAATTTATAATAATTCTTAGTGAAATTAATGATTTTATCAAGTTATAAATAAAATATATATCTTTTGTATGGTGTATTTTAGTCAATCTTGTCACAGTAACAATCTAGTTGTTGGTATTTTTATGGTGGCAAAGGTGTTGCAAGTGTTCTAGGAACTATGTTATTTTTGGGTATTCAAATGCATTATTAATACATTATATACATTTCTAACTTACGATTTATATAATAATCTGTGTAGTTTTTGGACTCACTCTTGTAAGATTTTCTCTATTAAAGAGTTTTACAAATATAAATTTGTGTCTTACATCTTTGTATGATGCTGAGAATTTTTTCATTGTTTATGATATTTTACATGTTATTTTCTTTTGTATGCATATAAAATTTTGTGAACTGGTAACTATCAAAATTGATTGACATATGATTGTAGAGATGATTTTATCAAGTTATAAATAAAATATATATCTTTTGTATGGTGTATTTTAGTCAATCTTGTCATGGTAACAAGCTAGTTGTTGGTATTTTCATGGTGGCAAGGGTGTTGCGAGTGTTCTAGGAGCTATGTTATTTTTAGGTATTCAAATAAATTATTCATATATTATATACATTTATAACTTAATATTTATATAATAATCTAAGTATTTTTTAGACTTACTCTTGTAAGATTTTCTCCATTAAATGGTTTTACAAAGATAGATTTGTGTGCCTTACATCTTTGTATGATGTTGATAATTTTTTTATTGTTTATGATATTTTACATGTTATTTTCTTTTGTATGCATATTATATTTTATGAGCTGGTAGCTATGAAAATTGGTTGACATATGATTGTAGAGGTGAGTTTTACAAGCTGTGGAAGTGCACAAAATCAAATAGATCAAGTGGAGATAAATACTTGTTACCTTTTGAGACCATGATTAGAACATGAGATTTATTGAGATGAGTAAGAATGACATGTGAAGTTAAGAATAGTGAGAAAGTAAGGTTACAAGAACTAAGGAGGTGTTACCACCATTTATAACATTAAAGGTGTTGGCAAGTGGTCAGCACATGCACACATATGCACATGTATGCACATGCACATGTATGGAATGTTGTCATTTATGGAAACACTTATTAGTTTTATCATTGCACATATTGGATATGATGTTTATGTTTGAATGCAGTTGTTAAATGAAAAAATGCCTAAGTTCACAAACTGTTTCAGTAACCTAGTCTGACAAAAAAGCTTAGCGAGCTTCACAGAAGTTGTATTAAGATATGTGATCTTGATCTCAAGCTTGCATGACATAAATGAACACATGTGTGAGGTCTCATGTGTTAATATTGATGGATCGAAGAGATATGTTTAATTGATTGGATGTGAAGACAATAAACAAAGCATAACACATTAGCAATCATTGAGGCCAACTTTGTGAGCATTTAGAAACTTATTTTTGGATGCTATCTTGGATTTGAGTCCGATTAAGGATGTTAATGAAGCATGAAATTGCGCTTGAATATGATGTTTTTATGCCTAATAGCTTTGTAATTATACTCCTAACATGGTATAAATATATAGACACTTTTTGTAAAAGTGTGCAATGAAATAAGATGATGATGTATGGATGTTAGATGCGAATTGTGAAGACATCTAAAGGGAAGAGAAGAAATCAAGAGGAAGGAGAACAAGAGGAGTTCTTATAGAGATACTTTTTCAATACTTTGTATTCAAGAAAATAGATTTGTTGTAAGTTTTGTTGCACCTATTGTACACCCCTAACATGGTATGTTTGCCTCTAACAAAGCTAGGACCTTTAATGGGGTTGATTCCTTAACATGGATCATATTATATACATCCCCTAATAGGGATCTTCCTATATTGTATTAATCAACGCTCCTAACAGGGCTAGAACTCCTAACAAGGTTTCAAGATTCATAGTGTAGAATATTGTGGGTACCATCCCCACTAAGGTTTTCCCTTGGCTAGGGTTTTCTGAAAAACAAATATGGTGTTATGGTTTCTTCTATTTTTTTCTTTGTTCCATGGTTGTTCATTTTCTATTACATCTTTATTTTTTTCTTAAGGAAAGTAAAGAAATTTAAGAATTTAGTAAAGTATTGTAACACTGATTCACCCCCCCTCTCAATGTTACCAAATCCTAAAAATTGGTATTAGAGCATCAAACCCTTGAAGGAAAAGCTTAATAGCTTTGGGGAGATCAAGATGGATTTGGAAAGCTTGAAGAAAAATTATGAAATAGATTTGGAATATGTGGACATTGCTAATGCAAAGATAGTGGATCTAAAGTACAAGCTAAGAAAGGCAGATGACTTTATCAAGAAGTTGAAGCAGAAAATTAAAGGTGAGAGAAAATTGAGAGATGATCTTATGGAAGCACAAACTGAAGAGTTATCATATCAAGATCAAATTGAGCAGTTGAAGCATGAAAAGGATTCCTTGAAGGATGAATTGGAGATCACAAATTGAACCTGATGAAGGAACTTGATGTTGAAAAAGATGTAAATGAAAAGTTGCAAAATGAACTGTCAAGTACAAGGGATATGATGCAAACCTTGGAGAGCGAGCTGAGTACATTAAAGACATAGTATGACAAGGTAGAAAGATATTTTATTACCATTATTGGTGAAATTGATCAAACTAAAGGTCTCATAGAGAAACTTCATGAGAGAAGACAAAAATTAGATGACAAAATTGACATGTAGAAGCATGTTGGAGATAAGACAAGAGTAGGATTTAATGACAATCCCAATCAGAGGAAAGATAGAGTTGTGATAAATCTTGACTCACCTAAGAATTCAGAATCTGAGGTTGTGATAGAAAAACATGAGATACCTCCATGTAAGAAAAATGAAATGGATTGCAGCCATGAAGATCAATCAAAGAAGCAAACTGAAAAAGGTACTCCTAAGTCCAAGTTTACTGGATTTTGTTTTAATTTTTACTTGTATGGACACAAGATAAAATAATGTAGAAAACTAGATATGAGATCTAGCAGACCTACATATGATCACTTGGATGATTTCCTTAAGAATAAAAATGAGAAAATCTTGAATGAGACAAAGATGGAAAAGGTCAATGTAGTAAAGATGTTGAACTTAGACAACCCGAGGATAAGGAAACAAGTAAAGAAAATGATATTGTGAAAGATAATGTTTCTAATACTAGTAAGTATGATGGTAACAAAAAAGATGAAGTTAAGAAACCTATTGCTAGATCTAGAAAGATTGTGTGTTACAAATACAATAACTTTGGTCATATTGCTAAGTATTGTAAGTTGTAAATTGATTATAGCCAATTGAAACCTAAGAAGAAGGTAACATGTTTCAAATGTAATAATAATGGACATATAGCAAAGTATTGCAGATATATAGGACCAGTCAAGAAGTCCTTTAGGTCACTCACAAATAAAAAGGAGTTGAGTAAAGAAGATCAAGAGCTAGCAGAGCTAAAAACAAAATTTAAGGTGAAATGGGTCAAACAGAATGAATCTGTGGAATCCAAAGTCAAGAAAGATTAAAAGGTGAATACAAGCATTCATAAGAGTCCTAAGATTATTTTTGAATCATTTCTAGGGTGCATTTCTTCACCATCTTCATGATGGGCAATGTATGTCTTAGGAGGAGCATGACAAACTATCACCAATCAGATACATAGCCCCTATATGGATGAGTTAAGTTGTGAAAGCTTGGAATCAGATTAGGTATGATACAATGTGATCTTGGATAAGGTCACATCAATTTTGGAGATATCTGAAAAGATTTCTACTAGTTTGAGCTAGCACTAGTTTCTTGCAACTTTATGAGCATTTTTTGGGAGTTGTGCCAAACTGTCTATAAGGTTAATGTTGTAGTTGAATTATCTACCATTTTCATAGAGATCACATAGCATTAAAGAGTTTGGAGTAGTAGTTAGAGCCTGAAGTGTCTGTAGTTGTGTTCACAAAACCCTTACACAGTCGTGTGAGCTAGGTATTTGTATTTATCTCAAGAAATATTTGTCAATTATAGTAGAAGAGTAGTTGGAATGGATACTCCTAAGGTTTTCAATATTCTTGAGAGGAATAGGTATAATTTTAATAGTCATCCCTTCAAATCTTCTGAAGAGGATCAAGAGGGTGCATTTTCACACACTCTGATTAGTGTTTTTCATGTTGAAGACATCATGTATATATTCTTCCATGTGATGAGGATATTTCCTAACCTGTACTTATGGAGATCTAATAGATGTACTATGCATATAATTAGTGACTGATATAGGAGAAGTGATAAACAAAATAGGTATGCTAAATTTGTAGGCATGATGAATCTTTTTCAAAATAAAATGCATGAAAGGGAAAGAATCCCTTGGATATTAGTTGACAAGTATAAGGATGACATTTATTTCATGGTGGAAACTAATAGTACATGCTTTGAAGCATTTGAACCTAGAACTTCATGGGCTACCCCTATGGGCTATGAAGTTGATTACACCATTCTAGAATTACAAATTCAACATGTTTTGTAGTCCCATAAAGACCCCAATACTCCTAGATGGGGCACATATGAAGAAAATTATGAAAAAATAAAGGAAGAGCTCGTGAAGGGAAGAAGGGAAAGAAACGTTGAGTCCCTTGTTGAAAAAATAACAAGGCAACATGGAATCACCAAAGAGGAAATGAATATTATTAGAGAAAAGGTTGCAAAACTTGGCGAGAAACATAGCATTCCCCCTCCTTAGCCTAATATTGAAGCACCTCAAGTGGACAAGGTTGAAGAAGAAGAAGAAGAAGAGAAGGACAAGGATAAAAATCCTACACCAACTAGGAGAACATCATAGAGGCAAGCTCCATAGGAAACTAAACAAGGTATAACACATCCTAAAGCTAGACCAAGGGCCATGGATAGTGGACTAGGTAGAAAAAGGAAAACATCTGACACTCCTCCATTTTCACAAAGGAAGGGTAAACAACAAAAGGTTACAAAATAACATGCACAAGAAGAATAAATTCATATAATGGAAACAAAGGATATAGAAAAGAATGAGGAACAAAAGAAGAAGGAAGAGGAAGATGATAAATATAGAAAAATTCAAGAGGCTAACTTGAGAGAACATGAATAAGACAAGAAGAGAGAAGCAAAGGTAGAGGAAAACAAAATTCAAGAAACAAAAAGGTATTTGTTCAAACCTTTCTTGAAAGTATTAGAGAAAAGAGAAGTAAATGAAGGTAAACTAGCCTCTATTGAAAAGTATTTTGATAGATATGATGAGGAAGAGAAAAGTAATAAAGAGGACATAATTGTGGAACATATGCTTTCTTCCAAGAATAATTTAATTGAAATAGAAAGTCAAATCAGAAAAGAATTATTTGAAAGATTGGAAGAAATAAAGAAGAGAGCCTTGGATGAAGATATAAAGATGAGAAAATATATCCTTCTATAGAATAGTCCTACCATGAAAAGGAATGAGATGGTGAATTGGCTTGAGAAGTTAAGGCCAAAATTAAGGACCAAAACTAGAATCATCAAGTTTATGGCCCAAAAGTATGATGAGGTTGAGAAAGAAACACATGATAAGGTTGGACAGATACTCCTTGAGGAGCAACCTGATCTTGGAAATTCTACAAGGACTACAACCCCATTAATCATCTCTACTAAGCCTAAAGTTTCCAAACTTGAAGAAGAAGCTACAGTTCCTAAAGATTAAAAAGTTGTAGATACTACTTTACCAGATTTTTATATTGACAATGTTGGAATTTCATTGAACATAGAGCGGGATACATTTGATCCATTTTAGATGAATGAGACATTGGCTACAATAGATACAATAGTGGAGAATATTGAGCCTCCTAAGATTGCTCAAGAAGAATCAGCTGAAAAAGAGTAGGAAAAGGATAAAACACCTTAAAGGGAGAAGGTTGCAGAGAAAGAGAAGGAAGAAGAAAAGGAACGGAAGCCAGAAAAGAAAGAGGAGTAGGCACTTTGCACTACTACTGCAAAAGGATTACTACCTATCACTCCTTTTTCTACACCTGGTTTGTTGGAAAATGGTTCCCTATCATTTCCAACTAACCTAGAGGACATGGACATGTCTAATTTGATGCAATGGTGAGTACTTTCTTTTGCTAAGGAAAAGGAGAAATCTAAAAAGAAGACTGACAAGACTGCAAAGATAATTCATCGGGCCACACAATTTTTGAGTAATTTTTTTATTACACCTCCTGTAGATACTGGAGATACTATAGACAATCTAGACAATGTTCTAAGTATAATAGAACAAAATTTTGATCAATTAGAGGATGCAACAAGAGTCAAAGTTGTTAATGATTTTAAGAAATTAAGGATGAAAGATACTCTTGATGGGATCAAGAGTGATCTTAATACATTGGTTTCCACTGAAAGGGAAATTAAATATTGTCTCAAGGATGGACAAAATATCTATAGACTTTGCATGACTTTGCATGAGCATGTAAATAGTATATCAAATATCATAATACAGGATGAAGAGGCTTTGGAAAACCTCTCTAAAGATTTTGGAGATAAGAAAATTTTGGACATGAATAAGGAAGTTAACAGGATTATGTATAAAATTCATACATTACAGATGGAGAAAGGAAAATTTCAGAGGAGATTTGCAGAACTAAAGAAATTTTTGACTCCAAAGATTAGTGTTTTGGAGAGCACCCATGAGGACCTACAACTTGGCTTGAAAACATTTCAGGAACTAGTGCCTACTGATGTAGAGACAACAAACAAGGCCACATCTGGTCTTAGTGAAATGATTCAGGTGGCAAAGGAAATAAAAGAAGCATGGGATGTTGATATACAAATTTTGAAGACCAACTAAAGAGATGTGTTACAGACAGTTAAGCTATGATTTTGCATACTCTAACCTTTTTATTGTTTTGTTCACTAATTTTGACATTTGTCACCCTTTTCTATTGATGTCAAAGGGGAAGAGATAGAGTGAAAAATGCCAAATGTAATGTGAGGAAGAGAGCACAATGTAAGAGGGAGTGAATATTTATAATGGGGAGAGAAGTGAGACACAAGTAAAGTGAGAAAGAGACAAAATATGTGTCTGTAATATGGAGTAAAGAAAACATAAATAAAGGGAAGTTTTTGAAGTTTATGTGTTGAATTTCTGTCATTATATTTCCTTTTATCTTTTATTTTGATGATGCACTTAGTCATTTCTCACTAAGTGTTCCCATCAATGCCAAAGGGGGAGATTGTTGGCAAGTGGTCAACACATGCACACATATTCACATGTATGCACATGCCAATGTATGGAATGTTGTCATTTATGGAAATACTTATCATTTTTATGGTCGCACATATTGGATATGATGTTTATGTTTGAATGCAGTTGTTGAATGGAAAAATACCTAAGTGCACTGTGTATTTCAGTAACCCAGTCTGACAGAAAATCTTAGCGAGCTTCACAAAATTTATATTAAGTCATGTGATCTTGATGTCATACTTGCAAGACACAAATGAACACATATGTGAGGTCGCATATGTTAATATTGATGGATCAGAGAGATATGTTCAGTTGATTGGATAAAAAGATAGTAAATAGACCATAACATGTTAGTGATCATTGAGGCCGACTTTGTGAGCATTTGGAAACTTATTTTTGGGTGTTATCTTGGATTTGAGGCTGACTGAGGATTTTAATGAAGTGTGCAATTGTGCTTTAATTAATATGATGTTTTGATGCCGACTAACTTTTTAATTATACTCCTAACAAGGTATAAAATATATAGACACTTATTGTAAAAGTATGCGATGAGATGAGATGATGATGTATGGATGTTAGATGCGAATTGTGAAGACATCTAAAGGGAAGAGGAGAGATCAAGAGGAAGGAGAAAAAGAGGAGTTCTTCTAGAGATACTTTGTCAACTCTTTATATTTAGGAAAATAGATTTATTGTAAGTGTTGTTGCACTTTTTGTACACCCCTAACAAGGTTTTTTTGCCTCTAATAGGGCTAGGACCTTTAATAGGGTTGATTCCTTAATATGGATCTTATTGTATACATCCCCTAATAGGGATCTTCATATATTTTATTAATCAGTTCCTAACATGGATATAACTCCTAACAAGGTTTCAAGATTCATAGTGCAAAATATTGTGGGTACCATCCCCACTAGGTTTTTCCCTTGGCCAGGGTTTCCTCAAAAATAAATATGGTGTTATGAGTTCTTCTATGTTTGTCTTTGTTGCATGGTTATTCATTTTTTATTACATCTTTATTTGTTTCTTAAGGAAAGTAAAGAAGTTTAATAATTTAGTAAAGTATTGTAACATTGATTCACCCCCCCTTTCAGTGTTACCAAATCCTAACAAAAGGTTGGATGGAATATTTCAAAGTATTGTGGATTTATTATAGCTAATATTAGAACTCCAATAGAAGTTGGGAATGAATAAATTGAAAAATTATAACAATATCAATGAGGAACCTTATATGGAAGTTCCTTCAAAGCTATGGAAAAGTTCAATATGCAGGCCTATAAGGAAGATTAATATTAAAAATTTTGGTCAACCAATGTCTCAATGGAGGTTTACTTTAGTTTACATAAATTATATTCTCATAAAAAGTGTCCTTCACCAAGTCAAACCTTTCTTAGCATACTATTTACAAAAATAGTTATGCACACTTTATGGAGTCTCTAAAAGTTTCAGCGATTTCCAAGGGGGCTACTTTAGCATGTTATTGATTTTAGCCTATATGTCATGAAGAAGGGTAGCTTATATAATAGCAATATTTAAATAAAAAATAATGGTGAATTATCAAATATTATACAAGTTAACTCAAGAAGATAGTAGTTCAACTTGATATAGGAATGATTGATCATGAAGTGTTGATAAAATATGTAGGTCATTATTTTTTATCATATGAAATAATTAATCCAAACGGAGAAGTCCCAAGATATGGTTAAGGTGTATTGTCATGCACACTACTTTGAGCTAGAAAAGTAGGGTACCTCTTCCCACATTAAAAAATAGGGTTATTCTCAACAACATGGAAGCAATGATAATGTTACCTACATTTTAAATTAAAATGGAAATGGTAAAATACATATTTATTTTTTATATTATGAAAAATATGAGCATTTAAAATATAGAACTTGAAGGTTACATCTATATTTTGTGTCTTCAAAGGCGAAGTATAAGAAATCTAATATTACACAAAAAATCATTGAGATCAGTTTTATCTTAGATGTAAATGATCATTTTTATGTATTATAATTAACATATGGCATTTATGGTTTCCATTAACTCATATGGAGGATAGGTGCTCCCACAACTACTCAAAGTGATGGTGCAATATAAAGTTATGAAGGTTAGTGCTATGCTAGAATCAAGATTACAAGCATATCATGTTTTCAATATTTTGGTTAGTGAATTGATATTTGAGGTTATAAACAATATACCATCATATAATTTGGGTTGGTTGCAACATGAAATAGAGATAAAAATGGAGAAGCAATAAAATTTTATAGTTTGAGCTACATCTAGACTTCAAAAATTAGGTATTATGTGATGTTGTTACATTATATGTGAATGATTTAATCCTTGAGAGTATATATTTATACATTAAAAAATTGATTGTTAGATAAATAACAATCAATATAGGGATAGTTAATGAAAATGAGTTTTCCTTGAATTTGTATGGGAGTAGGTCTAATAATTTGATTCATAACACTTCAAAATGTAAATGACTAGTTTGATATTAGAATAATTTAGTTTTCAAGAGACTAATTAGTTCTTATAGAAGAATAGTTTCCTTAGAACTACAGGAAAAATAAGTGCCCTATAGGCTAATGGTAAAGCTATATACAAGGTTCAAAAATTTAGAGAGTAGAAAATATAATAGTTTGCAAGATTGTTTTATAAAAGTATGTGTAATTTACTAGTGATGAGTATGAGATCAATTGAAAATATTAAAGTGAACTCATCAAATTTTCTTTTATTTATGCTGATATTTGGTGTATACCAATCAAGAGGAAAGATTGTACAATTTTTTCATTCATCTTTGTGTGAAGGATGAGATGGTTGCTACAAAGAGTCTTACTATAGGCATATGGACAATAGTTGTTGATTCTTATCCTTAGAAAGTATTTAGCCCAACAAAAAGGCTCTTTATTAGGAATGCGTGATCTAAAAAATTGCTCAAAACATATTATTCCCTTATCTTCATGGTCTTTTACATTCATTGACATGCCTTTATGGAGTTAGGAGATTGGATTCATCAAACAAGGGTGTGGTGTAAAGTAGAAAACCATATTATAGTATCCTAAGTATTATTAAGCCAATTCAGGGAATCTCAAGAAATGTTGAAGGCAAGTTTCAAAACTTCAACATGAATCTAACTTCACCTATGAGAAACTTACCACTTTTCACAAGCAATTTATTCAAAATTTACCATGTTGAATGCTCCTATAACATATAGAACAACTAATCTACTAGAAAAATATGTAGTGTAATACCCCAAAAATGGGCTATAAGTTCATTAACCTCCTACATCAACAAATCGAACAAAATCGACATCGAAGTCCTAACCTAAGGCACATCTGAACATCATCAAATCTAATTGATTATCTTAAATTCTGCATCAGGGAATATTCTTAGCAATATTCCTAATCATCATAATTATCTTTAATTTTATAATTATTTGGCAATAAATCACATTTATCCTAAAGTTTGATTAATTGAATATTTTCATATTTAACTAATTAGATTTAATATTTGCCACTTAATTGTGTAATTAAATTTAATTATATCTATTATTAATTGTATTATTTAATTTTGACAATAAATCTAATATCATATGAATAATTGATTAAATTCTTATTTAATTAATTAAAGCAAGTTGTCATTATTTAATAATATAATTTTTAATAAAAGTTTGATAAAATAGTTAATTAACCCATAAATTAATTATTTTATTTCAAAAATCAGTTAAGTTGAGCATAAATCACTTTATTATTAAATTAATTCATAAATAAAATATGCACAATCATAAAAGTAGACAACTATCAATTATCAATTAAAGCTAAACTCTAATTTGAGTTAAAACTTAGCTTTTGCATATTTTTGTGACTTAATTATCTGTTATTATCAGATAACTCAAAAATCAAGCTAAGTTATTTGAGTGATTTATGGCTTTCTTCCATGCACCTCCAAAGCCCTGGATTTCTATAAATTAAAGGCTTAGCTCTTCACAAATTATCTCATATTTCTACACAATCACCCTGGAGAATTGGAGGCTGAGGAATCAACTTGCAAATTCAAAGCTTTGTGAGATCAATTTCAATTGCATAGTTTTTATATCTTAGCATAGAATTTCATAGTTTTCATATCATTGTTAGAATATTCATTGTTAGATCATTTAGCATTCATTTCATATCAGTTTTCAATAGCATTCATAGCATATCAGTTTATCATTCTTATTGCATAGAAAATATCAAAAATATAGATTAATTGCATTCAATTTCATATCCATCTTTTGCATTCAAATCCTTCATTTAGGTGTCGTCTAGGTCACTGATCTCGATTACAATCTGAGAACATCAATCTCACACCTACTAGAAGGCAGTAAATTGCTTGGTTAGATTAGATTTCAATTTTGCATGATTTTGATTATAGCTAACCTCTAATGTTTTACTAAAGTGTTGTGTCTACAGATCAGGTACAATTTTCACACACACATTTCTAGCGCCCACCGTGGGGCCCTGAAATGGGTTTCCCTTCATTTCTATCAATTTTCTATCTTTTGAGGATAAGGGTTTCAAGGGTCCTGGTATACTCTGTAGGACGTTATTTTTTGTTTCTTTTTTGCCTGCAAAAAAGAAAAAAAATAAATTTTGGCACTTTTTCTATCAAAGTTGTCCGTACAAAGTGATTTTTATCATTCTGTCCGTACTTTCGTACATCTCTGTATGAATTCTCACGTGAGATTTCACTTGCGTCGCACGAGATTTCTTTATGTGTCGCGCGGAATTTCACTGGTATCATTTTTGTGCAAAAAAAAAAATCACTTTCTCGCGTGAGACTGCAGTTCCTCGCATGAGACTTTATCTTTTATCGCGCGAGACTCAACTTCCTTAGGTGAGGCTTCATATTTTGTCACGCGAGATTGTACTTCCTCGCGCGAGACTTCATCCTTCATCGCGCAAGATAGTACTTCCTTGTGCGAGACTTCATTCTTCATCGCGCGAGATAGTGTTTCCTCGCGCGGGACCGCATTCTGCCTCGCGTGAGATTTTACTATAGAGACACATAATTTGCAGATTTGTACTTTCAGATTATTAATTTCTAATGCTTACAGTTTGCTGTTGATTGGTCTTGATTTTGTACTTTCGGATGTGTGCTAAATTTTTGATTGGAGAGCATTGGACCTAAGGTATTCTTCTCAAGCTAATAATATTTCAATTTGGATCCTAAAATAAATCTCTTATGTGTCTGGCTTGTGTGCATCCTTTCATGCTTTTATCTATTTCTACACACTTGCATAATTGATACTAGGTTGTGATCCCTTAAGGATTCATTAAGTAGTCTTAGAATACTTGTGATTGATCTTGATTGCTATCTTGGGTTATTGGACTCGCTAATCTGTCGGCCCCTCATTTCCGCCCTGTGGTTGCAATCTCAGCACCATAAAGGGGAGGGGTCAACAGGACAGAAGCGTTAAGTGTTCCACTTGGCAACCCTTTTGTGCTTTTAGGAACTCACTTGTTTTCTAAGTTGGGGACTCATTTTCAGCTTGTGTGAGGTGTTAAGTGTTCCACCTTGTGGACTCATCTCATATTCTCTTTAAGCGTTAAGTGTTCCTCTTTTTGCTTTTTGGGTACTTTTGGTAGATTTGCTTTCGGGAATATATTTGTGCTCACATAGTAATTAGGCCCTATGAACACTATTCGTGATTCTTGAGAGATTGGATTCCTAGAGAAATCTTTCTTGATGACAGAATCCTTGTAGGTAGGGAGGATACTTAGTGCGTTTCACATTCAACTTGGTTAGTGAGTCTTCTCTTATTGATCAACACATTCTCTCTCCGAAGAGGTTGATAGATCACGTGGGGTTGATATCACGAGCTTTGGTGAATCAAAATTGGTTAGTGCATCTTCTCTTATTGATTGATACATTCTCTCCCTGGAGAGGTTGATAGATCACGTGGAGTTGATATCACAGACCTTGGTGGAACAAAACTTTATCTTAGCGTGTCGGATTAATCTGCTTGCTTTGTTTGGGTTAAAAGTGAAAAGGTGTCAAAAACCTTAGATCTAGAGCCAAGTCCCCTTGTGGTATAAATCTGTGAGTCACCTTTAGAGAGGGTTAACCGTAGCAGACAATCCCTTCATAGGGAAAACTGCATTGATGGAACCTCAAGCAGTAATAGCCATTTTCGCCATGGTAGTGACAATCACTATATAAATGTCCTTGTGGAAGAAATCTCCACGGGTATGGTTCATTGTTGGGTTGTCAGATCTCCCTAGCAGCTCTTGAAGATTAAGTTCTCAGACTGTGTCAAAACCCTAGTGCGCCGGGATTGGAGTTCACCCCTTTGAATCATAAAAGTTGCAGAGTCAAACCATTACTAAAAACCCTAGAGAGGCCAATTTTTCATTCTCAGGTATATGTGTGTTATTGCAAAACTTTTCAGAACATACACAATTAGTACTCTCAGGGATTAGCACAATTTGGTCACTTGATTGTTCATGTGCAAGGTTGCTTTTGCCCTTGTTCATTGTTTTCAGACGTGCTTGGAATCACTTTCTTGCTATTCTGTGTGCTTATTTATCTACTTGGCTATTAAAAACAATCAAATCTGGTATAACCTTCAAAATCTGGACAGTACAATTTGCAAACAATCCAAAACTGAAGACCTTAAATTTTGCAAAAATTGATGTAAAATCTTTTCTGGAGTCAAAAGTCATTTCAGGAAGTCAAAAGTCATATGAGTTTGGTCAACTATCGTTTCATTGCTACCCAACTGTCGTACGAGTTTAGCAACTCTCATTTCATAGACTACCCAGTGTCGTATGATTCTGTAGAGTGTCATTTGGAAAAATTTGAGAGAGTTGTCAGAAATTGTCAAATTGCAAGATATCCAATGTTTCCAGCCTAGTTCCAGAATCTGTCAAAAATATCATTGTGTCAGGAACAGAGCAGTAGCTATTGAGCATTCTACCATTTTTCAAGATTGATCTTTTGAATCTGATCTAGCCTTCTGTTTGATCAATTTGAGTCCTTTTTATCTCGTGTCAAAACCTTGTCATAACTATCAATCTTCAATCAATCAATCTTCAAAAATAGACTAAGTGTTGAGAACTCGTGTCCGCTATCTTTTGGGTGATCTATCCCATACATCTAGGGCACATTTTCCTTCACCCACATCTCATCAGATCTTCAAAACTATCATAATATTGACAAGGTTGCGTCATCCGATTTTCTTGAATCAAATTGTTCTTCAGTGGTCTTCGTCCTTTTCTTCTGTTTCATTCAAAGTTAATGGTGGAGACCAGAGCTTCTTCATACAAGAAATCAGAAGAAACATCTCAGAACTTACTTTTGACCAATACCCTGGGAACAACTCTTGAACAACTCATCAAGTCAGGTATCTACGAAGATGACGGTCTCGGTAACTTTCGATTAAAAACTGGTTACCTACCTCCTCTATCAACTCATAGAGGTAATCAACAAACTCCTCCTCAATCTATTCCAGAGAGTCCAAAAACCCCTATCATGTCTCAAGCAGGGACAAACCATGGTTCTCTAGGAGGAGGATCCCAAGGACCCCATTCTCAACATAATGCCGACCAAGAACCTACACCCTCTGAAATCCATCGATGTCAGAATGACGATGAATTCAAGAGAATGATGAGGCATTTCATGAAAGTGGATAGAGAGGCATACTTTTTGCAATTAGCCCAGGAAGGAGCTAAACTTCCTCCTCACTTCAATGTCGAAGATATCATCATGCATGAGGAAGAAACTCTAATGACGGCCATAATGAACCAGCTGCACGCTATGTAGGTCAAAATGAATAAAATTGAGAAAGAGAAAGAACCCAAGGAATTCTCCATGGAGGCCCTTTGTCCTTTCCCTTTTGACAAAGACTTGTATATGCCTCCATTCCCAAAAAGAGTGGAGATGCCAAAGTATGACAAATATGATGGACACTCTGATCCTCAAGATCATGTCAGAGAGTTCTGTACACACTCCATGGAATTCATGCATGAACCGACTTATCTGATGTGTCTTTTTCCTAGATCCTTGGGAGGAGCATCCATTCAGTGGTTTTCAAGATTACCTTCTACGATCAAAACTTTTGAGGAATTGATTAAATTGTTTTATCAACAATATTCCTACAATATTCAACATCTGATTACCATGATCGATATCTGTAACCTCAAGCAATATCTAGGGGAATCATTCCTAACTTTCCTCAAGAGGTGGTGAAAGAAGTTTTCTCTATATGCTAGACCAATTCCCGAAATGGAGAAACTTGAAATCTTTATCAATAACCTTGTTCCAGAGCTCAACTATCCATTACAAATGCAAGATCATGTATCTTTTGATAAAATGGTGAATAATGCAATCAAGATTGAGAAAGTACTTGTCAAGAAAGGAGAAATCACACTTCAAAAGGACAAGTCTGAATCTGGATCTAGCTCAAAAGATAAAAACAAGAGCTAGAATAGAAACAAAGGTATCATCTCTGATGGTGTTGTTGACACTATCCGCACCCCATCAAAGGCACTGGCCTATAATCTCACCCTTGCCACCAAATCCATTGAAGCTTCAGAGAAAAAATCTGCTGAACCATCTCCAAAGAAGCCATTCAAATGATGGGATAATAAATGAAAGTTTACTCCCCTAGGAGAATCTTTGGAATCTACCCTGAGAACCCTGATAGCTGATAACATGATCTCTTTACCACCAATCCGAAACCCTGATCTAGATCCAAAACCATATTGGTGGAAAGATAATGAATTCTGTGCTTTCCATCGGACTAAAGGCCACAAAACTAATGGATGCTTCCACTTGAAGCATACCATTCAAGACTTGATAGATCAAGGGGACATCATGATCAATAATCCTACCAGCAATAATGATCACACAACATTTACAGAACTATTTCCACAACATGGCAAGGGAGTTTCCACTTCTCAGCCTAACATGGGGGAAAAAGTCAACTATGCCTACCCTGGAAACAATGTTGTCATCAATATGGTTGAACCATGTCTCTCTGAGAGCTGCAATGTCATCATGATTGTTCGAAGAGATAGAAATCATTCCTCAGCTAATGCGGTTACCAGATCACAAGCTCAGGCTCATCTAAAAGGACAAACACCAAGTTCATCTAATGTCCCTAAGATACCTTTCAATCTCACATCTACTTCTAAATAGAAGGCTGCCTCGAAATCTTCCAATCCAAAGGATACAAGACCTACATCTTACAGCATCATCCAACAACTCCAGCATACCAATGCCAAAATCTCTATGTTTGAGTTACTTTGAATATCTCCAACTCACAGAGATATCCTAGACAAAGTTTTTCTTGGCTCTAATGTTCCTGATGATCTAGATCTAGACAGGTTTCAGACTATGGTTGGTCATCTAACATCTCCGCAATATATCTCCTTTTCAGAGGAAGATGACAACTCTTTGAGTCACCCACATAATCAGCCCTTACACATAGAAGTCTTGATCCAGAATCATCGAGTCAAATGTGTGTTGATAGATGGGGGCGCAGGCCTCAACATTTGTTCTTACAACTTAATCACATAGTTGGGATTCTCAGAGATGGCTATTGATCCTCGAAAGAAGATCACCATAAAGGCCTATGATGAATAGGAAAGGTCTTCTAAAGGCACCATTGTCTTACCCATCCGATTTGGTCTGGTCATCAAAGATACCACATGTCAGGTGCTTGATCTACCATTGGCTTACAATATCCTTCTAGGGAGACCCTGGATCCATGAAATGCAAGCCATTCCTTCTACGTACCATCAATGCTTGAAATTTCCCTATGAAGGAGTGGAGGTTACTATCCCAACAGATCTGAGTACAACTTGCAATACATTGAAGGAAAGTGTCAATAAGCTTGTTCCCAATAACAGAGAATCTTCCATCAAGCAACAAAATGTGGCTTCCACATCCAAGATGGAAGACATTGCTAAAGAGATCAATATCAAAGAAAATGGGATGGGAGAATACACTATAGAGCCAGTCTTGTCTTTGACATTTCTCCCTATCTCACCCAAGTCATATGGACAATCTTTGAAGCAATCTAAATCAGAACCTAAGGAACCTATGGAAGCATACAAAAGAAATTTTGTGGCGGAGCAAGTATCCAAACAATAATTTGAAGAGGATGAAGCTATGCTTGCATGGCTATACAAAGATGATTCTGAATCCCAAATTGTTCAAACTAGCGAATCTGTAGCACCTACAATCCCTTCTAATTCATATGGTCCAGGGAACAAATTGATAGCCAAGATGGGATATTCTGGTCAAGGACCTCTAGGAATCAGAGGAAAGGGTCTTGTGACACCCATTTCACATATTGGTAGAGCCAACAAAGATACTGGTGGCTTAGGCTTTCAGAAGAAACCCTATCATCTCAAAGGTGGTTGTTCTCATGTCATAGAACAAATTGCACCAGGAGAACCCCTTCTCAAGAAAGAAGAGACATAACCCTCAGATGATGATTTAGATAGTTCAGAACTCATCCCCTATGAAAAATTGCCTAAAGAGATCAAAGATCTTCTTGATGATAAAGATGATCCTATCAAAAGAATTAATGTAGTAGAAACACAAGAACCTACTGTAGCACAAGAGATGGTTGCACCACAAGAACCAGCCAATCTCGAAGGTGATCAAACTGATCCAGAAGCAGAGAGTAGTTATTCTGACATTGATTCCCATGAATATGAATTCAAGTCAGAGACTGAGGGTAATCCTTCTTGGGTTATTCATCCTGATTTCACACATTTTCTAAGATTTCCTAGAGATCCTGAATCAGAAGCTGAGTCAAATGACTATGAATGGGGTGCCATTCCACAAGAAGATGAGCTTATCATAGAGAAATATATTGATGTTATTCACGAATATGTATCTCAACCCAACATAGGTCTAGAGAAAAACAATGAACTTAATGTGTCTGATCCACCTATGGCTGAAGAGGACTCCCATGATGACATTGAGCCTATTCATGAGTTAAACATTTTGAGCTATAATATCACCTTTGAACTTGAGTGTCAGGTTAGGACCAATGATGACATATCCCCATCCATGAACACCATATCCCAAGCCTTTCCTGCTTTGACGATCCAATGCCCTGATCTTATTGACCAAACTTCCACAAACCCAAGCCATGGTGTTTACACCTTTTCCAGTGACTATGGCCTTTCTTGTTACCTCAATGCAGTCAAGCCTATGAGGACTTCCATCAGCGAACCGAGCGTCAGCATGACCGAGTCGGACATCAAATATCTTAGTCAAAAAAATAAAAATAAAAAGAAAAAGAGTTCTGAGGGTGAAAACCACTTTGTGGCAATCTCAGAACCTACAAAAGTAAAAAGAAAAGACATATCTAAAGGTGAAAACCTCTCTGAGGCACCTGTAGATGAGATATTTGATGTCTTTCTGAGTCATTTACAGGATAGATCTCCAGTTCTGATTGAACCCACTCAATCCATCAATTTGGGTACAACAGAGGAACCACAATTGGTACATGTAGCACAATCTCTATCAGAAGAAGAGAAATAGAAATTCACTACATTCTTATCAGAAAAAAAGATCAACTTTGCATGGAAATATTTAGATATGCTAGGATTGGATCCCAATCTCATTATGCACCATCTATCCATTGCTCCTAGGGTAAAACCAGTCAAACAAAAATTGAGAAAGATGCATCCTCATGTGGCACTCTTAGTCAAAGAAAAGCTAGAAAAACTCCTCAAAGTTGGATTCATCCATGTCATAGACTATGCTGAGTGGATCTCTAACATTGTACCTATTTCAAAACCAGATGGTTCAATCAGAGTGTGCACGGACTTTAGAGATGTGAATAGAGCATGCCCTAAGGATGATTTTCCACTGCCTAACATTGATATGATAGTGGACATGACTGCGGGCTATGAAATGTATTCCTTAATGGATGGCTTTTCTGGGTACAACCAAATCAAAATTGCTCTAGAAGATCAAGAGAAAACAGCTTTCACATGTGCGTGGGGAACCTTCTGTTGGAATGTTATGCCATTCGGACTCAAAAATGCTGGAGCTACATATCAAAGAGCAATGACATCTATTTTTCATGATATGATGCATAGAACAATGGAGGATTACATGGATGATACCTTGGCAAAATCCATGATTAGAACTGAACATCTAACAGACTTGAGCATGATCCTCGACAGAATGGAAAAATTTAGTCTTCGACTAAATCCTAAAAAGTGTGCTTTTGGAGTCACTTCTGGAAAGCTCCTAGGATACATCATCTCCAAGAAAGGTATTGAGGTCGATCCAGCTAAGGTGAAAGCTATCATCGAGATGCAACCTCCCAAGAATATCAGTCAAATGCGAACTTTGCAAGGGAGAGTATAGTCCATCAGAAGATTCATATCACAGTTAGCTGACATATCACAACCTTTCACAAAGACATTACATAAAGGTGTGACCTTTGCATGGAATGAAGACTGTGCAAATAATTTTGATCATATCAAGAATTATCTCTTGAATCCTCCTATCCTAATGCCTCCTATTCATGGGAAGCCATTAATATTATATGTCTCCGCAATAGATACGTCACTGGGGGCATTGCTAGCACAGCATGATGAGAACAAGAAAGAAAGAGCCATCTACTATATCAGCAGAACTTTAGTGGCCTATGAGAAGAATTACTCAATGATAGAGAAGGCATGTCTAGCTGTGATCTTTGCATCATAGAAATTGAGACATTACATGTTAGCTCATACCACTCATTTGGTAGCTAAGATTGATCCACTGAAGTACCTACTAAGCAAAGCTGCCCTCACAGGTAGATTAGCTAAATGGGTCATGCTCTTGAGTGAATTTGACATTGAATATATTGAAAGAAAAGCTATCAAAGGAAAGGTCATTGCTGATCAATTAGCTGAAGCACCACTGTTTGATGATACACCCATGCAAATGGAATTTCCTGATTCTTCTATCATGCACCTCTCTTCTAGAGCATGGCAGTTATTCTTTGATGGCTCCTACACACAAAATGGATCTGGAGTAGGCATATTTTTCATCACTCCTTAAGGATACTTGATACCCAAAGCATTTAGACTAAAGTTTCCTTGCACAAACAATATTGCTGAATATGAGGCACTTCTCAATGGTATGAAAATGGCAATACAGTGGAGAGTTACATAGATGCACATCCATGGAGACTCACAATTGGTTATCCACCAAGTCAATGATGTGTACCAAACCAAAGATGAAAATCTCATTCCTTACAAGAGAATGGTAGATGATTTAAAGAAATACTTCATCTCTATCACATTTGAGCAAATACCCAGAATAGAGAATAAGGCTGCCGATGCAATGGCAACACTATCTACTCTCTTACAGCAATTGAAACATGAGCTACGCTATGAGTTCCTGGTGGAAGCCCTATCCTATCCTGCATATGACTCCCCTAAAACCTGCATGATCTACAATGTTGTAGGTTATGACTCATCTCGCTACAAAAATCTGTTCTCCTATCTCCACCACCAAATCATCCCTGAGTCCTTTAACCATTTTGAGAAACAAAACCTTATCTGATCTACATCCTGATATGTCATCATTGGTAATGATCTGTACAAACGATGTCTAGATGGTACACTGCTTAGATGTTTAGAATGGGAAGAGTCTCAACGTGCATTAGAGGAAGTCCATGAGGGTATATGTGGGTCACACTCGAATGGTTTAACGTTAGCTCAAAAAATTATTAGGGCTGGGTACTATTGGCCTGAAATGGAGAAAGAGGCTATTAAATTTGCTAAAAACTATCAACAGTGTCAAGTACATGGCAACTTGATTCATGCTCCAGGGAGAGATCTAATTCCCTTTACTACATAATGGCCTTTTCAACAATGGGCATTTGATCTCATAGGTGCTATCCATCCACACTCTTCTAATGGACATACCCATATAATCACAGCTACAGATTATTTTACAAAATGGGTAGAAGCAGTTCCTCTGACACAAGCAACAGGGAAATAGATCTCTATGTTCATCCTGAACTACATCATTTGCAAATATGGGATCCCTCATTCCATAGTCACAGACAATGGGGGACAATTCAAAAACAAGGACCTAGATGACTTATGTGCCAAATTCAAGATTACTCAACATTGGTCCTCTATCTACTATCCTCAAGGGAATGGACAAGTTGAAGCTTCAAACAAAAATCTCTTGAAAATCTTGCACAGAATAGTTAATAAAATAGGAAGAGACTGGCATCTCATGATCAATCCAGCTCTCTGGGCATACAGAACTAGTATCAGAATGCCTACAGGGGCTACACCTTTCGCTTTAGTTTATGGGTCTGAAGCGGTACTACCTATTGAGGTTGAAATCCCATCACTCAGAATCAAAATGCATGGACTTGTCACTGATAAAGACTACAAAGTGTCTAGATTACAAGAACTTGAACTACTAGATGAGCACAGACAAGTAGCGTATGATCATCTCAGAGTATATCAGAAGAGAATGTCTAGAGGCTACAACAAGAAAGTCAAACATAGAGAATTTCAGGTTGGTGATCTAGTGTTGAGAGAAAATCCTAAAAATCAATCACATCGAGAACGCAAGGGGAAGTTCGAACCCAACTGGCTGGGTCCCTTTGTCATCACTGCTACTTTTGGCTCTGGTGCCTATCAACTCTCAATGACTGAAGGAGAGCAGCTCTGAGAACCAATCAACATTCTCCATCTGAAGAAATTCTATGCCTAAGGCATTCATTGCTTGGTAAATGTCCTGAAAAAATCTTAAAAATTGGAAAAAGTCTTGAAAAAATGAACATCTTGGTGAAAACCTAGCAATAGGCACCTTGATGATTCACGAAATAAAAAAAAAAAAAATCAAAAGTACAAAAAAATTGAAAAAATGAAAAGTACAAAAAAAAAAAAAAAAAAAGTGCCTTGGTGAAAACCTGGAAATAGGCGCTTTGGTAGCAAAAATAGAATCTCTGCCAAGATGGTGAAAACCCGGCAAACGGGTGCCACTTGTTCAAAATGCTCCATCTATCAGTGTAATCTTGGTCTTTCCTAGCTTTTAGTCTACTTTAGTTTGTACATATCTCCCGGTTTGTTTCTGCATTTCTAGTTTTCAATAAGTCGGTCTGTACACCAACCAGCTCAAGCGTCTGTATCCTACCAATGTTTAACACTTCGGGGCAATCAATGTCATTTCTTATAGTCTCCAATGTATCTTAGATGTGTCATATCCACTCAGAGTCCTTTGAAGCTTCATTTGAGTCAGTCAAGTCAGTCTTGTCTCCAGAAAAGATTTTGCATTTACAAAAATGCAATCAAACATCAAAACTCAACTGAAAACAATCTATGCTTTTTACATGCTTTTATCTCCTTGTATTCTTACTAATTCACATTGAGATTTTTTCATATTGTGTCCCTTCGAGCTCTTTGATGATGTCCTTTATAGGATTTAGAGAGTGATGATTGGGGGCATAATCTTTTCTTTGTCTTCCGCTTGTATGTGAAAATCTAACAACTTTGGAAATTCTGGATTGAAATGGTGTCCGACTATAAGAGCCTCTATCTCGAATTGGATGGCCATGTGTACCTCGACCATTGATACCCAAACAATTCAAGGAAGTTTGATCTAACTATTGTCTTTTTGAGTAAGTTCTTTCTCCTACTATGGAACGCGATCTTGCCTAAGGATGTGAACGATAAAGGGTCACTACGGGTAATTCACATTGGATTTAGAATGATCTCTTGACTATTTGATATTTTTTCAATGCAAGGCGTATTTAGGTCATCATGATGTTTATGTTTTGATGCTTATACAAATTGCTATATCAAAATGGACATGATATTTAGGTCATCTTGGTGTTTGTGCCTTGGTGCTTATATCTACTCTGACATTCCGAAAACAAAATCAATATTCATATGTCCATGGTTGCCTAGCTAGTGGGTGTTGTATTGGTTCTTGAGCATTACAAATCGATATTCATATGTCCATGGTTTCATAGCTAGTGGGCATTGTATTGATTTATCTGATTACCTAAAAGTTCAATGATGATAACAAATTGACACATGATCAGTGACTAGGTCCTAGGTCTTAGGTTGCATTTCATCTTGCATGTCTCTTTGCATTTTGCATGTTGCATGATCTCACAATGGCTAAATGAACTTCAATGCTTAAATGATTCTTCAAATCGCATCTTCAAGTCTAACAAGAGCTGGATCTCACATGAAGGTTCCTCCAATGAAATAGCAAGTAGAATCCTTTTTCGGGATCAAAATCAAAATCTGAGATCATTTATCTTATTCACTGCTTGCATAATCAACCTTCCATCATCACACAAATCTAAAATTCAACTTAACTGATTATCTTACATCAAACTATCAAAAATTCAACTTGGTCAACCATGGTCAACTCATGGTCAAACCTAGTCAACCTTGGTCTCTAGGACCTCTAAATGATGCAGAATGTGCTCTTGAACGTGTATAACCACTTTTCCAATCAATTAACATGCTTCTAAACTATCAACGCTGACTTTTCTTGTCAGATTTCAATTTTCATCCCGAAGGGGGCATGGTATTGCATATCATTCAAAGTCTGTAATCAAATTTGAAATCATATCTTTTTTTTATCTATCAATATCTTTCATCAGTAATCAAGACAAACAATCACGTCTAGTTGCTGATTCATCAAAAGTCCTCATTGCTCGGGGCAAATCTATCATCACTTGGGGCATATCAGATTCATCAAGATCCATATCAATCTGGTATTCTCCTAATCCTGTAAATTGTATCAGTTTTTGCAACCATCAGATCATAGTGTTCTTTCCTTGGTTCTTCGGCAACTGAAGGGTTTGGATGTGATACTTGCTAGTTCTGCTAAGACAATCGAGTCTAGAATGGGTCACTCACTTCTTTGCAATCCTAAGGTTTGGAATCAGGTGTTTTGGACACTTTTTCACAATCATAGGTTCATTTTCTGTTATAGTGAACATTATCTTTGGTCATTCAGGACCTATTATCTCCATATCAATTCAATATCAATCAGCTTCTATCTCATATCAATTATCAATTTCAAACATCAGTTTCATATCTTTATCAAACACAGACTATCTTTGAACCACTGCGCTTCGCACAGTAATTCAAAGAGGGGCAAAATGTAATACCCCAAAAATGGGCTATAAGTTCATTAACCTCCTACATCGACAAATCGAACAAAATCGACATCGAAGTCCTAACCTAAGGCACATCTGAACATCATCAAATCTAATTGATTATCTTAAATTCCGCATCAGGGAATATTCTTAGCAATATTCCTAATCATCATAATTATCTTTAATTTTATAATTATTTGGCAATAAATCACATTTATCCTAAAGTTTGATTAATTGAATATTTTCATATTTAATTAATTAGATTTAATATTTGCCACTTAATTGTGTAATTAAATTTAATTATATCTATTATTAATTGTATTATTTAATTTTGACAATAAATCTAATATCATATGAATAATTGATTAAATTCTTATTTAATTAATTAAAGCAAGTTGTCATTATTTAATAATATAATTTTTAATAAAAGTTTGATAAAATAGTTAATTAACCCATAAATTAATTATTTTATTTCAAAAATTAGTTAAGTTGAGCATAAATCACTTTATTATTAAATTAATTCATAAATAAAACATGCACAATCATAAAAGCAGACAACTATCAATTATCAATTAAAGCTAAACTCTGATTTGAGTTAAAACTTAGCTTTTGCATGTTTTTGTGACTTAATTATCTGTTATTATCAGATAACTCAAAAATCAAGCTGAGTTATTTGAGTGATTTATGGCTTTCTTCCATGCACCTCCAAAGCCCTGGATTTCTATAAATTAAAGGCTCAGCTCTTCACAAATTATCTCATATTTCTGCACAATCACGCTGGAGAATTGGAGGCTGAGGAATCAACTTGCAAATTCAAAGCTTTGTGAGATCAATTTCAATTGCATAGTTTTTATATCTTAGCATAGAATTTCATAGTTTTCATATCATTGTTAGAATCTTCATTGTTAGATCATTTAGCATTCATTTCATATTAGTTTTCAATAGCATTCATAGCATATCCGTTTATCATTCTTATTGCATAGAAAATATCAAAAATATAGATTAATTGCATTCAATTTCATATCCATCTTTTGCATTCAAATCCTTCATTTAGGTGTCATTTAGGTCACTGATCTCGATTACAATCTGAGAACATCAATCTCACACCTACTAGAAGGCAGTAAATCACTTGGTTAGATTAGATTTCAATTTTGCACGATTTTGATTATAGCTAACCTCTAATGTTTTACTGAAGTGTTGTGTCTACAGATCAGGTACAATTTTCACACACACATGAACATATGGTTAAATAAAAAATATTACTAAATTATAGATAAAAATGTGAAAGATGATTTTTTCATTTAGACTTTGATTTTTTTATTTGATATTCTATTTTCATGGATGGATAATTAAAAGAATAACATATAATATTATTTAAAAAGTGTAAAGAGTAGGGATATCTTTCATTTTGTGGCTTTTAATTCATCTTGTGATGGTAACAAGAATAGTTGTAGGTATTTTCATGATCAAAGGGGTGTTACAAAGTGTTGTAATATATTTGTATTGTTTTAAGTAAAAAATATGATTAAGGAATTTTATACATTTGTAAGCTCCTATTTCGAAGAGATGTTGGTTTCTTTTTCTAGAATTTTTTCCATTGACAACTTTTTCCATGGTAAAATTGTATATCTTTAAATTCTTATGTGATGTTCAATATACGTTCTTCATTATTTATGATTTTTTCTATTATAAACTTTTGTGTCTTACATTCTTGTGTGATGTTCAATTTTTTTTCATTGTTTATGATTTTTTCCATGTTAGTTTATCCAATATGAGTGTGATATTTTGTACCTGCTATCCATTGGAAAATTTTAACATGTGTATATTAGAGGGTTATTAAAGAAATAAAGGTGGATATCCATTATTGAAAATATACATGATGGATACAGAAGATAGAATAATTAGTGAGAAAGTGATGACATGAAAAAATGTAAATGTTTTAGAAAATTTTAGATGTCTACATTTTGCCCCTCTTTGTTAGTATAAAAAATAGAATAATTGTTAAATAATATTATATGTAATAGAAATAAATTATTGTGCATTTGTATCTTTACTTAAGACATGGTATATTTCTTATTGTACAAAAGTCTAATATATTTATTTACTAAATTTAGGTTTAAAGGAGACCTTGAAAGTTTTAGAAACTATCATTTGGCTCATGTAGTGTTCTAAAATACTTGTGTGTCTATGCTCTAATCTTTCACCCTTTCTTTAAAACTAGTGTTCCCACCCTTTCTTGAAAACTAGTGTTCCATCATGTCTTGGTGATTTATTGAAACTAAAAATTGAGTTGAAAGTTTATAGCTATTTTCTTAATTTACATACCAAACAACCTTAGCCACTATAAAAAGATGATATGAACCACAAAAAATGCATATTTCTATGATTTGAATTATTTCATTTTATAATATTGGATGTATTTTCTCAAGATCCAATTTTGAAGGAGTTGAGTTGATACTTTCTTAAGAAGAGAAAATAATAGCGTTAGGATTTTTCATATTAAACATTAGATACAAACCTAAAACTATCAGAGATTTAGAAAAAATGAGTTATTACTAAATACATACAAAATGACATATACACTATAGAACTTAATGGGTGATTGAATCATTCCTTCTAAAGATACAACCAAAATTATATTTATACCTTGCATGAGTGTGGTGTGTGGTGCATGTCATGGTGCTAGTGTTTTTGTTTCTTACATGAGAGAATTGGTGAACCTCTTGGTGAACAATTTATTTTTTTTATAAAAAATTATACTCTATGTGCTTCTCATTCTTGTGTACAATCATGAGTTTTTTGATGTGCAATAAGATACTTCTAGGGGATTTTTAAAAATATATATGGAATTTACAAAAAAGACTGTCTTATTAAACTATGAAAGCTTGTGTTATATAAAATGTTTTCATCTCAAATGTGTAAATGTATGCAATTGTAAATTCAAATAAGTACAAAGTGTGTGATTCACCACCTCAATTCAACCATATTTCTATGGATAAAAAGGTTGTAGACCAATGCAATTTTCCATACAATCTCTCCCACAAGGATTGCCAAAAGATACTAATGGCACTTGAATCATAATCAAATTTTAAATAAGCGTAGATAGCCTAACAATAATTAAACATGAAGGTAGAAGGATAATGATATACATCACTTTTTAGCCTAAGTAAGAAACTAAAATCAATATTTTTACTCAAATTTTTATAAAACTTAAGATATTTTCTATGTAGATTATATTAATTTTTTAATATTTTAATTAAAATAATAAATTATCCTATTTTACAAATATTTTTTAACAAGATATTTCTTATAATAACACTCAATTGCAGACAAGGTTGCCTCATGGAAGGCCAGGTGGTTATCTTTTGTGAGTAGAATTCTTCTTGTCAGATCAGTTCTCTCCTCCATCCCAAATTACATCATGTCAGTCCTCTTGGCCCCCAGGTCGGTTATGGATAAAATCAGGAAATATATCAAAGATTTCATCTGGAAAGGTAACATGGAAAACTCTTCTAAGATCCCCCTTGTGGCCTGGGATAAGATGGCCTATCCCAAAGACTGTGGGGGTGCAGGCCTCCATAGTTTATATGAAAGAAATATCAGTCTAGGAGCCAAATTATCTTGGAAATTATACAAAAATTCAACCTCCCTTTGGGCCAGAATCATCAGGATGAAGTATCTGAATTCAAATGACCCTACCCAGATTTTCACTATCAAGGATCCCCCCTCAGGCTCAGTAATATGGAACTTTGTTATTAAATGTCGTCAACTCATTCTTCCAAAACTATCTTGGATTGTAAATTCAGGGAATCAGGCAAATTTTTGGGAAGACTCTTGGAATGGTCTCCCTCCCATCTCTTCTTCTACAAGTTTTTCACCCTCAACTATTCAAGTTCTACAATCGAGATGGGGTTTTAAGGTGAAAGACTATATTTCCTTAACCCTATTAGGTGATGGTCTTAGATCAAAATGGAAAGACATTTCTCAGTTGGATCTCCCCAAGGATCAATTCGAGGCTCTTCAAGTTATTTTCCATCAGAGACCCCTTCATCTTAACCTCAGCCAGGACAAGCTTATCCAGTCAACTGCTCTAGATGGTAGGTACTCAGTCAAGTTAGGATATCTTCAATTAAATAAAAAGCTTTAGTCCCCCAACAAACACATCTTTGGATTCTACTGGCACACTGTGGTTTTGCCTAAGGCTGGGTCTTTCTTATGGATGGAAATTCTAAATCAAATCCTCACTGGCGACCATCTTGATAGATTAGGTATTACAACAAACTTCCAGTGTGTCATGTGTGATTCTCAATTAGAAGATCCTAATCATCTCCTAGTGTCATGTCCCTTTGCCCAAGGTATTTGGTATTGTATTCTAGATAAACTGGGTTGGTATGGCCCTCTGCTAGCAAGATTGGTAGACCTAATCTCTCAATGGCCTCTTCCTAAATCAGATTCTTTCTTTGCAAAAATTTGGAGAGTGGTTCCAGAACTGGTTACATGGTCCATTTGGTGGGAGAGGAATAAAAGAATTTTCAAAAAGGATAAGAGCTCAGTAGAGCAAGTATGTGGGGTGGTGGAAAAATCAATCTCAGAAATGATGAATGCATTCACTATGAGATCGAATTCTTTATCCTACCTTTTCACCTCTCAGGACTTGAAAATTATGAATTCATGGCCCCTCATTACCATCCCCTTTAATGGGGTCCTAATTGGCAAAACATCAAACAAGGAGAATAGGAAAGATGTCAAGTGGGATCCTCCAGATGAGCCCTTTATCAAACTCAATTTGTATGGTGCATCCATAGGTAATCCAAGTATTTTCAAAGCTGGATGTGCTCTTCAGAATTCAAAATCCAAAGTCATTCAAGAAGTGTGCTCGAGGATTCCATTTGGATCAAATAATATTTTTGAAGTTAGGGCTCTACTCATGGGAGTTCTTTTGGCAAAATCCTTAGGGATTAAGAAAATCCACATCGAGGGGGACTCCCAAATCATAATTTCAGCACTCATTAATAGGAAAGCCTCTAGTTGGGAGATACAATACATAATTAAAGAGGTTTGGGCTCTCCTTCCACTCTTTGATGAATACAAAATCTCCCATTGTTATAGGGAAGCAAATAGACTGGCTAACTGGTTGGCAAATAAAGGGGATGATTTGCAATCAAGGGATGTTCATTGGCAAAATGACTATCTTATCACATCCTTACTCAAATCACATGGCTCTACCTGGGTTGCTAAGGAGTTTCTTCCATGACAGACCTAAGTATCATGTCCCAATTATTAATAGGGGTGGCATGAACCCTTTTAGCTAAGGTGGAGGGATATCTTTTCGGTGGCTGGGCCAGCCTAAATTAAAATGCTCTAGTGCATGAGAGATTTATTTTCTAGGGACTTCTCACTCTTAGTGCCAGTACTCTTCATTCCTCTCAGCATGTGTGATCATTTATGGGAAATTGCACAAAATTCATGAAGTACAAATCGCATAGTCATGAAGTACAGATCGCATATCTTCTCACACAGCAAGCTTGTGTGGGTTGTCGTCATCCCTTTTGCCCTTGGATTTTTAAACAGGTCCCTATCTCGGTCATGTTCATTAAGTTTTCTTTTCACAGACTTGTCTGAGATCTCCTTCTTTCTTTGGACATTCGTAGGTAATGTCGAGCATGGAATATAGGGCTCTCAATCTCTGCATCAGTATGCCAATTCAAAAATGGGAATGTCCAATATTGGGGGACTATCTCCTTCATCATTTTTGGGTGGTCTTTAAGCCCATGCTAGTGGAAGTGGCTAATGCTATGTGGAAAATAATTGGTGACTATGTGTTGCTTCCTTCTTCATTCAGGTGCCTCTTCCATTCATAGGTCCTCTCAGTGTTTCTTTCAATTTTTTATGATTTGCTTCAAGATTATGTGCAGTTCATGAGTGTGATGTTGAAGCTTGTCAGAGAAGATTTTGCAACTTTAGAATGCATCCATAATGCAGTGACTGAGTACAGCCTCAGGGCCTCTCCTGCCTGGGTGGGTGGCATTTTCTCTCTGTCATGCTTGGATAAGGACGTGGAATACGTTAAACTATTTGATGCCTTCAATTTAGGCATTTCTTGTAAGGAAAAGGTGGGTTTTAGAGCTTCCATGGTGGCGCTGATGGATTTCATCCCTATCTCAGTTCGGGTGCATGCTCTCAACATCTTTGACTACATGATGGTGATTCTGGCTTATGTCCAGGATGAAGGGTTGGTGGGCTCATCTTCTCACTATCATATTGCTCTCGAGGATCCATTGATTTCTTCTGAGGCCACGGCCTTAGCTTCCCCCGCAAGCAAGTGCAGGTGCTCTTTCCATGCTTGGGGCTCCCAGTGATGTCTTGATTATCACAAATTTTGTGATTTTGTAATTTTGGGGTTTGTGATACTATGTGATATTTTTCCCCCCGGTGATAGACTATTCATCTCATCCTTCGAATGTATGCCAAATAGTTCCTGGCAATTTCGATCCTTTTTGTGGTATGGCACCACTTTGTATTTACTTGTATATATTTGGCTGAGAAGGGAGGTTTTCTTACTACTTCTTTCCTCTTGGAGCTCCACTGAAGTAGTTTTTTAATAAAAAATCAATGGCTTTGTCCATTTTTATCAAAAAAAAAAAAACACTTCATGTAGAAATAAAACTATTTTATAATTTCCTAAAATCTACATCATTAACATTGGTATCTAGAGAACATAGATTTTTTTATAAAGTTTTTTTTGCATATTTTAATTATTATTACTTTTTAACTTAGTATCAGCATTATTTTAGACATTAATTTATATAATGCATAACATTTTTTTGTTAATACATTTTTTTATTGAAACGAGGACATAAATTTAGGGGGTAGTCTTTATCTTTTGATATTTTTAATGTTATCTTCTATTTTTCATATGTAAATTGAACATAGGTATTTATGTTTTGTTGAAAAGGGTATGTTGATTAAAGAATATAAATAAATATTACAATTAAAAAAATTGTAAATTTTTTTTGTCATGACAATATTGTCTAATTGTAGAAAATATAGCTCAATCAAAAAATGTTATCCAACAAAAGATTAACATGTGAAATTGATTCCACTTAGGCACCTTCTAATGAAGGACCTATGAGCAAGGATTCTTTATTAGATTTTTTTTAGTGAAAATTCCTTCACTGGGCCATCTTTTAAAATAATTGATAAAAACAAAATTATCAAAAAGGATACACTCAATTGAAGATACCTTCTATTAGGATCTCTTCAAAAATATGTGAAATTCAATTAATTTCTTTAAAATTTTGATGTAGTGCCAAGGAGGGAGAATCCCCAAAGGAGATGCCCAACCTCGTAGCTAAGAGTAACATAGGGAAGCAAAACACAAATTTAGAGAGAGAATTTGTGATCCAATGTATTTATTTAGAGATCAAACAACATACATGTCAGGTTGTTAGGCCTTCCCAATTATGGCCATATACAATGAAATGAATCTCATATCCTAATTATGATCTACCAAAGTCTCAGATCGAGCTTCTTCAAACCAACAAAGCTTACTTATCAAGATACATCAAGTTATTACATATAGGCAATGCCTCTATAGGTTTTCCAAGAGACAATCACATTCCTCAAGAAGGAAATGTGTACAACAAATAGGTTCATCCCAAAAATGAATCGAAGATTTATGAAAGGAAACAACAAGATGCATGATCATAGAAAATGATCCATGAGAAACTCATGAACCGCATGCTATGATTGCAAAGGTAGATAGCCAAAGATCAGTGACTACACATCAAATCTCTAAATAGGTCCAAGCAAGAAATGAACACATTATCCATAGACAACAAATAAATCATATCTCAAACAACCACAAACAACAGGAGGTGCGATCATAGGAAGATGATCCCTGATAGGTCAAGAATAATAATTAATGATCACACACACTATCTTGAACTAGTGACGATCATACAAAATAATCTATCCAAATGGAAAAGAAGAAAAAAATAACAAAGAACTATTTTTGGTTGATTCAAGATTGCCATGAACCCAAGATGCTCTTGCATCAAACACTTAGGGATAATAAAAAAATAGATGCTACTGAATCAAATTTTTTGTGCAACCTAAGAAGAATCCAAATGATCCAAATCAGATTAAGAAATCCAAGTAGCATCATCAACTGATCTTTTCTTCCACTTAACCAAATACTATTGGAGATTTGCCAGCAGGCAATACTGACTATATGTTTGTCATTGATGACAACATATGGAAAGTAGTATGCGTGGAAGACTTATGTAGTAAGATTTCAATATACGTAGCATGGACATGATATCAACATGATATCATGGGCACAGAGCTTAACTGTTAGTACAGACATTTATACAACAACTTGTGTCAACAGTGTTATGTGTATGGTTGTCCATATAGTTATCATGGAACCTTGCGCTCTTGGATATATGTTGAAGACATGTTAGTGATGTTACATTCATGGACGCGGAGTCTAATGATCTGTAGAAGTGAAGTTATGTAGTCACTATTCAACAGTGACAATGTTCTATGTTTGTTCAGAAGAGCCAACAGAGATTATATTGGTTCTAGAGTTGCGCCTATCATTTGGGTATGTGCCCTTGGATTTAAGCTTAGAGAAGAGTTATTGATGTTTGGTTAAGAGTGCATAAAGTAATTTAGCTTGTGGAGAAAAATCCAGTTATTTTGGTAGAGCCGACAGTGTGTAGCGTGCATCTACAATTATCTTATTGGATAGGTCCCAGAATGTGTTGCGTGCTTAGTAGAGCCAATTGAATTATTATTGGAGTTTTTTATGGTTTCTCTAATATGATTTCAAGTTGGTTCTAATAGGCCGAATTGATTATATCATTTAGAGGAAAGATATTTATAGGCAGTCATTTGTGATTTCTTGAGTGTGGTTCATAGTTGATTAAGAAGTGTAGAGCAGAGTATGCGAAGTGTTGAGCCATCAGAAGAAGGTCTATGTGACGAAGTAAATTGTTGGTGCTATACATTGGAACTAATCTAGATAGAAGGTCTAAGCGCAGTTCACCAAGATCCAGATATAGTGTGTATCTGTTATTCAAAAGGTTGTAGCCTTCGCCCCTTTGAGCAGTGTACTCTCAGACAGTGTGTCCTCTCCCCTAACAGGGACTATTGCAAAAGACTCCTAATAGGGTCTGACCCTTGACTAGGTCTACTGTACTAAATATATTGTAAAGCAACTCCTAACAGGGTTAAGGACTTTCTAACAAGGATCATAATACACTAGTACAAAATATTAGTGGGTGTCAATTCCCATCAAGGTTTTTACCTATTTGGGTTTCCCCATAACCAAAATATTGGTTTTGTGTTAGAGTGTTCTTTCATTGTGTTTATGCTTTATGTTTAAGTATACTTAATTTGACAAAGAATTAAAACTAGTAGATATTTGATTCACCCCCCTCTCGGTTATCTCTTGGGACTATTCCTAACAATTGGTATCAAATCCAAGTGTCTCAGAGAGAAATTTTAATAGCTTGAGGTTGATCAGATGGCATACTTCAAAAAAGAAAGTACTAAGTTTGATGGAGAGAATTATCTTGATTGGAAGAACAAGATGGTGACTCATCTACAGTGCATTGCTTTTGAAGTTTTTAATGTAACTATCAAAGCAGTCAAGATCCCTACTTTAGAAGACCTTGCAAAGGATGATGCTACTAATAAGAAAAAGGAATTATTTCATTAGAATGAAATAGCCAAAGAATCTCTTATCAACGCCCTATCTAATAGTGAGTTTTCAGAAATAAAGAAGGTAGATACAACCCACAAAATATGGAAGTACCTAGAAGACATATTTGAAGGAGACAAACAAGAAAAGGATGCATGCAAAAAGACATGGAAGAAAAGATAAAATGCATTAGAGATGCTTCCTAAAGAAAACATCAGAGATTACAATCAAAGGATCAATGAAGTAGTTGTTGGGATCAAGAACAATGGTGGAGAAATCTCAGAAGAAGACATCATGGACAAATTGATGACTACTCTCACTCTTGAATATGAAAACAAGATCAACATCCTTGATGAGACCATGGAGCTTAAATCAAATTTCAAGAGAGAAACCTTGATCAAAAAAATCTCAGCCTTTGAGATTTCAAGATTGAAGACATAACCTAAAAGTGAGACAGCCTTCAAAGCAATAGTTCATGGTAAGAAATCTGCAAACACTTTGGTAATTTTGATGATGATGAAGAAAAAACATTAGATGATTTCATTGCTATGATTTCCAAGAGAGAAAAGAAAGGAAAAGGAAAGTATGAAGGTCGTTTTTCATTTAAATGCTTTTCATGTAATAAGATTGGTCACTTTGCATCTAAATGTCCCTTAAGAGCTAGAAAGTTCAAAAATGACTACAAGCCTAAATTCTCTAAGGAATGTTATTATGCTGAAGATGGAGTTTGAGATGATGATTCAGATGAAGAAGAAATAGGATTCATTTCTATCATAGAGAAAATAAACAATAAGACAGATCATGAAGAGAAGAAAGAGAATCAAGAGCTAGCATTGATTTCACAAGCTGACATAAGGACTAACTGGATTATAGATAGTGGCTGTTCACATCACATGATAGGTGATAAAGGTAGGTTTGTTCATCTAGACAAATACAATGGTGGCATGGTTAGATTTAGAGATAACACTCCTAAACCCATAGTTGGTAGAGGAGCCATCACCTTGGATGGAAAGAATAGTACCGATGATGTTCTCTATGTAGATGGTTTGAAACATAACCTTCTTAGTGTTGGACAATTACTTGGAAAAGGTTATCAGTTGGAGTTCAAAGATGACAAATGCATCATTAACAACAAGGATGGTGTTATGACTACATCAGGCTCAAAGACTAAAGGTAATGTTTTCCAACTCAATTTAGAAGCAAGTTTCTTTTTTGCTAAAGTTGATGATAGTTGGTTGTGGCATAAAAGATTATGTCATATCAATTTTGATAACATAGTAAAGATAAGCAATGTAAAGGCAATAAGAGATCTACCTAGCATAGAAAAGCCAATTGATACTATATGCAGGGAATGTGTGATGGGAAAGCATGTGAGAAATTAATTCAGGAGCAAGCACAATTTAGTAGAGAACAAGTTGGATCTAATTCATACAGACCTATGTGGTCCAACTCAAACAAGATCATACTATGGTGAAAGGTATTTCATTTTGTTTGTTGATGATTATACTAGGATGACGTGGGTTGAATTCTTGAAAGATAAGTCAGAAGCATTTGAGAAGTTCAAAATATTCAAAGCTAAGGTTGAGAATGAATCTGGACTAAACATAAAATGTTTGAGATCAGATAGAGGAGGAGAATTCACCTCTGACAGATTCTATGAGTACTATGAAGAACATGGCATAAAGAGATAGTTAAGTGTACCTAGAACCCCTCAAAAAAATGGAATTGCAAAGAGAAGGAATAGGATCATCCTTGATATAGCGCGCACCATCATGATTGAAGGAAAAGTTGCACACACCTATTGGAGAGATGCGGTCAATACAACAGTCTACACCATCAATAGAATTCAATTAAGGCATGGTGCTGAAAAAACACCATATGAGATATGGTTTGGTAATGTTCCCATAGTAAAATACTTCAGAATCTTTGGATGCAAGTGCTACATCAAGAGGGATGAAGCAATAGGAAACTTTGATGCAAGAAGTGATGAAGGTATTTTTCTTGGCTACTCTACTAAAAGTAAAGCTTATAAATGTTTCAATTTAAGATTGAAAAATATCATTGAAAGTGCTCATGTTAAGATTGATGAAAAGTTTATGGTTCAAGAAATATATCATGATTACTCACCCATGATTGAAGAAGAACCCAAACCCTCCACTAGTGAGACAATTATTGAAGAAATGTTTGACAATATTGATGTATTATTCAATGACCCTGAGACAAGTGAAGAAGATACTCCTAAGCCTGATGAGTCAACATCACCTAAGGTTCCAAAGTTTACATCTAGAAACCATTCCAAGAAAGACATCATTGGTGATCAGAGCGGAAAAGTCTTAACAAGATCACAAGAAAAGAACTCAGCCAGTAGTGAAGCGGTATGTTTACTATCTCACATTGAACCTTTAAGTGTTGAAGATGCTTGTAATGATTTAGATTGGCATGATGCTATGAAAGAAGAACTTGATTAGATTATTAAGAATGACACTTGGGAATTGGTCCCAAGACCTAGTGATAAGAATGTGATTGGAACAAAGTGGATATTTAGAAACAAGATGAATGAAGATGGTACAGTAGTAAGAAATAAAGAAAGGTTAGTATGTAAGGGATATGCGCAAAGAGAAGGCATTGATTATTCAGACACATTTGCACCTGTGAGCAGATTAGAAGCTATTAAGTTGTTTCTAGCTTATGCTATAGTCAAAAACTTCAAAGTTTATCAGATGGATGTCAAATCAGCATTCTTGAATGGAGATTTGAAAGAAGTATACATTAAGCAGCTAGAAGGATTCACCTTATCAAAAAGACCTGATATGGTATGTAGATTTAAGAAGGCCCTCTATGGACTCAAGCAAGACCCTAGAGCATGGTATGAGAGACTAGATGGATATCTAACAAAAATTGGATTCAAGAAAGGAGCAACAGACTATAATCTATTCATAAGAGAGACATCTGAAGGTTTACTACTTGTAGTTATATTTGTTGATGACATTATCTTTGGACGTAATGCCAAACTCAGTGCTGAGTTTACTAAGGAGATGCAAAATGAATTTGAGATGAGTATGATTGGACCTATCAAATACTTTTTGGGATTGA
Source organism: Chamaecyparis obtusa (assembly GCA_027943335.1). Classification (NCBI taxonomy): domain Eukaryota; kingdom Viridiplantae; phylum Streptophyta; class Pinopsida; order Cupressales; family Cupressaceae; genus Chamaecyparis; species Chamaecyparis obtusa. The sequence goes on along the minus strand of BSBK01005648.1, from coordinate 842,381 downwards.
ATGTACAACAGACAGAGAAAGGTATTTTCATTAATCAGTCCATGTATGTGAAAAAAATATTAAAGAAATTCAAGATGGATGATTGCAAGCCAGTAGGGACTCCTATGATAACTGGATGCAAGCTTACAAAAGAAGATGACTCACTAGCAGTAGATATAACTTTGTATAAGTCTATGATTAGAAAACTTATTTATCTTACTCAGACTAGACCTGATATTTCCAATGCACTTGGCATAGTTGGAAGATTTGCAGTAGAGCCTAAACAAAGTCACCTCATGGTAGTAAAAAGGATATTCAAATATTTGCAAGGCACTATAGACTATGGTCTATGGTATCCTAATTTAGAAAATGTTGAGCTTCATGTGTACACTGATGCAGATTGGGCAGGATGCATTGATGATAGAAAGAGTACATCAGGTGGAGCAGTGTTTCTTGGTGATAGACTTTTCACTTGGACAAGAAAGAAACATAATTGTATTTCTTAGTCAACAATAGAAGAAAAGTATGTTGCAACAGCCTTAAATTATTCTACAATTATTTAGATCAAGCAGATGATAAAGGATTTTGGAATTTAGATTGATTATCCTATTGTTATTCATTGTGATAACACTAGCACTATAAATATGTCAAAGAACGCTGTGATGCATGCAAAGACAAAGCACATTGAGATCAAGTATCACTTCCTAAGAGAGAAAGTAGTAGGGAAAGAAGTCAAGCTGGACTATGTGAGTACCAAAGATCAGTTGGCAGACATATTCACAAAGCCCTTGCCAAAGGATACTTTTGAGTATCTCAGGGAGAAGTTGGGAGTAATTCCCTTCCCTAATTCTGCTTAGAAGAAGGAAAAGCATCAATCTCCAGGGACTAATGGATGGTTGACTACTCTACTTCTAGAGTAGTACCAGTGCTTAAACTAATTGGCATCCTTTTCCATTGATGTGAAAGGGGGAGTAATATATAGTCATGAAAAATAGAAGTATAAAGGAGTAATATACTAAGGGGGAGTAGTACTCAGTTATGATAGCCGCTCAGTTGAGGAAATGGAGAATGTTGAAAAATATTGCAGCAGATGGAGGACTCATCTTTGGGGGAGTTTTGAAGAGGAAATGGAGAATGTTATAAAAGAAATTTTCATTTGGATTGGTGCAGTTTTTCATTCAATATGTTTCCATAAATGCCAAAGGGGGAGATTGTTGGAGATTTTCTAGTAGGCTAGTACTGACTGTATGTTTGTCATTGATGACAACATATGGAAAGTAGCATGCGTGGAAGACTTATGTAGTAAGATTTTAGTATATGTAGCATGGAAATGATATCAGCATGATATCATGGGTGAAAAGGTTAAATATTTGTACAGATAGTTATACAATAGCTTGTGTCAGTAGTGTTCCTGACAGAGTAATAGGCAGTGTTTTGTGTATGGTTGTCTGTATAGTTATCATGGAGCCTTGCATGCTTGGATATATGTTGAAGACATTTTAGTGATGTTACATTCATGGACGCGGAGTCTAATGATCTGTAGAAGTGAAGTTATGCAGTCGCTATTCAATAGTAGCAGTGTTTTGTGTTTGTTCAGAAGAGTCGACAGAGATTATATTGGTTCTGGAGTTGCACCTATCATTCGGGTATTCACCCTTGGATTTAAGCTTAGAAAAGAGTTAGTAATGTTTGGTTAAGAGTGCATAAAGTAATTCATCTTGCGGAGAAAGATCCAGTTGTTTTGGTAGAGTTAACAGTGTGTAGAGTGCATCTACAATTATCTTATTGGACAGGTCCCAGAATGTGTTGCGTGCTTAGTAGAGCCAACTGAATTGTTATTGGAGTTTTTTATGGTTTCTCTAATCTGATTTCAAGGTGGTTCTAATAGGCCAAATTGATTATATCATTTAGAGGAAATATATTTATAGGTAGTCATTTGTGATTTCTTGAGTGTGGTTCATAGTTGATTAAGAAGTGCAGAGCAGAGTATGTGAAGTGTTGAGCCATCAGAAGAAGGTCTATATGACCAAGTAAAGTGTTGGTGCTATACATTGGAACTGACCCAAATAGCAGGTCTAAGTGCATTTCACCAAGATCCAAATATAGTGTGTATCTATTATTTAGAAGGTTGTAGCCTTCACCACTATGAGCAGTGTGCTCTCAGATAGTGTGTCCTCTCCCCTAACAAGGTCCGATCCTTGACCAGGTCTACTATACTAAATATATTGTAAAGCAGCTCCTAACAGGGTTAAGGATCTTCTAACAAGGATCATAATACACTAGTGCAGAATATTAGTGGGTGTCAATTCCCACCGGGGTTTTTACCTATTTGGGTTTCCCCGTAGCCAAAATATTGGTGTTGTGTTCAAGTGTTCTTTCATTGTGTTTATGCTTTATGTTTAAGTATACTTAATTGGACAAAGAATTGAAACTAGTAGATAATTGATTCACCCCCCCCCCCCCTCTCTCAGTTATCTCTTGGGACTATTCCTAACAAATACTCCATGCAATCCTTTTCCCTTGTGCTCCTCCCAATCTTGCTATCCAAGACCTTCTCAAATTTCTATGTTTTCTTCTTAGGATATTCCTGTTTCATGTTTGTCTCATCATATGACTCATAAAACTCATATAAATCTACAATGTTGAATATAGGTGATATATCCATGTCAACGAGTAACTCAACCTCAAAAGCATTACCACTATCAAATTTCTTCAATATCTTAAAAGGCTCAGGCTTCTTCATCTTTAGCTTACTGTAGGTTCTTGTAGGAAATATTCCCTTCTTCAAATGAATCATAACTTCATCACTAACCTTAAAATTCTTATGTCTCCTATATTGGTTGGTTGCATCCTTATATTTCTAATTAATATGTTCCAAATTATACTTCACCTCATCATGCAAAGTCTTCCTGAATTCAACATATCCCTCTGCTTTAGCACTTCTCTTCTCCTCTAGGCCAAGATCTTTAAAATTTGATATTCCTTTAGGATGCATGCTAGTAATAATTTCAAAGGGTGTTTACTTGTACTTCAGTTCACTTAATTGTTATATGAAAACTCTTCTTGTTCCAAAACCAAATCCCAATTACCAGGTTTATCTAAAACAAGATATCTTAAAAAATTACCCAAACTCCTATTCACAACTTTTGTTTGTCCATCAGTTTATGGATGAAATGTAGAATTTAACTTTAAATTTGTACCCATCTTCTTCCAAAGTGTCTTCCAAAAGTATCCCACAAACTTACTATCTTGGTCAAAAATAATAGTCTTAGGCAACCCATGCAATCTCACAACCTCTCTAAATAATAGATCATTTATATGAACAACATCTAATTTTTTCTTACAAGGAATGAAATGTAACATCTTTTAAATTATGTCTACCACAAAAAATATAGAATCATTACCTCTTTGTGTCTTTGGTAAGCTAAGGACAAAATCCATGCTAATGTCTTGCCAAGGCATACTAGGAATAGGTAAAGGTACATATATAACCCTGTATTCTAACTTACTCCCTTAGCAACTTAATAAATTTTGCAACTTCTAACAAATTTTTGAGCATCCTTATACAAATGAGGCCAAAATTATTTCTCCTTAATCAAACTCACTATTTTATCAATGCCAAAATTTCTTGCAAGTCCTCCACTATGTGTCTCCTTGATTAGATTTTCCCTCACTAATCCTCTCATTATAAATAATCAAATGCATTTGAACAACATACCTTCTTGAATGAAGTAATCAACCCACTTACTCTGATTATCAGTGATTGATTCCTTACATGCTTTCCAAGGTTCTAAAAAATCAGGGTCAGTTTCATACAAAATTTTCAAATCATCAAAACCAAGTACCTCAACTCTCATCCATGTCAATAAACTTCTTCTTCTTCTCAATGCATCTGCAACCTTATTTGATAATCCATTTGTACACTTAGACACAAAAGTAAAACTCTGCAAGTATTCAACCACCTTCATATGTCTTTGATTCAACTTATTTTGACTACCAAAATAATGCAATGCTTTATGATCAGTGTACAACACAAATTACTTAGGCATCAAATAATGTCTCCATTTCTTCAAAGCTTGAACAATAGCATTAAATTCACAATCATAGTGTAGAAACCTAAAAACTCTTTTCTAAATACAAATATTTTATTTTGCAAAAACCTCTGATGACATTATCATTTATTAATTAATTAATTAGTTTTAATGTCATTATCCTCTCCTATTTTAATTAAAGATATTTAATTAAATAATCCATCCCAAAACCATTTAAATCAAATTTAAATGATTTTCCCCCTATTTATTAAATCACTATTTAATAAATAATGTCACAATCCTTAAATAAATTAAATATTTATTTAAAGCCTAAAACCTTAGAATCTTCTAGAGAACCATAAACCCTTCTACCCTTTCCTAAAATCTTCCTAAACTTTATTAGTGGGTGATTCCTAACCCTCTTAGTCTAACCCACCCTCCTTTGACTTTTGGTCAAACCCCCTCATTAATGAGCCTTATAGACTCATTAATGGCTTCTTGCACCCTCATTAAGGCTCTACAACCTCATAATGAAGCCCATGTCTCCTCTTTCACCTTGGTTCCCTAGGCACTCTTTCCTATGGTTTCTTGCACATGTATGAGCAACCCTTAACCCTCATCCATCCAACCTTACCTCAAACTCTACCCCTAACCCTGACTCTGACCCTAACTCCCATTCCTAACCCAAGCCCTTCCTAAAATCCTATAAATACTCTCATTTCCAAGAGAAAAATACCAATTCACATAATCATATTAAGTAATGTTATCATGTTAATTTTCTTCTAGATCATATTAGCTTAAATCCTAATTGTTAGATTTAGTTCAATTCTAAGATTTTTAACTCACATCTTAGCTTAGCATTAATGGATTAACCTAGTTTATTTCATTTTTTTGCATATAATTTCATCACATCACACTCATATTTGGGCTTAAAATCAATCTATCATAATCATTCTTAGCTTAATCTGCATTTTAGCTTCATTAGGCTCCTTGGGGCTCTAGGGGCAAATCAGGTGATCGATACCTAATTTTGTGCCACTATGGGGTTTTCATGGTCCCTATTTGATCCTAAACATTCATAATATGCATTAGGGACATTCTCCAAGTGTTTCAAGAGCACACCCACATCCCTAAATCAAGAACAAATCAAATGGTGATAGGGTGCTCTCGTTTAAGCTCTATCTGAGTGTCTTTGCGAATTGTTTTTACTATATGATAGGAATATGATGTTAGGATAATTTTTTAATGTCTACTCTTGTTAAGAATAGGTTAGGTTTTCACTGATCACATTTTGGCATTCCCGATGGGACTCCACCAACCTTCAAAATTGTAATTTTTAGCATTTTAAAGCCAAAAACTCACCTTTTTTTGACAAATCTCATCTTGTTCTAGGTGGATTATTTTATAAGTAAACTAACTAGATTTTTTTTCACATATGATTACATATGTATACTCATACCAGAGGTTCCCATTACTCATATGGGACCTCTGCATGTAATTTAAGCCTATTTTAGGCCTTCTGACCATGTTTACTCGTACCAAGAGTCAAGGTGACTCATATGAGTCCTCATCCTAACTCATATGATTAAAATCCCCAAAATACCCTACCCTTTTTACTTTTATAGGAAATAGGGAGCATGTTTAAAGCCTTAAACATGGGTCTAGTTGGTTTTTAGGGTTCATTGGGCCCTCCTGGTGCCTCTGGACTGCAAATTTTTAGTTTTTAAATCCATGTTTTGAAATTACTCATTGGGAGAAATAATATCACTAAAACACTAAATCCTTAAGGCCCATCAACTATTTTGAATGTTTAGGAACCAAAAACACTTCATTCTTGGGCTTAAAATGAACTCTACTTCACTCTCGAATGCTTAGAAATCAAGAAATTTGTGTATCTTTCCTAAATGAATAAAAAATAATCCTAATAAATCCTAAATAAACCAAAATCACTTATGATGTTTCATTTTTGATAAAAATAACTTCATCCGTTCAAAATCTAATTAATTTAGGGTTTTTCATGCAAACTAGGAACACTTCAAAATTTTAGGGCTTAAAAGGGACTAAAAAATTGGCATCTCATTCCTAATTGGTTCCTAATATATCCTAATCCATCATATATGTTCCTAAATCAATATTGATGCATTTTTCTTAGCTAAAATGAACTTCATTTGCAATATCCTAAGTATTTTCAAAGTTTCATGCAATCTAGGAACAAAACCATATCTCATTCGTAATCAATTCCTAATCAATCCTAAACCATCCTAAATGTTCCTAAATCAATCCTAATGCATTTTTATTGGTTAAAAAAAACTTATTTTTGCAAAATATTGAATGTTTTCAAAGTTTCATGCATAAAGTACTCTAGGAACACTTCTTTTTGGTTCTAAAACTAAATTCTAAAAGCATAAAATCTTGAATGAATCTAAAGAAGTGAACCAAAGTCCAAATCAAAAGAGTCATTTTCTTTGAGTCCAAAATCAAACACAATATTGAATTCCCTAATTGAAAGCAAAGTATTTTCATTTCATCTCAAAAGTTCAAATTGGGATCCTAAGAGACAAACACAATCTTGAATGAAAAAAAGTAAAACTCACAACATTTCTTTCAAAAAAGCTTTCTTGTTTTCAAAGGAATGAATATATCAAAATCATAAACACATGTGTTTTTTGCAAAGTCTTCATTTCAATTCACTAAATCAATTTGGGAAAGAACTCTTCATGGTGTCCTTTCTAGGAGTCTTCAATTCTGTAAATCCTTGTTAGCATAAGTGACGTAAAACAAATTGAACTTGGACGAGTTCATTTGTTTTACTTCTAGAGAGGCATGTCAAGAGAGAAAAGCGCTTCCTCTTTGGAGAATGACCTCAAATCGGTACTTCCTCAGCTGGTATAGAAATAAAGCATTAAGAAAACTCTCACTTCATCCCCTCAAGCTCAGGTGATGTGTGTTGATGGTAGCCCAAGGTAGGTGAATATCCCTACTATCTTGACATGGTCAACTAGGCTCTTAAGTGAGTCATGCGTGTACAAACTGATTGGGAGGACACCACGGACCAAATTAAACACTTGTTAAATCAAAGGCTTCTTGATCTACCCCTGAAGGTATCAAAATTTGTGTGCAAGGATCAATCCAAGTGGTTTCACAGATCACCTTAAGATTACTCACCATCTATATTCCTTTTTGGGATATCAAGCTATGGGCAAAGATTTTGATACTAGCTTGTCTTCTAGGTAGTTCTTGATTGATGTGTTTTTCAAAGTTTCAGACTCAGTGCAAAACATTTGTTGAAACATACACAAACAAAGGGTTCTACACCCAAATCCTTTTTCCATGTCATTCCAATCTTCCAAAATATATAAGTCATCCAAACCTTCAGAATCCTATTATCCTAGTCTCCTAATCATGGTTTTTCGATCATCCCGCATCTTCCCCATCCAATCTTGTCCTCCTTTCATCCTATCCTAGGTTAGCAGAGTCATCTTGGTCATCCCCCATCCCTTTTCTATCTTCCTCTAGATTCAATCTTTCCTCCTATCTTGAGACAAATCCAATCCCAGTTTGATCTTCTCAGTCATCCTAATCCTAATCATAATCCTCATCTTGTCAATCTTCCAATCCATCTTCATCCTTCATCCCTATCCAACTCATCCACAATTCAACATGTCTCAAAACTATTATGATGAGTTTGGTTATTACGTCTCTTCTCTTATTCCATCATATCTCAATGATGATGAAGGTCTTGTTGATCATGATGAGCACTTTGAAAAATTTAGAAGGCTTGCTCCAAACATCCTCCAAAATCCAATCATTCCTCTATCCTATCCCAATGATGATGAAATTCTTGTTGATAATGATGAGTATATTGAAAACCTTAGAAATATTTCTCCAAACATCCCCCATGATCCAATCACTTCTCCAAACTATCCTATCATGCCTTCATACATATCCACTAGTTCTTCTTATCCTACCTTTGACAATGGAAATCCATTATCCTATTCATCCACACCTTCTTCTTATATTGATCCTACATATCCTCTATATGCATCCTTCATACCTCCATCTCCTTCTATGGTCGTATCCCAAACACCATCTTTTCACAATAACACTACTAGCTACATCCCTTATCCAAATCCCCCATTGTATCTTTATCCTCCAAACCATTTTCAAATCCAAAATCCTAGTCTTCCAATCCATTATCCTAATCCCCTATCCTATCTTGATCCTCCATCCACTATATCCTATCTCAATCCAACATCTTCCATTCTTACCTACATTTCCACAAATCCCCTTCCGCGAGAAGAATGCATTCCTCAATCCATCACCCCTACCTCATAAGTTATTCAATCTAGTTCTCAAGATTCCTCTATGCCTACCTATGTGAACTATCTAGTCATGCCATCCTCCAAATCCTTTTCTACACCATCATCCCCTCAAGAAAGTTCACAATCTTCCACCCCACTTTTGTGTGAGGACTATCCTAGCTCTCCATTTTCTACACATTCTAATACTTCACCATTAGGAAAGTCTCCAAGGAATTTCACAAGGAAGCCAACAAAAAATATATCTCCTAAAGTTGACGAGTCATGCCATCTTATTCCTTCATGTGAAGCCATCATTGATGAGGTCCATCAACCTCCCCCATATTTTATCCTTCTTCCATATATCCCAGTTATTGATCCTCTTCCATCTCCTAGCATCATTGAGTCCCTTCCATCTATTGACTCCATCCAATCTCAATCCACATCTCCTCCTCCTAGAATTATCCAAAGCATAGACAATGGGCCTCATGAGTTCACCCTTCTTCTAGCCATCACAATTGCAAAATCTTCCATTCTTCCATAAACTCCATCTAAAGATTCTATTCATACATCCCCCATCACCCTATCCACACCAATCCAATCTAGTCCAGATCTTGTCCAAAAGCATGTTGAAATATCCATCGAACTAAATCAAGATCCTATCCCTCAACTTCCTCTATTGCATGTTCTATTTCTTTCATCACCTCCGATCCAAGATCCTATCATCCCATCCTCTCCACTTGATGATCCTCCAATCCAAACTATCCCACCTCCATCAATCTATCCCCTTGGTCTACTTACATTTGTCAATGGCATCCCACTTGAAGTAGAAGCAATAAGTTCTATATCTTCCACCACATAACCTAATACTGGATGCTTATCTTATTCCCCAAGTCAGAAGTATCCTTTCTTGGATAAAATGCTTAAGAAATGGAATTATCAAGGTAAAGGAGTGGATTCCCATGAACAAGGAAATCTAGAGCCCATATAGGATAAAAAAACATCAAAAATCATATGGTATTGGTCACACATCTGAAGACACTTCCTCTAGAAATGTTGGTACAAGTAAAGCCAAATTCAAGAACCCTTCCAAACCCACCATCACATCTCCCCATCATCCCTCCAAATCATACAACTCTATTCCTCCTCCTCCATCATTGCAACCTAGGACAACCTATCACATTCCTCCTTCATCCTCCAAATCCATTTTGGGTCCCGATGTCCCAAAATCTACCAACACATATCCTTCACATAACAAATATATTTTGGGTCCCTACATCCCAAAGTATCATCCTCCATCTTATCCTACTCAATCCTTCATCCAAAATCCAAACATCCCTAGTCAGGATCAACAAAGGCACATCCCCACATCTCCTATCTTCCAATCTCCTTCCATCTCTCCATTGATATCTCATCTATCCCGCACATCTCTTCTTATTCCTTCCAATGCTCCTCGCAATTTGGATTCCAACTCAAAAATGCATAAAGGGAAATATCCACAAAGATCCAAAGATTTCCATGTCCACTCTAAAAGACATGCTCAAGCAAAGAAAAATCCAATCAAGAAATCCAATGTATCTCAATGGCCACAAAGGCCCATCAAAGAAAAATAAAAATTCGCTACATCCCAATGGCCACAAAGGCCCACCAAAGAAAAAGAAAAAATTATGTGGATCCCAAAGCAAAAAGATATAATGCATCTAAAATAAATATCCACAATGTCATCTAAAGTTGCTAATCCACCAGCTACTCAGTATTCTCCTCCATCTTCTAAATCTATTTCGGGTCCCTATGTGCCAAAATCTCCTAGAAAAAATCCTCTATCATATCCACCTCTACATTCTGCATCTCATCCACTTCATCCACCTTCCTCACAACATGTGCCAATGTTGGTTCTGACAACATCTCCCTATCATGATCACTTTCCATCATTCCATCCAAACACTTTCTACCACCATACCTACCATCTACCCCATCCCATCCATGAATTTGCATAATCCCCCCATCCTAATAAGGATGTACCAACATCCAGATAAATCAGAAAGTCAGCAAAAGATCAGCAAAAAGTCAGTAGAAAATCAGAAAAATCCATAAAAATCCATAAAAATTGGAAAAATCAAGAAAAATATCAAAAAGGAAAAGAAAAGAGAAAAACATTCGTTCAATGGTGAAAACTTGGAAATTCAAGTGCCTTGGACAAGTACCATGATGAAAACATAGCAAAAAGGCATCATGCATAATCCCCTTAGTTCCTCTCTGTAATTGGGGGCAATTCCCTTCTATCACATCTTATCCAACATCTCCTCCATCCCTTTTGTCTCTCACCTCCTTCATCCTCCTTTGGATCTTGATAACAAAAAAGAGACCACCAGGTATAAATTCTTTTGGTCACCTTTTAGCATCCATCTTCCTATCACATCTTTCAGCTACCTATCCTCTATCTAATGACTATCCTAACTTCCATATACCTTCCTCATCTACCTATCATCTTATCTCCCATCCTATCATTCCCCCTGCCAAATGCCTTTGAATGCATGAACTATCCTAAGCAGAGGAATCGTATTCCTTCATGACAAATTCCTTGGAGATTTTATCCAAATCCTTTCTTCCATCCAAGTCCAAATCTTCCTCCAATCCTCCCATCCAAAACCTTGAATCCTCTATCCAAATCCTCAAGCATTCCTCTATCCAATCCCTCAACAGTTCCTCTATCCCCAATCCTCAATAGTTCCTCCAGCATTCAATCCTCAAAATTCCTTTATCCAAATCCTTAGCATTCCTCCATCCAAATCCCTCAGCATTCTTCTATCCACATCTATCATCATTCATCTATCCAAATCCCTCAGCGGTTCCTCTAAAATTCATCCCTCAACATTCCTCAATCCAAATCCCTTAGCAATCCTCTATCCAAATCCCCAAGCATTTCCTCCATCATTATACCCCAGCATTCCCCCTATCCAAATCCCTTAGTGTTTCCTCCATCTTTCCCTCACTTGGTATCTTCCCTTGTCATTAGTATCTAGCTATAGGCTATCCCCATGCAATCCAATTCCATTCATCCATATCCAACTATTCCTAGCAACCTTCCAACATCTGCAAATCATATCCATATCCTCTAGCTATCCAATAGTCTAGCATCAAGCCAAGCTATCTAATCACATCCTTAGTCTTGTTCCTAGTCTTGTAGAAAGCCTTGATCTCAATCCAATCATCATCATTGGGATGCTTCCTTCCCAAATCCCTATCATTTTAGAATACATCATCCATCATCAAGCCTATCCACCATCAGTCTATCTTGGCTTTCCAACCCAACTAGGGTTTCATCTTGCATATCTTTGCAACATCATCTTCATCCCCAGATCCCCTGTACATCCTATCTTGAGTCTTGTACCCTAGCATCCGTCGTGTCTCCACCTAAGCTCATTTTTACATATGTTTCTTTAGGTCTCATCCTCTACATTAGTTAGCCCTTGAGTCATCATGACCTATTCAGCTCAGCACTTCGGCAATCATCCCTTGGTCCTTTTTTGAGGTTCAAGTGTCTTGCCTATCTCTTGTCATAGGAATATTTATCTAGTTATCACCATCTGCTTTGTGTCATATCCTTTGATTTTCTTAATCCTTATCCTAAATCAAAATCATCCCAGCACTACCCTTTGACTATGCATTTTCTAGGGCATCTTTTACTTTCCTTTGTAAGCCTCATCATCTTGAGCAAGAGATTGGAGTAAATTGGAAAGAATCTTGTCTTTCGAAGATCAACAATCCATCTTACATTGAAAAATCCAATCCTATTTGATCCTACATCAAGAAGCAACAACTCATTCCCGACACTTAGTAATCCTCCATCAATCCTCATCCTACCTATGGAAAAAGGTTTTGTGAGATACTTGTTATTTCAATGGTTCCTTTGGATCTCTTCTTATCTTTTGAGCTCCTTTGTACACATCTCCAAATCCTTTGTACATATCATCATGTCCTATTATACATATCCTCGTTAGTCCTGCAATAGCTTTGATCAGACAACCTTATGCCATCCAGCCTTGTACTTCCACAACATCTTTTGTCGACTATCCTTGATCTCTTGATTATCCTTGATTCATCATTTGCCAACAACAACACACATTCTCCTGATCAATGGGTCCTTGAGGATGTATCCTTCCTCCTATTTGACCTAATCCTCCATCATCAATCAAACTAGGTCCATGACAATGTATCCTTCGCCATGTTCAAACCTAATCTACTGCCATCAATCAACCATCAATCTCTCTCCTTGGAAAAGGGTGTCTTTCAGAGTTATCATTTTGATCTTGGATTTTGTCCTTTGGATCTTGTCTATCTTTTACAGCTTCTTGTTGTTCTCTACTCAAAGTCACCACAATCCTTTACATCATGGTGTGTTGTGAATGAGAAAAATATGGGGCAAGATCTTTTGATCTTTTGCTTCTACATGTGGGTCAGTCATCTGTTTGTGGTTTCTCCAGCATCATTTCCACCATGCCTCCTTCGGGTTTCATGTGTGATACTGGGGAAACCCTTTGCATGCTTTTTTTTTGTGTCAGTCCTATGCAACACTGGTGACATGGCCTTGAGTTCCCAGTAACCTTGGCAGGTCTCTAGCATTGATATAGAAAACTAGGTTGTTCTCTCAAAATATCCAACACAAGGAGCTCCACAAATCCCCCATCCTACATCATATAGATTACATCTTGCATCTTTCATTATTCATATAGCTTCATCATGTATCCTATATTTCACATCATCTTCCATTCATGCATATTTTCTCTTGGAAGGACATATGTTTATCCCCCTTCCCATCTTCCTTCATCCTTTCCCTTCCCTTCTATGTTCTTTTAAATAAAATTCCACAACATTTCCTCTTTGCATTATTTTCTCGAGGGGGCACAACCCCTTATCTTCTATTCTAGCCTAGGGCATCTTATTTTTTTTTATCTTTGATGCCATGCCACTTGTGGCATCACATCAAAGAGGGGAAAAATGTAGACACCTAAAAACCCTTTGCTAAATAAAAATATTTTATTTTACAAAAACCCCTGATGACACCATTATTAATTAATTAATTAATTAATTAATTTTTACACCATTATCCTCTCCTATTTTAATTAAAGACATTTAATTAAAGAATCCCTCCCAAAAATATTTAAATCAAATTTAAATGATTTTCCCCCTATTTATTAAATCACTATTTAATAAATAATGTCACAATCCTTAAATAAATTAAATATTTATTTAAAGCCTAAAACCCTAGAATCTTCTAGACAACCCTAAACCCTTCTACCCTTTCCTAAAATCTTCCTAAACCTAATTAGAGGGTGATTCCTAACCCTCTTAGTCTAACCGGCCCTCCTTTGAATTTTGGTCAAACCCCCTCATTAATGAGCCTTACAGACTCATTAATAGCTTCTTGCACCCTTATTAAGGCTCTTATAGCCTCATAATGAAGCCCATGTCTCCTCTTTCACCTTGGTTCCCTAGGCACTCTTCCCTAGTGTTTCTCACACATGTTTGAGAAACCCTTAACCCTCATCCATCTAACCTTACCTCAAACTCAAACCCAAACTCTACCCCTAACCCTGACTCTAACCCAACTCCCCTTCCTAACCCAAGCCCTTCCTAAAATCCTATAAATACGCTCACTTCCAAGAGAAAAATACCAATTCACATAATCATATTAATTAATGTTTTCATGTTAATTTGCTTCTAGATCATATTAGCTTAAATCCTAATTGTTAGATTTAGTTCATTTCTAAGCTTTTTAACTCACATATTAGCTTAGCATTAATGGATTAACCTAGTTTATTTCATTGTTTTGCATAGCATTTCATCACACCACACTCATATTTGGGCTTAAAATCAATCTAGCATAATCATTCTTAGCTTAATCTGTATTTTAGCTTCATTAGGCTCCTTGCGGTTCTAGGGGAAAATCAGGTGTTCAATACCTAATTTTGTGCCACTATGGGGTTCCCATGGTCCCTATTTGGTCCTAAACCTTCCTAATCTACATTAGGGACATGCTCCAAGTGTTTTGAGGGCACACCCACATCCCTAAATCAAGAGCAAATCAAACGGTGACAGGGTGCTCCTGTTTAAGCTCTATCTGAGTGTCTTTACGAATTTTTTTTACTATATGCTAGGAATATTTTGTTAGGCTAATGTTTGAATTTTTTGCTTTTTCTGAATAGGTTAGGTTTTCATTGATCACACATAGAATGAATACTTCCTCTTAGCATCATTCAATTTCTCATTGTAAAAAGCAACAGGTTTACCTTCTTGACTCAATATTGCTCTGATTGCACTTCCACTTGCATCACAATCAACTTGAAATACTTTAGAGAAATCAAGTAAAGCTAGTATCGATAATTCAACTACCTTATGCTTCAAGGCCTCAAAAATTTGGTTAGCTCCATGTGTCCACTTGAAATATTTTTTGTCTCCTCTCATTGTCTTTGTCATAGCATTACAAATGGAACTAAAGTTCCTTATGAGCTTTCGATAGAAACTTTCCAATCCATGAAAATATCTGACTTCACTAGCATTCTCCGGTACAAGCCATTCCAAAATTTCTCTAACTTTCTCAAGATCCATCTTCAAACCTTTAGCTAAAATCATAAAACCCAAGTACACTATCTCTTCCTTCATGAAAGAACATTTTTTTAAGTTAACCAACAAGTTTTCCTCTTTCAATCTTTGCAATACTTGTCTTAGATGCAAAAAATGATCTTCCTTATTCTTACTTAATATCATAATGTGAACCAAGTAAACAATCACAAACTTACCTACGAATTTCTTCAAGACCTCATTCATTAGCCTCATAAAAGTACTAGGTGTATTAGTCAAACCAAAAGGCATAACCAACCATTCATACAAACCTTCCTTTTTCTTGAAAGCATCATTCATCTTCGTATGTGATTCATATATGATGATAGAAACTCTTTAAATCAATCTTGGTAAAGTACTTTTCTCTACTCAAACAATCCATGATATTATCCATCATAGGCAAGGGAAACTGGTATTTCACTGTGATCCTATTTATATCTCTTGAATCTATACACATCCTCCATTCTTCACTCTTCTTAGGTGCCAACACAAGTGGTACTGCACACAAAATCAAACTTTCTATTATCAAACCCTTCTGCAACAATTCTTGAACTTACCTATTCAATGCTTAATTCTCTATAGGTGTCAATCAGTGAGGTGCCTTATTAGGTAAACTAACTCTCGATATCAGATCCATGTAATTACTGATTCTTCTAACACGAGTTAACCCATCATGTATATTATCTAAAATGATATCTTGAAATTTTGTCAAAAATTCTTTAACCTCCAATGGTAAATCATCCTCTGTCTTCACAACCAGTCTATTAGGAATCAAAGCATAGATTACATCACTCTTCTTCAAATCCTTTATGAATTGTTTTCCTTCAACCAAAAAAACTCTAACAGTAGTGCAATTATCATTCTTATATTCTTCTACCAGAGGTAACAAATTTTGTTTCTTCCTATTAGCCACAATAGTATACATATTCAATCAACCATCATATATAGCTTGTCTATCATACTTCCATGCTCTACCTAACAAGAGACAATAATCCATTGACATAATATCACAAATAAATTCATCATGATAATATGCAATCTTAAATTTCACAAGACATTATTCACTTACTAAAATCTTATGCTCATCCTTGATCCAAGCAATCTGATATGGCTTATGGTGCTTCATCCTCGGTAACTGCAATTTTGTAACTAGTTCTTCTAATGCCAAATTTTCTAAAATTCCACTATCAATGATCACCTTGCAAAAATTTCCAACAACTTTACATCTAGTTTTGAATAAGCCTCTCCTCAAAGGGTCCTCATTAGTTCCTTCATTCCACAAAGCTCTACTAATCATCAAGTTTTTACCAACTTTTGGTTTGTTCATTGAATTGGGTGATTCTTCTTGTATAAGTGCATTCCTACTAGCACTACCATCTTTCTTACATTCAAATGCCCTATTTCCTTCTTCACCATACTTAAAACAAGTTCCCTTAAATTGGGTTCTATATTCTCTCTTATGATCATTACCTCTAGGGTAACTACCTCTTGAATAACTTCCTCTTCCTTGGTATGAAATTTCTCCCTTCAATTCTGATTTACCTCTATCTTGATTTTTTTTATCCTGATTGGATCTACTACTTTCTCCATAAGATCTACCTCTTCATCTAGAAAATATATGACCTTTGCCTCTCTGCCTCTTCTCATGCCTTTTGTTTAGCTTCTCTTCTCCCTTTAATGCAAATTGATAGGATTCTTCAATGCTATTCATCTTGACCAAACTAATTTCATCTTGTATAGAAGTTCTAGACCCATGCAGGTACCTTGCAATTCTTTCAACTTCATCATCCATATGTCCAAATATGATATCCAATCTATAGAATTATTTAGAATAATCTTTCACAATGGCGTCCCTTTGTTTCAAATTTTGCATTCTTCTCAACAAACTAACTTGATAATCACCCAACAAGAATTTACCCTTAGATTTGTCTACCATCTTATCACATATCTTGATCTTTTCTTTTCCTCTTGTCTTTTGATCAAGATGCACATGTTCCCACCACAAATATGCACGTCCTTTCAATTTTGTACCAAAAATATTTACCTTATTATTTGCAGATGTGTCTTCATATTCAAAATATTTCTCTATTTTAGAGATCTAGTCCAACAATTCATCTAAATCCAACTTTCCATTATATTCAGGAGGATTGAAATGTGGTTTAGCATTCACACTTGTTAAAGCTCTCATGAATCTTTCTTCACCTTATTCAAGAACAATGGCTTATTATGCTCCTTCTTCTACTTCTTCAGCTTCATCTTCACTAACATCTTCAATAGGTCTTCCTCTTCTTTGGGTTTTCTCAACAGCGTCAAGCCTAGAAGAAATTTGTCTTAGAAAATCCATCATAGAAGGATCAACATCTCTCCTTCCACGAACCATTTTTGCAATCCTCTGTAATTGTAGGCCATATCACAATTTTCCACCCTACAACCAATTAAACTAGGGCTTGCTAAAAAAAAAACCTTTCTTTGATACCACCTGACGTAGTGCCAAATAGGGAGAATCCCCAAAGGAGATGCCCAACCTCACAACTAAGAGTAACATAGGGAAACAAAACACAAATCTAGAGAGAGAATGTATGATCCAATGTATTTCTTTAGAGATCAACCAACATACATGTCAGACTATAAGTCCTTCCCAATTACAACCAAATACAATGAAATGAATCTCAGATCTTAATTTTGATCTACCAAAGTCTCAGATCTAGGTTCTCTGAACCAACAAAGCTTACTTCTCAAGATACATAGAGTTATTACATATAGGAAACACTTCTATAGGTTGACCAAAAGAGAATTACATTCCTGAAGAAGGAAATGTGTACAACAAATAGGTCTGACCCAAAAATTAATCAAAGATCCATGAAAGGAAACAACAAGATGTACGCTCATAGGAAATGATGCAAAGGAAATCCATAAACCATGTGCTCTGATCATAATGGTTGAAATCCAAATATTAGTGACCACACATCAAATCTCTAAATAGGTCCAAGCAAGAAATGAACATGTTACCCACATACAAAAAATAAATCATATATCAAATAGAAACAAACAACATGAGGTGCAATCATAGGAAGATGATCCCTAGTAGGTCTAGAATAAGAATTTAAGATATCACATGCTATCTTGAACAAATGACAATAGACTAGCACAATCTCTCCAATAGGAAAAGAAGGACAAAATAACAAAGAATTATTTTTGGTTGATGCAAGATTGCCATGAACCCAAGATGCTCCCACGTCAAATTTTATCTAATTCCTCCTGGTAATGTTTCTATTTATCTCACAATGTGTTTTATGGGTTAGTTATTTAATATAGAGTCTTTGTTTTTGTTATGTTTTTTACTTCCTTGGGCTATGAGCTTGTGGATGGACCTAAAACCTA
Source organism: Chamaecyparis obtusa (assembly GCA_027943335.1). Lineage (NCBI taxonomy): Eukaryota > Viridiplantae > Streptophyta > Pinopsida > Cupressales > Cupressaceae > Chamaecyparis > Chamaecyparis obtusa. The sequence goes on along the minus strand of BSBK01005648.1, from coordinate 824,071 downwards.
AGAACCAATGCTTAGGTTTCTAGGTTCCAAAATCCCAACTTCTACCCCTCCTAGCTTTATTTTATCTTATTAAGCACCAAGTGTGTGAAAAAACCTATGAGAGAGGGACTAAGTTTAAAAGTCTCCAATCCTTTTGGGGTACCTAATAACTATAATGTATCATTCTAGAGTTCCAAAAATAAATGGAGACCCATTAAACCTATTCCCTTATGTTTCTTTATTAGGTGTATACCCTTAAAAGGAATGACTAAAAAGTGGTAAAGTCCCATGGTTTCCATTCTCCATAATTTCTTGTTCCTTTCATTTTTCATTCCATTGGCCCTCATCTCCTTCTCTCCATATTCCCCTAGGAGGATTTCCCTCTAAGAGAATGGAATCTAGTAACTAGACCTTAGTGTTAAGTCCACCATTTTTCTTATACTTCCTTTTCTCCATCTCATTCCCAATTGTAATTCTAACTTCCTTACTATTTTAAACCCCACATTGCTTCCATTCATAGTTAATTTTTCCTTCTTAAACCTTTGACTTTATTATTTTCCCATCATCTTCTTTCAATTACATGATACCTTAGGGATCTCAACCTCCAACCTTCCCCCTTCTTGATACCTAACACTAGGTTCCTACAAATGCATAAACTTCAGTTCTCTTAATATAACTTCTTTCACAAGAGTAACTTGTTCACCAAGTATTCAACTTGATTATAAAAATCTTGAAGCTTATTAAAAACATTTTTTTTAGTATTGTCTTCATGAAAATTTAGGAGCACCAAATCAACCAATAAAGTCTTTTAAAACCATTATTATTTCAATCTATCAAATTTTGATTATCTTGGGTCTTGTTGGTTTTTTTGTACTAGATATTGCATCCCACGTATCTTTATAGAAGATCATATTCTCCATTTTCATCTTTTGTAATTCAATATTTTTACCATTAAACTTCTCCATTTTGATTCTGTCAGGCATTATATTTATTTTACAATTGTAAAAAATATTATTCTATAAAACCCCACTAAAACTAAGATTAAAGTAATAAAAATTTTCATTTGAACAAAAGGAAACAAAACTATATACGCTTTGATATAAGTTAAGAGGACATTGAGTGTGCGAAAAATCTTCCTACATCAATCTAAGAAGGAGACAATCACAAAAATTCCTCACCCTTAAAACTATTAGACCTACAAATTTAGATGTACATGAAAAGTAATTAAAATATCCAATGTAATACCATAACATTGTGGTTATATCATTTGAGAAAATACACACACCCTGAACACAACTCAGTTATATTATCAACAATAAGTGAAAGTACAAGAGTCCAATATGACATCCTATCACGGTTAGTACCCATAAATTATGATATTTTCCATTTTCAATAGTTGCTTCCTCATAAATGGCTACCACTCAACATTAAAGGTTCCTTCATCTATTCAATTGCTAATTATAAAATATTTTTTACCCTTACATGTCATTCAAAATATCAAGTAAGACTTTTACACCGTCATAGTGAGAAATAACAACAATCAATATTAACTCTTATAGCTAGCATAACATACCATGAAAAATTGTCATAGTATATCATAGACTTGACATGTCCAAACTTATGAGAAATTCCACCAAGTTAGCCACAAATGTAGGTCTTCTAAAGTGGGTTCTCAACTTCCTAAAAAATGGGTACCCTATCATATTCATCACTTATCATGTAGAAATGCCACCTCACCAATAGGTCCCACAAAGTGATTTGATAACTTAGAAATTTAGAACTTTGGAAATAATAATTAATATCAAATATAAGATAATTAAATTCTAAGAATCAAAGGTTGAAACACCCTAATCTTGATGTATTTGATCAATAATGTAGTTACAACATGGTGTGTGTGTGAATTTTGTACCTAGCTGTAGACACAACACTTCAGTAAAACATTAGAGGTTAGTTGAAATCAAAATCGTGCAGTGAAATGGAAACTAATCTAACCAAGCTATTTACTGCCTTCTAGTAGGTGCGAGTATGTATTCTCAGATTGGACCGAGATCAGTGACCTTGACGACACCTAAACGAAGGATTTGAATGCAAAATCTAGATATGAGATGAATGCAAATTAATCTATATTTTTTGGTTTTTCTGTGCAATAAGATGAAATAAACTGATATGAATCTATTCTAGATGAAAAACTAATATGCAAATTAAGCTACAATGAATTGCAAATAAGATTGATCTCATGAAAGTTGTTGATTTGCAAAGAAGCTTCAATTCTTTAGATGTAGATTCACCAGCATGATTGTGCAAATTCATGGATTGATTCTGGCAGAGTAAGTATGCAAACTTGTGAGATGATTTGTGAAGAGATGAGCCTTGATTTGATAGAAATCTAGGGCTTTGGAGATGCATGGAAAAAGCCATAAATCACTTAGGTTGATTTTTGAGTCAACAAGGAATTAAAGATAGTTAACTCACAAAAAATCATGCAAAAATAGCTTTTTGATTTAAATCAGAAGTTGAGATCATCTTTTAACTCAAAAGAGAGTTGAGTTTATTTTTAAAACAACTTGAATTGATTTTTTGATTTAAAGCTTAACTATTTTTTGGATATGCATAATTAATTATGAATTAAATAAATAAATAAAGTGATTTATCCTCAACTTAACTGATTTTAAAAATAAAATAATTGATTTATGGGTTAGTCAATTATTAAATCAAACTTTTATTCCAAAACTATATTATTAAATTTGACAATTGACATTAATTAATTAAATAAGAATTTAATCAATTAGTCATAAGATATTTGATTTATTGTCAAAATTTAAATAATACAATTTAGGAATAAATATAATTAAATCCAATTAAATGATTAAGTGGCAGTATTAAATCTAATTAATTAAATATTCAGAATATTCAATTAATTAAACTTTAGCATAAATAAGATTTATCACCAAATAATCATTAAATTAAAGATAATTAGGATAAATAGGAATATTACTAGGAATATTCCCCAATGCAGAATTTGAGATAATCAATTAGGATTTGATGATGTTCAGATGTGCCTTAGGTTAGGACTTCGATGTTGATTTCATTCGATGTGTCGATATAGGAGGTTAATGAACTTATAGCCCATTTTGGGGGTATTACATTTTTCCCCTCTTTGAATTGTTGTGTGAAGCGCAGTGGTTCAAAGATAGTCTGTGTATGATGTTGAAATTGATGTTTGAAATTGAAATTGATATGAAATGGAAACTATGATATGAGATAGAAACTGATTCAAAGATTCAAAGATATTAGGTCCTGAATGACCAAAGATAATGTTAACTACAACAACAATGAACTGATGATTGCGAAGAAGTGTCAAAATGCCTGATTCTGAACCTTATGATTGCGAAGAAGTGAGTGACCGATTCCAAACCTGATTGTCGATAAGAATCACATTGGTATCACATCTGAACCCTTTAGTTATGAAGAACCAAGGAAATAAAACAAATGAACCGATGGTTACAAAAGACTGATACAGTTTACAAGATTAAGAGAATACCAGATTGATATGGATCTCAATGAATCTAATATGCTCCGAGCGATGATTGATTTTCCCCAAGCGATGAGGTCTTTTTGATGAATCAACAATTAGACGTGGTTGTCATCTTGATTACTAAGGAAAGATATGATTTCAAATTTAGATTACAGAATTTGAATGATGTGCAATACCATGCCCCCTTCGGGATAAAAATTGAAATCTGACAAGAAAAGTCAGCATTTGAATAGTTCAGAAGCATGTTAATTGATTTGAGAAGTGGTTAAACACAATTGAGAATGCATTCTACATCGTTTGGAGGTCTAGAAGACCAAGTTTGACTAGGTTAAACCATGAGTTGACCATAGTTGACCATAGTTGACCAAGTTGAAATTTTGATAGTTTGAAGTAAGATAATCAGTTAAGTTGAATACTGGATTTCTATGATGATTGAAGGTCGATTATGCAAGTAGTAGACAAGATAAATGATCTCAGATTTTGATTTTGATCCCGAAAAAGGATTCTACTTGTTTCGTTGGAAGAACCTTCATGTGAGATTCATCTTTTATGATATGTTTAGCATTTTTTATTTTTTTTGAAGAATCATTTAAGTGTTCAAGCAATTTGTGAGATCATGCAAAGTGCAAAATGCAAAATGACAGGCAGAATGAAATGCAAACCTAGGATCTAGGACCTAGTCACTGATCATGTGTCGATTTGTTATCATCATTGAACTTTTTAGGTAACTGGATAAATCAATACAATGGCCACTAGTTATGAAACCATAGACATATGAATATCTATTTGTATGCACAAGAATCAATACAACGCCCACTGGTTAGGCAACCATGGACATATGAATATTGATTTTATTTTCAGAATGTCGGATGAGATATAAGAACCAAGGCACAAACACCAAGATGACCTAAATATCATTTCCATTTTGATATAGCAATTTGTATAAGCATCAGAGCATAAATGTCATGATGACCTGAATATGCCTTGTGGTACAAACACATCAAGCAATCAAGAGATCATTCTAAATCTAGTGTGAATTACCTGTAGTGACCCTTTATCGTTCACATCCTTAGGTAAGATCACGTTTCACAGTAGGAGAAAGAACTCACTCAAAAAAGACAATAGTTAGATCAAACTTCCTTGAATTTTTTGAGTATCAATGGTTGAGGTACTCATGGCCATCCAATTCGAGATAAAGGCTCTTATAGACGGACACCATTTCAATCCAGAATTTCCAAAGTTGTTAGATTTTCACATACAAGAAGAAAACAAAGAAAAGATTATGCCCCCAGTGATCACTCTCTAAATCCTATAAAGGACATCATCGAAGAGCTCATGGGAACAAAATATGCAAAAATATCAATGTGAATCAGTAAGCATACAAGGAGATAAAAGCATGTAAAAAGCATAGATTGTTTTTAGTTTGTGTTTGATGTTTGATTGCGTTGTTGTAGATGCAAAATCCTTTCTAGAGACGAGATAGACTAACTAACTCAAATGAAGCTTCAAAGGACTCTGACTGGATATGATACGTCTAAGATACATTGGAGGCCATAGGATATGACTTTGATTGCCCCCAAGTTTGAACATTGATAGGATATAGACGCTTGAGCTGATTGGTGTACAGACCGACTTATTGAAAATAGGAATGTAGAAACAAACCGGGAGATATGTACAAACTAAAGCAAGACTGAAAGCTGGGAAAGACCAAGATTGCACTGATAGATGGAGCATTTTGAAACAAGTGGCACCTGTTTGTCGGGTTTTCACCATCTTGGTAGAGATTCTATTTTTGCTACTAGGGTGCCTATTTCCAGGTTTTCACTGAGGCACTTTTTCTTTTTCTCATTTTTTTGTATTTTTCATTTTTCAATTTTTTTGTACTTTTGATATTTTTTACTTTTTTTTGTGAATCATCAAGGTGCCTATTGCTAGGTTTTCACCAAGATGTTCATTTTTTCTGAACTTTTTCCAATTTTTAAGATTTTTTCCAGACATTTTACCATAGACTGAATGTCTTAGGCATAGAATTTCTTCAGATGGAGAATGTTGATTGGTTCTCAGAGTTGTTCTCCTTTAATCATTGAGAGTTGATAGGTACTAGAGCCAAACATAGTAGTGATAAAAAAGGGACCCAGCTAGTTGGGTTCAAACTTCCCCTTGCATTCTTGATGTGATTGATTTTTAGGATTTTCTCTCAAGACTAGATCACCAACCTGAAATTCTCTGTGTTTGACTTTCTTGTTGTAACCTCTAGACATTCTCTTCTAATATACTCTAAGATGATCATACGCTACTTGTTTGCGCTCATCTAGTAGTTCAAGTTCTTGCAACCTAGACACTCTGTAGTCATCATCAGTTACTAGACCATGCATTCTGATTCTTAGTGATGGGATTTCAACCTCAATAGGTAGTACCACTTTAGACCCATAAACTAAAGTGAAAGGTGTAGCCCCAATAGGTGTTATGATACTTGTTTTGTAGGCCTAGAGAGCTGGATTGATCATGAGATGCCAGTCTCTTCTTATTTTATTAACTGTACGATGCAAGATTTTCAATAGATTCTTGTTAGAAGCCTCTGCTTGTCCATTCCCTTGAGGATAGTAGATAGATGACCAATGTTGTGTAATCTTGAATTTGGCACATAAATCATCCAAGTCTTTGTTCTTAAATTGTCCACCATTATATGTGATTATAGAATGTGGAATACCATACCGGCATATGATGTAGTTCAATATGAACATAGATATTTGTTTTCCAGTTGCTTGTGTCAAAGGGACTGCTTCTACCCATTTTGTAAATTAATCTGCAGTTGTGATTATATGGGTATGTCCATTAGAAGAATGAGGATGTATAGCTCCTATAAGATCAAAGGCCCATTGATGAAAAGGCCATTGTGTAGTGAAGGGAATTAGATCTCTCCCTGGAGAATGAATTAAGTTGTCATGTACTAGGCACTTTTGACAGTTCTTAGCAAACTTGATAGACTCTTTCTCCATTTCAGGCCAATAGTACCCAGCCCTAATAAGTTTTTGAGCTAGTGTTAAACTATTTGAGTGTGACCCACGAATACCATCATGGACTTCCTCTAATGCACGTTCAGACTCTTCTCATTCTAAACATCTAAGTAGCGTACCATCTAGACCTCATTTGTACAAATCATGACCAATGATGACATATCAGGAGGCATTATGGATAAGGTATCTCTTTTCATGATGGTTGAAGGTATTGGGAATGATTTGGTCTTTGAGATAGGAATATAGGGTTTTATATCTAGATGAATCATGACCAAAAATAGTGCAGATCATGTGGGTGTCAGGGGAATCATATGCAGGATAAGATAGTGCTTCCACCAAGAACTCATAGCGTAGCTCATGTTCAAGCTGTTGTAATAGAGTAGATAGCATTGCCATTGCATCGACAACCTTGTTCTTTGTTCTAGGAATTTTCTCAAATGAGATAGATATGAAATACTTCTTTAGATCATCTACCATTCTCTTATAAGGAATGAGATTTTCATCTTTAGTCTGGTACACATCATTGACTTGATGGATAACAAGGTGAGAGTCTCCGTGAATGTGTAATTCTATTATTCTCCACTCAATTGCTATTTTCATTCCATTAAGAAGGGCTTCATATTCTACAATATTGTTTGTGCAAGAGAACTTTAATCTAAATGCTTTTGGGATTGAGTATCCTTGAGGAGTTATGAACAATATGCCTACTTCAGATCCATTCTATGTATAGGAGCCATCAAAGAATAACTGCCATTCTCTAGAAGAAAGAGTCATGATAGAGGAATCTAGAAATTCCATTTGCATTGGTGTATCATCAATCATAGGTGCATTTGCTAATTGATCAGAAATTACCTATCTTTTATAGCTTTTATTTCCACATATTCAATGTCAAATTCACTTAAGAGCATGGCCCATTTAGCTAATCTTCTTGTGAGGGTAGCTTTTCTTAGTAGGTACTTTAGTGGATCGATCTTAGCTACCAAATGTGTTCTATGAGCTAACATGTAGTGTCTTAGTTTTTATGATGCAAAGATCATAGCTAGACAAGCCTTCTCAATCATTGAATAGTTCTTTTCATATGCAACCAATGTTCTACTGATATAGTATATAGCTCTTTCCTTTTTATTCTCATCATGTTGTGCTAGCAATGCCCCCAATGATGTATCTGTTGCGGAGACATATAAGATCAATGGCTTCCCTTGAATAGGAGGTATCAAGATAGGAGGATTTGATAGATATTGTTTGATATAGTCAAATTTCTTTGCACATTCTTCATTCCATGCAAAGGTCACACCTTTATGTAAGGTTTTTGTAAAAGGTTGTAATATGTCTGCTAGCTATGATATGAATCTTCTGATAGATTGAACTCTTCCTTGCAATGTCCTCATTTGACTGATGTTCTTGGGAGGTTGCATTTCCATTATAGCCTTTACTTTAGCTAGATCAACTTCAATGCCCTTGTTTGAAACTATGTATCCTAAGAGCTTTCCAGAAGTGACGCCAAAAGCACACTTCTTAGGATTCAATCTGAGACTAAATTTTTCCATTCTATTGAGAATCTTGCTCAAGTCATTTAGATGTTCAGTTCTGATCATAGATTTTGCTAAAGTATCATCAACATAATCCTCCATTGTCCTATGCATCATGTCATGAAAAATAGAAGTCATAGCTCTTTGATATGTAGCACCAACATTCTTAAGCCCAAATGGCATGACATTCCAACAGAAGGTGCCCCATGCGCATGTGAAAGCAATTTTCTCTTGATCCTCTAGAGCAATTTTTATTTGATTATATTTAGAAAAACCATCCATTAAAGAATACATCTGGAAGCCCACAGTCATATCCACTATCATATCAATGTTAGGTAGTGGAAAATCATCCTTAGGGCATGCTTTGTTTACATCTCTGAAATCTGTGCACACTGTTATAGATTTGTCTAGTTTTGAAATAGGTACAATATTAGAGATCCATTCTGCATAATCAATAACTCAGATAAATCTAGCTTTTAGGAGCTTCTCTAATTCATCTTTTACCAAGAGTGCAACATGTGGATGCATCTTTCTCAATTTCTATTTAACAGGTTTGACATTTGGAGCTATAGACAAATGATGCATTATACGATTAGGATCCAACCCTGGCATATCTAAATATTTCCATACAAAGTTGATCTTCTTTTCTGTTAGGAATGTAGTAAATTTTTTCTTCTCTTCTTCTGATAAAGATTGTGCTACATGAATCAATTGTGGTTCTTCTGTTGTTCCCAAGTTGATGGATTGAGTAGGCTCAATTAGAATTGGAGATCTATCATGTAAATGACTCGGAAGGACATCAAATATCTCATCTTTAGGCACCTCAGAGAGGTTTTCACCTTGGGATACATCTTTTATTTTTACTTTTATAGGTTTTGAGACTACCAAAAAGTGGTTTTCACCCTCAAAACTCCTTTTCTTTTTATTCTTATTCTTTTTTTTTTTACTAAGATACTCTATGTCCAACTCCATCATGCTAACACTTGGTTCATTAATGGAAGTCCTCATAGGCTCAACTACATTGAGGTAGCAAGTGAGGGCATAGTCATTCAGGAAGGTATAAATACCATGGCTCAGATTTGTGAAGGTTTGATCAAGAAGTTCCGGATGTTGGATAGTCAAAATGGGGAAAGATTGGGAGATAGTGTTTACGGATATGGATCTGTCATCATTGGTCCTAATCCGATGCTCGAGTTCAAAGGAGATATTACAACTTAAGACATTCAATTCATGAATAGGCTCAATGTCATTGTGGGAGTCCAATTCAGCCATAGGTGGATCAGACTTGTTAAGTTCATTACTTTGCTCTAGACTTACATTGGGTTTAGGTGCATATTGGTGTATAACATCAACATGTTTCTCTGTAATAAGCTCATCTTCTTCTGGAATGGCTCCCCATTCATAGTCATTAGATTTTTCATCTATGCCTCTAGGAAATCTAAGAACATGAGTAAAGTTAGGTTGAATACCCCAAGAAGGGTTACCCTCAAATTCTAATTTGAATTCATACTCATGAGAATCTGTCTTAGAATAACTACCACCTTCCTCTTTTTCTATTTGATTGTCTTCAAGATTAGCTGGTTCTTGTGTTGCAACTAGCTCTTGCTCTATAGTAGATTCTTGTGTTTCTACTACATTGATTCTTTTTATTGGATCATCTTCAGCTTCAAGGAGGTCTTTGATTTCCTTAGGCAAATGCTCATAAGGAATGAGCTCATCAGTGGTGTCTGAATCATCATTATCAGATTGTTTAGTTATTTCCTTCTTCAGCTAATTTACTATGGAAGGCTCAATTTGTTCTAGAACATGTGGGGAGTTCTTGCTAAGATAAAAAGGCTTCTTCATGTATCCTAGACCTATTTTATTCTTCTTGGCTCGACCACGATGTTCAAGAGGTGATAGAAGACCTTTACCCTATATTCCTAGAGGTCCTTTTCCTTCATCTCCCATCTTAGCTATCAGTTTATCCCCTGGGCCATATGACTTAGAAGGAACCTTTGATACTTTAGAGTCACTAGGTGGAACAAATTGGGATTTACGTTCATCTTTGTAAAGCCATGCAAGCATAGCTTCATCTTCTTCAAATTCTTTCTTAGGTACTTTCTCTGCAACAAATTTTCCTTTATATGCCTTAAGAGGTTCCTTAGATTCTAGTTTGAACTATTTTTGAGCTTGCCCATAAGACTTAGGTGAGATAGGGAGAGATGTCAAAGACAAGATTGGCTCTATAGTATATTCTCCCATACCAATTTCTTTGATATTGACCTCTTTTGCAATGTCTTCCATCTTAGATGTGGATGCTACATCTGTTGCTTAATGGAAGATTCTCTATTATTAGGAACAAGTTTATCCACATTTGCCTTTAATGTATTGCAATTTGTTGACACGTTAGCTGGAATGGTTACCTCTACTCCGTCACAAGGAAATTTCAAGCATTGATGGTATGTAGAAGGAATGGCTTTCATTTCAGGTATCTAGGGTCTCCCTAGAAAGATGTTGTAAGCCAAAGGTATATCAAGAACTTGACATATAGTATCTCTAATGATAGCACCTATTCTGATAGGCAAGACAATTGTTCCCTTGGAGGATCTTTCCTCTTCATCATATGCTTTGATAGTTATTTTCTTTCTAGGATTAATGGTTGTTTCTAAAAATCCCAATTGTGTGATCAAGTTGTAAGAACAAATATTTAGACCAGTGCCTCCATCTATCAACACACGTTTGACATGATGGTTTTGGATCAAGACTTCAATATGCAAGGGCTGGTTATGTGGATGACTCAAGGAGTTATCATCATCATCTAAAAAGGAGATATACTATGGAGACGTAAGATGACCAACCGTAGCCTGGAATTTGTCTAAATCAAGGTTATCAGGAACATTGGATCTAAGCAGAGCTTTGTCTAGAATGGCTCTATGAGCTAGAGATATCTGAAGCAACTCAAACATTGAGATTTTAGCATTAGTATGTTGGAGTTGTTGAATGATACTGTATGAAGTAGGCCTCATGTCCTTAGGATTTGAAGAATTAGATGTTGCCCTCTGTTTAGAAGTGGAAGATAGATTGAAAGGCACCTTAGGGACATTTGATTGATCTGGGATTTGTCCTTGTAGGTGTGCATGAGTTTGTGATCAAGTAACTGCATTAGTTGATTGATTTTCTCTATCTCTTCTTACAATTGTGATGACATTGCAATGCTCAGATAGGCTTGGTTCAACCATATTGATAATAGTATTATTTCTAGGATAGGCATAATTGACCTTAGCACCCACATTAGGCTAAGAAGACAAATCTCCTTGGCTATGCTTTGGAAATGGTTTAGTGAATGTTGTGTGATCATTGTTGCTTTTAGGATTATCAATCGTGATTTCTCCACTATCAATCTTGTCTTGAATGGTATGCTTCAAGTGCAAGCAGTTATTAGTCTTGTGACATTTACCCTAATGGAAATCACATAATTCATTCTCTCTCCACCATTTTGGCTTAAGATCAGGATCAGATTGTCAGATCTCAGGCAAAGAGATGATGTTATTAGCCAGCAGAGTTCTCATAGCTGATTCCAAAGATTCTCCAAGAGGAGTGAACTTTCATTTATTATCAGTGGACCAAGATTTGTATTATGGCTTCTTTTGAGATGATTCAAACACCTTTTGTTTTGAAGCTTTGATTGCTTGAGTACCAATGGTTAGATTGAAAGCAGGTGCCTTGGATGGGGCATGGAGATTATCAACAATGCCATCTGTGATGATGCCCTTATTCTTGTTCCAATTTTTGTTCTTGTCCTTAGAACTAGATTCATACTTGTCTTTTTGAAGTGTGACGTCTTCCTTTTTCACAAGTACTTTTTCAATTTTGATTGCGATATCTACCATCTTATCAAAAGATGTATGATTTTGCATTTGTAAAGGGTAGTTGATTTCTAGAACAAGATTGTTGATGAAGATTTCTAGCTTCTCAATTTCTAGAATAGGCCTAGCATATAGAGAGAATTTCTTTCTCCATCTTTTGAGAAATGTCAGGAATGGTTCTCCTGGATATTGTTTGAGATTGTAGATATCAATCATGGTGACTGGATGTTGGATGTTGTAGGAGTATTGTTGATAGAACAATTTGATCAACTCCTCAAAGGTTTTGATTGTAGGAGGCATCCTAGAGAACCAATGAATGGCTGCTCCTCCCAGAGATCAAGGGAAAAGATGCATTAGATAGGTTGGTTCATGCATGAACTCCATAGATTGAGTATAGAATTCTCTGACATGATCTTGAGGATCAGAGTTTCCATCATACTTATCATATTTTGACATTTCCACCCTTTTAGGAAATGGTGGCATATACAAGTCTTTATCAAATGGAAAAGGACATAGGGCCTCCATGGAGAACTCCTTAGGTTCTTTTTATTTTTCTATTTTGTTAAGTTTTACTTGCATGGCGTGCATTTGTTTCATCATAGCTGAAATAGGAGTTTCTTCCTCATGCATAATGATATCTTCAACATTAAAGTTGGGAGGAAGTTTAGCTCCTTGATGAGCTAATTGTAAAAAGTATGCTTCTCTATCTTCTTTCAAGAAATGCTTCATCATTCTTTTGAAGTCATCGTCATTTTGATACTGAGCAATTTCTTTAGGTGTGGGTTCTTGATCTGCACCATGTTGAGATTGATCTCTTTGAGAGCCAAAGTTTGTCCCTACTTGAGACATGGTAGGAGTTTTAAGACTCCCTGGGATAGATCGAGGAGGAGTTTGTTGATTACCTCCATGAGTTGATGCAGGAGGAATGTAACTAGTTTTCAATCGAAAATTGCCTAGATCATTATCTTCGTAAAGACCAGAATTGTAGAGTTTCTCAAGAGTTGGAGCCTGGAGAGTATTCAAAGGTATGGTATGGGATACTTCTCTAGATTTCTTGTGAGAGGAAGCTCTAGTTTCCACCATTAACCTTGGGTGAAACAAAAGAATATGATGAAGACAATTGAAGAAAGATCTGATTCAAGAAGATCAAATGACACAACCTTGTTAAGGTTTGATTGATTGAAGCTTAGATTAGACATAAATGAAGGAGATGGTGCCCTGGATGTATGGGTAGACACCCAAAAGATAGCGGACATGAGTTCACAACACTTAGCCATTTTGAAGATGGATTAAAGATTGATAGTTATGATAAGGTTTTGACACAAGATGAAAAGGACTCAAATCGATTAAATAGAAGGCTAAATTGGTTTCAAAAGGCCACTTTTAGAAAAAATGATTGGATTCTTAGTAGTTTCTTCTCTGTTCTTGACACAGTGATTTGTTTGACAGATTCTAGAAATAGGTTGAAAAAGCTGGGTATTTGGCAATTCTGACAACTTTCTGGCAATTTTTTAAAATTTCTCAAATGACTTTCTGCAGGCTCGTACGACAGTGGGTAGGATATGAAACAAAAATTGACAAACTCATACAACAGTTGCAAAACTTGCATGATAGTTGATAGCAGGGTTTTTGACTTTTTGAATTGACTAGCAGCAAAACTCGTACGACAATATACTAGCTACCATAAGACAATCTGTGGGTAATGAAATGACACTCTCCAAAAGTCGTACGACTTTCTGACTTTAGAAGATGACTTTTGACTCCAGAAAGGAGTTTGACATCAGATTTTGCAATTTTTTAGATTTTCTATTTCAGATTGTTCACAAAATTGTCTGTCCAGATTTGAAGGTTGTATCAGATTGATTCATTCTTAGTAACCAGATAGATAAACAAGCATGCAAAATAGCAAGCAAGTGATTTCAAGCACGTCTAAAAACAATGAACAAGGGACAAAGCAACCCTACGCATGAAAAATCAAGTCACTGAATTGTGCTAATCCCTAGGAGTGCTAATAGTGTATGTTCCAAAAAGTTTTGCAATAACACACATATTCTTAGAAAATGAAAATTTGGCCTCACTAGGGTTTTTAGCAATGGTCTAACTCTGTAACTTTTTTGATCTCAAGACGGTGAACTCCAATCTAGGTGCACTAGGGTTTTGACATAGTCCAAGAAATTAATCAATCAGGAGCTGCTAGGGAGATCTGATAGCCCAATAAGAGACCACACCTGTGAAGATTTCCTCCACAAAGACATTTATATAGTGGTTTTTTCTACCATGGTGAAAATGGCTATTACCGCTTGAGGTTCCGCCCACGTGGTTGACCCAATTAAGGGAATGTCCACTATGGTTAACCCTCTCTAAAGGTGACTCACAAAAGATACCACATGGAGACTAGTTCCAGATTCAAGGATTTGAGTTTCTGATACTACCCAAAAAGGGAGTAGAGCATAGTCCTCTAGCCCTTTCACTTTTGACCCAAACAAAGAAGATAGATTAATCCGACACGCTAAGACCAAGATTATCTCACAAAGATCTATGATGTCAACCACTTATGATCTATCAACCTCTTCAGAGAGAGAATGTATCAATCAGAAGCTGAAGATGCACAAATCTAGTAGAACGTGAGACGTTCTCAGTAACCTCCCTATCTACAAGGGTTCCTTCATTGAGAAGAGTTTCACTGGAAACCCACTCTCTCAAGAACCATGAATAGTGTTTATAGGGCCTATTTACTATGTGTAACAAAGATGCTGAAAATAAAATCTATGTTCATTTTTATAGTGCAAAATGAAATCTGTGATATGAAAGCAATAAAGGTCACACAAGCTTGACATGCAATAGTTCTTTTTAATCCAAATCAAAATTTTATCAGCTGAGATGATTACCTGAATTCCTCGCAATGCGCTTAGTAGATTCTTACCTATTTTTAGCAATTCTCATGCTTTTTCCCAATCAAAATCAATGAAAATCAATCAGAAACAACAAATTTCAATTGCTAATGTTAGCTGTCAGTCCAAATCTAGAAAACTACCTAAAAAAGTGAAATGACAATTGAAACCTAGCACTGAAACTTGTACTATAGTGGGTCACCTACTAGATGAAAATCCAAAAACTCGTACGACAATGGTTATCAGATCATATGACAAAAGAGCTTCCAATCGACATTATTTTTCTGATGGTACGATCCTTGATTAAATCAACTATTTTACGATAGTGGGTACCTCCTGATATGAGTTTCTGACAAAACTTGTACGAAAATTGTAGGGACAGAAATTAAAAATTGTAGCTTGGAATAGAAAATGACAAGAAGATGATAGAAATTGAATGGAAACCCATTTCAGGGTGCCACGGTGGGTGCCAGAAATGTGTGTGTGAATTTTGTACCTAGCTGTAGACATAAAACTTCAGTAAAACATTAGAGGTTAGCAAAAATCAAAATCATGCAGTGAAATGGAAACTAATCTAACTAGGTGATTTACTGCCTTCTAGTAGATGCAAGTATGTAATCTCAGATTGGACCAAGATCGATGACCTTGACGACACCTAAACGAAGGATTTGAATGCAAAATCTAGATATGAGATGAATGCAAATTAATCTATATTTTTTGGTTTTTCTATGCAATAATATGAAATAAACTGATATGAATCTATTCTAGATGAAAAATTGATATGCAAAATAAGCTAACAATGATATGCTAAATATGAAACTAAAAATGATTAAAAATAAGATTGATCTCACAAAAGTTGTTGATTCACAAAGAAGCTTCAATTCTTCAAATGTCGATTCACAAGTGTGATTGTGCAAATTCGTGGATTGATTTTGGCAGAGTAAGTATGCAAACTTGTGAGATGATTTGTGAAGAGCTGAGCCTTGATTTTAAAGAAATTCAGGGCTTTGGGGATGCATGGAAAAAGCCATAAATCACTCAGGTTGATTTTTGAGTCAACAAGGAATTAAAGATAGTTAACTCACAAAAAATCATGCAAAAATAGCTTTTTGATTTAAATCAGAAGTTGAGATCAGCTTTTAACTCAAAAGAGAGTTGAGTTTATTTTTAAAACAACTTGAATTGATTTTCTGATTTAAAGTTTAACTATTTTTTGGATGTGCATAATTAATTATGAATTAAATAAATAAATAAAGTGATTTATCCTCAACTTAACTGATTTTAAAAATAAAACAATTGATTTATGGGTTAATCAATTATTAAATCAAACTTTTATTCCCATTTTTGGGGTATTACACATGGTAGTCATACAATAGGGAAAATCTTACCAACTTTGCAAAAAAGTATATGATCACAGATGGAACCTCAAAAAACCTCTATCACGCAAAGAAAAAAACCTTATCGAGTTTACTATTGATCTATAGGTATATGGTTCTTCCAAAATTAAAAAAATAGGGCTAGTTTACTCTAGGATGCACCATATGAAAGATATTATAAAAAAATATCCCAAGCAAGAGAAGGTGCTTATAGATATAGAGCTTTGATACCACATAAAAGTTTCTAAAAGAACTAACAAGAACTAAGGATCCCTACAAAACCAAATAAACCTTCCATTAAGGAGATTTATAATTATGAAATTATAAAATATTAATAATTTAATATTATGTGTACAAATTTCTTGCTTACATAGACAAGGGTGAAACCTAGAATATATAAGATTATGAAAAAGTATCTAATCTTACGACTTGAGACACAAAGAAAATTTATCCTAAGTAAAATTTTCTATATAGATGTGAAAAGGACCTAATAAGATAACTAGTTGGAGAATGAGAAAATCCACATTAGCACAAATAGTTAAACTTGTTCCATGCTTGTTTAGATATATTACACTTTATGATGAGAAACAATAAAATGTTTGAATCATGCATGCTAATGAATCACATGGATTCATCTAGTTTATTGTGATAATAAAATGGCTCATATTATCATGTGAAGGATGGATGAATATTTATTAACATCACCTACAACCATTTAGATTATAATTTTCTTACCTTTTATTTTCTAGGCAAGATACTTATGTGGGGTTAAAAGGTCAACAATTTTGTATTCGATCATTAGAAAAGAAAGGTAATAACCTATTGGTTCCTCAAACTAGACTTTTTGCTTTCATAAGCAACCAATACATCTATAGTTTTTAAGGATGGTTTAGATTCAAATATAAAGCTCTAAAATGACGAGACCAACTATAGGGACAAGACTGCCCTCTGCACTTCTGGCTCTGCAAAACCAAGGAGGGTTCTCCTAATCCAATAAAACAAAACTTATTTCACTAATCAATGATTGGATTTAAATATAATAGATGGATGGTAAGAAAATACTAAATGAGAACCACTCATTCATTGATTCTCCATTACCATAAGATGAGGCAAAACAGGTAGGTCATAATACTTCAAATATTTTCGATAAATTTGTATCAAATGATTTAGGAATACAACAAAATTCCATCAGGTAGTCATTTATACATAATAGGCTCATCCTTGGTCAGTGCCTTATCCATTGGGTGATATCTTACTACAAAAATGAGATACATAGACAAATATATTGAACTTTGATGATCTTTATCCTTTGAAAATACTATCACCCTGTGGTGGATTTTATCAAAGGACTCCTAAATTCACACTACTTACTTGTATCCTTATGCAAAACTCAAAGAATCAGTGCTATATCTAGAGCTTATTTAATTTTATCCTAGATCAAACTTGAAGAATATCAACACATAACTCAAACAAAGAACGCACATAAGAGAGATGTAAACCCTAGATTTTATTCAATATGCAATATCATCACATGTATACACATTGTATTTCAATATGAGCCACTTCAATATTGGAAAAAAACCAGTAGCATTTTCTTATTACAAAAACAACCTAACCTAATACAATATGATGTACCCTCGACTGAGAGAAAATTCATCAGTCAGTTTTATGAAACTAGGCAAAAAACTAAGCCTACATCTCCTACCTAGCCCACAGAGAACTTGGGACCAACTCTGAGAAAAATATAGAGAATTTGGAACCCTTACAATAATGAAAAGATCTCCCATATATCCCTCAGGAAAGAAGACCTAAGAGATAATTTTTTCATGACACCTATCTCTTTCCAGAAAGATCAATTCTGCAAACAATCTTCTCTTCCCACCAAAATCTGACCTTGGAAAGAAAAGGTCTTACTGCTCTTTCCCGCTTGACCAAAATTGATTTCTACTATCACCAATGGAACCGTCATTTCCTGCCATTTCCAATGGCATATTATGTTGACAAGTTGACTACACTATTGTATATAACTATATTTAGTGTTGTCATTATGGCAACAAAGTCATATAGTATTTTGGAGTCAATGCACATTATCAAAAGATCAGAATTTGGTTAGATCAGAATTTGGTTAAGTATAGAAGACTAGAAAGTTAACAGAGCACCAGTAGATCAGAGCATCAGCACACATGCGTACGACAAAGTTATGGTATGTACCCTAGAAGATAATTGGTAAGAGTATATTCATGCTAAGTCTAAGAGCACATGATTAGAAGATACAGTATGGAAAAGATACAGACAGTTGAAGTAGCACAGACAGTGAATGCCAGAACAGAATAGCATATGCAGTCGACTGTTGGTAATTTGATTAGCAATGATATTATTGTTTTGTAAAGGCTATGCACCTATTGTAATTAAGTTGTAGACATGTAATTATGTTTGTTTTTAAATGGACTTGATTGAATTCACTTGGAAGCATTGTATGTAATCACTTATAGGCCAACCTAGTTAATTGTTTTGGTAGCACATATAAATATTAGATGCACCTTTGTAATAAAGTATGGAAGTAAAAAATAGAGATAAGATAAGAAAAGTAGAAGTGTTCAAAGAGTAGTAAGAATGTATTAGAGATTTTCAAGAGGTCAAATCATCAACGCATCAAAGGAATTGATCAGACAAGTAGTGTCACAACACTATTTCATCTAGCAGATATAGTGTGTATCTGAGATCAAAAGGTTTTAGCCTTCAGCACTTGAGTAGTGAGCTCTAGGATAGTGTGTCCCCACCCCTAATAGAGTTATTGTAAAAGACTCCTAATAGGGTCTGACCCTTGACAAGGTGACTATACTAAAAGCATTATAAAGAACAACTCCTAACAGGGTTGTAGATCTTCTAACAAGGATCATAAGACACTAGTGCAGTTCTTAGTGGGTGTCAATTCCCACTGGGGCTTTTACCTATTTGGGTTTCCCCATAACCATTATGGTGTTATGTGTTGTGTTTATGTATCTTGTTTATGTTGATGTTCATTTCAATACTTAAGCATTCAAGTTAAGTTTCAAGAGTAAAGAAAAAGGTTAAATATAGTGAACATTGATTCACCCCTCCCCCTCTCAGTGTTCCCATTCCTAACAATTGGTATCAGAGCTCTGGTCCTCAGGAAAGAATTTTAAGCACTTGAGGTGATCATGGATAAGGGATAAATGAAACATCTGAAAAATAATCCTGAAGCTGCTCTTGAAGACCTTGACAGATCTGAAAAATAAATTGAAGAACTAAAAGAAAAAGTCAGTGATTCTCAAGCAGTCATCAAAATACTAAGAAAAGATTTGAAAGATTGTTCAAACAGTGATTTAGGGAAGATGGTCAAAAAGATAAATGAAGATAACACATCTCTGAAAGATTAGATTGAAGATTTGGATGAAAAGCTAACTAACAATTAAGAAGTTTATGATGAACAGATCAAAGAGACCCTTCAACTGAATGAAGAATTAAGGCAAGCAAACATGGAAATCTTGGAGCTAGAATTGATTGAATTAAATAATCACATTGATAAATTATACACAAGAAAGGATCTGATTGAATCTCAGTTATATGCTCAAAAGCTTAAAGGAGATACCAGGGGCATTGGATTCAATGAAGCACAAAATCAGATTGACAACATGCGAGCAAGAATGAAAGCACAAGAAGACACCACAGATGCCAAGAAGACTGAAAATCAAACTAAAGACAATACTGAACCATCTAAAGATGAGCGTAAGCCAATAGACCGAACTTGTTATGCTTGTAACAAGCATGGACATATAGCAAGGAATTGTAAAGAGGTAAGACCTTTCAATGGTTATTGTTATTCATGCAATAAATTTGGTCATAGAGCTATGAATTGTAGAAAAAGTTAAAAGAACAAGACTTAGCATAATCAGAGAAATCAGAATCAAAAAATGCAAGAAGTTCTCAGAGTATTACATGTCAAATATGTAATTATAATGGTCACTCAGCTAGACAATGTAAAATGGTAACCCACATCAATGTGTTGAGGAATTTAAGGTCTCCAGTTATTTTTCACTCATGCAACAAGGTTGGACACATCTCAAAGTTTTATAGATCAAGAGCACAAAGTCAGGAAAACTCTAAAAAGCCAGAAGAATCAATATTAGACACCGAAGGAGAAGTCAAGTTTGTGAAAGTTGTAGAAGATGTGAGCCTGATTTGGTTAGAAGAAAAGAAGGATAAGGTTGATGAGTATGTATTGGATGCATCCACAGTGGACGCATCCTCTACATTTGGATGAATGACCCTCAAGATCATAGGGGGGGCTAATTTTTCTCTAGACCCCTGCGCGGCTGGTATACTCACCTTCAGAGTATGCACCTATGGATTTAACATCTTGGAGACAATATGATGCTATGTGCAAGAGTGTACTTCTTGATCGATTACAGGATGGAAGTTGGAAAATCTAAGTCAAATTCTAGTTTACGCGGCAAGCATTAATGGTAGAATTTTCACTTTAAAGTACATAGAGACTTGCAGATCACTCATTGCATTTGAGTTAGAGTGATTGGAGATCATAGAAGCCCTAGCAGTTGATTGTGAAGTATTGAAGCTCGATTCACCAGTGAAAGAGTTTGTTTGATCAGTTGCAAAGCCCTAATCTATCGCAACGATTCAGAAGTTCTTGGAAACCTATTTGAAGTGATAAACAAGTAAGTTATGGCTACACCTATTGTGTTTGATGTTGCAGAGAGGAAAAGATATGTTTTCAAGAGGCATCCCTTTAAGTCTACCCTAGATGACTTAGAAGGTGCATTCTCTAGAACCCCTATCGGTGTCATGCATGTTGAAGACATCTGTACATACATTTACTGCAAGAAAGAACCAGTTGGACTTGATAGGATTAGAGAGCACATTGAAACTATGATAAAGCTAGACAAAACCTTCCTAGATGAGTTTGCACATCTAGAAGACCATCCCATTGTTGAGTATGCTATGATATATAAATTATATGAATCGGAGTGGATCAAGATCCTATTAAGAAGAATTCATGATGACCTATTCTGGATAGGTGAAGTCCTAGTAAGAATCACAGGAGATCTCATTCATGAGATGACATGCCTCTCTAAGAAAGGTGTCATTCTTCCAGCAGGCAAGGATGTGAGAAAAATATTAGAACAGGCATGTAAGTTAAGAAGTGATAGGTGCAGAATGACAATTGAGCCTATAGAGGAGAAAGACATCAAATTGATGTCCATGATACTAGGTTATCAGTTTCAGCACACCAACAAGGTGACTAGTGTGTCTGCGGCCACTATTCTTGCAACAATAAGAATTGTCAAAGAAAATGTTGAGTTCAATCTATGCGAGATCTTTTGCACACAACTAATTGATAACATTAGCGCCATCAAACATGATAAGACCAAAATATTCAGGTTTGGGTCTTTAATTATCTACATGTACCTCCATATAGTTGGAAAGGTCTCAGATTTGTACTTAGACAAGAGTATGCCTACAATGCCTCAAATATCTCTCAAGGCATCTACCAAGAGCACATTGAAGGATTACATAATGCTATAATTGAAGATATTCAAGGTCAAAATGTAGATGAGGTAGAGGATACCAGAAAGTATTGTTGAGAAATACAAAGACAACATTTGTTTTATGGTAGAAACTAATATAACTTGTATGGAAGTAGTTGAGCCAAGAACAAAGTGGATCCATCCACTTGGGTATGAAGTTGAGGATCCAATCTTGGAATCCTATGCACAAGTGCTACTATCAGTGCCTAAGGACCCTAATGAACCTAGATGGGGGACTTATGAAGAGAAGACAAGAGAAGTTGATGCAATTCTTAACAATGAAATAACAAAAAGCAAAGCATCAAAGATTACATCTGAGATACTCAAAATTCATGGAGTAACACAGGAAGACCTAGACAAAGAAAGGGAAGAAAACATAGCATTGGAGATTGAGAGCGCATCCATAGTGGAAGCAAAAATTGATGATCCTAAACTGAAGAAAGTCAAGATTGAGAAAACTGAAGATCCAAAGGATAAATAGGGTAAAATAGATGTTATCTCTCTTGCACCCAAAGTGACAATTGACATCACCTCCTAAGTATAAGGCAATGGCCAAAAGGAAGAAGGAAACTAGCACTAGTCACCCATCCTCGCGAGCAACCAGAAGTAAGAAAAATGCTCAAGCACCTCCAGAGGTAGGTTTCAGACCTAGTCTTCAAGTCTTGAGAATAAGGATTGTTGATGAAGGCAGATTGGATCAGATAGGAAAGTTTTATGAGATGTATAGTGAAATTGATAAATCATAGATTCATGGCATGATCATAAAACATATGATTAAGTTCAAGAAGAAATTCTTGGAACTTAAAATAGTCATCCCGAATAATGTTTGGAATATCTTAGAATCCTTGAAGAAATAGGCTATTGAAGAAGATCTTAGAATAAGGGAAAAGATTCTAGATGAAAGCCTACCAGTGTGTTCCTTAGAAGAGAAAACACTATTGTTAGATCTGGTAAAGCCGCATCTAAGAACAAAGCTAAGAACACTACACATAATGCACAAGAACTTTGAGTTTTTGAGAAATTTTTCTTGAATAGGCACATGTATCCACCTACTACATCCACAACACAATGTTGGAAACAATTGTCTGAAGGAAATTGCTACTCAAATTATGTAATGTCTTTGATGTCACACTATGTCATAATCCGCAACATTCAGTACCTACCGAGCTTAGTCGGTCTGCCAGGTAGTAATATTAGTGCTTACCGAGTTCACTCGGTTATCAAAGAAAATTCAGTGTTTACCGAGTTCAGTCGGTTGTCAAAGAAAATTTAGTGTTTACCGAGTTTAGTCGGTTGTCAAAGAAAAGCTAGCATCTACCAAGTTCAGTCGATTTTCAAAGAAAAAGGATTATCAGTGTTTACCGAGTTCCCTCGGTCTCCGAAAGATTGTAGAAAGTTATGGTCACCGAGCACTGTCGGCCCTTGAAGGATTTTTGCAAATAAAGTTTGCTTAATTCAGCCGACTGTTATACTAAGTAATGTCAATTTGACAAATCTAAAATCATATAAATAAAAGGTCAAATGTGAAAATAAAATACATACACAGCAGAAGATATATAGAAGAGAGACAGGAAAGGTGTGTGCGAATTTGTGAAGGATGATCAAATATCCTTGAGGAGAAGCAGAGATATATTCAATCAGGAAGGATCACACTTATGCAAAATAGAGATCTGTAATCAGCAAGGCAGTTGCATTATTATATAGGTCATTTTCATTGTTACCTTTTTATCATTGTAACAGTGAATTCTAAATCTCTTAACCGAGTTGGTTTAACAACCATATTGTAAATCCTCTAACAAGGTGACAATTCCATTGAATTGTTCTCAAGACCTCTTACCAGGCCACTCCTAGCAGGGTGATTAAATCCTCTAACCAGGTCACACCTAATAGTGTGTTTTGTAACCTTTTACCGGGTTGGCTTCTAACCGAGCATCACTTCAGAAAAGTGCAAATCAGTATCTAGATACATTGGTGGTTTTTCCCATATTGGGTTTCCACGTTAAATCTTCTGTCTCTTGTGTTCTTAATTGCTATCTTAATCATATACAAGTGCTGATGAATATCTAAAGATAATTTTGCTAATACTTTCTGCATCTTCAAAGTCACTGCAATCTATTTACCGAGTGTTAAACAGATAATATTCATTAAGATATCCTAAGGGATCTGGAAAGAAATAATTGTTAAGTGTTTTATGGTTGACTGATTCACCCCCCCTCTCAGTCAGTTCATCCATATTCCATCACACAAGTGCCCTCCAAGGAAGCCAAGATGGAAAAGACCACAAATATACCAGTAACAGGTCCTCAGGATCTAGCACCTATAGTGATAACACCTACAGAGGCAGTAAAGTTTGTGCCCATGATAGAGACACAAAAAGATGATACTATCTTTATTGATAATGTGGAGATAGCAATGGCAGCCATAGATAATGACTTGGATAAGTTTGAGGAATCCTTTGTGAGAACACAAGAGGTTGAAACTCTATAAGGTGATAATTCACCTAAGCTACAAGAAGAAGTACTAATAGAAGATCTAACAGGTGAAAGAGAGAAGGAGATGGAAAAAGAGACAGAAAAAGAGGAAGAAACGGTAGAAGAGGATAAAGGAGAAGAAAAGGTAAAAGGAAATGAACCAACATATGAGCCATCTATTGAGATTCCAATTAGAGTAAAGCAAGAAGTGATGGATAGCATTCCTATCACTCCATTACCCTCAGCAACATTGTTGTCAAGTCTCACACCAAACACCACTAGTTTGGACTCTTGGGGAGAAGAAGACCTGATCAAGATTGGTGTCTTAGCTATGGAAAATGAAAAAGAGAAACGGGTAATGAGGAACCCTTTGTTTGTTGAATCAGTCAACATCTGAAATAGCCTATTACCTTCAAACAAGAAAGTGTCTAAGGTCCATTCAGTTGATGATGTCAGTACTATATTGACAAACTTCAAGACTAACTTCTCTAGCTTGGAAGAATCTACATCTCAAGTAGCATAAGAGAAATATATGAAAAAGAGATTGAGTGAAATGGTTGGTAACTTTGCACTTGACCTAAGTTCACTAAAGTTTGGTCAAGCATCTTTGAATAGTTTTTTGCAAGGGGAAGGAAGATCATCATAGATTGTATGAATCAAGATAAGCTAACTGATGATCACTACAAGAGAATCCAAGAGGCAGAAGCAATGATTGAAAAAGTAAGGAACTTAGTAGAAGACCCCTCCACTCATGTGAACATGTGCAAAAATGTATATCAGGGGTAGATAGACAAGATAGAAAAGGCTGAGAAAGAGATGTCTAAGATAAGGGCAAGGTAGACATAGCTCAGGAATGCTCTTGCACCCTCTCTAGATATACTAAATCAGAACATCAAGGAGATCGATGCCACTATGGTGACATATGATCAAGGTCCTAGTAAAGACTTGGAGAATATGGAGAAGCTACAATATGCCTTATGCAACCATCTACAGATTGTCAATGCACTGATAGCATTTTGGAAACAAGAGATCCAAAATTTGTAGATAGCATATCCAGATGTCCTAACACTGTAAGTACTTGTAGATACATTTTTCAAGCACCTTTGTCATTAATGTCAAAGGGGGAGTATTGTATAGAATATGGATTCTTATATATATGTAAAGAAGATGCATAGTAAAGAGTCTAAGGGAGATATAAGTTAGAGTATGTTAAAGAGTTTTGGTATAAGGGTACAGTTAGTAACTTTTCCATATTCCTTTGTTTCCATTAATGACAAAGGGGGAGATTGTTGGCAAGTTGACTACACTATTGTATATGACTAGATTTAGTGTTTTCATTATGGAAACAAAGTCATATAGTGTTTTGGATTCAATGCACATTATCAGAAGATCAGAATTTGGTTAAGTATAGAAGACTGAACAGTTAACAAAGCACCAGTACATCAGAGCATCAGCGCATGTGCGTATGACAGAGTTATGGTATGAACCCTAGAAGATAAGTTTGTAAGAGTATATTCATGATAATTCTAAGACCACATGATCAGAAGATACAGTATGGCGAAGATACGAACAGTTGAAGTAGCACAGACAGTGAATGCCAGAACAGAACAGAGTATGCAGCCGACTGTTGATAATTTGATTAGCAATGATATTATTGTTTTGTAAAGGCTATGCGCCTATTGTAATTAAGTTGTAGACATGTAATTATGTTTTTTTGTAAACACGCTTGAGCCAATTCACTTGGAAGCATTGTATGTAATCGCTTATAGGCCGACCTAGTTAATTGTTTTGGTAGCGCATATAAATATTAGATGCGCCTTTGTAATAAAGTATGGAAGTAAAAAATAGAGATAAGATAAGTAGAGTAGAAGTGTGTGAAGAGCAGTAAGAATGTATTAGAGCTTTGCAAGAGGTCAAAGCATCAGCATATCAAATGAACTGATCAGACAAGCAATGTCACAACACCAGTTCATCCAGCAGATATATTGTGTATCTAAGATCAGAAGGTTGTAGCCTTCACCACTTGAGAAATGAGGTCTAGGAAAGTGTGTCCCCACCCCTAACAAGGTTATTATAAAAGACTCCTAATAGGGCCCGACCCTTGACAAGGTGCCTGTACTAAAAGCATTGTAAAGAACAACTCCTAACATGGTTGCAGATCTTCTAACAAGGATCATAAGACACTAGTGTAGTTCTTAGTGGGTGTCAATTCCCACCGGGGCTTTTACCTATTTGGGTTTCCCCATAACCATACTGGTGTTATGTGTTGTGTTTATCTATCTTGTTTATGTTGATGTTCATTTCAGTACTTAAGCATTCAAGTTAAGTTTCAAGAGTAAAGAAAAAGGTTAAATATAGTGAACACTAATTCACCCCCCCCCCCCCCTCTCAGTGTTCCCATTCCTAACATATTATAGTTGTATGTTTGAGAAAAAATATAGCCTACAACATCATTTTCATTTTCCTATTTTGGTGAGTAACTGCAAAGTTATGAAATTCAAAATTATCATATAGTCCATACTTTACCAATTTGTTTTATTTTCTTCTACACATTTGAATCTTTGGCGGGCCCACAAGTACCATGTGATGCCATTTGATTGGTCTGACAGACCACCTTCACCAACTCACCACCTGTGCCACTTGTCACTATTCAGTTCATCACTATGCCAGCTCACCACTCTGCCACATGTCGCATGATCGCATAGGGAGATTTCCTTCATCGCAATCATGTGACCACCGTCGATCTCTAGCACATATCTCGAGGCCATCAAACTATTCATATTGTCACCTTGTCATCACTTCATGCCACTTGTCACTACCTAGTTTGCTACCAGCTCCAACCTGCAACCTCACTGCCATGTCACTGAGCTGCCACATGTTGCCCTGTTGCATGATCGCATAGGGAAATTTCCTTCATCGCAATCATGCGACCATCGTTAGATCTCCAGTGCACATCTGAGGCCGTCAGAACCTGCACACTACATTTCATCAAAATTTACCTCAGCTGCACATGCGACCTGCCTACCATGTCATTTCCAACTTGTTGCTAGTTGGATGCCTCAAAACACGTGCACATGGGCAAGCCTCTACAACTAGGAGTTTGCTTTTGACACCTTCATATTGTGTGGATTGTCTTATAAACAACTTTTTTTTCTATCCCGTGATGAATGTGGGATAAATCCCAACTGATTTTATTAAATTATCATTCAAAATATACTCCGTAGTGCGTGCCTAGCTGGCACGCACTACCTGGACCCACACAACTGAATGGCCCTCCACATAGCCTCTCTCTTCTTTTTGATTTACCTTTAGTTTGCACGGTTTTGTTTTTAAATAACCATCTTCTAGGCAAGCAGATGAATGTGGGACTAAAATCCCAAATACACAGCCCACCTACTTCTATTTTTGCTTAAGTACCATGTGCACCCTTGGCCTATGCATTTTACATACACTAGTTTCACATTATGCACTGGCATCCATTGATTTTATGATGGTGGCACTAATTCTACACTGGCTACCTTCTATCAAATGCTAGCTTTTACATTTCTTACACTAGCCTATGCTATACTCACACAACTCCATTGGATGCTTATGCAGCTCCCTCTACAAATACATTGGCAGCCATGCTGCATATTGGCCCACCCATTTTCCCATTCTCATGCTAGCTAATGTCTGCAACACCCTTCATTTGGTTGCTCCCAAAGCCCTTTGAAATCAAACATTTCATTTTGTGACTTACCTTGTTAACATGCTGCAAGGCACCATATATTTGTGCAGCCCCAACTAATGGAGAATGTGTAGCATTTGAGATAGCCACGCAATATCTATGTAAGGGACTGGTCAATGTTTTTATTTTCCTCTAACTGCAACATCATCTGATCTGAGAGAAACTCATGAAACATAGAAAATAGTGATAGCTGATAAATAATTGGTGCCAACATATAGTCATCACAAATACGCTGCAACATGTGATTTATATAATGATTTGTAGAAGCAAAATTTTCCTTGTAGAACATGAGTAATCAACACTAATTTTGAATAACATGGTTGTAAAATCAAGAACCCTTACCCTGATTGTCGCAATAGGTTTCTAATCTGTGAGACTTCAAGCATTTGATCACAATGTGCCAATTATAAAGCTTAAAGAAAATTTCAATGTAATGCCAAATCCCAACTGGCTCATGCACTTCTTGCAGCTTTAATAATATTGATGAAGCAAGTCGGGCCCCAAGCGGGCCCGACCTAAATGTTTTTTGAATTCAAACACCTGGACCTCAAATATGTCCACAAAAATTGGTGTCTACAACCAGATCCAATCTAGATAACCAGATACTTTAAAAACTTCAAATTCTAATACTTCACCAATTGGCAAACTTGAATAAATTACCTCCAATCGTGCCATCAAAAGACTGAGAAAAACTTATCACTGGACCTTGAGATTTGGCAGACATAAACTTTGTATCATAGATAATCACTCTGTTAGACGGCTTCTCCTAAAATTGAATGAGGTAAGAGATTTTAAAATTTGAAAACACCTATTCAGAATTGTCCAGCAAACACAAACCGAAATCACTACAAATTGCCTCAGAAGGAGATAGTTTAAAAATATCAAAAGATGAGTTGAGGGCGAGCCACTGAATCTAGTAGAAGAATCATATGCAATGAACACAACAAAACAAACCTCAATTGGAGATAACCATCTGACAAAAAATTATGAATTTTAGAAAAAAGATACTTTGCAAAGTTATTCTATCCGCACTTTTCATCAACATAAAACACTTTTTGTCTGACCTTGCAAACCTATCAGACAGAAACCTCATGGATTGAAACCCTGGATGAATGATCTCTCTTATGCATAGAAAATAAGGTTATAATCAGATTCCCAAAGTGATCAACAGACTTTCAATGATTAATCTTCAAAGTCATGCCTCCAGAACATCCTAAACTGAAAGACAGTGAAACTATAGAAATCAGGTTTGGAATTGACTTAGGAAAATGACCAGATGGATTGGCAGAGACTTGAAAATCTTCAGGGAAGATCACTTCCAGGTCTACAATATGGAACATCCTTTAATTATACTTGAACTCAAACCGGGTGCAAATGGAAAGACACCAAAGTAGGCTACTTAGAAATTAGGACAATGAATACTTGGTAAAACTTAAAATCTGCGAATGAAAAGGCTCTGGCAAATGGGTCAAATGGGCACATGTGGGGCTAAAAATTGGTATGAACACACTCTCTCATGCCTATAGCATGATTCAATAACCCACATATTATGACCAATCATAGGGCAACAAATGCACTTCCCCGAAGTGGGCTTCTCAGTGAAAATCTAGATAGACACTTAAATGTAGATTTTAGGGAACACCTCCAAAAGACCACTTCAAAAACTTATCAAATCTAAAAACTAGGACCTCAAACCTATTACATATATCAAATGATAGGTGATGAACACCCTATCCAAGTGACACATCATGAAAATCAATAGGCCCCTTTATCCGTGCACTCAAACTATGCTTCCTTTTGAAGACTTCCAAAGCACTGATTTGACACTTGGAGAAATTTCAAAATATGGAGTCAAAATACAATCTATATTTTTGAGCTCCAATAGTGGCTTTTTCTAGGGACGCGTTCCCCTTTCGGGCATGCAGAGAATTCAGGATCTTTGGTAGAGCAGACCACTCAAAAGGAAATCAGACCTCTCGCTCTTTCTTCTCAAAACTAGGGAACCTTTATTTGAAAGAAACACACCACATGACTAAAAACAAAGCAATTATACAACGAGTACACCATGTACAAATGGCTCAAAGCCATCAAACTAAAATCACTTCTTACCTCTATCAAACAATTGATTTTCGTCTTCATTGATCAAAGGTAGACTGAAATTATTACTTCTACCAACACAATGAAACATGTTGTCATGAATTGTCAGCATATCATATGGAAAATAATCAACACCCCCACTATCATTAGGAATTTGGAAATCAGTGAAACATGGAAGGAGTTGATCATTGTGCAACAAGAGGCTGTCACATCCTATTAATTTTCTAACCAGTCGAGGGAAGAAACATTCTGGCTCAACTTCATAACTTGAAACAAGCTGGCTTACTTTTTCATATTATTGAAAATCAAAAAGGAAGTTTTGAAATTCAAACCCTTGTACATCACACAAGTGCTCAGGCAAACCACTATGAATTGCAACTTGTGGATTCAGATTTAGTTTATCCTAGGAGACATTAACATGTTGGATTTGAAAAAGAAAAGATTCATATTCTGCCTGACAATTGTTATGTCCTTGTTGATTTTCTTTAATGTCTTCTAAAGATAGAACATCAATACTTTCTACATCCCATTCCTGGATAAAAGAACATACCTCTAGCCGAAGAAAATGTTCTGATATAGAATTTGAAACCTCTTTCAACTTTATATGAAATGTTTCAAAATATGGTAGGAACAAATCAACAAGTAACCCATTGCACGTCATCCTCTTGGCATATGCCTCCCTGACATAGTTCATTGTTACATGGCAGATTGTCAGCACTATTAACCTCCTCTTGATAAGACACTGATTCAAAACCATTAATAATATCCAAATCATTAGTGTCCACATCAAACATGCTGACTTCCACTTTTGGTTTAATTGCAAATTGAGCCACCATGGTTTCATATTTGAGCTCATTGAAGCTTTCATCCCTCTTAGGATTAATAACTTCACATGTCATATCAAAATATGAAAGCATACAAACTAAAAAATTAGTTTTATCTTTATTATTAGCTGAAACAAAGGAATTAATTATTACTTTAGTCAAATTAGCTTCTTCAAAATCATCTTTAACACATGATAACTCCTGGTCTTTTTCACAAGGCTGCCTATAAACCATTTCCTTGTCTTGAAGAAGATCAAGATCATTGTGGCTCCATGAGTCCTCTTCTTCATTATCAGAACTATAAGAGTTTGATAGGATCTCATCATTTGGGGCTTTATCATCGTTTGATGAAAGATCTGCCCCCTCTTCATTTTCAAAACTTGGCTGCAAACGAATTGTCTCTACAACCTCATAGCTAGAAAAACTAGTTTCAAACTTATTAGGTGTGTAACCTTTGTATATGTCTATCTCTGCATCAAATACATTCTGCAATTCTTCATTAACCATTTTAACTCCCACATGAGGGGTAGTCATTTCTTGCTAAAAATATTCTTTATTTATATTTTGTGCAAAAGCACAATCTGAAACATGGTTAGTAAGATCGGCAAGGATAGAGATACCTTTACATTGAGTTTCATTTCTTGATACACACCTATCTATTTCATTTGATTTGTTATGACAGCAAACACCAATAGATAAAAATTGTTTGGCAATCCCATATTTCAAGTTATTTTCTATATCCATTTTTTTCATAAAAGCTTGATGTAAAGTCTTTGGCTCTTTTTTTCTTAGTAAGAAACTCATTTTTTTACCAAAAGCACCCAAATAAAGTATTAGACATATTTGATCATCGAGCCTATAGCTTTTGGGAATATAATTTAAAGTTTTGGCAAATCTAATGTTGAATAATGGAACTAACTCTCCTTTTTGAATCTCAATCTCCATTAATTTATTCAACACGGCACTTGCCCCTATTCTTTCAACAAACTACTCCATGAAAGTTGGAATGAAATCTTCCCATGAGGAAATAGAACTTGCTGGCAAGGAGTAGAACCATTCTCTGGCATCTTCTTTGAAAGTCTAAACCAGCAACTTCATGATGATATCTTCATGGAAAATTTTGAAGTCTCCCATCAAATCAGTAAATTCTTGCAAATGTTTACATGTTGAATCTGATTGTTTCCCTTTAAACTCTTGTAGATTCTTCCTAATCTCAGTAGGAATTTCATTTGGGAAACCAGGTATGCCATCAAAACATAATGGCACATACCTTTGTACAGAAAAGCTTCTGCATGAATCCATTATGGGTTGCACTTTACTTAATGAAATTTTTAAATTCTTATTATGAACAACTTATGTAGTCATAAGGATTCTTCAAGTCATTTATGCTCCTCCAAGACATGACCAAGATTTTAAACAAAATCGAAGAAATATGAAAATCCACAATATAAAATCCTTTCTATGGTGACTTCTTCACCCAATAAGGATCATGTAAATACACAAATTACAAAATGAGAAATACCTGGTGTTTCCCATTTGCTGCTACTATTTTTTATTTATCGGCTGAAAATATGGCAGATCTTAGAGCTCACCTCGTAGCTCCATCAGGTTCTTTTTTACGTGGAGTCGCCACCTCCTTGAAGAGGAAAATATTTCACTTATTCACAATCTTTTTCCAGCCAACAACAAAACTTCACCAGGATCTTTAAACATTGTCTATCAAAACTGCATACATCATATTTTCTATTCTAAATTTGCATTAATCAAATAGATAACTCTCAAAGTTGCCACTCACAACTTTGTGAGATGATATTAAAACCTTTTGAATCTGAATCTATACACTTCAATGGTAACCACTGGATAGATAAACAAGTTGGCCAGGAGTCTAGCTCTACTCGTACCCATGTTATTTAAAATTTACTATAACACCAGAGATATCAAATTGGATTTAGCATGACTATATCATCTCTATTCCCCAGTAGAGTTTCCATTTTGTTGGTTCCTTAAATTGGACTTTATGATTTCATAAGAAACCAATACATCTATAGTTTTTAAGGATGGGTTAGATCCAAATATAAATCTCTAAGATGACTGGACCAACTATAGGGACGGGACTGCCCTTTGCACTTCTGGTTCTGCAAAACCAAGGAGGGTGCTCCTTATCCAATAAAACAAAAATTATTTCACTAATCACTAACTGGATTTAAATATAACAGATGGATGGTAAGACAATACTAAATGAGAACCACTCATTCATTGATTCTCCATTACCATAAGATGAGGCAGACCAGATAGGTCACAATACTTCAAATATTTTTGACAAATTTGTATCAAATGATTTAGGAATACAACAAAATTCTATCAGGTAGTCATTTATACATAATAGGCTCATCCATGGCTAGTGCCTTATCCATTGGGTGATATCTTACTGCAAAAATGAGATACACAGACAAATATATTGAACTTTGATGATCTTTATCTTTTGAAAATACTATCACCCTGTGGTGGATTTTATCAAAGGACTCCTGAATTCACACTACTTACTAGTATCCTTATGCAAACCTCAAAGAATCAATGCTATATCTAGAGCTTATTTAATTTGATCCTAGATCAAACTTGAAGAATATCAACACATAACTCAAACAAAGAATACACATAGGAGAGATGTAAACCCTGGATTTTATTCAATATGCAATATCATCACATGTATACACAATCTTTCAATATAAGCCACTTCAATATTGGCAAAAACTAGTAGCATTTGCTTATTACAAAAAAAACCTAACCTAATACAATCTAATGTACCATAGACTGAGAGCAAAGGCATCAGTCGATGTTATGAAACTAGGTAGAAAACTAAGCCTACATCTCCTACCCAGCCCACAGAGCACTTGGGACAAACTCTGAGAAAAATATAGAGAATTTGGAACCCTTACAATAATGAAAAGATCTCCCATATATCCCTCAGGAAAGAAGACCTAAAAGATACTTATGTCATGACACTTGTCTCTTTCTAGAAAGATCAATTATGCAAACAATCTTCTCTTCCCACCAAAATCTGACCTTGGAAAGAAAATCTCTTACTGCTCTTTCCCGCTTGACCAAAACTGATTTCTACTGTCACCAATGAAATCGTTGTTTCCAGCTACTTCCAATGGTATATTATACTTGTATGTTTGAACAAAAATACAGCCTACAACATCATTTTCATTTTCATATTTTGCTGAGCAACTGCAAACTCATGAAATTCAAAATTATCATATAGTCCATACTTTACCAATTTGTTTTATTTTCTTCTGCACATTTGAATCTTTGGCGGGCCCACAAGTCCCATGTGGTTCCATTTGATTGGTCTGGTAGACCCCTCATTGCCAACTCACCACCCATGCCACTTGTCACCATTCGGTTCGTCACTACGCCAACTCACCACACTGCCACATGTCACTCTGTCGCATGATCTCATAGGGAAATTTCCTTCATCACAATCATGTGACCACCATCGATCTCTAGCATGTATCTCGAGGCCATCAGACTGTCCATCTTGTCACCCTATCATCACTTCATGCCACTTGTCACTACCTAGTTCACTGTCATCTCCAACCTGCAACCTCACTGCCATGTCACTGGGCTGCCACATGTCACCCTGTCACATGATTGCATAGGGCAATTTCCTTCATCACAATCATGCGACCACTGTCAAATCTCCAGTGCGCATCTCAATGCCGTCAGAACCTACACACTGCATTTCATCAAAGTTTACCTCAACCACGCATGGGACCCACCTGCCATGTCATTTCCAACTTGTGTCCAGCTGGTTGCCTCGAACCATGTGCATGTGGGCAAGCCTCTACAACTAGGTGTCCACTTTGGACACCTTCATATTGTTTGGATTGCCTTATAAACAACTTTGTTTGCTATCATGTGATGAATGTGGCATAAATCCCCATTGAGTTTATTAATTTTTTGTTCAAAATATACTCCGTAGTGCATGCCCAACTGGCACACACTACCCAGGCCCACATGACTGAATGGCCCTCCACATAGCCTCTCTCTTCCTTTCGCTTTACCTTTAGTCTGGGCAGTTTTGTTTTTAAATAACTATATTCTATGCAAGCGGATGAATGTGGGACTAAAATCCCAAATACACAACCCATGGTTTAAATGTCCAGTTTACTCCATTCACGCATCCAGCTGCTTCTATTTTGGCCTAAGTACCATGCACACCCTTGGCCTATGCATTTTACATACATTGGTTTCACATTATGCACTAGCATCCATTGATTTTATGATGGTAGCACTAATTCTACGTTGGCTGCCTTCTATCAAATGCTAGCTTTTACATTGCTTACACTAGCCTATACCATACTCATGCAACTCCATTGGATGCTTACGCAACTCCCTCTTCAAATACATTGGCAACCATGCTGCATATTGGCCCACCCATTTTCCCATTCTCACGCTAGTTAATGTCTGCATCACCCTTCATTTGGCTGCTCCCAAAGCCCTTTGAAATCAAACATTTCATTTTGTTATGTACCTTGTTAACATGCTGCAAGGCACCTTATATTTGTGCAACCTCGGCTAATGGAGAATGTGCAGCATTTGAGATAGCCACGCAATATCTATGTAAGGGACTAGTCAATGTTTTTATTTTCCTCTGACTGCAACGTCCTTTGATTTGAGAGAAACTCATGAAACATAGAAAATAGTGATAGTTGATAAAGCATTGGTACCAACATACAGTCATCACAAATACACTGCAACATGCAATTTATGTTTTACCAAGGGAAGATACCTGAGCTGGTCCCCATACATCTGTATGCACAAGCTCTAATCTCTCA
Organism: Chamaecyparis obtusa; assembly: GCA_027943335.1. Lineage (NCBI taxonomy): Eukaryota > Viridiplantae > Streptophyta > Pinopsida > Cupressales > Cupressaceae > Chamaecyparis > Chamaecyparis obtusa. Next base: position 788,369 of record BSBK01005648.1, on the reverse strand, counting down.
TTTTTCTTTTCCTTCCCACTCTTCACAAAACTAACTCTCTTTTGTTTTCCATAAACACAACTTTCACAGAAATCCATATTGACACATTTCAGACCAGGTAAAACTTTCTTTGAATGAAGTAATTTCATACCTTTTTCACTCATGTGCCCGAGTCTGTTGTGCCACAGTGCTGTGTCAGAATCTACAGCAACAGTTTGATGTTCTTCCTGCTCAACTGCAGCCACTGTTCCTGAACATTCATTATCTTCTGAAACAATTAAAGTAGAAGGAACAGTATGACCTGTACAAAGATATAAGGTGCCTACTTTCACACCTTTTGCTACTACTAAGGAACCTTTTGAAACCTTCCAATTTTTATCATTAAAAGTAACTGTGCAACCCTCATCACCCAGTTGCCCTACTGAAATTAAATTCCTACTCAGCCTTGGAACATGTCTTACCTCTTGTAGTAGCCAATGATTCCCATTCTGCAACTTAATCTTAATTTTTCCCTTTCCAACAATCTGACAGGGTTCATTATCTCCCAAATAAACTAGCCCAAAATCCCCTTGGACATAATCAATAAAATAACTTCTATGGGGTGTAGCATGAAATGAAGCCCCAGAATCTAAAACCCATGAATCATCAATACTTTCTAAGGACAAGAGCAAAGCATCCTCCTTGGATTTGTTACTTACCACATTTGCCTCCTTGTTTCCATCATTTTTGTCTCCTTGATCTTTCTTCCGAGACCAACAATCTTTCTTCTTATGACCTGGTTTTCCACAATACCAGCAATCATTTGGCCCTTTAGATTCGGACCTCTTTCCCTTTGATTTTCCTCTTGATTTCCCACGATTTCCAGAGTTGTTTCCTCTATCTCTTGTTCTGCCTCTGCTTTCTGTGTTCAATACACTACCCGATGTGGATGCCCCTGAGCTTTTCCTATGAATTTCCTCACTCAATATAACACCAATAACATCATCATACTTTAGGGTATTAGAACCAGAAATAGAATTACTAACTGCCATTCCAGCTTTTTGGCAAAGAACACAAAATCAAGAGAACCCTAACCTCTTCATCAAAAGTAATTTTAACTGAGGTTAATTGACTTGTAACTGTATTAAACTCATTCAAATGATCAGTAACTGATCCACCTTCTACCATTTTCATATTAAATAAACGCTTCATAAGAAATACCTTGTTTGAAGCTGAAGGCTTTTCATACAACTTCGCTAGGGTTTCCATCAAATCTTTAGTTGTCTTTGCTTTAGTAATATTGAATGCCACCGATTGTGCCAGGCATAGACGAATACTCCCCAGTGCCTTCCTATCCAAAATATCCCAATCTTCCTGAGACATTGATTGCTCTTTCTTGGCTACTCCCTCTAATGGCCGCCATAGATCCTTCTGATAGAGATAATCCTCCATTTGCATCTTCCATAACTGGAAGTTCTGCCCATTAAACTTATCAACCTTCAGCCTACCCTCGTCTGCCATTTCTCCCACTTAACCGAGAGACTCTCCCACTAACTTGTGAGACCTACTTCAGAGAATAAATGAAAGAACGAATGAAATAACCTCGCTCTGATACCACTTGTTAGGATTAACAAGGCAGAAATAACAATTATGTGCAAATATAACTAATATCAGAAAATAATAAACCACACAGAATAGAACACAAGACACAGATTTAACGTGGTTCACCCAATCCCTGGGCTACGTCCACCAACAGCGAGTCCAATATTATTATTATCCAGTGATTACAACCTGATTACAATCCGTAATCCCTTACAGCCCAATTCTGCCTCAAGTACTAAAATCATACATCATGAAAATCCCTAACCCTAAGCCATATTATACAATATTTTTCCCGCTTTAGGGTTAGAATGGGTTATAAGTAGTCAGCCCAAATAACCAAAAAAGTAGTCGGCCTCAAAAAAAATTTCCTCAGGGGCTGCGCCCCCGAACCCCTGCTCTTGGGGGCTGCCGCCCCCAAACCCCCGCTCGGGGCCCGGCCCAGCCCCGAACCCCGGTGAGGTCGGGAGGAAAAGTGTACAGTACTTTCCTGGATAGTACTTTCCTGATTAGTCACCACAAGCTAACAATTTATATAATGATTTGTAGAAGCAAAATGTTCCTTGTAGAACATGAGTAATCAACACTAATTTCAAATAACATGGTTGTGAAATCAAGAACCCTTACCCTGATCTGTCGCAACATGTTTCTAATCTGTGAGACTTCAAGCATTTGATCACAATGTGCCAATTATAAAGCTTAAAGAAAATTTCAATGTAATGCCAAATCCCAACTGGCTCATGCACTTCTTGCAGCTTTAATAATATTGATGAAGCAAGTCAGGCCCCAAGCGGGTCCGGCCTAAATTTTTTTTGAATTCAAACACCTAGACCTCAAATACATCCACAACGAATAGCATTTGCAACCGGATCCAATCTAGATAACCAGATACTTTAAAAACTTCAAATTCTAATACTTTGCCAGTTACTTGAATAAATTGCTTCCAATCGCGCCATCAAAATACTGAGCAAAACTTATCACTGGACCTTGAGAGTTGGCAGACATAAACTTTGTATCATAGATAATCACCCTGTTAGACGGCTTCACCTAAAAATGAATGAGGCAGGAGATTTTAAAATTTGAAAATGCCTGTTCAGAATTGTCCGGCAAACACAAACCGAAATCACTGCAAACTACCTCGAAAGGAGATGGTTTAAAAATATCAAAAGATTAGCTAAGGGTGAGCCACTGAATCTAGTAGAAGAATCATATGCAACGAACACAACAAAACAATCCTCAACTGGAGATAACCATCTAACAAAAAACTATGAATTTCAGAAAAAGCTATTTTGCAAAGTTATTCTATCCACACTTTTCATCAGCATAAAACACCTTTTGTCTGACCTTGCAAACCTGTCAGACGGAAACCTCATGGATTGAAACCCTGGATGAATGATCTCTCTTATGCATAGAAAATAAGGTTATAATAAGATTCCCAAAGTGATCAACCGACTATCAATGATTAATCTTCAAAGTCATGCCTCCAGAACATCCTGAACTGAAAGACAATGAAACAATAGAAATCAGGTTTGGAATTGACTTAGGAAAATGACCGGATGGTTTGGCAAAGACTTGAAAATCTTCGAGGAAGATCACTTCCAGGTCTATAATATGGAACATCCTTTAATTATGCTTGACCTTGAACCAAGTGCAAATGGAAAGACACCAAAGTTGGCTACGTAGAAATTAGGACAATGAATACTCAGTAAAACTTAAAATCTGCAAATGAAAAGGCTCTAGCAAATGGGTCAAACGGGCACATGAGGGGTAAAAATTGGCATGGACACTCTCTCTTATGCCTATAGCATGATGCAACAACCCGCATGTTATGACCAATCATAGGGCAACAAATGCACTTCCCTGAAGTGGGCTTCTCAGTGAAAATCTGGATAGACACTTAAATGCAAATTTTAGGGAACACCTCCAAAAGACCACTTCAAAAATTTATCAAATCTGAAAACTAGGACCTCAAACCTATTACATATATCAAATAATAGGTGACGAACACCCTATCCAAGTGACACATCGTGAAAATCAATAGACCCCTTTATCTGTGCACTCAAACTATGTTTCCTTTTGAAGACTTCCAAAGCACTGATCTGACACTTAGAGAAATTTCAAAATATGGAGTCAAAATACAATCTCAATTTTTGAGCTCCAACAAAGCCCACAAAAATAAAATGGACAACAAATAAATGACACTTAAATTATTCTTCACAATCCCCAATTAAGTTGTATTGTTATAACTATTTCAATACATTTACAAAGCTTATAGTCATTGCAATAAAATTTTACAATTTAAAAAAAGGACAAGAATGTTGAAAAAATAGCATAGGTGTACCATAGGAATCAATAACTAGCACCAATATATAATGTTTAAAATACTCAACGTATAAAAAGGGGACCCAAACTTGACATTTTAAGTGAAATTTATAATATTTTAAGATTCTAGAAACTAGGATTACAAAACAAAATATCTAAGAAAACTCAAGTTTCAAACAACAAAAATATTATATACAAAAACTAGCTACACTAGCATGTAGTTAGCAAAAAAATAGTAAAGATGGGAAAATTGCACAAAATATCAACTCTTATTGGCTAAGATATCACCTTTCAGAGTTTTGAGAGTCAAGATAATGATTAAATGAGCTGGGAGTCTTTTGGGGGGTTGTATAGTGATGATTATAAAAATTACCAATCATTTGCTTAATAAATTATTTCTAATATTGAAACCACCATTATGATAAGGAACTCAATAGTGATTTTGACATGAAAACACCATTGAGGATAATAGGTAGTAAAATCCCACCTACTAAAAGTGTGCCCTTTACACTTATATTGTTGAGGGTTTATGTTCAAAATCCTTGTGGAGATTTATATAAGTAGAGAGAATACCATCAATATTCTTAATAGTATAGTCAAACTAAACTCCTGTGTTGATGTACAAAAGTCAAAACATACAAAATTATTAGTCATTTTCTTAGAGTAATGTTGGAACTACCCTTATGTTAAGGAAGTCAATAGTGATTTTGACATGAAACAACCATTGAAGATAGTGTGTGATAAGATATCAATGACTAAAAATGTATTCTCCTCTTTACATATTTGTTGAGGGTTCATGTTCAAAAATTCTTGTGGAGATTTTGAACATAAACCCTCAACAATATAAGTGTAAAGGACACACTTTTAGTAGGTGGGATTTTACTACCTATTATCCTCAATGGTGTTTTCATGTCAAAATCACTATTGATTTCCTTATCATAATGGTGGTTTCAATATTACAAATAATTTCTTAAGCAAATGATTGGCAATTTTTACAATCATCACTATACAACCCCCCAAAAGACTCCCAACTCATTTAATCATTATCTTGACTCTCAAAACTCTGAAAGGTGATATCTTAGCCAATAAGAGTTGATATTTTGTGCAATTTTCCCATCCTTACTATTTTTTTGCTAGCTACATGCTAGTGTAGCTAGTTTTTGTATATAATATTTTTGTTGTTTGAAACTTGGGTTTTCTTAGATATTTTGTTTCGTAATCCTAGTTTCTAGAATCTTAAAATATTATGAATTTCACTTAAAATGTCAAGTTTGGGTCCCCTTTTTATATGTTGAGTAGTTTAAACATTATATATTAGTGCTAGTTATTGATTCCTATGGTACACCTATGCTATTTTTTCAACACTCTTGTCCTTTTTTTAAATTGTAAAATCTTATTGCAATGACTATAAGCTTTGTAAATGTATTGAAATAGTTATAACAATACAACTTATTTGGGGATTGCAAAGAATAATTTAAGTGTCATTTATTTACTTTATTGTTATATGAATATTTTTAAAAATATTTCATTAAATTATTATCTATTATTTTAATATATATTTCAAAATTATTTATATTTAATAATTTTCAAATAATAGATAAACATAAATTAGTTACTTTTATTTTATTTTAATATTATATATTTTATAAATAAGCAATTATCACCCAAAAATCTTTTTCCATGCAACAAACAAGGAAGATTCCAAAGCTCTGCAAGAATTTGGAATAAAGAGCAAAGGTAACGATCAATCACATATAATAGTTTATTTGGATGACCTACATCGTGCATACGGTGGCCGCCCTTATTCTACGTCAATGTCATCATAGACATGGCCGCCCTTAGCTGGATGGAAAGTTAGTAGCCTGCGAGCTTAGGAACAGGAAGATTGCTTGGAAGTTTGAGTACAAGTTTAGATCTCTCTTGGATGCCTACCAGTGTGCTGCGTGTTGTAGACTTGGGCTAGTTGAATACTGATGTTGTAGAAAAGATTTGGATCCTGCAAGATCTTGTAGACTGTTACTTGCTTTGTAATTGGCCGCAACAAGGAAGGCCTTATAGCTCGGCACATTGCATGTAATCTACTCTTTTTCAGATCTGTTGTTTTTGTTGTTGTGTATTTCTGCTATGTATTGGTTTCGTTGCAAGGTCGGTCAATCCTTAATTGGATCCACCAACCTTGACTGCGTCAGGTGGTATCAGAGAAAAGTTGGTTCTTGTTTGAGAGAAGTTGGTTCATGTTTGAGCGAAGTTGGTTCCTGTTGGAGCTGAGTTGATCTTGTATGTTTGCATTTGGATCTGATTTGAAGATGCCTTTAAGGAGAAATCATGAGATCTTAGAGGAAGAGGCAACTATTGGATAATTCAGTCTTGATGATTTTAGGGCTTTGCAGAAATAAGTGCAAGACCTACAAGAAGAATTGAGAAAGAAGAAGCCTACCTTGAAAGAGGATAGTGATGATGAATCTGAGGAAGATCATTTTGAAGAAGTTGTAGAAGAAGCTAGAGATACTGAGGAGAATCAAATTCTGAAAGCTATGTCTAAGATTGGGAAAAGACCTAAAATTGAAGTTTCTACATTTGCTAGAAGCCTTAGGCCAGAAGAGTTGATTGATTGGATTAATGAGATGGATGAATACTTTGAGTATGAAGAAATAGAAGATCTTGATAGGGTTAGATTTGTAAAGACTAAGTTGAAAGGTCATGAAAATATTTGGTGGAGAGAAGTTCAGTTGGAAAGAGGTAGAAGGGGAAAAGAAAAGATCACTAAGTGGAACTGAATGGTTGACAAGTTGAAGAAGCAATTCGTTCCAGTGGATTATGAATTGGACATGTTTAAGAAGATGCAAGCTTTGAAGTAGACTAACAAATTAGTACAGGAGTATATCGAGGAGTTTTATAGAATCTTGATTAGGACTAGTCATTCTGAAGCTGATAAAGAGAAGGTTGCTAGGTATGTCTATGGTTTGAGACCTAGTATTCAGGAAGAGTTACTTACTATGCAGATGAAAACAATTGGTGATGCTTATCATATGGCATTAAAGATTGAAGAGAAGCTAAATAAGAAGTATAAAGGAAAATAGAACAATAGGAACCTAGGTGGTAAAACCGGCGAGGCAGTTGCTGAAAGTAATGTGACAGAGAATCCTAAGTCTGATGTGGGATCTAGCAATGGTCAAGTTACTAAGAATGTTGGACAGAGAGGAAGGTGGAAGAATGAGTTCACCGGTACTTTTTATAGCTGTGGTGAAGCTGGTCACATAAGTTTTCATTGTCCTAAGAAGAGGGTTGCACTGACTACTGAAGAAGATATTGTGAATGTTGCAGAAAAAGGTGAGACACTTATCACTAGGAGATTAGTTGCATGTGTCCATGAACCAGTGCAAAGAAGGAATTTATTCAGAACCAGATGTAAGTGCAAGGATAACGTATGTAATGTTATAGTTGATGGTGGTAGTTCTGAGAACTTTGTTTCAGATGAAATGGTTAGTAAATTGAGTTTGGAAAGAAGGAAGCATCCTAATCCTTATCAGATTAGTTGGATACAAGATGTTTCTAAGGTTAGATTTGAAGAACAATGCTTGGTTAATTTTTAGATTGGATCTTACCAAGATGAGATATTGTCTGATGTATTGCCTATGGATGCTTGTCATCTGTTGCTCAGTAGACCTTGGCAATTTGACAGGAATGTTTTGTTTGATGGTCATGCTAATACCTATGTGGTTAGGCATGAAGGAGCTCGGCATAAGATGATACCTTTATAAGAAACAAGGGTTAAGGGATGTGGAGTTATTAGGTGTTGTCCTTATGACAAACTTCAAAAGCACAGGGCTGATGAACCGATTCCTGCAAAGTCTAGTTTGAAGGAGAAGGAGAATGATATTTTCGAAGAGTTTGTTGAGATTAAGAAACAGATGATCTTTCTGACAGAGATGGTACATCAAATGGTGACATTCATGACATAGAAAGATGTAGATGGTATTGAGTTGATTGAGGAGTCTGAAAAAGATGAACCTTACCGAGGCACTAATGTGATCGGTAGTGGTTAGAGTCAGTTGCTATCAGCTGCCGACTGGAAGGATAAGAAAAGTGGAAAGTAGAAGAACTTGCTGCAGGGAGAAATGAATGAAGTGAAGACTACTTGGGATGAAGGAAAAGAAGAGATATGGGTTAAGAACATATTTGGCATACCTGTTCTAATTCCCTTGAGGCGTTCCTGATTTCCTTATGAGAAAATCTTTCTTACCTAGGGTGTCTAATGCAAGAGCATCCTAGGATTCTTGGAAATCTTGTATCAACCAAAAATATGCTTGTCTTACTCAGTTTGAGAGACTGGTTTCTCAGTTTCTATGGTTACTGAGGTGCTCAGTCTCTGAAGAATGCTCGATAACTGAAGGCATCGGTTGCTTCTAGCGCTCGGTGTTCTTGCAAACTGACGTGGTTATTTGGATAAAAAGGCTTGGCCAACTGATGCATTTAATTTGGGTGGTGCTTCTCGAGTTATGGATTGACCATTGGACATGTGAGGACCTAGATCTGACATGTTGCATTCTTCTATGCGGATTTGATGACCATTTCAAGCCATCTTGGAGAGTTTATTTTATTTGTAAGGCTGTTTGAGAGCTGACTAATGTTTTAGCATTTAATATTTGTTTGTAAGGGTTTATTATTTCATCAGCTAACTTGTGGCTGGGAATCAATAATGTATCCTCTTAAAATGGAAGCACTTCCATGATAAGAGCATTTAGCCCTCTAAGTAAGTGGTTTGGGGTCATATTGGATGCCTTGAATTGATCTTTGCTTTGATCTGGCTTTCTCCCCCGCTTTCCACTTCTTTTCTACTTCATTCTAGGTGAAATTAGGGTTAGGATCTTAAGGATTCTCCTGAATTTCCTTCTTTTATGGCTCTATTTTCTAGGTAGGATTTAGAAATAGATCCTCCTGGCCTTCATCATGGTAATCATAGGATTTTATGTTTATCACTGACATTCTATCCTATTCTGGCATCAGTTCTAGGTTTCTGGGCATCCCTGGGACCTCTTGACTTGGTTCTGAGTCAACTTGGGACCATGGTCAATGTCTAAGGTTGACCCTGACTAGGTTAAGGTCAAGCTCGACCCTAACTAGGCCAGGGTCAACCTCGACATTGACCCCTTTCTCTAAATTTTCAAAATCCTTAATTTTCGGGCTTCGGGCTTTCGGGAAATTTATTTTCCCACCTCCGGGTCAGCCATTTCGGGTTTTGGGATGGTAAATCCTTTAATTGCATTTAATCTAGGTATATTTTATAAAGGTGAGGACCTAATTGGGATTTAATTCTCCAAGGTGGTCCATCTAGAGGAGTGTGCCCTATATCACTATAAAAGGAGGCCTTCCTCTCTCATTTTCACATCCATTATCCATCCACACTCAAGAAATTTTCATATGCAAGCTCTCAAGGTGATCAAGCAAGTATCCATTCAAGAATTCAAGTCTTCTTCTCCATCCAAGTTCCCCATTGAAGATCAAGGATTCGAGCATTCAAGCCATTGAAGGGATTTGGTTCAAGTATTCAAGATTCATTCAAACCCTAGATCTAGCCATCATGATGGTGTGATCTTCCTTCAAGATCTTTTGTTCATCTTCAATTTCATTCTCTTACCAAGGTGGATTCCAAGCATACAACCATGGAGGTTTGATTTACATTTATTGTTGTGTTCAAGCTTTCATATCAATATACTTGTTTACATTTCAAATACAATTGCATATCTATTGAATTGCATAGCTTCATTGTTAGATCCTTTTCTACTACTTGCTAGCATTCTCCATTTCAATTTCAATATTAAGGTTGATTCCAAACCGGGGTTTGACCAAGGCAAACCCCCCATACAACAAAAACCCCCATTTTCTTGCAGGTACAGGTGCGGAATTTTGGATCTGAGAGCGGATTTGGATACCCTTTTTGGCAAACTTCCGAGATCTGGGAATAGAATTTGAATCAGACTTCAAATAAAAAATGTGGTATTTGACCTTTTATGAGGGTCAAACTTGAGCTGAGCCATCTTGAGGAAAGATTTATGGATTTTCTCTGTCTCGGCATTTCCAGTCCAGGACAGGTTTCAGATTTTCTCAAAAGTGTACGCAGACATCAGAATTCAACATTTTCCAGATCTGCCCTAATTTGAGGTTAGTATTTATTATTTCAGATTTCCAAACATAATCCTCCTCCATAGGGAAATATTGGATTTATTCTCTCTCTCTCTTCCATATTCTTCACAAAATTGATTCAATCGTGTATTAACCTTGTGGTTGATCAAATTGGATCTCTTCTTTAGGGAATTTGGGGTTTTGAGAATAGATCTCATATTTCCCCTTCTACATCTGAATAGTGGTGAATCCATTTTACCTCTATTCAAATTTTTATAGGATGCTTGGGTAGTGGTTTAGAGGGATGAGATAGTTGGAAGTAAAGTTAGTAGCCTGTGAGCTTAGGAATAGGAAGATTGCTTGGAAGTTTGAGTACAAGTTTAGATCTCTCCTGGATGCCTACCAGTGTGTTGCTTGTTGTAGACCTGGGCTAGCTGAATACTGATGTTGTAGAAAAGATTTGGATCCTGCAAGATCCTGTAGACTGTTACTTGCTTTGTAATTGGCCACAATCGGGAAGGCCTTACAACCTGACACAATGCATGTAATTGGTGATTTGATGAATAAAGACTTTTGTTCTTTTTCAGATCTGTTGTTTTTGTTGTGTATTTCCGCTGCGTATTGGTTTGGCTGAAAGGTCGGTTATTCCTTAATAGGATCCACCAACCCTTACTGCGTCAACTTCAATTCTCTTAATATAACTTCTTCCACAAGAGTAACTTGTTCACCAAGGATTCAACTTGATTACAAAAATCTTTAAGCTTATTAAAAAAACAAAAATTAGTATTGCCTTCATGAAAATTTAGGAGCACCAAATCAACCAAAAAAAAGTGTTTTAAAACCATTATTATTTCAATCTGTCAAATTTTGATTATCTTGGGTCTTGATAGTTTTTTTTGTACTAGATATTGCATCCCATATATCTTTATACAAGATCATATTCTCCATTTTCATCTTTTGTAATTCAATATTTTTACCATTAAACTTCTCCATTTTGATTCTGTCAGGCATTATATTTATTTTACAATTGCAAAATAATTACAAAATATTATTCTATAAAAATCCCACTAAAACTAAGATTAAAGTAATAAAACTTTTCAATTGAACAAAGGAAACAAAACTATATACGCTTTGATACAATTTAAGAGGATATTGAGTGTGCGAAAAATCTTCCTACATCAGTCTAAGAAGGAGACAATGACAAAAATTCTTCATCCTTAAAACTATTAGACCTACAAATTTAGATGCACATGAAAAGTAGTTAAAATATCCAATGTAATACCATAACATTGTGGTTATATCATGTGATAAAATACACACACCCAAAAGACAACTCAGTTGTATTATCAACAACAAGTGAAAGTACAAGAGTCCAATATGACATCCTATCACGGTTAGTACCCATTAATTATGGTATTTTCCATTTTCAATAGTTGCCTCCTCATAAATGGCTACCACTCAATATTAAAGGTTCCTTCATCTATGCAATTGCTAATTATAAAATATTTTTTACCCTTACATGTCATTCAAAATATCAAGTAAGACTTTTACACCATCATAGTGAGAAATAACAACAATCAATGTTAACTCTTATAGCTAGCATAACTTACCATGAAAAATTGTCATAGTCTATCATAGACTTGACATGGAAACTTAAGAGAAATGCCACCAAGTTAGCCACAAATGTAGGTCTTCTAAAGTGGGTGCTCAACTTCCTAAAAAATGGGTACCCTATCATAGTCATCACTTATTATGTAGAAATGCCACCTCACCAATAGGCCCCACAAAGTGATTTGATAACTTAGAAAGTTAGAACTTTGGAAATAATAATTAATATCAAATATAAGATAATTAAATTCTAAGAATCAAAGGTTGAAACACCCTAATCTTGATGTATTTGATCAATAATGGAGTTACAACATGGTAGCCATACAATAGGGCAAATCTTACCAACTTTGCAAAAAAATATATGATCACAGATGGAACCTCAAAAAACCTCTATCACGTAAACAAAAAAACATTATCGAGTTTACTGTTGATCTATAGGTATATGGTCCTTCCAAAATTGAAAAATAGGGCTAGTTTAATCTAGGATGCACCATATGAAATATATTATAAAAAAGTATCCCAAGCAAGAGAAGGTGCTTATAGATATAGAGCTTTGGTACCACATAAAAGTTTCTAAAAGAACTAACAAGAACTAAGGATCCCTACAAAACCAAATAAACCTTCCACTTACAAGATTTATAATTATAAAATATTAATAATTTAATATTATGCGTACAAATTTCTTGCTTACATAGACAAGGGTGAAACCTAGAATACATAATATTATGAAAAAGTGTCTAATCTTATGACTTGAAACACAAAAAGAAAATTTATCCTAAGTAAAATTTTCTATATAGATGTGAAAAGGACCTAATAAGGTAACTAGTTGGAAAATGAGAAAATCCACATTAACACAAATAGTTAAACTTGTTCCATGCTTGTTTAGATATATTACACTTTATGATGAGAAACAATAAAATGTTTGAATCATGCATGCTAATGAATCACATGGATTCATATAGTTTATTGTGATAATAAAATGTGTCATATTATCATGTGAAGGATGGATGAATATTTATTAACATCACCTACAACCATTTAGATTACAAATTTCTTACCTTTTATTTTTTAGGTAAGATACTTATGTGGGGTTAAAAGGTCAACAATTTTGTATTCAATCATTAGAAAAGAAAGGTAATAACCCACAAAAATAAAATGGACAACAAATAAATGACACTTAAATTATTCTTTGCAATCCCCAAATAATTTGTATTGTTATAACTATTTCAATACATTCACAAAGCTTATAGTCATTGCAATAAAATTTTACAATTTAAAAAAAGGACAAGAATGTTGAAAAAATAGCATAGGTGTACCATAGGAATCAATAACTAGCACTAACATATAATGTTTAAAATACTCAACGCATAAAAAGGAGACCCAAACTTGACATTTTAAGTGAAATTCATAATATTTTAAGATTCTAGAAACTAGGATTACAAAACAAAATATCTAAGAAAACTCAAGTTTCAAACAACAAAAATATTATAGCTACACTAGCATGCAGCTAGCAAAAAAAAATAGTAAGCATGGGAAAATTGCACAAAATATCAACTCTTATTGGCTAAGATATCACCTTTCAGAGTTTTGAGAGTCAAGATAATGATTAAATGAGTTGGGAGTCTTTGGGGGGTTGTATAGTGACGATTGCCAATCATTTGCTTAAGAAATTATTTGTAATATTGAAACCACCATTATGATAAGGAAATCAAAAGTGATTTTGACATGAAAACACCATTGAGGATAATAGATAGTAAAATCCCACCTAGTAAAAGTGTTCCCTTTACACTTATATTGTTGAGGGTTTATGTTCAAAATCCTTGTGGAGATTTATATAGGTAGAGAGAAGACCATTGATATTCTTAATAGTATAGTTAAACTAAACTCTTTTGTTGATGTACAAAATTCAAAATGTACAAACTTATTAGTCATTTTCTTAGAGTAATATTGGAACCACCCTTATGTTAAGGAAGTCAATAGTGATTTTGACATGAAACAACCATTGAAGATAGTGGGTGATAAGATATCAATGACTAAAAATGTATTCTCCTCTTTACATATTTGTTGAGGGTTAATGTTCAAAATTCTTGTGGAGATTTATATAGGTAGAAGGATTACCATTAATATTCTTAATAGTAATCACACTAAACTCCTTTGTTGATGTACAAAGGTTAGAACATACAAAGTTGTCAATCATTTTCTTAGAGACCTATTTAGCAATATTGAAACCACCAATAAGATTAGGAAATCAATAACGATTTTGACATCAAACCACCATTAATGAGGATAGTGGGCAGAAAAATCCCTACTACTAAAAATGTGTTCTCTTTACACATATTTTGTTGAGGATTTATGTTCAAAATCCAGGTGGAAATTTATATAGGTAGAGAGAAGACCATTAATATTCTTAATAGTAGTCAAGCTTAACTCCTTTGTTACAACATGCAAAATTATTAATAATTTTCTTAGAAAAATGTTTGGTATTATTGAAACCACCCTGATTTTAAAGAAAGCAATAGTGATTTTGACATGAAATTGAAGATAGTGGGCGATAAAATATCAACAACTAAATCTATTCTCCTCTTTACATATTTGTTGAGGGTTTATGTTCAAAATTCCATAGGAGATTTATAAAGGTAGAGGGAAGACCATTAATATCTTAATATGAGTCAAATTAAGCTCCTTTATTAATGTACAAATGTTAGAACTTTCAAATTATCAATCATTTTCTTTAAAAATATTTGGTAATATTGAAAACACTATTATGATAAGGAAATCAATAGTGATTTTGACATGAAACAACCAATAGAAGATAGTGGGTGATAAAATCTCAACTATTAAAAATATATTTTTCTTTTAACATATTTGTTGAAGGTATATGTTTAAAATCTTAGTAGAGCTTTATATAGATAGAGAGAAGACCATTAATATTCTTAATAGTAGTCAAACTAAACTCCTTTGTTGATGTACAAAGATCAAAACATACAAAATTACTAATCATTCACTTGGAAAAATGTTTGGTACTATTAAAACTACCATTATGATAAGGAAATCAATAAGGATTTTGACATGAAACAACCATTAAAGATAGTGCCCGTGATAAAATCTTATCTACTAAAAATGTATTCTCCACATCACATATTTTTCATAGGTTTATCTTGTAATGAAACTTTATATCTAGATAGAGGGGAGATCATTAATATTCTTAATAATAGTCAAACTAGAATCCTTTGTTGATGTACAAAGATCAAAACACAAAATTATCAATCATTTTCTTAGAAAAAAGTTTGGTAATATTGAAACTACCCTTATGATAAGGAAATTAGTGGTGACTTTTACATGAAACAACCATTGAGGATTGTTGATGATAAAATTCCAATAGATAGTGGGTGATAAAAACTCACCTGCTAAAAACGCATTCTCTTTATATATTTGTTGTGGACTTATTTTTAAAATCATCAAGGAGATTCATATCGATAAAGGGAAGACCGTTACTATTATTAATATTAAGCAAGCTAAACTCCTTTTTTGATGTACAAAGGTCAAAACATACAAAATTATTGATCATTTGTTTGGGAAAATGGAAAATTGAAACAACCCTTATGATAAGATAATCAATAATGATTTTGACATGAAACAACCATTAGTAGGTGATGAAATCCTAACTACTAAAAGTGTTAGAGACATCAAGTTCCCACAAACCATGAGATTTGGAAGAGTTGTTTCTAGCTAGACTGTGTCGTAGTTTTCGCATAAATGTTTCAAATCACACTTTGCAATCCATCATCAAGATGATTTTGTACTATCAAAGAGTAAATGTGATAGCACTCAATCATTTTGATGATGGATCATAGAGTGTGATCCAAAACACTAATGCAAAAACTACCACACAATCTGATCCAAAAATTTCTCTTCCAAATACTACAAATGTGTTCTCTTTACATATTTGTCGAAGGCTTATGTTAAAAATCCTAGTGGACCTTTATATAGATAGAGGAAAGACCATCAATTTCCTTAATTGCAATCAAATGGATTTCTTGAAATCCATTAGTAATCAAATGGGTTTATATAGATAGAAAAAAGATCATTCAGTAATTGGGCACCCTAACTTCGTGCTTCTCAAAACCCGAGGAAATTTCAAATCACTCCCAAATATTTACAACATCTTACTTGGCAAGTCCTCTACTTATAACTAAGGTTTCATGGCCACATAATTAAAATAATGCCACGTCAACATGTTTTATGCCAAGGTATCCAAAATAACCCCCCAAAAAAGTGAGACCAATGGTCGTGCAAAAGGGAGACCCATACTTGTATAGTCGATGTGGCATCACATGATTGGTTGCTTTTTAGAATAAGGGATACATTTCATTCAATCATGGGTAGACATCATCAACAATAACAACTTTAAAGTCACAAGTATTGGTGCAATGTCGTAAAAAATATTGGACATTAAATCAACAAGTGTGGGTATTAAATCAACAACTGCTATCACAGCCGTTGGAATGCGCTCGTCCTTTTTCCTAATCCACAATACCAATCATCTATATTTAGGTCTACATATTGTTACAGTAATACGTGACTACCTCGTACTCCTTACTAGAGGCACCTAACTGTGCTACAAATGAAACATACATACCTTACCCCTACAAGATTTGAACTTGATGTACAAAGATATGATCTAAGCACTCCTAAATCAACAAGTGTGGGTATTAAATCAACAACTGCTAGCACAACTGTTGGAATGCGCTTAGGTACTGGGTCCTTTTCCCTAATCCACAATATCAATTATCTATATTTGAGTCTACATATTGTTATAGTAATATGAGACTACCTCGTACTCTATGCTAGAAGCACCTAAGTATACTACAAATGAAACACTAAACACTCCTAATACACTAAATCAAAGCATAAAAAATGTTCTATCTTTAATATAAATAAGCAATAATCACCCAAAAATCTTTTGCCATGCAACAAACGAGGAAGATTCGAAAGCTCTGCAAGAATTTGGAATAAAGAGCAAAGGTGACGATCAATCACATATAATAGTTTATTTGGACGACCTACATTGTGCATACGGCGGCCGCCCTTATTCTACGTCAATGTCATCGTAGACATGGAAACCCGACACCAAGGTGAGATTTTGCTCTCGTCACGGCGCTCAATGTGCATAAAAATACACAAAAACTATTCCTTTCGCCCTCTAAACTTGATGGAAAATCACTAACTTCGCTCCTTTGCAGGCGAAGCAGTTAGAAAGAAGCAAGCAAGCAGAAAAAAACTCATTATAATTATATATAGAGAGAGCTGTACAATCTGTCACAGGCTGTGTACATAGTCCGAGAAAGTGCAGCAGAAGAAGAATCGCTTCTTCTATCTCTCCCTCTGTGGGCTCCATTGCTTTCACGACTCACGACACAGAGGAACAAGAACAAGAACAGGATTCGAACCTCTCACCTCGCCAATACTAGTACCATCCATTTTGTAGCCCTGGGAAAAGGAGCTCTATGTTTATGAGCCCTTTTGTTTATAGTTCTTCTTGTGTTACAGAGGTGGGGTAGATTTGGGTTTCAAGTAAATACTTAGCTTCCCTGCCAACTTGTACTTTCTTCTCACACAAGGGTGTAGGACTAGGGATTGATCATTTCTCTCTTATCTTGTCTTGTCTTCTCTTCCATGTCCTATAATAATATAAGAGTTCTCTGGCTTCCATTGCAAGCAGTTTCTGAAACAGAGCAGCAGTTTCTGAGACAGAGTAGAGATTGTTTTGAACTGGGTGTCAGGGGATTTTGAGTTTGAGTCACAGCCATGAAGGGGATTTTGTGCTACTGTTCTGTGAAACTTGGAAGAATGTTGGTAATCATGGTGGTTCTGTTGGCTGCCTTGATATCATTTCAGGCCCCAGGGGGGTTTGGAATGAGAGACTCTGTTGGAATTAGGCACAGAGGGGTGTATGCAGGGCATGGAGGAGTTAAATTTGAGAAAGGGGCAAAAGCAGATCTGAATTATGACAATGTTAAGCGTAGAGTCCCAAATGGGTCGGACCCAATTCATAACAGGTACTGTGGGGGTGATTGAATTTTGTTTTTAGGATAGCTTAAAAGTTTTTCAGCAATTGGGTTTTTGAGCTCTGCAAGAAATTTTACAGTTTCAGTCCTGCAGCTTTGAACTTTTAGAAGCAGGGGATGCTCAGAGTAGGAACTGAAGCATTCGGTCTCATTAGAGATCAGTTCTGAAATGAATGTTATGAGAGATGGATGAGTAATGAAATGTTTCAGACCATTAATTCAAACACTCTGTTGCTAAACCAAGAGTTTAAGGGTAGTTTTATTTACAGAATTGTTTCCCACAGTTGCATGTCAATGGCAAGATTACAGACATACTGTTGAACTTTTCATGGATTAGTTAGGAGTCGAACCTAATTTAGGACCTCTCATTTCCTGCTTAGGACTTGTTTTGTCATAAGTTTGAAGTTGCTCTTAAACTTTTTATGGAATGGTTAGAAGTTGAACCTAATCTAAGACCTTTCATTTACTGTTTCAAAATAGCCCTCAACTTTTTATGGATTAAACCTAACCCAGGACCTTTCATTTACTGCTTAGAACATGAATTGTCATAAATTTGAAGTAGCCATTAACGTTTCATGAATTATTTGGGAATTGAACCTTATTTGGGACCTTTTATTTACTGTTTAGGACTTGTATTGCCATAAATTTGAAGTAGTCATTAAAGTTTCATGAATTAGTTAGGTGTCGAACTTAACCTCGGACCTCACATTCACCATTTAGGACTTGTATTGTCATAAATTCTAAGTAGCCATTAACTTTTCATTTGCAGCTTAGGACTTGTATTGTCATAAATGTGAAGTAGCCATTAACTTTTGATGGATTACTCAGGGTTGAACCTAGCCTATGACCTTTCATTTGCTTGTTAAGACTTGCATTACCATAAGTTCAAAGTCGCCATTAAGCTTTTCATGAATTAATCAGTAGTCCAATCCAATTCAAGACCTTTCATTTGCTGCTTACAACTTGTATCGCCAAAGTTTGAAGTCGCCATCAAACTTTTCATAGATTAGTTAGTAGTTGAATCTAATTCAGGACCTTTCATTTGGTGTTTAGGACTTGTATTGCCATTAATTTCAAGTCGTCATTAAACTTTTTACAAATTTCTTAAGAATCAAATCTAATCTAGGACCTTTCATTTGCTATTTAAGACTTGTACCAGTTCATAATTCGAGATTTGTATTTATGATTCGTATGTTCAATGTTTTCAGAAGAGCTGGGAAATCAGGGGAGCCTCCTGCTGTGTAGAACAAGGAAGAATTTCATGAAAGAGAAGATCAAAAAACTAGTATGAATGGAGCCCTTGGAGGAAGTAGTGGTTTGCCAGTATATTAATACGTGACTAAATCTATCACTTCTGAGTACAGGGTAAAAATCTAGAAAAAAAAAGGCTTCTGACCCAAAAAAAAAAAGGAATTATATAGTTGAAGCAACTGTATCAGTCCATGACTACTTCTTTATGGTATTCTTGTTATTTTACACTGTACAGACAACAAAATTGTCAGATTTGCTTGTTTTGCAGACATATTTTTGAGCTTACAAAATAGTGAGAAAAAAATATATGAAGATAAATTTATGAGTCATCATATGTGGCCTCCTGTTCATTGCATTGTTGAATTATTTATGGTGAAATTAATTTGCAAAATCAAACAGGAAGAAGAAAAGTTCAACTTTTTTAGCAACAGTAAAATTTGTTTGTATTAAAAAAATTAAAAATTTAAATCAGCAATACACTAAAATTCCTGTATTTTTCTTCACACTGTGCAAAAATACTTCCAAATCTAATTTAGCTCTTTTTGGGTTATGTAACTTTTTCAATAATAAGGCTGCTTTTAAAGAGCACGCCTGATAAAAGAAAAGATACAAACATTATTTACTTTATTTTTAAGAGACATTCTATTTTTCAGAAAATTAGATCCATTAAAATATGAACATCATTTTACTTTATTTTTAAGAGACATTCTATTTTTTAAAGAACTAAACCCATTAAAATATAAACAATATTTACTTTATTGTTATATGAATATTTTTAAAATATTTTATTAAATTATTAGCTATTATTTTAATATCTATTTAAAAATTACTTATATTTAATAATTTTCAAAAGATAGATAATCATAAATTAGTTACTTTTATATTATTTTATTTATTTTTGTTTTTGTTTTTAATTGTAGTTTAAAATATTATATTTAATATTACATATGAATTCCATATACAAATGATTATCAAATTGTTATTATTTTTTTAATACCCTCATAACTATACCTGTTTTACTCCCTACCTAATAATGAATTATTTCCGGGCAGAAAATGACGTCCCTAATAATGAAGTATATTTTATAATTTTTCTTCAACCCAAATTCATTTCGTTTGGTTGGGGAAATAGTGTTGTTAGGGGGACATGTAGGCATATATTCTTTTTCTCCCATATTTGACTTGACCTTTTATGCAATACTTAGATTTTTTACTCCTGATGCCTTGCCAACCGAATAAATGCATAGGAGGTATAAGATTGTCCATATATATTATTTGCTCTTGATTTCTATTTTTTTGGGATAAGATTGAATGGTATATGAAGACCAAATTTGCTACTAGGAGCATTTCCATGGGGAAGAAAACTTCATTATCCTATAAAGGATGGCTATTTAATATTTATTTATTTAAATGTACAAATAGTTTTTAATGAATAGAGGTCTTTTCTATTAATATTATGTATAAAGTACATTGTTCACAAAAAAAGGGCTGGGGGATATAAGATCACCGTGCAAGAATCACTCTGTAAACAACATGACACATCAACTATTCATGAAAAAAAACATACTAAAAGAAGCCCTCATATAATTATAAATTCGTTTAGATTAATAAAGGTCTATTGGTATTAGGATTACTGTAAATGTGTTTGTGTTTTCTTTTTGAGAAAAGCAAATAAAATAATATGTATTTAACTCAATTATCAATAAATGAAAAGGATTTTGTAATTATATTATGAATGTTTAAAAAATATTGTTTTGAATGAACAAAGTATCTCTATGTCTATGTTAAAGTTGAATTTTGTCTATAGACAAATTCATAAATCTATCTAACTAAATCATAGTCATGGATCTACACTCAAACTTTGAATTCATCCCTACATATAACGATATTTTGTTCTACACCTTTTATAATAGATAATAGTTTGCTAGCTCTTGAATATCTAGAAATTGGTGGCATTTGAAACTACCTTTGGAATGTTGATTTTTGTAGGTTGACAAGTTTTCTTAGATCAACTCCTAGAAAGTGAAAAGATTGAATACAATAGGCAAGGACCCTAGTATGCACATTTGTTACACCTTTTATTGTATCATATTGAGACATGTCGCATTAATTGCTCTTTTGAAGCTTTAGAATGAATGATTTCAAATTATATGTAAATGATTCAATGCTTAGGAGGTGGTTTAAATGAATGAAATGAATATCTTAAAATGCTAGCACATAACAACGAATTATGTCAAATATATGTTAGATTATTCAAGGTGAGAGAGTGAAGGGGGCTAGCTAACCAAATTTGAAGTTTAAATTTTAAAATGATAGGGGACAAATACATAATCATCATATTGGAGTTACCTCAATATAGGTAAGCAGTATAATTTATGTAGCTAACCAAAAAATGAAGGCAAGTACACAAGTGAAATGATAGGTGGGAAAAAAATACACACACACACACGTGTGTGTGTGTGTGTGTGTACAAATATGCAAATACATAGATGGATAAAAGTATAGAGAAATGAACCCAACTTTTGACAAGATTGTATCATTTGTCACTATGTGCATATATGGAGATTTTTCTTAAAACATACACAAAATAAAATGAAAAATGATATATATACACAAACTTCACCACAAACACACACAAAAATGATTGAATTCTATATATCTACATTTGTATTGTATGTACTAAAATGTACATACAATGTCTAAATAAGAAAATGTAGATGGCATGTAGAGGTCCTTTCTTATTATACATTTAAAATGTTATGTATGAAAACAAGTAGTGAACTAAGGGCTTGAGCATAACAATGTTGTGTGTAAGTAGATGCTAAGTGTAGACAATAGAGCATGTAATAAAGTATCTGACTTCAAGCAATGTACAAGATAACACTTATATACAAAATTATATATCTTGATAATACATGACTAATGTGTGCAACAATATAGAGAAGGTAAATATGCCCACTAATGTGCATGATAAGCAATTCAAAGAGGTAGAAAGACAATCTTTATGGGAAACTTGTTTGCACTATGATCTCCTCCTTTGTTGAAAGATCATACATCAAACAAAATGATAGTTGTAGATAAAACTATGAAGGAGAAGATGCATCATCACAAGTTAGGTAGGTCCTTATTAATTTAGCCATGTTATGAATCTTCAAGAAGGAATCAAGAGTTCCTCAACTCCAAGGCTTCAAGTCTCACAATATTGAGTTCCTTTAGGTGAAGCCCACTTGTCCTCCTAGAAAAAAGATTCAAAATGCCATGAATAAGTCTATCATATCATTCAAGTGCAAAGTTGATTCAATGATCATTCTTCAAGAAACAACTGAAGGTTTGAGGTAATAGGGGCACCAAGACATAAGTAATGTTTATTAAAATTTTGTGTCATCATACATAGTAGATGACATTAACTCTATTCAATTGACAAAACAAAATAATTATGTCCTATGATCCATGCCTAGTAACATTACACAAAGGTGGTAGTGTAACACCAATGATCTAAAAGGTTGAAGAACGCAAAAATGATATTACATAATTAAGGGGTTATAATATGGAATCGTGATGTATATATTTAGAAATGATAGAACTTAAACATGTCGAGAGTATAGAAATCATGATAATTACAACAAGATTATTTTAGTATCTCACCTCAAAAATCAATCACAAGAAATATGAGATTCGCCAATAATTATTCTTTCGATATCTAAAACCACATTCATAAAGTATACACATAATGAAAATATAATTTAAACACCATTAATGACCAATAGATTACTTTACACAACATCTATATAAACTTTACTAAAATTTTCAATGACATATATATCCATTGTAATTAAATACACTTCTATGTATATAAGAAACATCTTCAACCAACTTTTCTATGTATATAAGAAACATCTTCAACCAACTTTCTTATCTCACAACTTTCATACCCACATCTAGAAGAACCCAAATTCTCATCCCAATGAATCACAGCCACATGGCTACTTTAGCTTATACTTCAAACAATTTTCTTTTCCCATGCCCTTTAAACAATCAATACATACAAAATCTTGCCCAATACAACAACAACACTTTAAAAGAAGAACAAACCAAATAGAATAAACATCCTCACACCCTTAAAAAGGCATATAATTCATGCAATAATTCTTCCATGAGCATGCGCCCTCCCTCAAATATCATTCTTTAATAAGAAACAAGGCGCAGAAGCCCTAGAAAAGGGGTAAAACACCCATTCCAAGTGCTGATTCAGCTCTGCAAGCAAAAAGAAAAAGGAGAAAATGACAAAACAAAACAATTTAACAGAGAGCTACTCAGTACGTACACACAAAGAATCAACATATTCAAATGCATTGCCCGGTAGACACTCATTCATTGTGTGTGCAAAAGTTGCCAAAATACTTACGTTCATTGCATGGCCTGATCATCGAATATAACATGCAACTTAGCTTTATGCTTTATCTCTGAAAGATGTCTCTTGCATGCCTGGCTGGACAGCTTCCCCAAAACATGTCTAATTATTTACGACGTACTCAGATCTTTGACTGAAGTTATATACGGTCAAAATATAGGGAAGGAAACAGCTTTAGAAAAGAAAGAAAGAAAGAAATATATTCTCTGAAACAGTACGTTCGACCCCTTAATCTCCAGGCAACAAACATAATTTATATACTTACACTGGGTCCTGCTGACGTTACGTTGATGTGAGAAGATGATTGATACATGAACTGGTAAGATCCTCTCGCTTTAGGCCTTCCAATCAGACAAAACTGAAAGCTCAAAGTACAAAGAGATATCATGCAAAAGTAGGGTGTCTTATTGAGATTTTACTCTAAATAAACTTCAATGATTCAATCTTGTTGCCTACATTATTGAAGTTGCTTATATTAGAAGAGATGAGTTTGGAAGAAGTCGTTATAGCTAACTTTGTGCGTCTTAAGTTTTTAAAATGGGATATTGGATTTGGTCATGTATCTTAAGTTTTTCAATTGTATATCAAGTTTTTACATTTTTTTTATTGTCTTCCTATACGACTTAACTGCTTATAACTATTGTTTTGGCTTCTAGGTAGGAAAGATGGTAAGTTTTTAAATGGGATATTGTTTATTCTAAATAAACTTCAATGATTCAATCTTGTTGCCTCATTATTGAAGTTGCTTCTATTGGAAGGGGAAGGGTGTGAAAGTCGTTATAGCTAACTTTGTGTGTCTTAATTTTTTAATTTATAGGATATTGGATTTTGTGTACCTTAAGTTTTTCAATTGTATATCAAATTTCTATGATGTTTTATTGTCTTCGTATGCAACTTAACTACTTATAACTATTGTTTTGGCTTTTAGGTAGGAAAATGAACTCTCTGGGATTTGTTATGTATACAAGGGTCAAAACATGGTCATTTCAAAATTTTGTCCCATACATAGCCATTATAGATAGCTCCACACATCTTAAGCTTCTAAATAGGGCATTAGATTCCAACAGTTTTTTTAATTATCTTCATATGCGACTTAATTGCTTATAGCTATTGTTTTGGCTTTTGGGTAGTAAAGATGAAGATTGTGGGATTTGTTATGCACTCAATGGTCACAAAGTGTCATCCAATACATATTAGTTGTTGCCCCAACCGTTCATTTTGAAAACCAAAAATATTGCACAATTGATCCAATACTTATGCATGAAGGCTATAATAATGGTGCACTAAATTGGTACCAATAAAGTTGCACAATTGATCTAATTACTAATCTTGGATATAGCTAATTTAACGTACTTTAAGTTCCTAAACGAAATATCAAATTTTGATTATTTTTTTCATTGTCTTCGTATGGGATTTATTATGCACACACATGTCAAAAAGTGGTCATTTCAAAGTGTTGTCTTGAATACATATTTGCTATTGCTTGGATTATTGAAGTTGAGGAAGGAGGAGAAGGGTTTTAGTAGTCATTATAGCTAACTTCGTGCATCTTAAGCTCCTAAACAAAAGATTAGATTTTGACGAAAAATTATTGTCTTCGTATGCAACTTGATAGCTTATTGTTATTGTTTTGGCTTCTAGGTAGTAAATAAAAACATTATACTTATAATAGTGGAGTTATAGATAAATTTAAGAAACTGAAGCTCCTAAATGGGACAACGAATTTTGAGATTTTTTTAATTGTTTGTGTATGTATCTGAATTGCTTGTAGCTATATTATTTTGTCTTTTGGGTAGTAAATAAAAACTCAATGGGATTTGTCATACACACAAGGGTTAAAAAGTGGCTATTTCAAAGTGGTGTCTCATACATATTCATTATTGCCATGTGACTCAATCATTTTCAAAACTAAAAAATTGCACAATGATCTAATACTTATGCACAAATGTCACAATACTTGTGTGCTATTGATCTCAATAAAGTTGCATAGTTGATCTTACTAACTTTGGATATAGCTAATTGCTAATTTAACCTTGCTACCAAAATTATTGAAGTTATGAAGGTAATTAGTAGGGGAAGGATACTTGTAGTCATTATAGCTCTAACTTTGACACCCTAATCTTCTAAATGATATATCAAATCTCAATCTTTTTTGGTTGTCTTTGTATGCAACTTATCTTCTTATAGCTATTGCCTAGCTTTTGGGTAGTAAAGATGAATGGCATGGGAGCCATTATGCCCCCTTTCAAAAAGGTCAAAAAGTGGTTATTTCAAAGTCTCATCCAAAATATATTCTCTATTGCCCCATTACTAGTTCGCATTGACAACCAAAAAATTGCACAATTAATCCAATACTTATGAACTAATGTCCTACAATCATGTACTATTGCTACCAATAAAGTTACACAATTGATCTAAATGCTTTTTCTCCAAAATGTGGGTGACTATTGGCCTACTAAATGATCTTTTAGTGGGATGATTTGAACATGGGAGGTAAGTAGTGCTCTTACCCTATTCATTATAACTAACTTTGCATACCTTAAGCTGTTCGATGTGATATTAGATTTTGACAATCCTTTTTTGTTGTCTTTGTAAGAAGCTTAATTACCTATTGTGTGTGTATTTTGTGGTACCTCTTAATCTGCAACACAACACTTCAATAAGACATTATATTATTATTTTAAATCAAATTGAAAGCCATTAAACTAAGAAAAATCATCCTATTGCTATCTAAATAATAAGGATATGTGAAAAATCTAAATTGCTCTTAGCCTTATACTCCAAATAGTGACAATGCAATGCTAGAATGAGAGATTCTAATTGAAATGAGCTAAAAACCATGATTCATTTGATAAAATAGAATTGATTGACTATCTTGAAAGAAAGTTTGACAATGAAATGGATAATTGAAAGATAGTGAAAAAATGATCACTGAGCTACTAAAGTGTATGTAAGACATTAAATCAGTTAATTTATTGTCATTGATGTCAACTAGTTTTGACTATACTTATCATGATGGTTACAAACATCTTAAGAAGGAAAATGGTAAAGGAATGAGATATCTACATAAAGATGAGATGGATAAGAAAGATATGGATATGGTATACATTGGGTAACTTATTAATGAGTCTATGACATTATGTTAATGACTTGATTGTATTATATGATTCTATTATATATTGAAGATCATGATCGAACAAGTTTATGTGGTTGGTAAATGAAGAATTCAGTATACACCGAGCAAGTATAGTGTTAACTGAGCTAGTTATACCCGACGCATTCTAGTATTAACTGAGTGAAAGAAATTAAAGGAGTTTTGTAATAGCTGACTAAAGATGATGAGATGGACAATTATTTATGATTTTGAGGTAAATGATAATGTTTGTTATGATGATCAAACAACTGACAAAATTCAAGGATGATCGGATGAAGGATAATGAAACGTGTTATTGACACTACTGCCAAGGAAGGTTAAAGTGACAAAATCTATAGTGAAGATTAAGAGGCAAAATCTATGGATGGAAAGAAAATGATTTATAATGTCTATATAAAGAGACACAAGATTCATTATTGAGTTTGCTGCAGGAGAATTTACGTGAAAAGATTGTTTTCATGCAACACAGATCAAACTGGTTGAAGACAAAACTGAGAAAATCTACGGACAACACCAAGCTTCAGAGAAAGCAATTACTGAGAAGAACAGAGTTGGAGGAAATAGAGATATTGAATTGATTATTGATCAGAGGTATTTTTGAGCTTAGCATAGATCTAAAAATTTGCAAATCAAGTTGTATTTGAATTAGATCATTACTGTATGATCAGTTTAACCATTGTTACAGATAAATCTCTTAACCAAGTGGGACTTAACAATCTTTATATTTTAATATGACATTAAATGAATTTTGATTATTTTCTTGTTGACCCCATAGTGAATGTTTGGTCAAGGGAGAACTGTTAGTGATAAATCCTCTAACCAGGTCACACCTCACAGCATGTTTTGTAACTTTTAATAGGGTTGGCTCTTAATTGAGCTCACTTCAGAAGAGTGAATTATTTTGGGTTACCAGTCCCAAGTGTTTTTTCCCCTAACAGGGTTTCCACGTTAAAAATCTGTGTTATATGTGTATGGATGTGTTGAATTCTTATTTTACTTTACACATTACTATAACTGGATAGATTAGTAAACACATTATTTAATTTACTGGTAATCGGTATATGAAGAGAAAGGCACAGTTGATATTTTACCGAGTTGATTATTAGATTTGAAAGTTTTGTTATATACATCTAGGAGTATTTGGGACTATAGGATAATTGTACTTAACTGATTCACCCCCCCTCTCAGTTATCTAACAATTGGTATCAGAGCATAGAGTGCTTGGAATGAAAAGTTTGAAGGACATAAGCTAAAGATCACAAGATGTATAAGAGAGAGGTGCCAAAGATGAACAAAGATAACTTCTTGACATGACAAATCAGAATGAGATTGTATCTATTAGGAATTGGAGAATTTGCAATATACTATTTGGATAATGAATTCATCTTGCCTCCTGGATCTTTGACTATTGATCAGATGAGAGAAAGACATGAACACAATACTGCAATGATAGAGCTTGTTGCTTCCTTATCAAATGTCGAATTTGAAGATGTCAAGACATGTACTTCTGCTAAATGGATGTGGGACAAGCTTACACTAGTTCACAAAGGAGATGTGAATGTACTAAGGGCTAAAGTTGAAAGTCGTAGAGGAAAGTTTGATGACATGAAAATGAAAGGAGAGAACATATCATAGTACAACAACCAAGTTAAGGAGATTGTGAATGCTATCTGAGGAGTAGGAGGTATCATTGAAGAAGACACTGTTGTAAGTAAAATTCTCAGAATATTGTTACCTATTTTTTCTATTAGAGTTTCTGCAATTCATGAGATGAGATCAGCTCTGGGTAGTCATATAACACTTGATAGTCTAATTGGTAGACTGATTGCATATGAGTTGAATAACTTTGATAATAGTGTTGTTCCTACTGTTGAATCTGCATTTATGTCATCTTTGAATATTGGTAAATCAAGTAGCAAACACATGTTAAGAAATGATAGTGATAGTGAAAGTTATGAGGATGAACTTGATGAGCTTGAAGCATTAATGGCTAGAAGACTATAGAATGGTAAAGGAAGTTTCGTAGGGAAATTATGCACCAGTTCAAAGAAACAGTTTAGTAGTACCAAACTAATCAAGAAAACTACTAATAATCATTAAACCCTACAAAAAACAAAATAACAAACATCATATTAAAAAATTAAACACATATGCAAACCAAATGATGCTTGAGGCTTTTATTGCTTCTCTTTGCTATTGTTGGGATGTAGCACTCATTGGTGATTCGACAACATCTAGACTCAAGAGCTTCAAGAAATTGTGATACTCTGATAATAAATTGACATAAGTTCGATGCAAAATTCAGAGATATGAAAATGTGAGAAATGAGGGTTGTTTATATAGAAATTATGATTTGAATGGACAATCAAGATTGATTTGAGAAAAATAAATTGAATGGAGGAGATAATTAAGAATTGAAAAGATTTGGGTAACTTTCCAAAATAAAAGATTTAATTCCAATTTAACTCAAAAAAGTAGAGAGTTATTTAGGAAATAAAGAAGAAGATAAAGATGAGAGAATTTTAGTTGTTTTTTGAAAGATAGGAGTTTCCAAAATTAAATTTTGAGAAAAGAATTAATTTTTTATTTAAAATGATTTGATTTTCAAAAAATTGTTTTCCTCAATTTATGAGGATTTTGAGTTTTTTAGAAATTATAATTGCCTCATATTTTTTATTTTTCTATTTCTTGGAAGATTTAATTGAATTAAGAATTCAATTAATTAGAAAGATGGAATTAGAATGAAATTAATTAGAACTGATGTGAAATTAAATTAATTTGGTCAATTAATTTAATTTGGAAGAATAATTAGCTAATTTGAATAATTAAATTCAAATCACAGGAAATAGGAAATTGAATTCAATTAACTGATAAAGATCAATTAATTAAAGATAGTTAATTAAATAAACTTAATTATTTAATTAATATTAGAGGGGTAATTAACTGCTTAAAAGATTAGATTTTTAGAGGAAAATAAGATGATTAATTAATGATTAAATAACCATTAACTAATAGAAGAATAATTAGTGACTAAATGTGAACCTGCAAGTGTGTCTATTGTTGGGTATCTACATTTTCCCCTCTTTGATATAATGCAATTATGAGCGTAGTATCAAAGAATATCTGATTAGGTCATGCCCCAGCTCGCCTCAGTGATAACAAGTGGTTTTATGCCCCCTCAAGATATTGTTTGTGAAAGAAAGGCATGAATGATCTCTTGATAGAAGATGGGAAATGTTAGATAAAATGATGATAAAGAAGATTAGTTAGTAAGAAGTGAAGACTTAGTAGATGATGATGACTGGTTGATTGCCATTGGATTGTTAACAAGAATCATGTTGGGTTTCAGGAAGGACCCATCCTGTATAAGACTAGCAATAATGTCTGGTTTTAGGGAAGATGTACCTTGTATAAGACAAGAGACAACGTCTGGTTTCAGGAAAGATACATTCTGTATAAGACATGTGATCATTGATTGATTGACTGATTGATAGAAATGATTTGACAAATTTGACAAATTCATGTATTGACCAATTTGACTAATAGAAGAAATTTTAGTGAGAAGTATGAATTAGCTAGAAGAATGAATCGGCAGAAATGAACTAGAAGAGTTGAACTTATGCTATCAACTTGGATGATGTATTGAGTTACTTCCATAAATATTTCACCATTTTTCATCATTGTGCCTTATTGAAAAGAAAGTGATTTGAATGCATCCAAATATTGACCATTTGGATACCACTATAATCTCAAATTGACAACTAGAAATAAAACAAGGAATGTTTTGACATCATCCCAGGGTTGTCTTAGATCATGGATGTGTGTGGTTGCCAGATGCATGATAGTACTTATCACATTCATCCTACATCATCCTTGCCCCATAATTTTATCAAACAGAAAAAAAAAGAAAATAAGATTATGAACCATCATAGCCACTCTCACCACTCACTGGTATCCTTGAGGAGCATAGGAACACATTCAAGAAAGATAAATCAATAATGGACTGACATGAATGACTTTGTCAACAACCTTACTGATCATTGATTAGATTGATTTTGATGTTTGATTGGATTGATTATGTTTGGTTTCGAATTTGGAGTACTTGTATAAGACTGACATGTTTGGTTTCGAGTGTATCCATCACTGTATAAGACAATTGATTGGGTTGATTGATTGGTTTGATTGATGACATATTGGATTGTTGATAAAGATAGGTCTCATGAGTCCATTATTGATTTATGAAGCTCATTGTTTTTATTTAAGTTTAGATGCTTGATCATCAATTTTTGATTATCATAACAAAGATTTGTTTATTGCAAGATTTTGATGTGTTTTGATTTTTTTTGGTCCATCCAAAGATTCATATGTTTGGAGTCGAGGTATGTGTGGCGTATCACATAGATGAAGGCACTTATCACAAACACCCCAAAGATTATTGCCTCGAATGAATTTTTGATATTTTCAATTTTTTTTTTGATTATTTCAAGATCATATATGATGTTTTTGATCATTTTTTCAGGACATTTTAAAATTTTTAGGTATTTTTTCAGGACGTTTTTGAAATTTTAAAGATTTTTTCAGGACATTATTTGAATTTTAAAGAATTTTTTCAAGACATTATTTGAATTTTGAATAATTTTTTCAGGATGTTATTGGAATTTTTAGGATTTTTTTAGGACATTAAGACTACCCCCAGTGTCTAGCAACGCAAGGAAATTATGGATTAATAGATGAGAATGTAGAAGGATGAAGGCCAAAGGTCCCTTGGTATGTCTTGAAGCTATTTATATACCAAGGACTATCCATGAGATGGGATAATTTTTCTTTATCAAGTTTAGGAATTGGATATGACAAGATAGGGTAATGAAATGGTGCACTAAATGACATGCGGTTCATAGGAATGGACATGTCAAGAGGATGTTGAAAACACAATTTTCATTTTGTCTTTATTTTATTTCAAGACCAAGAGAGGGATTTGGATAGGATAATGATAAGACAAGAAAGATCAAGAATGGACAAGATGAAGGATATGGACTAAAGGTTGCAATAAGATAGGAAATATGGACCAAAGTGATGTGGATAGGATAAGGAAGATGGACCAAAGGGATGCAGACAACATGAAGAAGATAATACATGTGATACTTCTAGGGAGATTGCTATCCTTATCTAGATCAAAGTTGGGAAATAGGAAATATGGATATTGATAAGGGATATGAGGGACATAGGATAATGGAGGAAATGAAATGGATGTGATATGATGGGATATCATGGATGGAACCTAACCCCAAGTATAGAATGAAAGAAGTTCATAACTTACACATGACACCTGTTTGCCAAGTTTCATCATGGTACTTGCCCAAAGTGCCTATTTTCTAGGTTTTCACTATTGAAGGAAATTATTTCTCTTTATTTATTTTTTGTTACCAAGATGTTTGCCAGGTTTTCATCAAGACAACAATTTTATTTTTTTTGACTTTTTGGGAAGATGATGGACTCATGATAGGACATTGAGGAATGACTCATGCATCTTTTTCCTTGGATATTGCTCTTTAAAGACATGTAATAATGGATCATATCTTTTTATGGTATGCTCAAAGATGTTGGTAGGGTGATGACAAAGGGAGATGAAGTGGATGGTTGGATGAAGTGGGGTAAAGGTTTATGCAAAGGATTGGATAGGATGGAAAATATGTGCTGGATAATGGAGGGATTGGAAGACTTGTGTAGGATTATATGGAAAGGGTGACAAGGTAAACATTGGCATGCACCTTGAAGAGTGGTGGAGTAATGGAGGAAATATGGATTTGGAAAATTTGGATTTTGATGGAGAAGTTAATATGGATTTGGATTTTGGGAGATAAGGACCCAAAATGGATTTGGAAGTGGACAAAAGATGTTTAGATGGTGGATTTAAGGAAGCCTTGGGAAGCTTGAATGCCAATTTTGATTTTTCTTTAGTATGCAAGTCTTTTAGGAGAGACTTGGGAATCCACATAGTTCTTGACTTTTCTTTGCTTTTTAATTCTTTAGAAAGCATTTCGTTAATGAGGGATTTAGGAACCCACATTGTCTTTAATATTTATTTTCTTTGTGATTCTTTAGAGCGCATTTCTTTAACGGAGGATTTAGGAACCCACATTGTCTTTGAATTTTCTTTTTGTTCGATGGGCCTTTGTGGCCTTTTGGATATTGATTTTTTCTTTGTATCTACATGTCGATTATATTGGACATGTTTATTCTTTAATGGATGTGGATTTTTGGACTTACAAATTTTATACTTGGTATCCAAATTTATTCCCAAGGTATTGGGGTTTATGGATGGATAGGAATGATACATAGGCTTTTTGGATGGGTAGAAGGTTATCCAAGATGTGTGCCTTTGCTGACCTTGATTTAGGAAAGGATAAGTGGATTGTGAACTATTAGATGGAGGAATATATGGACCTAAGATGGAGGGAAGGGATGAAGGCAGAGGTATACGCTTGGATTTGGATTTGGAAGGGATACCAACATCTTGAGAGTGAGATTTGAAAGTAAGGTGATGACCTTTACAATTATCTTTGACATGAAAGGCATCTGATATACTTTGTTTATTAATTCTTAACCCTTTGACTTGATAATGCTTTTGAACTAGAGGAGACTTGCTACAAGGTGTCAGTCCATTTTAAAGTAAACATGGTATGGAGGGAACAATATGATCATGAGACAAACAAGACTGGATGGAAGTGGAGGAACCCATTTGACATGGATGGGGTTCATGAACAACTTGCGTAGATGTTCTTAGATTGTGAGGGGGATCAGGAGGAATGCCAAGATCATTTGGTGGGATAGGATCATGTGGGAAAGATGGAGGAATGAAAAGATCATTTGGTAGGATAGGATCTTGTGGAGGATATGGAGGTGAACGAATGGTAGGCTCATGGGGAGGATATGGAGGGATAATGGGATCTTTTGATGGGCATGAAGGTGAAGGGATACTTTGATATTTACTTGGAAGGGGATCATTTGACTCAATTTTAAGAGTGGCTTGCTCTTGACTATGAATAAGATCATCAGGAATAATGGAAGGGGTGACACAATCTTGATTAGCAATAGGAGGTGGAAGGTCTGTGAGACTTGGAGGGAAACTTTATTCTTGGAATAGATGGGAATCCTCATTGATAGGATAGACATGGATGGTAGGTTCATTATTAAAATCTAGGAAGATAGTATCTTGGTCAAAAATTGGATAGGTTTGGTCATTCTTTGGATCTTGATCTTGATTTATTTTAGGACTCATTTCTTCATGCTTTGCATCACCCTCTTGACATGGGGTATGAGTTTGGATGTGTATGGAGGATTCTTGGAGGATTTCAATGGTTTGGCATGGGGGATAAGGACTTTGAATGAGACTCTTAGGAGTTTTTTTGTTTAGGAATGAAGCATATGGTGGCATTAGATCTAGGATTGTTGAATTATAGAAGGGAATTACATCAAAGAAAGGACTGGCTTGGAAATTCATCATGGATAGCCCTTGGGAAGTCTCATTAATGGATATATCATTGGATGGAAATAAAAAAGATTGCTCTTGTGATGCTATAGGAGGTGAAGGACTGGTGGGAAATATGGAGGATTCTTGAGGGACTACTTCTTCAATGGAGGCATATGTGTCATTGGTGTGATTATTTTGGAATGTTCCATTGCTAGACATGGGTAGATGACTTTGATTTTTTTGAACAATAAGATGATGATTATGAGCTATTTTTCTATCTAAACAATATAAAGGACTAGATTGGAACATTTTTTTCTTGAGTGATCTTGTTGGTGATACCACATTGACATTTGCGTGTTGTGAAGAATGTTTTGATTGAACATGTGGTATAATATATTTCCTATTGATCATGCTTGATTGATGTACAAAGGATGATAGATTTTCAATTGTGTTTGTTTGATAAATCCTTGGTGATGGATATGAGGAAGCAAGAGGATGTTCATTGAGATGTGATTTGATTAGAGGCCTATAGATTGAGTGATCAATAGGGTATGGACATAAGTCCTTTATGGTGTAAGAATTTGGTTCTCTCCAACTTTTAATGTCGGCTATCTGGGTTCACAGTTCTCTCATTTATTGTATAAGGATATTAGTATTCAATTGTTGTTGTGTCATCTTGGGAAATTTTTTTGAATAGACAAAGGGGTCTATGTCATCATAGTAGTTGGTTTCTTGTTCTTCTTTGTATGGAGGAAATGAATTGAAGTATATGTCATATGAGTTGTTCCTTGTTTGCGATTTGATGAGTGGTCTCTGACCAAAATGGTATGGAAGAGACATCTTACTATTGATTTGAAGTGTTTGGAGTGTGGTTCAAATTGTTGTAGCAGTGATTCCAAGATTAAAGTGTGTCTTTTGAATTGAAGTTTGATAGAGAAAGACTCATCTCTATGATTAAGACTTGTTGATGTTTGATTGTGATATCTTTGTTCTAAGGAACTCAAATCCATGATGGAGAACTTTGAAATCTTGATCTTAAGGTTGTTTTGATGAAACTTGTAACATGAAACTTGAATGAAACAAACAAAATGACAAGCACAACA
This sequence comes from Chamaecyparis obtusa, assembly GCA_027943335.1. Taxonomy (NCBI): domain Eukaryota; kingdom Viridiplantae; phylum Streptophyta; class Pinopsida; order Cupressales; family Cupressaceae; genus Chamaecyparis; species Chamaecyparis obtusa. Next base: position 753,302 of record BSBK01005648.1, on the reverse strand, counting down.
CTCACTTCAATCAATAGTCCTAGTAGCTAAACACTGAGTGTATGTTCCAAAATGTTTTGACAAGTCTTGCACAAGAAGAGATTCCAGACAATCTACTTAAGGTCAATTTGGTTCAACATGGCTAAAAAATGTGATTTCTAATTAACCATGTTCTAGTAAGGATTCCATTTAGAAAGACTTGAGTCTATCCTCCATTACAGAGGCCTCCCAAATGCATAAAAACACAATTTTGCGCAATCCTGAAGGACTACTAGAGGAGGTATAATTATCAAGTTTTCCTGTCATTCACCCCATTAAGAATGAATTCATTTTATTTTATAGTGGGTTGGATTATTGTGGAAAAATCAATTGTATCCCACTTTGGGTTGTCTCTCTCATCAGCCTCGCTAAGACATGTTCTTGAGAGGCAAGCCCTCTAAAGTTCTAATTTAACTAGCATGTTCATGAAATAAATGAAATTGAAATGAGAAGTAGGTCTAGGAGTCTGATTACCCTGAGAAGAGTAAGAGCATATCCCTATTACTTACTCACTTCCAAACACGTTTAACAAGATTCTTTCCCAAGCCTTTTAATCTATGGGGATTTGAGCATGTTTGGCATTTTGATTCACTATGAAAGTGAAGAGCATAGGCCTAATTCTTTTATCCACAAAAAAAGAGGCTTAAATTTAGTGTTTGTTCATTCTTTTAGCCTTTCTTTCTATTGATCCATTTTGGCATGTTTGGCATTCTGATTCACTATGAAAGTGAAGAGCATAGGCTTAATATCAAAATTTATCAAACAATAGTAGGCTTTCTAATTAAGCTAGATGTTGAACTTTGAATGCCATGAATTAAGAAAAATTCAAAGGGATAAGGCTTACCTCATTCGAAGCTAGCAAAGGCTAGGCACATTTTTGAATTTTTACTTTTGCATTTCTTATTTTTTTTACTCACCTAGTGGTGATCTTTCCAGCTCCTAAGCATCTGCACTAGCTTCCACACACATTAGTCCAACAAAAATAATCCAAGGTGAAATAAAATTGATATGTTTATAAAAATCAAGGTTGAGCATACAAATCATTTCAAATTGGAACAAGTGCACCTTGATTGTTTTTCTGCTTTCGACCTAGTAAAAAAGATCTAATTTTTAGATATATTTTTGGCCTAAAAAAGAAGAAATATAAAGAAGTAACCTATAGTAAAAATCAATGATCTTTCCAAAAATGTAAGAATTTAAAAAAAATTCCTTCATTTGTGTCCTCAGGACTTGATTTATGAAAACATACTAGATTTGAAAGATCTATTTATTTCAGCCATTATCTATCATCAAAATTAAAAATAAAATGAAAAAATCCTATTTAGATTTTTGAGAGCTTTCCATAAATGTAATTTTTTCAAATAAATTCATTTATTTGCACCAAGAATTAATTTTTTATGAAATATCAAAAAAAAATTATAGATCACACAAAAATGATAAATTTTTTTTGATTTTCAGACTGTAGGCTCCTAATTCCATCTAAAAAGTGCAATTAAAATTTCATTAGAAAATTCTAAGCCGTTTAGGAGATATGACTAAATCTTTGAAAACCCTGCATGCAACAAGATATCAGCAAAGAAAACTTGCATGCAAATATGGGAGACAAATCTATCAAATTTTTAGCATTGTTTGGCTGTTCATTCACATCAAGTTCACCAAAATGTCATAGGGAAATTCTGCACAAGTTCAAAGAAATAATTTATTAGTATCGAACTAATCAAGAAAACTACTAATAATCATTAAACCCTACACACAACAAAATAACAAACATCATATTTAGAAATTAAACACATATGCAAACCAAATGATGCTTGAGGCTTTTGTTGGTTCTCTTTTCTATTGTTGGGATGTAACACTCAGTGGTGATTCGGCAACATCCAGACTCAAGAGCTTTGAGAAATTGTGATACTCTAATAATAAATTGACATAAGTTCGATGCAAAATTCAGAGATATGAAAATGTGAGAGATGAGGGTTGTTTATATAGAAATTATGATTTGAATGGATGGTCAAGATTGATTTGAGAAAAATAGATTGAATGGAAGAGATAATTAAGAACTGAAAAGATTTGGGTAACTTTCCAGAATAAAAGATTTAATTCCAATTTAACTCAAAAAAGCGGAGAATTATTTAGGAAATAAAGAAGAAGATAAAGATGAGAGGATTTTAGTTGTTTTTTGAAAGATAAGAATTTCCAAAATTGAATTTTGAGAAAAGAATTAATTTTTTATTTAAAATGATTTGATTTTCAAAATTTTTTATTTTTTTTGATAAAAATGGACAAGGCCATTATATTTTATTAATAACTAACTACTTCGGTGGGGCTCCAAGAGGAAAGAAGTAGGAAGAAAACCTCCCTTCACAGCCAATATATACAAATTTTGACAACATACAAAACTGGATAATGCCCCAAAATTCAAAATTGCCAAAAGCTTACAGACAAAACAATCCAAAATGTGGAGATCCCGATCCCAAGCCCATAGGCATACAAACCATATATCTCCATGCCAAAAGGCTTACAATACGAAGGGCGTGCACAAAAAAATAGCCACTGAAGGCATATATACATATGTTTACTACACCACCCAACCTAGCTTAGAAACAAAAAACCTAGAATATCATGGGGAGCCAGTGAAACATTTAATGAAAACCCCGATTATGACAAGGGCACCTACAACTGGAAGAGGGAGAGGCCAAAGCCATGTCTTCTGACGAAGCCAAAGGAACACCCAGAGCTGCATGCCCAAGCGAAGAGGAGCCAACCAAACCGTCATTGTGGGCAAAGGCCAGAAGCACCAGGCAGGAGTCAAAGACGTTGAACGCGTGCGCCCGAACTGAGACAGGGATAAAATCCACCAAGGATGCCATAGTATTTTTATTTTTCTATTTTTTAGAAGATTTAATTGCCTCGTATTTTTATTTTTCTATTTTTTAGAAATTATAATTGCCTCGTATTTTTATTTTTCTATTTTTTAGAAGATTTAATTGAATTAAGAATTCAATTAAATTAGAAAGATGGGATTATAATTGAACTAATTAGAATTGATGTGAAATTAAATTAATTTGGTTGATTAATTTAATTTGGAAGAATAATTAGCTAATTTGAATAATTAAATTCAAATCATGAGAAATAGGAAATTGAATTCAATTAACTGATTAAGATCAATTAATTAAATAAATTTAATTACTTAATTAATATTAGAGGGGTAATTAACTAATTAAAAGATTAGAAATTAGAGGAAAATAAGATGATTAATTAATGATTAAATGACCATTAACTAATAGAAGAATAATTAGTGACTAAATGTGAACCCATAAGTGTGTCCATTTTTGGGTATCTATCAGAAGATATAGAGGAAAAATACCTTTGGTATGTTTTAACTGTAAAGAGATTGGCCATATTGTAGCTAGATGTCCTAATAGGAAAGAAGATGAGAAAAATAATGAAAGATCTAGTGAAAGGAAGTCTGACCGAAGAGATAACTGGGAACACAGAGGAAACCGACAGTATGAGAGAAGAAGTAACCGAGATTACAAAGACAAAGACAAGAAGGCATGTTACCTTGTTGAAGATGATGATGATGACATAGAGACCGACATTGATGAAGACATTAAGGTGGTATTCATCGCTTTGACAGAAGATTCAGAAGAAGAAGAAGAAAGGTATGTTGAAACAACACTTATTTCTAAAGTTAGCAAGAATGATACTTGGATCATTGATAGTGGTTGTACAAATCATATGACTGGTGATGAAGAAAAATTTGAATACCTTGAACATTATAATGGTGGATCTTTTAAAATGGGAAATGATACACCTTGTCTAGTAAAGGGAAAATGGTCTATATTATTGAACAATAAGATCAAATGTGAGAATGCATATTGGGTGAAGGGACTAAAATTATTTACGATGTACTCAAATCTTTGACTGAAATTATATACGGTCAAAATATAGGGAAGGAAAAAACTTTAGAAAAGAAAGAAAGAAAGAAATATATTCTCTAAAACAATACATTCAACCCCTTAATCTCCAAGAAACAAACATAATTTATATACTTACACTGGAAACTGATGACGTTACATTGATGTGAGAAGATGATTGATATGAACTGGTAAGATCCTCTCACTTTAGGCCTTCCAATCAGACAAAACTGAAAGCTCAAAGTACAAAGACACATCATACAAAAGTAGGGTGTCTTATTGATTACTCTAAATAAACTTCAATGATTCAATCTCGTTGCTTGCATTATTGAGGGGGAAGGGTATGGAATTGGTTATAGCTAACTTTGTGTGTCTTAAGTTTTTAAATGGGATATTGGATTTGGTGTACTTTAAGTTTCTCAATCGTATATCGAATTTCTACAATTATTTTATTGTGTTCTTATGCGATTGAATTTCTTATAACTTTTGTTTTCACTTCCAGGTAGGAAAGATGGTAAGTTTTTAAATGGGGTATTCGATTTGGTGTACCTTAATTTTTTCAATTGTATATCAAATTTCTATTATTTTTTTATTTTCTTCATATGCAACTTAAGTGCTTATAACTATTATTTTGTCTTCTAGGTAGGAAAGATAGTAAGTTTTTAAATGAGATATTAGATTTGGTGTACCTTAAGTTTTTCAATTGGATATCAAATTTCTACAATTTTTTTATTGTCTTTGTATGTGACTTAAGTGCTTATAACTATTCTTTTAGCTTCCGCGTAGGAAAGATGAACTCTATGGGATTTGTTATGAATACAAGGGTCAAAACATGGTCATTTAAAAGTATCATCCCATACATGGCCATTATAGATATTCCACACATCTTAAGCTTCTAAATAGGGCATTATATTTTGATGGTTTTTTTAATTATCTTCATATGCGACTTGATTTCTTATAGCTATCATTTTGGCTTCTGGGTAGGAAAGACAAACTCTATGGGATTTTTTATGCATACAAGGGTCAAAAAATGGTCATTTCAAAGTTTCATCCCATACATAGCCATTATAGCTAGCTCCACATGTCTTAAGCTTCTAAATAGGGCATTAGATTTCAACAGTTTTTTTAATTATCTTCATATGCAACTTAATTGCTTATAGCTATTGTTTTGGCTTATGGGTAGTAAAGATGAAGATTGCGAGATTTTTTATGTACTCAATTTTCACAAAGTGATTATTTCAAAATGTCATCCAATACATATTAGTTGTTTCCCCAACTGTTCATTTTGAAAACCAAAAAATTTGCACAATTGATCCAATACTTATGTATGAAGCCTCTAATAATTGTGCACTAAATTGGTACCAATAAAGTTGCACAATTGATCTAATTACTAATATTGGATATAGTTAATTTAACGTAATTTAAGTTACTAAATGAAATATCAAATTTTAATGATTTTTTTCATTGTCTTCATATGAGATTTTATTATGCACACACAGGTCAAAATATCGTCATTCCAAAGTGTCATCTTGAATACATATTTTCTATTTTTCTTCAATTATTGAAGTTGGGGAAGGAGGAAAAGGGTATCAATAGTCATTATAGCTAACTTCATGCATCTTAAGATCCTAAACAAAACATTAGATTTTGACAAAAAATATTGTCTTTGTATGCAACTTAATAGCTTATTGTTATTGTTTTGGCTTCTAGGTAGTAGATACAAACATTATACTTGTAACAGTGGTATTATAGATAAATTTAAGAACCTTAAGCTCCTAAATGGGACAACAAATTTTGAATTTTTTTTTAATTATCTTTGTATGTAGCTTAATTTCTTGTAGCTATTATTTTGTCTTTTGGGTAGTGAAGAAAAATTCAATAGGATTTGTCATGCACACAAGGGTTAAGAAGTGTCTATTTCAAAGTGGTGCCTCGTACATATTCATTATTTCCATGTGAATCATTCATTTTCAAAACTAAATTTTTTTCACAATGATCTAATGCTTATGCACAAATGTCACAATACTTGTGCACTATTGATTTCAATAAAGTTGCATAGTTGATCTTACTAACTTTGGATATAGCTAATTGCTAATTGAACCTTGCTACCAAAATTATTGAAGTTAGGAAGGTAATTAGTAGGGGAAGGCTACTTGTAGTTGTTATAGCTAACTTTGACACCCTAATCTTCAAAATGATATATCAAATCTTAATCTTTTTTGGTTGTCTTTGTATGCAACTTATCTACTTATAGCTATTGTCATAGCTTTTGGGTAGTAAAGATGAATGGCATGGGAGCCATTATTCCCCCTTTCAAAAAGGTCAAAAAGTGGTTATTTCAAAGTCTCATCCAAAATATATTCTCTATTGCCTCATTACTAGTCTGCATTGACAACTGAAAAATTGCACAATTAATCCAATACTTATGCACTAATGTCCTATAGTCGTGTACTATTGGTACCAATAAAGTTACACAATTGATCTAAATAATTTTTCTCCAAAATGTGGGTGACTATTGGCCCAATAAATGATCTTTTAGTGGGATGATTTGAACATGGGCAATAAGTAGTGTTGTTACCCTAATCATTATAACTAACTTTGCATACCTTAAGCTATTAAATGTGATATTAGATTTTGACAATCTTTTTTTGTTGTCTTTGTAAGAAGCTTAATTACCTATAACTATAGTCTTGACTTATGGGCAATAAGATGACATTTGTGATGCACACAAGGGTAAAAAAGTGGTCATTTCAAAGTATCATCCCACACATATTCCTATTTCCATGTTAACCATTCATGTTGAAAAAGAAAAAACTTTACACAATTAATCCAATACTTAGGCACAAATTCTCCAATAATCATGTCCCATTGGTATAAATAAAGTTGCACAATTGATCTAATTGCTAATATTTTTTCTAGTTATTGAGTATACCAATGGACAACTATTGACCCACTATAGATAATTTTTTTAGTGGGATTTTAATTAGAAAAATACAATGAACAATAATTAGAACATGGGCAGTAACTGGTCACCTCCCCCTAAGGTGTTTCTTCTGGCCTCTTCAAAGTTTGTAGATATAAGAGGCCTTTAGTGGTAGAAAAAGATGAACAATTTAGAGAAAAAATATCTTCTAAAAATGAGTGAGATTATAAAATGATGAAGATGCATAACTTAAAGAGAAAAATATCATGTAAAAATAACTAAAATCATAAAAAGATGAAGATGGAGAAAATTATCTTGTAAAAATGATTAAAATCATAAAAAGATGAAGATGAAGATGAATAATCTAAATAGGAAATTATCTTGTAAAAAGGATTTCATGGGGTATAATTTTTAAGTATGTGAAGAAAATTGTTTCAATTCATAGGAATGATTTCAAGATGTACAATTTCTAAATATATTTTAAAAATTAAGAATCTAATCAATAATTAAATTTTAAGTATAATTGCAATAAAGAATCTAACTAATATTTAAATTTAAGCATATTTATTTTTAAATGAAAAATTAAACTTGTAGAGGGTTTTTTCATTCAATTATTACACATGTTAAAGTTTGTTGGGTGGGTTAAGTTTAAATAATCTAACTAGTAGTTCAGTTTTAATTATAATTGTGTCAAAAAGAAGAACTGGCCTTCTAGAGAAAAAATGTAATTTTGTGTACTTAAGTATTGAGTCAAGTACCTCCCATGAATAAATAATATAAATTTAAGAGTTAAATTTTAATTAAAATTATTTTAAAAAGAAGAATTAATCTTTTTAAAAGGTCTTTTTCATTTAATAATTACACATGTTAAATTTTGTTGTGGTGGGTTGAGTTTCTTTATCTAACTATTAGCTAAATATTAAATATAATTATTTACAAAAGAGGCATTGACTGTTTAATGAGTCTTTTTCATTTGATAATTACAAATGTATAATTTTTCTCTTGTTGGGTTGACTCAAATTATGAAGGTTTGCTAAGAAGAAGATCTAGAACTATGATATTGTAATAAAAAACCAACCTCAAAATGCATATTAATAAGCTATAAAGTTAGAAAGGTGTATACTTGCAAGAATAGTGGTTGCCATTTTAGATAGGTGTGCACTTGTAAGAATAGTGGTTGTCATTTTAGATGGGGTCTTCTAATAGAAACCAAAAGGAGGTTATATAGAGTAGTTATACAGCTCATGAGAGGTTTGGGAGGCCACTATGAACTTTGATTAGAATTCATAAATTCTCATATATAATATTTTGTTTATAAGAAGACAAGATTTCTATCTTTTAAATTCAAATTTTGGGTTAGAGCATTTGATCATATTGTAATGCCCTGCTAGGGAACCCAGGAGAAATTAACCTAAAACATGATACTAAGTTTACAAAATAATATTTTTCTTAAGAGTTTACAATCATAATGAATAACAATGCGAAAGTAATATAACATAAGTCAATACACAATAAATAAAAACTCATTTACAGATTACAAATCCCAAGGGTTCCATGATGTAGAATTATGTAAGTTAATTAATCTACTAAGTATAATAAACAATATACAATCTCCACATATTGTAAATGAATAAAAAGTACATCATATCATAAAAGAAACCTAGATACTACTAGTATCACAAAGTATCCATAATGAACCAAAATCCATTGCAAAAGTCGTGAGGTGTGTAATAATAACCAAGTATAAGGTATAATACAATAAATGAAAGATAAGAGTACATCTCCAAAAAATGATGAACCAAAAGGTACAACTGCTAAAAGGATCATCCAACACTAGCACAAGTACATCAAAATCTCAAATAGTAAAATTATCACTACCAACTCACCATGTGGAACCAAAGGTCCACTCCCATCATGTTGAGGAGATAACAATAGACCTCACCCTGGTATCAACTCCAACTCCAATCATAAGGTAGGACTATGAAAGGGATCTTGTAAGATCACTATCTTAAAAGATACAACTCAAATTACATAGGTAAAACCTATTAACCTAGAGGAAACCAACACATGTAGGAAACCTAAAATACATATGGGTAAGTCTCATCACATGAGATAACTCTTGAGTTACCCTGGTAGTCTCTCTAGAACCCATCCCCAAGTGACTCTATGTGGCATTAGTAACCTCTCATATAGACAAGGGTACTAACTATACAAGACCTCAATCAAGCATCTTCTCCCACTCCCATCCTAGCCTATAAAAGCACTTAAGGTATGGGAGGGGAAAAACAAACATCTTACTAATTCATTTTAAAACCCCATAGTGTATTATGTTATCACTTATTAAGTAACTTACAATGAGTTTCCCTAGCAACCATTAGGGTCTCAAACCTCATTGCAAGCCACTTCTCCTCTTTACACATAGATTACCTACCCTAATCTCATAAGACATAATAAATCTCATAAATTTCATAAAGGTGTAATGATCAAATTTTAGTTCCATAAATGCCATTAGGAACACACACCAGTCCTCAAACCAAAATATCATAAACACTCTCTCTCAAAGAGTTTATGCAAACATGAGAAAAGGATTGGATAACACTAACTAAATTAATATGACTTCACAATACATAACAAATAAGAATACAAGGATTAACTAGAGACACACCCCAAGCCTCTGTCAACATCCTATAAACCAATGTAGTTCCTCAATTACAACGATAAATAGTTATGAAATACAACACACAAACCAAACAAGTCTTAGTTAACTACAATTCAATCTACCAATAGTTATACTCATACGAACTTCCATATCTATACATGAATATTTGCAAATTAGGAACTACAAAAATATCCACATTTATAAACATAAAACTATTAATTAATAAATTATACCAATTAATAATTAATCTTAATATAAATATTAACTAATAATAAAAAATATATTAATTAATATAAACACTTAATATTTAAATATTTTAAAAACTAATATTTAAATATAATATATTTTAATTATTTTTAAATTTATTAATTTTTTATTATATGTATATTTAAATAAATTTTAAAACTTATATTATTTGGAGGGGGAGCATAGGCCCCACCCCAAAGCTTCTACGATAGCTTAGGCTGCCTCGACAGCTAAGATGCTATGACAACTTAGGTTGTCGTGGTAGTTGGGTTGCTAGGGGATAAGGGAAAAAACCCTGTCCCCTATATATATTGATGATCTACAACTGATTGAATATCTTGATGAAATGAATGGACATGTGAAAGAGAGTGATTAGAGATCACTGGGCTATTAAAGTGATATGTAAGGAAATTAAATCAGTCAATGTATTGTCATTGATGTCAACTAGTTTTGACTGTACTTATCATGATAGTTACAAACATCTGAAGAAGAAAAATGGTAAAGGAATGAGATATCTACATGAAGATGAGATGGAAGTGGAAGATATGGCTAAGGTATACATTGGGTAGCTTATTGATGAGTCTATGGCATCACATTGTTGACTTGATTGTATTACATGAATTTGATATGTATTGAAGATCAAAACTAAACAAGTTTATGTGGTTGGTAATTGAAGATTTTTGTATACACCAAGATAGTGTTGTGTATACTGAGTAACAGTAATAACCAAGTTAGTTATCACCGACACATTCTGTATTGATCGAGTAAGAGAAACAAATAAAGTTTATAACAACTGATTGAATTGACAAGGTGGACAATTTCTTATGATTCTGAGGTAAAAGATAAAGTTTTCTATGATGATCTAACAACTAGCAAAATTCAAGATTGATCGAATGGAGAAGGATGAAACATGTTATAGACACATCTTTCGAGGAAGTTTGAAGAGACAAAAGGAATGATGGAGATTAAGAGGCAAAATCTAATAGATGATAAGAAAATAGTTTATGAAGTCTATTTAAAGAGACATGAGATTCATTATTGAGTCTGGAGCTTATTGACACTATAGGATAATTCGCGTGAAAGGGCTATTTTCATGCACCACTGATCAAACTGGTTACAGATAGAACCAAGTATAAGTGCAGGCATTATCGAGTGTCAGCGTATTATGTCACCAAGATGAACAAGTTGGAGGATATGAAGGATTGAATTGAATATTGATCAGAGGAGGTATTTTGAGCTTAGTATAGATCTGAAAATCCACAAATATTAGTTGTATTTAAATCAGATCATCACTGCATCAATTTAACCATTGTTACAACAAAATATCTTAATCGAGTCGACTTAACAATCTTTTTGTATTTTATTATGACATTCAATGAATGTTGTTGGTTTTCTTCACTAGTACAAAAACAAAAATATATGATTAAATAAACTACTAAAAAATGTAGATAAATGACTAATTTTGATCACGTGACCATTAGTAGTTTATTGCCGGTCATTTATCTCGCGACCAGATTTATGACTAAACTATTTTAGTCATTGATTTGGTCATTTATTTAGTCATTTATTTAGTCATTTATTTGGTCATTTATTTGGTCATTTATTTGGTCATTGATTTAGTCATTTATTTAGTCATTTATTTGGTCATTTATTTGGTCATTGATTTAGTCAATTATTTATTCATTTATTTAGTCATATATTTAGACATTTATTTAGTCCTTGATTTAGTCATATATTTAGTCATATTAGAGCATGATGGAATCAAACCACCATCCTCCTACTTGTAAAGTAGGTGCTCTTCCATTGAGTTAGTACCCTTTAAAGAATAATCATACCATGTATACTAGTATTTTCCATTAAACATGATTTCAAGTTTTTCCATCTATAGTTCAAGGGTAGAAAAGCCTAAGGGGAAGATGAGAAGTGATACTTTAAACTCAATGGTGAAGAGATGACTTGTTGAGGAAATATACAACATTTTTTAAAGGCAAAAGAATAAAGAACACAATCAAAGGTAATTAGTAGGAAATTACTAAGTTAAAAAATGGTAACATTTAGACAAGCAGAAGGACAATCAAAATAATCCAAACCTAGAAAGTAAATAGTCCAAGATGATCCAGATAGAAGGAATATTGCAAAACACAAACCTCAATTCCTGCAACATGCAAATACTTCACCATTTTATTGAACTCTAATGATGTTGCTAATGGTGCCCCACCATTAGCAGCATACCGAGTCATTGGAGAAAATAAATTCATTGTAGAATAGCCCATGCATGAATAGCTGGCCTCACTACCCCTCAACATTTTTCCAAATGCATGAAACTTGAATGAATTATGAACAAAATGTAGTTTTACCTTCATCAAAAAAATACTTTGAAACCTTTATCTCTATTACACACATGAATGGACTGAATTTTATACCATCAAAAATATTTGAGAATTAGAAATCTAACAAAGAAAATCTCACCCAATTTTGAGAATGTATGAAGAAGATATGAAGATTTCTTGGAATAACCTCCTTGTATACAAAATGAATCATTGCCACCTATCTGGTAAGATTCACGACTTCTTGTTTTAATATGAGATGCACCATAGTTACATGAACATACAAATAAAATTTGAACCTCATAATTATGTTGCATGCAATTATTTAATTCTACAATATTAAGTTATATGTAAAATTAGAATTTAATAAAAAATGGATTACTGTCATCAATCTGAGAAGAATCTGAACCTATCATTTTAAGATATAAGGCACCATATTTTCAAGAAAAGTCAACTAAAATTGCATCCTTATATGATCACCACAACTCCTAAAACTAAATTAATTTAGTCACATAAAATTATTTAATTCTGCAATATAGAGAAATATGCAAAACTAAAATTTGAAAATTATTATTCACAATTCTAAAGGTATTTGGCTGCAAATATATCGATGTAACCACTCATTTTGAAGGATTTTAAATGAAGATTCCATTGTTCTATGCAGTATATTAATTAAATCATACTTTTTTTCTCTTTATTGAATAATCACATATTTTTTCATACTGGTCTTTTTAAATTGAAATGACATATCAAAAACCAACCGTGGAGATTTTTTTCAGAATATGTATAAGTTTGGGAGCTCGATGGTGTGTTTTACTCACCTTCTTCTCTTGCATTCCCTAGAAAATCCATAAACGCTTGACAAGAGCACATATGTTCCTTCTTTTGGTTCCAATTGTAGCATATTTTCCACCCATTAAAACACTACACTTTACATGATATATTCAACAACATTTCTCTTCCGAACATTGCTAGTCTTCATACTTTGCCTGACACTACTCAACACAAATATAAAATGTAGTTATATTACTTCATTTTCTAACATAAGGGAGGGTGGGGAGAGGGGCCAAAGATACACCCTAACCAGATCCACCTTGCAAAATAACACACGAAAGCAACAACACACTAGTGAGAGAGAGAATGCAGAAACTTTCATATATTATCTTTAATTTGATCATACATGTCAGGTTGTAAGGCCTTCCTGATTTAGGCTAGATATTACAATGAAGTAAAGAAGTCCTCCAACATGTGAGGATCTACCCATAATCTCTAATCTTCTATCTTCTATCAAAAATTGACTCAAACAACTACATTTATACAAGAAGCTACTGAGCCCAGTCGGCCTTCAGATCCATAATCAATGGAAGGAACAATCAGATCTAGGTCCAAACACTTCCTAATGATGGATACCAGCATTAAATCCATGACCCAAATAAATGCACAAGTCAGCCTCAAAAGAAATCCAAAATAAACAACTTAGTAAGCAAGGAGAAACTGAGTGCCAGACAAGCATCACTGAGTGCCAAGAAATTAACCAAGTGCCAGAGAGGTAACCAACCAAATTAGTCAACAAAGGAAACCAAGCAACACCGAACCAAATTGGTCAAAGCAGGAACCAAGAAACACAGAAAAACTTCAAATATGTTTTTAGTGACACAGGATTGCCAAGGACCTGAGATGCTCCTGCATCAGACACCTAGGGTTATTTGAAATGATTCTCTAAATCATGGAACAGGTGTGATCTGAGCTACATCCAACTCAGACTCTGAAATCCATGCACTATCTTCAATCGGTCTATTCTTTAACTTTACCAGATATTCCATATACTATTTTCCTCTTGTACTTCTCCCAATTCTTTGCTCCAAAATCTGCTCAACTTCTTCCATCTATTTCTTAGGATAATCCATCAGTACTGTCATGTCTTCATCAGGTTCATGATACTCATACAAAGAAAAAATGTTGAATATAGGTGATATATCCATTTCCTCAGGTAACTCAATCTCATATGCATTTCCACTATCAAATTTTCTCAAAATCTTGCAAGGTCCAAACTTCTTCATTTTCAACTTCCCATATGTTCCAACAGGAAATCAAACTTTCTTCAAATGAACCATCACTTCATCACCAACATCAAAAGTCTTATGTCTCCTTGATCTATCAACTCTATCTTTGTATTTTTTATTACTCTTTTCTAGCTTAAACTTCACATCTTCATGCAATGTCTTCATGTACTTAGCAAATTTTACTCCTTCAACACTTCTCTTTCTTTCATCAGCAATGTCTCTCAAATCTGATATACCTCTCAGTTGTATGCCATTTACAATCTCAAAAGGTGTTTTTCCAGTACTCCTATTTACTGAAGTATTGTATGCAAATTCTTCTTGTGCCAACATAGAATCCCAATTAGTTGGTGTGTCTCCATCTAAACATCTCAAAAGATTTCCCAAACTTCTATTCACAACTTCTGTCTATCCATTGGTCTACGGGTGAAATATAGAACTATATTACAACTCGGTACCAAACTTTCTCCAAAGAGTCTTCCAAAATTATCCAACAAATTTACTATCTCGGTCAAAGATAATACTCCTCGATAATCCATGCAATCTGACAATTTCCTTAAAGAAAATATCTGCTACATGTACAACATCTGATGTCTTTCTACAAGGTATAAAATGTGCCATTTTAAAAAATCTATCCATAATAACAAATATAGAATCATTACCTCTTACTGTCTTCGGTAAGCCAAGAACAAAATCCATACTGATGTCAATCCAAGGTTTCTCAGGAACAAAAATCGGTGTATACAATCTAGTATTCTGACTTACTCCTTTTGCAACTTGACAAATTCCACAACTTTTCACAAATTTCTAAACATCTTTATACAACTGTGGCCAAAAGTATTTCTCCTTAAAAAAATTCAATATCTTATCAACACCAAAATGTCTAGCCAAACCACTACTACGTTTCTCCTTTATCAAATTAGTTCTCATTGCTCCTCTCGGTATACACAACTAAATACCTTTAAACAACATACCTCCTTGCATAAAATATTCATCCCATTTACTACTCGATTGATCTTGAATAGGTGCTCTGCACTTTCTCCATGGCTTAGAAAAATTAGGATCAAATTCATAAGAATCTCTCATGTCATCAAAGCCAAGAACTTCAATTTTCATCTTGATCATCAAAGATCTTCTTCTACTCAATGAATCAATAACTTAGTTAGTGACTCCACTCTTATGCTTTATCACAAATGTATAACTCTGCAAATACTCAACCCATTTCATATGTCTTTGACTCAACTTATTCTGACTAACCAAATACTGTAAAGCCTTATGATCAGTATACAACTAAAATTCACTCGACATCAAATAATGTTTCCACTTCTTTAGTGCTTGAACAATAGCATAGAATTCTTGATCATACACAGAATATTTCCTTTTTTCATCATTCAATTTTTCACTAAAGAAAGAAACAGGTTTACCTTCTTGACTCAATACAGCTCCTATTGCACTTCCACTTGCATCACATTCTACTTGAAATACCTTATTGAAATT
This sequence comes from Chamaecyparis obtusa, assembly GCA_027943335.1. Taxonomy (NCBI): domain Eukaryota; kingdom Viridiplantae; phylum Streptophyta; class Pinopsida; order Cupressales; family Cupressaceae; genus Chamaecyparis; species Chamaecyparis obtusa. Next base: position 737,655 of record BSBK01005648.1, on the reverse strand, counting down.
AGGCAATGCCAAAATAGGCAATTAAGCAACCTTCTGCTTCAGAGTCTCAAAACTTTTGTTAGCTCCATGTGTCCACTTGAATTCTCTTTTATCTCCTCTCATAGTCTTAGTCATACCATTACAAATTGAACTAAAATTCCTAATGAACTTTCAATAAAAACTTTCCAAACCATGAAATGATCTTACCTCACTAGCATTCTCAAGTGTAGGACAATTCAAAATAGCTTCAACCTTTTCGGGATCCATTTTCAAACCATCATCTAAAATCACAAATCCCAAATACACAATCTCCTCTTTCATGAATGAACACCTTTTCATATTTATCAACAACTTTTCTTCTTTCAAGCTTTGCAAAACTTGTCTAACATGAAAAAAATGTTCTTCTTTGGTCTTATTGAATATCAAAATGTCATCAAGATATACAATCACAAACTTACCCAAGAATTTCTTCAAAACTTCATTCATCAACCTCATAAAAGTACTCGATGCATTAGTTAAACCAAAAGGCATAACCAACCACTCATACAAACCTTCTTTTGTCTTGAAAGAAGTCTTCCATTCATCACCTTCTCTAATTCTAATCTAATGATGCCTACTTTTCAAATCAATTTTGGTAAAATACTTTTCTCCAGTCAAACTATCCATTATGTCATCCATTCTCGATATAGGAAACCTATACTTCACTGTTATCTTATTGATTTCTCTGGAATCAGTACACATTCACCATTCTCCATTCTTCTTAGGTGCCAATACAATAGGTACTGCACAAGGACTCAAACTTTCTATGATCAAACCTTTGTCCAACAATTCTTGAATCTATCAGTTCAATTCCTGATTCTTGGTAGGTGTCAACCAATGAGGTGCCTTATTCAATAAACTAGCTCCAGGGATAAGATCCATGCAATGAAAAATGCTTCTCTTTGGTGGAAAACCATCAGGTACATTATTAGAAATTATTTCACTGTACTCGGTGAGTAACTTATCAATCTCCTCAAGGACACTATCCTCTATTTTCTTACTTGGTTTGTTAGGAATCGCAGCAAAACATACATAATTCTTCTTGAAATCCTTAACAAATTTTCTTCCTTCCATCAAGAAAACTTTCACAAATGTGCAAAAATTACTAATAGGTTCTTCCATCAAAGGTAACAAGATTTGTCTTCTTCCATCAGCCCAAATAGTAGATTTATGTAATCTCCCATCATATATAGCATGTCTATCATATTGCCAAGGTCTACCCAACAAAATATGACAACAATCCATAGGCATGATATCACATAACACCTTATCATATTACTTTCCAATTTTAAAATTCACATAACATTGTTCAATTACCAAGAGTGTATGTGCATCTTTGATCCAAGAAATCTGATAGGGCTTCGGATGTTCCAACCTTTTCAACTGCAACTTTGTGACCATTTCCTCAAATGCTAGATTCTCTGAGCTACCACTATCAATGATTACCTTACAAACTTTATTAGAAACTCTACATCTGGTTTTGAACAAACTTTTCCTTATCGGATCTTCCTTTTTACCTTCATTCCAAAGTGATCTCCTTACCATCAAGTTATTTTCCTTCTTAGGTTCATTCGGTGACTCTTCTTGCACCAAAGCATTCCTACTGCTACCAGCCTTCTTAATTGCATGTGTACATTCAAATGATCTATGTCCTTATTCTCCACAATTGTAACAAGTTCCTCAGAAACCACCTCTATTATAACCACCTTGGTAGTTAATGCCTCTTCCTCTAGATGAACTTTCACCTTTCCACTTGGTCTTGCCTTTATCCAAATTTTTCTGTTCAGGTTCAGATCTACTATTTTCACCATGATATCTACCTCTTCCTCTAGGGAATCTACCACCTCTAACTCTTTGTCTTTTCTCATGTCTCTTATTCAATTTCTCCTCATTTTTCAATGCAAATTGATAATGATGCAGAGGCATCTTGGGTCCTTGGCAATCCTATGTCACCAAAATTTTTTTGGAGTTTGTCTGTGTTGCTTAGTTTCTACTTTGACCGAGTTGGTTGGTAGTTGGTTAGTTTCCTTTGGTTACCGAGTGTGGTCAGTTATTTCTTAGGTGGTCGGTTATTTCACTAGCGCTCGACATTACTTGTATGTTGCTTGGTTATCTTGCTTACCGACGGGTTTAGTTTTAGTTCCTGTTGTGGCCGACTTGTGCATTTATATTGGATCATGAATTTAATATTAGAATCCATCATTGGGAAGTGTGTGGTCCCAGATTTGATCATTCCTTTCATTGATTGTGGATCTGAAGGTCGACTCATCTTAGTAGCTTCTTGTATAAATGTAGTTGTTGGTTTAGAGTTTAGGAGGTAGTTTCTAGGGATAGGAGTTGATAGAAGATAGAAGTCAAGATTTTGACAGTTCCTCGCATGTTTGAAGACTTCTGTGATTCATTGTAATATTTGGACCTAACTAGGAAGGCCTTATAGCCTAACATGTATGGTTCTATTTGATGATAATATATGAAAGATCTGGCATTCTCTCTCTCATTGTTGTTTTTTGTTGCTTCTGCATGTGTTGGGTAGGCTTGGATCATTAGGGTGTGCCATTGTTTGGCCCTTCATGCTCCCTTCCTTGCATCAGGTGGTATCAAAGTGAGGTGAGATCTTGATCTAGTTCTATCGATCTAGGTATGTAGGTTCCTCTTAAAGCCCTAGTTGATTGTTGTGGGGTAGCAGATCATGATTTGACCTACAATTTTAGAGGGTTGTCAAGATGGTTTGTGGGAGGTGAGATTTAGATCCAGGATTGGAAGATATGCTAAGGTAGATTGCTACTAGGTTAGAAGCTGTTGAAAAAGCCCAAAGAAGAGGCAGACATCTTGAAGATGTTAGTGATGATGAAGTTGAAGAAGAATAGGTGAATGCAGAACTTACACCTATTATGGATCAAGGTGAAGAAAGATTTTTTAAGGCTTTGACAAGTCTAAAGTCAACACCACATTTCAATCCTCCTGAGTATGGTGAAAAGCTAGATTTTGATGAATTGGTGGACTGGATCATCGAGATGGAAAAGTACTTTGAATATAAAAATATTCTTGAGGATAAGAAGGTGAATATTGCAAGCAAAAAGTTGAAAAGTCATGCATCCTTATGGTGGGAACATTTGTAGCTGGATAGAAAAAGGAAAGGAAAAGACAAAATCAAGGTATGGAATAAAATGGTGAACAAATTGAAAGGAAAGTTCTTACCTTGTGATTATTAGATTAACCTAGTTCGGTGAATGCAAAGTTTGAGGTAGAAAGATAGCTCGGTAAAATAGTATACTAAGGAATTCTATAGATTAGATATCAGATCTGGACATGATGAAGATGATGTTGAAATAATTGGTAGATACCTAAATGGTTTGAGAGTTTCCATCCAAGAGGAAATTAGTATGGTCAAGTTGGAGAACATTGAAGAGGCTTATCAATTTGCTTTGAAGGCCGAGGAAAAATTGAACAAAAGACATGAACAAAGACAAAGAGATCAAGGTGGTAGATTCCCTAGAGCAAGAGGTAGATCTAATGGTGAGAATGGTAGATCTGAACCAGAAAAGACAAATGTGGACAAAGGCAAGACCAAGTGGAAAGGTGAAAATTCATCTAGAGGTAGAGGTAGTAACTACCAAGGTGGTTATGGAAGAGGAAGTTTTTGAGGAACTTTCTAAAATTGTGGAGAAGAAGGACATAGATCTCTTGAATGTACACAAGCTAGTAAGAAGGCTGGAAGTAGAAGAAATGCTTTGGTGCAAGAAGAGTCACCGAATGAACCTGAGAAAGGAGATAACTTAATGGTAAGGAGAGCACTGTGGAATGAAAGAAAGAAGGAAGATCTGTTAAGGAAAACTTTGTTCAAGACTAGATGTAGAGTTTCTGACAAAGTTTGGAAGGTAATCATTGATAGTGGTAGCTGTTGGAAACTACAATTGAAATAATTGTTGTATTGTCATTGATGTCAAACTTTAATTGGTAAGACTGTTGCTACTTAGAAAAGTACTATATCTATTGTATTGTTGTGAAGGATTAGGGCAAGGTTGGTAACAATAGAACCTAGGGAAAGGTTGAGTTATCTTGATACTACAAAGTGTACTTGACTATGTTGTACAATGACGAGACAATGTATTGTTTATCCTAGTAAGACTGAAGACTAAACTGGTAGGCTTGATGAAGCAAAAATGGAGAAATCATGTTTAAGCTGAGTAATGTTAGTGTCGACTAAGTCAGTGTATGCCAAGCAAAATTCTAGTGTTGACTGAACAACAGTTAATTGTTGAGGAAGACAGTGTAAGCCGAGGAAACATTTTTAGTAATGACCGAGCTTTCAATATGAACACCGAGTAGTTGATCACAGTATTGACCGAGCATCAACATTTTTATATTTGAAGAGAATTTAGTTTTGGAGCCGACATTGTTGAATTCTTGGATTATGTAAAATGTGTTGACTTTATTTATTGATTGTTTGAAAGCATTAAATGCACTGTAAAACATTTTATTGTAAATCTTTAAGAGATTTGAGATGAAGTCAAAGAACATGAAGTGGGTAGATTCAATGAATTTGACCTAACCCTAAGATCTACGAATGAGATTGAGTGGCATAAGATGAGTTAACCTAATTGAGGAAAGTATTAAGGGAACCTGAGCATTGGATATGCATGTGCATGGGTGAAAAAGAGAATTTTGGAAGACCAGTAAAGTTTTATTGACTGTATAAGTAGAAAAGGCTGAAGGAGAATTGTGGTGGTTGCTTGAAGAAAAGTTCCAAGAAAATCAGAGATGGAGATGTCAAAGTTTCAAAGTCAATAAACCAGCATTAGTGTATGGAATCAGATCTGATATTTGCAAAGTGAGTTGTATGTTTTTCAGATCAATATTGATGCTACTTTCTAACCATTGTAACAGTCAAAATCCTTTTGACAGAGGTTGACCTAACAGTCATATGTTAAATCCTTTGAACTAGGTTGCATTCTAATGGAGTGTATGTAAGTCCTATAATGAGGGTCACTTTTAACAGGGTGATTGAAATCCTTTAACTGGGTCACACCTAACAGTGTGTATTGTAACCTTTGACAGGGTTGGCTTTTAACCAAGCTCACTTCAAAAGAGTGAAATAAATAGTAGCATGTTACAAAGTGGTTTTTCCCACATTGGGTTTCCACTATAAATCCTTGTGTTAATACTTGTGTGAATGTTTTGGTTTGAACATTTCTATGTTTTACAAGTTAAGTTATAGTTGGGTAGTGGACTGCAATGTTACATGTTTCTATTATTAAATCAGTGATGATCGAGTTTATTTTGGTTATTGGATCTGATTTAAGGAAAAGTTTTTAAGTTTGTCTTATACATCAGGACCTGAGAACAACTGATTCACCCCCCCTCTTTATTGTTCTAAATCATATTAACAATTGGTATCAGAGCCAGAAATCAAGTTTAAAGGGACTTGAAGCAAATGATCAAGATGTATAAGAAGGAGGTACCGAATCTGAATAAGAAAAACTTCCCTGCATGGCAATGCTTGATGAAGCTGCATCTGGCTGGTATTGGCGACTCTACAAAGTACTACATTGAGAATGGCCATGTCTCACCTATTGCACCTTTGAATACCAAAGAAATGAGAGCTAAGCAAGAACATAATCAAGCAATGATGGAAATTGCATTTTCCCTAAGCTATCCAGAATTTGAGGACATTAAGGATTGCACAACTGCTAAGGAGATGTGGGACACTCTTGCAAGGATCTATGGTGGTGACTTAAATGTACTAAAAGAAAAGGCTGAGAGTCTTAGAGGTAAGTTTGATGAAATGAGAATGCAAGAAGGTGAGAACATTGCATAATATTGTGGTAGAATAAAAGAAGTTGTGAATGCTATTAGAGGAGAAAATGGGATTATTGATGATGAAACTATAATTGGGAAAGTACTAAGAACCCTACGTCCTATATATGCTATTAAGATCTCAGCTATTCAGGAATCTAGATGCAACTCTGCTAATGTGCTTACTTTGGAAATTTTGGTTGGTAAGTTGATTTCTTTTGAACTCTCTAACTATGATAATTTCACTGTTGGTAGCATTGGTAATGTTGAATCTTCATTCAAGTCACAACTAGTTTTGAACAAGCCAAAGAAAGAAAAAGAAAGATGCATCAGTGAAAGTGAAAGTGACAATGACACTTCTGATGAAGAACTAGAAGATCTAGAAGCTCTTATGGCTAGAAGACTGAGAATAGGAAAAGGAAAGTATAAAGGTAAACTCCCTATTATATGTTTTTCATGTAATAAAGTTGGTCATATAGTTGCTAGATGTTCTGATAGGAAGGATAAAGAAGATGAAAGAAAAAGAAAACACAAAGATAGAAGAGATGACAAAAGCTACCAAAGGAACAAGGACTACAAAGGAAAAAGGTAAGAAATCTTGTTACATTGTTGAAGAAGAAACTAACACTGATAGTGATGATTTTAAAATTGAGGTAGTCTATGTTGCAATGAAAGATGAATTTGATGAGGATGAGAAAACTGCATTGATATCCTATGTGAACAAGAATGATAAATGGATTATTGATAGTGGTTGTTCACATCATATGACTAGTGACAAAAATAAGTTTGAGACCTTACATCATTACTGTTGGTGTAATTAAGTATTTACTAATTACACTTTACTTAAGTTTACTTAGGATAATGCAATTGCATAGTAGTTTGTCTTTGAGACACTTAGGAGTTTGCATTTCATTTTAGCACATGGTTAGGAGAATCTCCACTTTAGGTGTGATATTTGTCATCACATACCTTGTTGTGTGTGAGATCCACCTTTAGTGCTCTTATCACATTATCATCCTAATCCAATGCACATACTTTATTGCATATTGGAGGATGATCCACCTTTGGTGGACATGTGATTCCACCTTGTGTGGGTGATATCTTATCATCTCCTTATCATGTAGTCTTATTGCATTGCCTATATATTTAGGCACTCCTACATTGTAAAATCAATCATCTATCTATTTCATTATTTGATCATTGATCATATCATATTTTGTCTCTCTTGTGCTATCTCTTGAGCTTCTAGATCTTGGTTTCTATTCTTTGCCTTAGGCAAATTCTTACAATTACATAGGTAAAAGTGTAACATTTGGTAATGATGCACCATGTCCTGTTAGAGGAAAAGGTTTGATTAAACTGACTGATAAGATATCTTATGAAAATGCATATTGGGTTGAAGGTCTTAATTATAATTTGTTAAGTGTTGCTCAGCTCAATAGAACTGGTTACCGAGTGGAATTTCATCACAAGAAAGCTAAAATATTTGATGCTACTGGAGAACTAATTGGAAGTGGAGATCAGACTAGAGGTAATTTGTTCTATCTTGATCTATCTGAAGAAATGTGTATAATTGCACAACTTGATGATATTTGGTTATGGCATAAAAGGCTATGTCATGTTAACTTTGACAATCTGGTAGAGATAAGTAAGAAGAAAAAGGTAAGAGGTCTACCTAGATTGAAGAAACCTGAGAATGTGATGTGCAAGGAATGCCAGTTTTGAAAAATGACAAACTCAAGTTTTAAGAGAAAATCCTTTACTTCTGAAAACATTTTAGATTTGGTTCATACTGACCTTTGTGGACCTATGGGTGTACAAAGTTACTGTGGTGCTAAATATTTTATCTTATTTGTTGATGATCATACTAGGATGATGCATGTAATGTTTCTAAAAGAAAAATCTGAAGCTTTTCAATTCTTTAAGTGGTATTTGGCTGAGGTTGAGAAGGAGATAGGTAGGAACCTAAAATTTCTTAGATCTGACTGAGGTGGAGAATTTACATCAAATGAATTCAATTTGTTTTGCAATGATAGAGGAATTAAAAGATAGATGTACCTCCACAAAATGGTATAATAGAAAGGAGAAATAGATCTATCTTGGATTGTGCAAGGACATTGTTGATTGAAAAGAATGTGGTACAGAAATACTAGAAAGAAGCTATAAGAACTACTATCTACACTCTTAACTAGGTACAGATCAAGAAAGGTACTAATCTGACACCCTATAAATTATGGCATGGGCATGCACTGAGTGTTAAATACTTTAGAATCTTTGGAAGTAAGTGCTATATATTAAAAGACACTAGAAATGGAAAGTTTGATGCTAAGAGTGATGAAGGATATTCCTAGGATATTCCACAAAAAGTAAAGCTTATAAGTGTTTTAACTCTAACACTAACAAAATTGTGGAAAGTGTGAATGTGAAAATTGACGAGTATGCAAAAAGAAATGAATTTGATAGAAAAAGAGAACCAGAAGATTATAGATCTTTTGTGTACATTGAGGAAGAAGAAGAGGCAAGTAATAGACTTGCACCTAATGCCGAGTCTCAGGTAAGCAATGCCGAGCGATAGACAGATACCACCGAGCATTAGGAAAACAATGCCGAAAGAGAACAAGAACATGCCAAGCTACAAGAAAATGCTGTTGAGTATCAGGAAGAGGTTGTTGAGCATTTAGAAGTTGAATCTAACAATCTTGTTGGGGAACCTGATGAAATAGAGGAGAGAAGAGATGAACCTATTTTGGAAAAATATGTAAGAAGACATCACAAGCCTGGACAGATAATTGGAGACAAAAATACTAGAATTCAAACCAGAAGTAAGACTAAGGATCCAACATGCCTACTGTGTGAATTTGAACCCAAGTCAACTAAAGAGGCATTAGAGAATGAAGATTGGATACAAGCAATGAATGAAGAGATTGACTAGATTGAGAAGAATGATACTTGGACTCTGGTTCCGAGACCTAAAAACAAAAATGTTATAGGAACAAAGTGGGTGTTTCGGAATAAGATGAATGAAAATGGTGAAATAACTAGGAAAAAAGCTAGGCTGGTATGCAAAGGCTATGCACAAGAAGAAGGAATAGATTATGGGGAGACATTTTCCCCTGTAGCTAGATTGCGAGTAAGAACTCTGCTTGCATATGCTTCTTATAAAGATTTCAAAGTATATCAAATGGATGTCAAGTCTGCATTTTTAAATGGTATACTAGAAGAAGAAGTTTACATAGAATAGCCAAAAGGTTTTATTGATCCAAATAGAAGACACATGGTGTGTAAACTGAACAAAGCACTATATGGATTGAAACAAGTTCCCAGAGCATGGTATGAGAGGTTGTACAACTACTTGATACAGATTGGATTTTCAAGAAAAAATGACACAAGCAATCTGTACATGAAAGATGAAGGTAAAGGTATCCTATTGACAAATTTTTTTGCGGATGACATTATTTTTGGTGGACAAGATGCATTGTGTAAAATATTTTCAAATGAAATGCAAACTGAATTTGAAATGAGCATGTTTGGTGAGATCAAATTATTTGTTGGTTTACAAGTATATCAGATGAAGAAAGGAATTTTCATTGCATAGTCTAAGTATGTTAATGAAATACTGAAAACTTTTGGGATGGAAGATACTAGACCAATGAGTACTCCTATGGTTACTGGACAAAAGTTATCTAAGAATGATGATGCTGCAGAAGTAAATTAGACTTTGTACAGATCCATGATTGGAAAATTGTAGTATGTTGTACATAGTAGACTTGATATTGCACTAGCTATTGGGATTGTGGCAAGACTCTCTGCCAATCCTAAGGAAACACACATGATGGCTATGAAAAGAATTGAGATACTTGAAAGGAACTGCTGACTATGGTCTATATTATAAGAAGGATGACAAATTTGAACTCAGAGTTTATACAGATGCTGATTGGGTAGGAAATGTAGATGACAGAAAGAGTACTAGTGGTGGAGATTTTTTTCTTGGACAGAGATTAGTCTCCTGGATGAACAAGAAACAAAATTATATTTCCCAATCTACTGCTAAGGTCGAGTATGTTGCTGTTGCAGTAAACTATTTGAATTTGGTATGGATAAAACAATTGTTGATAGGCATGAAAGAAGAAATCACTGAACCTGTTGTTATTTTCTATGACAACACAAGTGCTATCAATATTTCTAAGAATCCAGTGATGCACACTAAGACCAAGCACATAGAAATCAAGTATCACTACTTGAGAGAATTAGTACAAGATAAATAAGTCCAAATGGAATATGTGAATACAAAAGAACAATTAGCAGACATATTCACTAAATCTTTACCCAGAGAAGCTCATGAGTATTTGAAAAATCAATTAGGGGTCCTTCCCCTAACTGAGGCTACCTAGTCAAGCTAGGAGCATTGCATCAAATATGCTACAATAAAATATTTGACAAGTTGATGTAGGAGATTGTCACACTTTAGGGCTAGCCTAGAGTTGTGAAAAGGAGCAAAGACAAGGAATCAGTCATAAGCAAGATGATAGAGGGAGAAACACTAAGGTGCACATATATTATCTACATCTAATGGATGTATGTTTTAGTTGCTACTTTGGCATTTTTGTCAAAGAGGGAGATGAACTGATATGATAACAAATGACAATGAAAAGTAAGGGTGATGAACTAAAATGAAGGATTGGGATAGAGGGAGATCTAAATATTTCTGATGGTCATAGAAGTGAGGCTTATAGGATTATGAATCAAAATGAAGCTAAGGATATTATAAATAATTATCTGATGAACAGATAAGTTTTTTGGATTGGTTTGTAATCCATGTGTTATTCAGGTGATATCATATGGTGTTGCCATCAATGCCAAAGAGGGAGATTGTTGGAAACTACAATTGAAACAATTATTGTATTGTCATTGATGTCAAACCTTAATTGGTAAGATTGTTGCTACTTAGGAAAGTACTATATCTATTGTATTTTTGTGAAGGATTGCAGCAAGGTTGGTAACAATAGCACCTAGGGAAAGGTTGAGTTATCTTGATACTATAAAGTGTACTTGACTATGTTGTACAATGATGAGATAATGTATTGTTTATCCTAGTAAGACTAAAGACTAAACTAGTAGGCTTGACCGAGCAAAAATGGAGGAATCATGTTTAAGCTGAGTAATGTTAGTGTCGACCAAGTTAGTGTATGCCGAGCAAAATTCTAGTGTTGACCGAATAACAGTTAATTGTCAAGGAAGATAATATAAGCTGAGGAAACATTTTTAGTAATGACCGAGTTTTCTACATGAAGACCGAGTAGTTGATCACAGCATTGATTGAGCATCAACATTTTTTATATTTGAAGAGAATTTAGTTTTGGAGCTGACATTGTTGAATTCTTGGATTATGTAAAATGTGTTGACTTTATTTATTGATTGTTTGAAAGCATTAAATGCACTGTAAAACATTTTATTGTAAATCTTCAAGAGATTTGAGATGAAGTTGAAGAACATGAAGTGGGTAGATTCAATGAATTTGACCTAACCCTAAGATCTACAAATGAGATTGAGCAGCATAAGATGAGTTAACCTAATTGAGGAAAGTATTAAGGGAACTTGAGCATTGGATATGCATGTGCATGGGTGAAAAAGAGAATGTTGGAAGATCAGTAAAGTTTTATTCACTGTATAAGTAGAAAAGGATGAAGGAGAATTGTGGTGGTTGCTTGAAGAAATTTTTTGAGTAGATCAGAGATGGAGATGGAAAAGTTTCAAAGTCAGTAAACCAGCATTAGTGTATGGAATCAGATCTAATATTTGCAAAGTGAGTTGTATATTTTTCAGATCAATATTGCTGCTACTTTCTAACCATTGTAATAGTCAAAATCCTTTTAACAGAGGTTGACCTAACAGTCATATGTTAAATCCTTTGAACAAGTTTGCATTCTAATGGAGTGTATGTAAGTCCTATAACAAGGGTCACTTTTAACAGGGTGATTGAAATCCTTTAACCGGGTCACACCTAATAGTGTGTATTGTAACCTTTGACAAGGTTGGCTTTTAACTGAGCTCACTTCAGAAGAGTGAAAATAATAGTAGCATGTTGCAAAGTGGTTTTTCCCACATTGGGTTTCCACTATAAATCTTGGTGTTAATACTTGTGTGAATGTTTTGGTTTGAACATTTCTATATTTTATAGGTTAAGTTACAGCTGGGTAGTGGACTACAATGTTATATGTTTCTATTATTAAATCAATGATGATCAAGTTTGTTTTGGTTATTGGATCTGATTTAAGGAAAAAATTTTAAGTTTGTCTTATACATCAGGAGCTAAGAACAATTGATTCACCCCCCCACTCTGTTGTTCTAAATCATATTAACAGTAGCTCAGAGAATCTGGCATCTGAAGATATGGTTACAAAATTTCAATTAGAAAGGTTGGTACATCCGAAGCCCTATCATATTTCATGGATAAAGATGAGCATACACTCCTAGTAAGTGAACAATGTTATGCAAATTTGAAGATTGGAAAATACTATGATAAGGTGTTATGTGATATCATGCCTATGGATTGTTGTCATATTTTATTGGGTAGACCTTTTCAATATGATAGACATGCTATATATTATGGGAGATTTCATAAGTATACTATTGTGGTTGATGGAAGGAAACAAATCTTTTTACCATTGAAGGAAGAACCTGTTAGTAATGTTTGCACATCTATGAAAGTTTGTCTGATGGAAGGAAGAAATTTTGTTAACTCTTTGAAGAGGGATGATGTATGTTTTGTTGTGATCCCTAACAAGCCAAGTAAGAAAATAGAGGATAATGTCCCTAAGGAGATTGTGATAAGTTACTCATCGAGTATAGTGATATCATTTCTAATAATGTACCTAATGGTTTGCAACCAAAAAGAAGCATTGATCATTGTATGGATCTAATCCCTAGAGCTAGTTTACCGAATAAGGCACCTCATTGGTTGACACCTACTGAGAATCAGGAATTGAACTGACAGATTCAAGAGTTTCTGAAGAAAGGTTTGATCAAAGAAAGTTTGAATCCTTGTGTAGTACTTGTTGTATTGGCACTGAAAAAGAATGGAGAATGGAGAATGGAGAATGTGTACTGATTCCAGAGCAATCAATAAGATAATAGTGAAATATAGGTTTCCTATACTAAGAATGGATGATATAATGGATAGTTTGACTGCAACAAAGTATTTCACAAAGATTGATTTGAAAAGTGGGTATCATCATATCAGAATCAGAGAAGGTGATGAATGGAAGACTGCTTTTGAGATAAAAGAAGGTTTGTATGAGTGGTTGGTTATGCCTTTTGGTTTAACTAATGCATCGAGTACTTTTATGAGGTTGATGAATGAAGTTTTGAAGAAATTCTTGGGTAAGTTTGTGCTTGTATATCTTGATGATATTCTAATATTTAGTAAGACCAGAGAAGAACATTTGTTGCATATTAGACAAGTTTTGCAGAGATTGAAAGAGGAAAAGTTATTGATAAATCTGAAAAAGTGTTCATTCATGAAAGAAGAGATTGTGTATTTGGGATTTGTTATTTCAGCTGATGGTTTGAAGATGGATCCTGAAAAGGTTGAATCTATTTTGAACTGGCCTACACCTGCAAATGCTAGTGAGGTAAGATCATTTCATGGTTTGGCAAGTTTTTACCAAAAGTTCATAAGGAATTTCAGTTCAATTTGTAATGCTATGATTGAGACTATGAGAGGAGACAAAAGAGAATTCAAGTGGACACATGGAGCTGACAAAAGTTTTGAGACTTTGAAGCAGAAGGTTGCCGAATTACCTATTTTGGCATTACCTGATTTCAGTAAAGTATTTCAAGTAGAATGTGATGCAAGTGGAAGTGAAATTAGAGTTGTGTTTAGTCAAGAAGGTAAACATGTTGCTTTCTTTAGTGAAAAGTTGAATGATGCTATCTAAGGAAATATTCTATGTATGATCAAGAATTCTATGCTATTGTTCAAGCACTGAAGAAATGGAAACATTATTTGATACAGAGTGAATTTGTATTGTATAATGATCATAAGGCTTTACAATATTTGGGTAGTCAGAATAAGTTTAATCAGAGACATATGAAATGGGTTGAGTATTTGCAGAGTTATAAATTTGTGATAAAGCATAAGAGTGGAGTCACTAACTGAGCTGCTAATGCACTGAGTAGAAGAAGATCTTTGATGACTGAGATGAAAATTGAAGTTCTTGGTTTTGATGAGATGAGAGATTCTTATGAGTTTGACCCTGATTTTTCTGAGCCCTGGAGAAAGTGTAGAGCACCTATTCAAGATCAAAAAGACACGAAATGGGATGAATATTTTATTTAGGAAGGTATGTTGTTTAAACTCATTCAGTTGTGTATACCAAGAGGAGTAATGAGAACTAATTTGATAAAGGAGAAACATAGTAGTGGTTTGGCTAGACATTTTGGTATTGATAAAACATGGAATTTTCTTAAGGAGAAGTACTATTGGCCATAGTTGTATGAAGATCTCCAAAAATTTGTGAAAATTTGTGGAATTTATCAAGTTGCAAAAGGAGTAAGTCAGAATACTAGATTGTATACACCGATTGTTGATCCTAAGAAACTGTGGATTGATATCAGTATGGATTTTGTTCTTGGCTTACTGAAGATAGTAAGAGGTAATGATTCAACATTTGTTGTTGTTGATAGATTTTCAAAGATGGCACATTTTATACCATGTAGAAAGACATCAGATGCAGTACATGTAGCAGATCTTTTCTTTAAGGAAATTGTCAGATTGCATGGATTACCGAGGAGTATTATCTTTGACAGAGACAATAAATTTGTTGGATAATTTTGGAAAACCCTTTGGAAGAAATTTGGCACTGAGTTGAAATATAGTTCTACCTTTCACCCAAAAAATGATGGACAGACTGAAGTTGTGAACATAAGTTTGGGAAATCTTTTGAGATGTTTATTTGGAGATACACCGAGTAATTGGGATTTTGTGTTGGCACAAGTAGAGTTTGTATACAATAATTCAATGAATAGAAGTATTGGAAAGACACCATTTGAGATTGTGAATGGCACACAATCGAGAGGAATATCTGATTTGAGAGACATTGCTGATGAGAAGAAGAAAAGTGTTGAAGGAGTAAAGTTTACTGAGTACATGAAGACATTACATGAAGATGTGAAGCTGAAGCTGGAAGATAGTAATCAAAATACAAAGACAGAGCTGATAGATCAAGGAGACATAAAAAAATTTATGTTGGTGATGAAGTGATGGTTCATTTGAAGAAAGGTTGATTTCCTGTTGGAACATATGGGAAGTTGAAGATGAAAAAGTTTGGACCTTGCAAGATTTTGAAGAAATTTGACAGTGGAAATGCATATGAAATTGAGTTACCTGATGACATGGACATATCACTAATTTTCAACATTTCTAATTTGTATGAGTATCATGAACCTGATGAAGAAGTAACAGTACTGATAGAATATCCTAAGAAGCAGAATGATGAAGTTGAACATATTTTTTAGGAAAGAGTTGGCAAGAGCACAAGAGGAAAATAGTATATGGAATATCTGGTAAAGTGGAAGAATAGATCGATGGAAGATAGCTCATGGATTTCATAGTTTGATTTGGATGCAGCTCAGACCAGACCTACCAAATGATTCAGAGAATCATTTCAAAATAACCCCAGGTGTCTGATGTAGGAGCATCTCAGGTCCTTGGCATTCCTGTGTCACCAAAAACAATTTAGAGGTTGTCTGTGTTGCTTAGTTTTTGCTTTAACTAATTTGGTCAATAGTTGGTCAGTTACCTTTGGTTACCAAGTGTGGTCGGTTATTTCACTGGTGCTCGAAATTGCCTGTCTGCTGCTCGATTATCTTGCTTATCGATGGGTTTAGTTTTAGTTCCTGTTGTGGCCGACTTGTGCATTTATATTGGATCATTGATTTAATGTTAGAATCCATCATTGGGAAATGTGTGGTCCCAAATCTGACCGTTGCTTCCATTGATTGTGGATCTAAAGCCAACTCAGCTCGGTAGCTTCTTGTATAAATTTAGTTGTTGGTTTAGAGTTTAGGAGGTAGTTTTTGGGGATAGGAGTTGATAGAAGATAAAAGTAGAGATTTTGACAAATCCTCACATGTTTGAGGACTTTTGTGATTCATTGTAATATTTGGCCCTAATCAGGAAGGCCTTACAACCTGACATGTATGGTTCTATTTGATGATAATATATGAAAGATCTAACATTCTCTCTCTCTCACTGTTGTTGTTTTTTGCTTCCGCATGTGTTGGGAAGGCTTGGATCATTAGGGTGCACCATTGTTTGGCCCCTTTTTCATCCCTACCTTGTGTCATATAAGCCTCTTCTATATTCTCCAATTTGACCAAAAAAATTTCTTCTTGGATGGAAACTCTCAAACCATTTAGGTATCTAGCAATTCTTTCCACATCATCTTCATCATGTCCATATCTGATATCTAATCTATATAATTCCTTAGTATATTCCTTTATCAAGCTATCTTTCTACCTCAAACTTTGCATTCTCCTAACTAGGTTAATTTGATAATCACAAGGTAAGAACTTTCCTTTTAACTTATTCACCATTTTACTCCATACCTTGATTTTGTCTTTGCATTTCCTCTTTTTGTCCAACTGTAGATGTTCCCACCATAAGGATGCATGAGTTTTGAACTTTGTGCTTGCAATTTTCACCTTCTTTTCCTTAGGTACATTTTCATACTCAAAGTACTTTTCCATCTCAGTGATCCAGTCCACCAATTCATCAAAATCCAATTTTCCACTATACTTAGGAGGATTAAAGTGTTGTGTAGACTTTAGAATTGTGAAATCCTTCAAGAATCTTTCCTCACCCTAATCCATCATAGGTGTAGGTTCTACATCACCTTGTTCTACCTCAATTTCATTATCACTAACATCTTCAAGATGTCTTCCTCTTCTCTGGGATGTTTCAACAACTTCTAATCTACCATAAAGTTGTCTCAACATGTCTACCAATCCTAGATCTGCATCTCACCTCCCATAAACCATCTTGAAACCCTCTAAAATTGTAGGTTAGATCACAATCTACTACCCCAAAATAATTCAACTAGGGTTTGACAAGAAGGGACCCTCAAACCTACATTCATAAACCTAGATCTAGATCTCACCTCACTCTGATACCACCTGATGCAAGGGAGGATGGGGAGAGGGGCCAATGGCACACCCTAACCAGATCCACCTTATAGAACAACATGTAGAAGCAACAACACACAACAGTGAGAGAGTGAATGTAAAAACTTTCATATATTATCTCCAATTTTATTCATGCATGTTGGGCTATAAGGCCTTCCCAATTTAGGCCAGATATTACAATGAAGTAAAAAATTCCTCCAACATGTGAGGATCTACCCACAATCTCTAATCTTCTATCTTCTATCTTCTATAAAAAATTGACTCAAACAGCTACATTTATACAAGAAGCTACCAAGCCCAATCAGCCTTCAGATCCATAATCAATGGAAGGAATGACTAGATCTAGGTCGACACACTTCCTAATGATGGATAAAAACATTAAATCTATGACCTAAATAAATGCACAAGTCGACCTCAAAATAAAACCAAAATAAACAACTCAGCAAGCAAGGAGAAACTACCAGAAAAGCATCACCGAGTGCTAGGAAATTAACTAAGTACTAGAGAGGTAACTGACCAACTCAATCAACAAAGGAAATTGAGCAACACCGAACCAACTCGGTTAAAGTAGGAACTGAGCAACACAAACAAACTTCAAATATGTTTTTGGTGACATAGGATTTCCAAGGACCCAAGACACTCCTGAATCATTTTCTATGCTTCATCCACCATATGTACTATTTATGTCATGCATGTTCTTAGCAAAATATCCTCCCAACAAAAAACCATATTGCTAAGTCAAAGGCAATTTATATGGGAAGAATAATAAAATAATAGCTCCTACCATTAATCTAATAGAGCTATGATGTTAGCACCCATGCTAATCATCAACAAAACTATTCTAGGTACTTCTACACATTATCATTATTTTGGGCAAACCAAAAACATGAAGGCTGGGTTGAATAATTGGTAAGAAAAATAGTAACCTAAGTGAAAAATCTTCGTATAGCTCCACAAATTCATTTAGGATGATTCCTTTTGTTGTATAATAGTTTTTTTTCTTTTTCTTCATCATTTCCATGTAAACTTACCTGAGGAAGTTTCAGTTGTAGTGAGAGGCAGTAAGTGTTTTGGTAAGTCTATTTTAGTATCTCATATGATCTCCACATGTACCATCCATCTTGATATGTGTAAGAGTTTTAGTATACCTATTCAATTCTATAGTGAATGGTGCTTTAAAAGGATTTTTAATATGCTTAGCATACATATCATAATCTGGATAGAAAAAATGAACCACACATGTCAATTCAGTGCCCTTTTGATGTAGTCAAGGATGGTGGATCCAATGAAGGATAGTCCAAACCTTGCAGCCAATAGAATTATAGAGTGGATTACTCAAAAATGCAACACAAAGTAATTGTTTAACAGTAATTTTCATTAACATGCCTAGCTATAAGGCCTTTCAGGTTAGGGCCAATTACAATCAGAAAACAATTCTGCAAGATCCACAACCAGATCCAATACAATCTCAGCTAGTTCAGCTCTAAAGACAATCAGAAGCTGATGGAAACCCTAAGGTAGATCTAAACTTGAGCTTGCAAGCCTCCAAGAAATCTCCTTATCCCCAAGTATGAAAACCCTAGCTCTACCACAAATGACTGACAGATTACAATCTCATCTGCAAGCTCATCAAGAAATTTTCCACAACTTCACTCTCAAGCTTCACATCTGACCTCCAGATTTACTCTATTGTCTAAGTCCTGATTTTCCAACTCCCTCTCCCTAAACATCTACTCAAACACTCCTTAAATACTAATCATCAACCATAAGTTGGCAAGATGAAACCCTTATCTCCCCCAAAACAAATAGTTAAATGCCATACAAGTCGGCTTACAAATGTATACAAACATTTAATTCAGCATGTCAGCCCATAACAATGGCTACCAACAATAAATGCATGAAGTTGGCTCAATAAATCACACAAAACTCCATTCAGTAAGCCAGAACTATTGAGCGATAGTAAAATCATCGGGCAAGCCAGGTATCACCAAGCACCAGTGTTGACCAAGCACCACAAGCATGACCAAGTAATAATTTCACCAAGCACCAGAGACTACCGAGTTCCTTCAATGACCGAGCTTCCTTCAATGACTGAGACTGTTGGTCAAGGCTGCAATCGAGTAACATTGGCCAAAATAGAAACACTCCATGTAGTTTCAATGAGGACACATAATGCCCTTTCCTTAACCTTGGATGCCCTTGCATCAGACACCCCAAGTTCCAAAAGATGTTCATATGTGAGAAGAACATCTTTCAAGATTCAGCACATAAATCTTGAATTGGTTCTTCACATACAAGTCCTCCACCTTTTCTGCTTGAAAATTCTTCCACTTTAGTTTCCTCTATCTCTTCAAGTCTTTCCTTGACAATGCACAGGTCGATTCTCCATACTGATCATTCATTTTCTCTGGATCCATAATCTCCACTTAGCTACCAATACTCAGGCTTCTCCTACCGAGTGTTGCATCCATCAAAGGCATCAGTGAAAACTTCCTGTCATCCTTCTCAATAGTAAACACATTTCGAACATAGTCATAAATAGCTCTGCAATCATATTGCCAAGGTCTATTAAGTAATATATCACAACTATTCATCTTCACAATGTCACATAACACAAGATCCTTGTACTGGCCAATCTGAACAATTATAGCAAGTACCCTTAAAGATAACTCTACCTATCTTCTTCTTTAGTTCCACAGGTTTCTATTCATCTTCTACATCAGTTAGTTTATCCTTCACTGAGTGATCAATCTTTTCTTTCCCTCAGGAGTTACTAGGTTGTTTCCTCTTCAAATTATCTTCTACCTTTAGAGCATACTGATAAGAATCTTCAATAGAATCAATCTTCAACATACCAAGCTCATCCTAAATATTGAATCTCAGACCATTCGCATACCGAGCTACCTTTTCCTTACGAAGCTCTCAATGTCCAGACTGAATAGTAAGTTTGTAGAATTCCTTAGTATAATCCTCAATAGAAAAATCCTTATGTTTCATATTCTACAACTTCTTAAACAAGTCAAGCTCATAGTCAGCCGATATGAACTTAGCTTTCAACTTAGTCACCATCAATCTCCACCAATTGATCTTTGTTTCACCTTCATCTTCTCGGTCTCTTTGTAGTTCTTTCCACCAAAGAGTAGCATGTCCTTTCAACTTTGTTTGTGCTAATCTCACCCAAAGAGGATCTTCAATTCCTTTTGGATCAAAGAAATCTTCAAGTTCACCAATCCAATCAATCAGATTGTCAAGCTTCAAAGTACTAGAGAAAGTAGAAACTTCCATTCGGTAATTACTAAACTGAGCAGTTATGTCTTCACCATATCTATTTCTCTAATCATCACCACTAGATCCAATAGTTTCAAATTCTTTAGTAGCTTCTTCATAGCCATCCTTAGTACCAACATTTCAAGATATACCAACAATAGTTCTCATGATCTTAGCGACCATATCATTCTTCATCAATTCCATCTCAGATCTGAAATCTAATTTCACTTTCTCTATGATCCAGGATTCAACAGTATCACAAAGATCTAAAATAACTCTAGGGTCCAATCTTCTTGGAGGCATCCTTAAAGATAAGAGAAACCCTTTTCAACAAACCCTCACCGACCACCTTGTGACAATTTCCAAGTTGTAAACAAGTCAGATCTCAACCTGCAATATTGCTAACAACTAGGGCACAATCCCACAAGTTTAGTGCTACAGATTTGCAATCCAAATTATGCACAATCTTTTCACCAAAAAGATCACTTTGCAAGATTAGCCTTGCTAGGTCAACCTTCTGCTTCAACAAGATAAACTCTCACTCTGATACCACTTGATGTAATCAAGGATGGTGGATCCAATGAAAGATAGGCCAAATCTTGTAGCCAACAGAATTACATAGTGGATTACTCAACAATGAAATAAAAAGTAATTTTTTAACACTGATTTTCATTAACATGCCCATTTGTAAGGCATTCTGGGTTAGGTCCAATTACAATCAAAAAATAATTCTACAAGATCCACAACCAGATCCAATACAATCTCAGCTAGTTCCGCTCCGAAGATAATCAAAAGCTGATGGAAACCCTAAGGCAGATCTGAACTTGAGCTTGCAAGCCTCAAAGAAATCTCCTTGTCTCCAAGTATGGAAACCCCTAGCTCTGCTCCAAATGACTATCAGATTACAATCTGATCTGCAAGCTCATCAAGAACTTTTCCACAACTTTTCTCTCAAGCTTCACATCTAACCTCCAGATTTTCTCTATTGCTTAAGTCCTAATTTTCCAACTCCCTCTCCCTAAACATCTACCCAAGAACTCCTTAAATAATAATCATCAGCCACAAGTCGGCAGGATGAAACCCTTAACTCCCCAAAACAAATAATTAAATGCCATGCAAGTTGGCTTACAAATGTATACAAACATTTAATTCAGCATGTTGGCCCATAACAATGTCTACCAATAATAAATGCACCAAGTCGACTCAAAAAATCACATAGAACTCCAGTCAGTAAGCCATAACTACTGAGCGACAGTAAAATCACTGAACAAGCTAGGCATCACTGAGCACAAGTGTCGATTGAGCACCATAAGCATGACCGAGTAACAATTTCACCAAGTGCCAGAGACTATTGAGTTCTTTTAGTGACTAAGCTTCCTTCAATGACCGAGACCATCGGCCAAGGCTGCAACCAAGTAACACCGGCCAAAATACTAACACTCCATGTAGTTTCACTGAGGACACAAAATGCCCTTTCCTTAACCTTGGATGCCCCTGCATCACCTTCAAAGATCAATTGCCTATTTTTTAGAAATTTTAAGAACATGACCTTGAATTTGATGACAATATATACAATTTGAAAATAATTTTCTAGAAATTTGTGTGCTTACCATATAAGTTTTCTCATTTCCGAGAGAAACAGAGGCAATGATATTTTTGTGAATAGTACTTTCTCCAAAAATTATAATCCATGGGGCCACATTTGTCACTGTACTGACAATTGGGCTAGCATTTCCTACAAAACAAACCACTACCTTTGCTAAATTAGTCATATTATTAGTTTAGTCAAAATTAGTCATATATTTAGCTAATTTCATCTTAACTTGCAAAGACTTGAATCATCAAATTGTGTGTGTGAAAATTGTAGCTGATCTATAGACACAACACTTCAATAAAACATTAGAGGTTAGCTATAATCAAAATCGTGCAAAATTGAAATCTAATCTAAACAAGCGATTTACTACCTTCTAATAGGTGCAAGATTGATGTTCTTAGATTGTAATCGAGATTAGTGACCTTGACGACACCTAAATGAAGGATTTGAATCCAATTGATCTAGATATGAAATTGAATGCAATTAATCTATTTTATTTTTATTTTTTATGATGCAATAAGAATGATATGAATCTGATATGAAATTATGCTAGATGAAATTGATATGCTATAAATTGATCTATCTAACAATGATATGAAATATGAATGCAAAAACAAGATTGATCTCACAATAGCCTTGATTCGCAATAAGCTTTTGATCCTCCAATTCCAATTCTCCAGTGTGATTGTGCAACTCTTGAATTGATCCTGGCAGCGTAAGTATGAAAATTCCTAAGATATGAGAGATGAATTGTGAAGAGCTGAGCCTTGATTTTATAGAAATCCAGGGCTTTGGAGGTGCATGAAAGAAAGCCATAAATCACTCAAATAACTAAGGTTGATTTTTGAGTTATTTTTAAATAATAGATAATTAAGTCACAAAAATCATGCAAAAGCACAGTTGAACTCGAATTAGAAGTTTAGATCAACTTTAAAACTCAAAAAGATGTTGAGTTTCAAAAAGCTAACAACTTGCATTGATTTTCCAATTTGAGTTTAACTGGTCCTTGAATGTGCACATGGATAATTATGATTTAATAAATAAATAAAGTGATTTATTCTCAACATAACTGATTTTTGAAATAAAATAATTAATTTATGGGTTAATTAACTATTTTATCAAACTTTTATTAAAAATTATATTATTAAATAATGACAACTTGCTTTAATCAATTAAATAAGAATTTAATCAATTATTCATAGGATATTGGATTTATTGTCAAAATTAAATAATACAATTAATAATAGATAGAATTATATTTAATTACACAATTAAGTGGCAAGATATTAAATCTAATTAATTATATATGAAAATATTCAATTAATCAAACTTAGGATAAATGTGATTTATCGCCAAATAATCATTAAATTCAAGATAATTAAGATAATTAGGAATATTACTAGGAATATTCCCTGATGCAGGATTTAAGATAATCAATTATGATTCGATGATGTTTAGATGTGCCTTATATTGGGACTTTGATGTTGATTTTGTTCGATTTGTAGATGTAGGAGGTTAATGAGCTTATAGCCCATTTTTGGGGTATTACATTTTGCCCCTCTTTGAATTACTGTGGGAAGCGCAGTGGTTCAAAGATAGTCTGTGTTTGATAAAGATATGAAACTGATTCAAAAGATAAACTAATTCCAAGATAGAAACCGATTGAAAGATATGGAGATATTAGGTCATGAATGACCAAAGATAATGTTCACTATAGCAGTGATAAACCGATGATTGTGAAAGAGTGCCAAAATGCCTGATTCCAAACCTTAGGATTGCCAAGAAGTGAGTGACTGATTCTAGAATCGATTTTCTTAGGAGAACCATGATAGAGGTATCACATCTGAACCCTTCTGTTGCCGAAGAACCAAAGAAATAACACTGATGAACTGATGATTGTGAAAAGCTGATACAGTTTACAAGATTAGGAGAATACCAGATTGATATGGATGTCGATGAATCTGATATGCCCCAAGAGATGATAGATTTGCCCCAAGCGATGAGGACTTTTGATGAATCAACAACTAGACATGGTTGTTGTCTTGATTATTGATGAAAGATAACAAATTCCAGATAAAATTAGATTTACAGACTTGAATGATGTGCAATACCATGCCCCCTTCGAGATTAAAATGGAAATCTAACAAGAAAAGTTAGCGTTATAGTTTAGAAGCATGTTAATTGATTTGAGAAGTGGTTGTACATGTTTGAGAATGCATTCTACATCATTTGGAGGTCCTGGAGACCAAGTTTGACTAGGTTAAACCATGAGTTGACCATAGTTGAAATTTTAAGAGTTTGATGGAAGATAATCAGTTACGTTGAAAAATGGATTTCTACTATGATGATTGAAGGTTGATTATGCAAGCAGTGAATAATATGAATGATCTCAGATTTTGATGTTGATCTCTAAAAAGGATTCTACTTTCTGTTTCATTGGAGGAACCTTCATGTGAGATTTGGCTCTTGTTAGATTTGAAGATGTGATTTGAAGAATCGTTTAAGCATTGAAGTTCATTTAGCCATTGTGGGATCATGCAACATGCAAAATGCAAAGAGACATGCAAAATGAAATGCAACCTAAGACCTAGGACCTAGTCACTGATCATGTGTCGATTTGTTATCATCATTGAACTTTTAGGTAACTGGATAAATCAATTCAATGCCCACTAGCTATGAAACCATAGACATATGAATATCAATTTGTATGCGCAAGAATCAATACAACACCCACTGGTCAACAATCATGGATATATGAATATTGATTTTATTTTTAGAATGTCAGATTAGATATAAGCACCAAGGAATAAATCCCAGGATGACTTGAATATCATGTCCATTTTGATATAGCAATTTGTATAGGCATCAAAACATAAACATCATGATGACTAGAATACGCCTTGCGGTGACAAACACATCAAACAGTCAAGAGATCATTCTAAATCCAATGTGAATTACCCGTAGTGACCATTTATCATTCACATGCTTAGGCAAGATTGTGTTTCACAGTAGGAGAAAGAACTCACTCAAAAGGATAATAGTTATATCAAACTTCCTTGAATTTTCTAGGTATCAATGGTCAAGGTACGCATGGCCATCCAATTCAAGATAGAGGCTCTTATAGTTGAACACCATTTCAATCTGGAATTTCTAAAGTTGTTAGATTTTCACATATAAGAAGAAAACAAAGAAAAGATTATGTCCCCAGTCATCACTCTCTAAATCCTATAAAGGCCATCATCGAAGAGCTCGAAGGGACATAATATGCAAAAATCTCAATGCGAATCAGTAAGCATACAAGGAGATAAACACATGTAAAAAAAGCATAGATTGTTTTCAATTTGTGATTGATTGTTGTTGTAGATGCAAAATCCTTTATGGAGACGAGACAGACTTGACTGACTCAAATGAAGCTTCAAAAGACTCTTGATTGGATATGACACATCTAAGATACATTGGAGACCATAGGATATGACATTGATTGCCCCCAAGTGTTAAGCATTGATAGGATACAGACGCTTGAGCTGAGTGGTGTACAGACCGACTTATTGAAAACTGCAAATGTAGAAACAAACAGGGAGATATGGACAAACTAAAGAAAAATTGAAAGCTGGGAAAGACCAAGATTGCGCTGATAGATGGAGCATTTTGAAATAAGTGGCACCCGTTTGCTAGGTTTTCACCATCTTGGCAAAGATTCTATTTTTTATACCAAGGTGCCTGTTTCCAGGTTTTCACCAAGGCACTTTTTCTTTTTCTCATTTTTTTTGTATTTTTCATTTTTCAATTTTTTTTAATTTTTGATATTTTTTACTTTTTCTTGTGAATCATCAAGGTGCCTATTGCTAGGTTTTCACCAAGATGGTCATTTTTTTCAGGACTTTTTCCAATTTTTAAGATTTTTTAGGACATTTTACCATAGACTAAATGCCTTAGGTGTAGAATTTCTTCAGATGGAGAACGTTGATTGGTTCTTGGAGCTGTTCTCCTTCAGTCATTGAGAGTTGATAGGCACCAAAGCCAAAAGAAGCAGTGATGACAAAGGGACCCAGCCAGTTGGGTTCAAACTTCCCCTTGCGTTCTCGATGTGATTGATTTTTAGGATTTTCTCTCAAGACTAGATCACCAACCTAAAATTCTTTGTGTCTGACTTTCTTGTTGTAAGCTCTAGACATTCTCTTTTGATATACTCTGAGATGATCATATGCTACTTGTCTATGCTCATCTAGTAGTTCAAGTTCTTGCAACCTAGACACTCTGTAGTCATCATCAGTTACTAGACCATGCATTCTGATTCTGAGTGATGGGATTTCAACCTCAATAGGTAGTACCGCTTCAGACCCATAAACTAAAGTGAAAGGAGTAGCCCCAGTAGGCATTCTGATACTTGTTCTGTAGGCCCAAAGAGCTAGATTGATCATGAGATGCCAGTCTCTTCCTATTTTATTAACTATTCTGTGTAAGATTTTCAAGAGATTTTTGTTTGAAGCCTCAGCTTGTCCATTCCCTTGGGGATAGTATATAGATGACCAATGTTGAGTGATCTTGAATTTAGCACATAAGTCATCTAGATCCTTGTTTTTGAATTGTCCCCCATTATCTATGATTATAGAGTGAGGAATCCCATATCTACAAATGATGTAGTTCAAGATGAACATAGAGATCTGTTTCCCCATTGCTTGTGTTAGAGGAACCGCTTCTACCCATTTTGTAAAATAATCTGTAGTTGTGATTATATGGGTATGTCCATTAGAAGAGTGTGGATGGATAGCACCTATGAGATCAAAAGCCCATTGTTGAAAAGGCCATTGTGTAGTAAAGGGAATTAGATCCCTCCCTGGAGCATGAATCAAGTTTCCATGTACTTGACACTGTTGATAGTTTTTAGCAAATTTAATAGCCTCTTTCTCCATTTCAGGCCAATAGTACCCAGCCCTAATAAGTTTTTGAGCTAACGTTAAATCGTTCGAGTGTGACCCACATATACCCTCGTGGACTTCCTCTAATGCATGTTGAGACTCTTCCCATTCTAAACATCTAAGCAGTGTACCATCTAGACCTCGTTTGTACAGGTCATTACCAATGATGACATATCAGGATGTGGAGCGGATAAGGTTTCATTTCTCAAAATGGTTAAAAGAATCAGGAATGATTTGGTCATCAAGATAGGAGAACAGATTTTTGTAGTGGGATGAATCATAACCTACAACAATGCAGATCATGCGGGTTTCAAGGGAGTCATATGCAAGATAGGATAGGGCTTCCACCAGGAACTCATAGTGTAGCTCATGTTTGAGCTGCTGCAAGAGAGTAGATAATGTCGCCATCACATCGACAGCCTTATTCTTCATTCTAGGTATTTTCTCAAATGTGATAGATATGAAGTATTTCTTTAAATCATCTACCATTTTCTTGTAAGGAATGAGCTTTTCATCTTTGGTTTGGTACACATCATTGACTTGGTGGATAACCAGTTATGAGTCTCCATGAATGTGTATCTCTGTAACTCTCCACTGTATTGCCATTTTCATACCATTGAGAAGTGCCTCATATTTAGCAATATTATTTGTGCAAGGAAACTTTAATCTGAATGCTTTGGGTATCGAGTATCCTTGAGGAGTGATGAAAAATATGCCTTCTCCAGATCCATTCTATGTGTAGGAGCCATCAAAGAACAATTGCCATTCTCTAGAAGAGATGTGCATGATAGAGGAATCGGGAAATTCCATTTGCATTGGTGTATCATCAAACAGTGGTGCTTCAGCTAATTGATTAGCAATGACTTATCCTTTGATAGCTTTTCTCTCAACATATTCGATGTCAAATTCACTCAATAGCATGACCCATTTAGTGAGTCTACCTGTGAGGGAAGCTTTGCTTAGTAGGTACTTTAGTGGATCAATTTTTGCTACCAAATGAGTGGTATGAGCTAACATGTAATGTCTTAGTTTCTGTGATGCAAAGATCACAGCTAGACAAGCCTTCTCAATCATTGAGTAGTTCTTCTCATAGGCCACTAAAGTTCTGTTGATGTAGTAGATGGCTCTTTCTTTCTTGTTCTCATCATGCTATGCTAGTAATGCCCCTAGTGATGTATCTATTGCAGAGACATATAATATCAATGGCTTCCCATGAATAGGAGGCATCAAGATAGGAGGATTTGAGAGATAATTCTTGATATGGTCAAAATTATTTTCACATTCTCCATTCCATGCAAAGGTCACACCTTTATGTAATGTCTTTGTGAAAGGTTGTGATATGTCAGCAAGCTGTGATATGAAACTTCTAATGGATTGTACTCTCCCTTGCAAAGTTCTCATTTGACTGATATTCTTGGGAGGTTGCATCTCTATGATAGATTTTACTTTAGCCGGATCAACTTCAATACCTTTCTTTGAAAATATGTATCCTAAGAGTTTTCCAGAAGTGACACGAAAAGCACACTTCTTAGGATTTAGTTGGAGACTAAAATTTTCCATTCTATCTAGGATCATGCTCAAGTCAGTTAGATGTTTTGTTCTGATCATTGATTTTGCTAAGGTATCATCAACATAATCCTCCATTGTTCTATGCATCATATCATGAAAAATAGATGTCATTTCTCTTTGATATGTAGCTCCAACATTTTTGAATCCGAATGGCATAACATTCCAATAGAAGGTTCCCCACGCACATGTGAAAGCAGTTTTCTCTTGGTCTTCTAGAGAAATTTTGATTTGGTTGTATCTAGAAAAGCCATCCATTAAGGAATACATCTTGTAGCCTGCAGTCATGTCCACTATCATATCAATGTTAGGTAGTGGAAAATCATCCTTAGGGCATGCTCTATTCACATCTCTAAAGTTTGTGCACACTCTAATTGAACCATCTAGTTTTGAAATAGGTACAATGTTGCAGATCCACTCAGCATAGTTGATGACACGGATGAATCCAACTTTTAGGAGTTTCTCCAACTCAACTTTGACTAGAAGTGCAACATGAGGATGCATTTTTCTCAATTTTTGCTTCACAGGTTTTACTCCAGGAGCAATGGATAGATGGTGCATGATAAGATTTGGATCTAGTCCTGGCATATCTGAATACTTCCATGAAAAGTTAATCTTCTTTGCTGTTAAGAATGTAGTGAATTTTTGTTTCTCTTCTTCTGATAAGGATTGTGCTACATGTACCAATTGTGGTTCATCTATTATACCCAAATTGATGGATTGAGTGGGCTCAATCAAAGCTGGAGATCTGTCTTATGAATGACTCAGAAGGACATCAAATATCTCATCCTTAGGTGCCTCAGAGAGGTTTTTACCTTTGGATACATCTTTTCTTTTTACTTTTGTAGGTTCTGAGACTGCCACAAAGTGGTTTTCACCCTCAAAACTCTTCTTCTTTTTATTTTTATTCTTTTGACTAAGATATTTGATGTCTGACTCAGTCATGCTGACACTCAGTTCACTGATGGAATTCCTCATAGGCTCAACTGCATTAAGGTAACAATTAAGGGCATAGTCATTGGGAAAGGTTTAAACACAATGGCTCGGATTCATGGAAGTTCGGTCGATAAGGTCAGGACGTTGGATAGTCAAAGAAGGAGAGGCTTGGGATATGGTATTCATGAATATGGATGTTTCATCACTGGTCCTAACCCGACACTCAAGTTCAAAGGTGATATTACAACTCAAAATGTTCAATTCATGAATAGGCTCAATGTCATCGTGGGAGTCCTCTTCAACTATAGGTGGATCAGACACGTTAAGCTCATTATTTTTCTCTAGACCTATGTTGGGTTGATGGAATATGGATGAAGTGACTGAGAGGGGGGGGTGAATCAGTCAACCATAAAAACACTTCTTGATTAATTCTTTGCAGATCCTTTAAGATATCTTAACAATGTTGTCTGTTTTAGCACTCGGTAAATAGATTGCAGTAACTTTGAAGATGCAGAAAGTATTAGCAATATTATCTTTCCTTCTTTTCTTCTGTAAATCTTCTGCTGTGTATTGTTTATTTTTCACATTTGACCTTTTATTTATATGATTTTGGATTAGTCAAATCGACATTATTTAGCATAACAGTCGGCTGAATCAAGTAAACTCTATTTGCAAAAAAAAAATCCTTCAAGGGCTGACAGTGCTCGGTGACCATATCTTTTATAATTTTTCGGAGATCGAGGGAACTCGGTAAACACCAACAATCCTTTACCTTTGATAACCGACTGAACTCGGTAAATACTAACTTTCTTCGGCAACCTAGTGAACTCGGTAAATACTAGACTTTCTTCGGCAATCGAGTGAACTCGGTAAATACTAGACTTTCTTCGGAAACCGAGTGAACTCGGTAAACACTGCTTTTCTTCGATAACCGAGTGGACTCGGTAAGCACTAATATCCCTGTCTGGCAGACCGACTGAGCTCGGTAGAAGCAGATTGCTGTGAACTATGACATAGTGTGACATCAAAGACAATACATAATTGAGTAGCAATTTCCTTCAGACAATTGTTTCCAACAGTACATATTGGTGAATAACATCAATATATTTCTTTGTGATAAGCTCATCTTCCTCTGGAATGGCTCCCCATTCATAGTCATTTGACTCAGCTTTTGATTCAGGATCTCTAGGAAATCTTAGGATATGTGTGAAGTCAGGATGAATACCCCAAGAGGGGTTACCCTCAGTCTCTGATTTGAATTCATATTCATGGGAATAAGTGTCAGAATAACTACCACCTTCCTCTTGATCAATTTGATCGCCTTCAAGATCAGCTGGTTCTTGTGGTGCAACCATCTCTTGATTGATGGTAGGTTCTTGTGTTTCTACCACATTAATTCTTTTGATTAGATCATCTTTATCATCAAGAAGGTCTTTGATTTCCTTAGGCAATTTTTCATAGGGGATGAGTTTTGAGCTATCTAAATCACTATCTGATGGCTCTATTTCTTCTTTCTTAAGAAGAGGTTCTCCTGGTGCGATCTGCTCTATGACATGGGAACAATTACCTTTGAGGTGATATGGTTTCTTCTTAAATCCTAAGCCAACTTTGTTTTTATTTTCTCTACCAGTATGTGGGAGAGGTACCTCAAGACCTTTTCCTCTGATTCCTAGAGGTCCTTTACCTGAATATCCCATCTTAGCTATTAATTTATCTCCTAGACCATACAACTTAGAAGGGAGTTTGGATACTGTAGAGTCACTAGTTTGAACAACTTGAGATTCAGGTTCGTCTCTATATAGCCATGATAGCACAGCTTCATCCTCTTCAAATTCTTGCTTGGATACTTGTTCTGCTACAAAATTGTTTTTATATGCTTCCATAGTTTCCTTAGGTTCTGATTTAGACTGCTTCAAAGATTGTCCATATGACTTAGGTGAGATTGGGAGAGATGTCAAAGACAAGACTGGCTCTATAAGGTATTCTCCCATCCCATTTTATTTTATATTAACCTCTTTAGCAATGTCTTCCATCTTGGATGTGGAAGCAACATTTAGTTGCTTGACGAAAGATTCTTTGTTATTGGGAACAAGCTTATCGACACTTTCCTTCAATGTATTGCAAGTTGTACTTAGATCTACTGGGGTAGTAACCTCTACTCCTTCATAGGGAAATTTCAAGCATTGATGGTATGTAGAAGGAATAGCTTGCATTTCATGTATCCAGGGTCTCCCTAGAAGTATATTATAACCCAAAGGAAGATCAAGCACCTGACATGTGGTATCTTTGATTACTGGGCCCACTCAGATGGGTAAGACAATGGTGCCTTTAGAAGATCTTTCTTGTTCATCATAGGCTTTTATGGTTATCTTTTTTGAGGATCAATAGACATTTTTGAGAATCCCAACTGTGTGATTAATTTGTAAGAACAAATGATGAGGCCGACGCCTCCATCTATCAACACACATTTGACTCTACGGTTCTGGATCAAGACTTCTATGTGCAAGGGCTGATTATGTGGGTGACTCAAAGAGTTGTCATCTTCCTCTGAAAAGGAGATATATTGTGGAGACGTAAGATGACCAACCATAGTCTGGAACCTATCTAGATCTAGGTCATCAAGAACATTAGAGCCAAGCAAAGCTTTGTCTAGGACATCTCTGTGAGCTGGAGATATTCAAAGTAACTCAAACATAGAGATTTTGGCATTAGTATGATAGAGTTGTTGGAAAATGTTGTAAGATGTAGGCCTTGTATCCTTTGGATTGGAAGATTTGGAAGCAACCTTCTGTTTGGAAGTAGATGAAAGATTGAAAGGTATCTTAGGGACATTTGATGAATCTGGGGTTCGTCCTTTCAGATGAGCCTGAGCTTGTGATCTGGTAACTGCATTAGTTGAGGAATGATCTCTGTCTCTTCACATAATTGTGATGACATTACAGCTCTTAGAGAGACATGGTTCAACCATATTGATGACAACATTGTTTCCAGGGTAAGCGTTATTGACTTTTTCCCCCATGTTAGGCTGAGAAGTTGAAACTCCCTTGCCATGTTGTGGAAATGGTTATGTAAATGCTATGTGATTGTTATTGCTTGTAGGATTATTGATCGTGATGTCCCCTTGATCGGCCAAATCTTGAATGGTATGTCTCAAGTGGAAGCAGCCATTAGTTTTGTGGCCTTTACTCTGATGGAAAGCACAAAATTCATTATCTTTCCACCAATGTTGCTTTGGATTCAGATCAGAGTGTCAGATCAGTGGTAAAGAGATGATGTTATCAGCTATTAGGGTTTTCATAGCTAATTCTAAAGACTCTCCAAGAGGAGTAAATTTTCATTTATTATCCCAGCGTTTGTATTCTAGCTTCTTTAGAGATGGTTCAGAAGATTTTTGCTCTGAAGCTTTAATGGCTTTGGTGCCAAGAGTGAGATTATAGGCTAGTGCCTTTGATGGGGCATGGATAGTGTCAACAACGCCATCTATGAAAATTCCTTTGTTCTTGTTCTAGCTTTTGTTTTTATCTTTTGAGCTAGATCCAGATTCATATTTGTCCTTTTGAAGTGTGATTTCTCCTTTCTTGACAAGTACTTTCTCAATCTTGATTGCATTATCCACCATTTTATCAAAAGATACATGATCTTGCATTTGTAATGGATAGTTGAGCTCTGGAACAAGGTTATTGATAAAGATTTCAAGTTTCTCCATTTTGGGAATTGGTCTAGCATACAAAGAGAACTTCTTTCGCCACCTCTTGAGGAATGTTAGGAATGGTTCTCCTGGATATTGCTTGAGGTTATAGATATTGATCATGGTGATCAGATGTTGAATATTGTAGGAATATTGTTGATAAAACAATTTAATCAATTCCTCAAAATTTTTGATCGTAGGAGGCAATCTTGAAAACCACTGAATGGATGCTCCTCCCAGGGATCTAGGAAAGAGATGCATTAGATAGGTCAGTTCATGCATGAAGTCCATGGATTGCATACAAAACTCTCTGACATGATCTTGAGGATCAGAGTGTCCATCATATTTGTCATACTTTGGTATCTCCACTCTTTTTGGGAATGGTGGCATGTAAAAGTCTTTGTCAAAAGGGAAAGGACAAAGGGCCTCCATGGAGAATTCCTTGGGTTCCTTCTCTTTCTCAAGTTTATTCAGTTTGACTTGCATAGCATGCATCTATTTCATTATGGCCATCATCAGAGTTTCTTCCTCATGTGTGATGATATTTTCAACATTAAAGTTGGGAGGAATTTTAGCTCCTTCCTGGGCTAATTGTAAAAAGTATGTCTCTCTATTTGCTTTCAAGAAATGCCTCATCATTCTCTTGAATTCATTGTCATTCTGACATCGAAGGATTTCAGAGGGTGTAGGTTCTTGGTCGGCATCATGTTGAGAATGGTGTCCCTGGGATCTTCCTCCTAGAGAACCATGGTTTGTCCCTGCTTGAGACATGGTAGGATTTTTTGGACTCCCTGGGATAGATTGAGGAGGAGTTTGCTGATTACCTCCATGAGTTGATGGAGGAGGTATGTAACTAGTTTTCAATTGAAAGTTACCGAGACCGTCATCTTCATAAATACCAGAATTGATGAGTTGTTCAAGAATTGGACCCTGGATATTGGTCAAAGGTAAGTTCTAAGATGTTTCTCCTAATTTCTTATGTGAAGAAGCTCTGGTCTCCACCATTAACTTTGAATGAAACAAAAGAAAAGGATGAAGACAACTGAAGAACAATTTGATTTGAGAAAATCAGATGATGCAACCTTGTCAAGATTATGATTGTTTTGAAGATTTGATGAGACATGGGTGAAGGATACTGTGCCCTAGACGTATGGGTTAGATCACCCAAAAGATAGCGGACATGAGTTCTCGACACTTAGTCTATTTTTTAAGATTGATTGAAGATTGATAGTTATGACAAGGTTTTGACACGAGATAAAAAGGACTCAAATTGATCAAATAGAAGGCTAGATCAGATTCAAAAGATCACCTTTGGAAAATGATAGGATTCTCAATAGCTATTTCTCTATTCCCGACACAATGATTTGTTCGACAGATCCTGGAACTAGGCTGGAAACATTGGATATCTTGCAATTTGACAATTTTCTGACAACTTTCCAAAATTTTCCCAAATGACACTCTGCAGACTCATACGATAGTGGGTAGGCTATGAAACGATAGTTGCTAAACTCGTATGATAGTGGGTAGGTAACCATACGACAGTTGAAAATATCATACGACAGTTGTAAGCAGGATTTTGATTTTTTTGAATTTGCTAGCCTGAAAACTTGTACGACACTGGGTACTCAATCATACAATAGATGGGCAGTACTAAAATGACACTTGAGGAAACTCGTATGAATTTTGACTTCCTAAAGTGACTTTTAACTCTAAAAAGGATTTTACGTCAAATTTTGCAAAATTTAAGGTTTTCAGTTTTGGATTGTTTGCAAATTGTACTGTTTAGATTTGAATATTATACCAAATTTGTTCATTTTTAATAGCCAAGTGGATAAACAAGCACACAGAACAGTAAGCAAGTGATTTCAAGCACGTTTGAAAACAATGAACAAGGGCAAAAGCAACCTTGTGCATGAACAATGAAGTGACCAAATTGTGCCAATCCCTGAGAGTACTAATTGTGTATGTTCTAAAAAGTTTTGCAATAATGCACATATACCTGAAAATGAAAAAAAAATGGCCTCTCTAGGGTTTTTAGTAATGGTTTGACTCTGCAGCTTTTATGATCCAAAGGGCTAAACTCCAATCCCGGTGCACCAGGGTTTTGACACAGTTCAAGAACTTAATCTTCAGGAGCTGCTAGGGAGATCTGACAACCCGATAATGAACCATACCCATGGAGATTTCTTCCACAAGGACATTTATATAGTGGCTGTCACTACCATGTCTGAAATGGCTATGATCACTTGAGGTTCTGTCAATGCAGTTTACCCTATGAAGGGATTGTCCGCTATAGTTAACCCTCTTTAAAGATGACTCATAATGATATACCACAAGGGGACTTGGCTCCAGATCCAAGGTTTTGATGCCTCTTCCCTTTTAACCCAAACAAAGCAAGCAGATGAATCCGACACACTAAGACAAAGTTTTGTTTCACCAAGGTCTGTGATGTCAACCCCACATGATCTATCAACCTCTCTGGGAAGAGAATGTATCGATCAATAAGAGAAGATGCACTAACTAATTTTGATTCACCAAAGCTCATGATGTCAACCCCACGTGATCTATCAACCCCTCCAGAGAGAGAATGTGTCAATCAATAAGAGAAGATGCACTAACCAAGTTGAATGTGAAACGCACTAAGTATCCTCCCTACCTACAAGGATTCTATCATCAAGAAAGATTTTACTGGGAATCTAATCTCTCAAGAATCACAAATAGTGTTCATAGGGCCTAATTACTATGTGAGCACAAATGTATGTTTCCAAAAAGAAAATCTACCAAAAGTACCCAAAAAGCAGAAAGAGGAACACTTAACGCTTAAAGTGAATATGAGATGAGTCCAAAAGGTGGAACACTTAACACCTCACACAAGTTGAAAATGAGTCCCCAACTTAGAAAACAAGTGAGTTCCTAAAAGCATAAATGGGTTGCCAAGTGGAACACTTAACGCTTTTGTCCTGTTGACCCCTCCCCTTTAATGTGGCACTGACCTTGCAACCATGGGGTGGAATGAGGGGTCGGTGAATTAGTGAGTCCAATAACCCAAGATAGCAATCAAGATCAATCACAAGTATCTAAGACTACTTAATGAATCCTTAAGGGGTCACAACCTAGTATCAATTATGCAAGTGTGTAGAAATAGATCAAAAGCATGAAAATATGCACACAAGCCAGACACATGAGAGATTCGTTTTAAGATCCAAATTGGAATATTATCAGCTTGAGAAGAATACCTCAGGTCCAATGCTCTACAATCTAGAATTTAGCACACATTCAAAAGTACAAAATCAAGACAAATCAACAGCAAATTGTAAGTGTTAGAAATCAATAATCTGAAAGTAAAAATTTGCAAATTATGTGTCTCTATAGCAAAATCTCACGCGAGGCAGGATGCGGTCCCGCGTGAGGAAACACTATCTCGTGCGATGAAGGATGAAGTCTTGTGTGAGGAAGTACTATCTTGCATGACAAAAATATGAAGCCTCACGTGAGGAAGTTAAGTCTTGCATGATAAAAGATAAAGTCTTGCGCGAGGAAGTGCAGTCTCGCACGAGAAAGTGATTTTTCACGCACAAAAATGATACCAGTGAAATTTCGCATGACACAGAAAGCAATCTCATGCGACACAGTGTGAAATCTCATGCGAGAATTCATACAGAGATGTACGGAAGTACAGACCAAAAATTAAAAATCGCACTGTACGGATAGTTTTGGTAGAAAAAGTGCCAAAATTTTTTTTTTCTTTTTTGCAAGCAAAAAAGAAAGAAAAAATAACGTCCTACAGAGTATACCAGGACCCTTGAAACCCTTAGCCACAAAAGATAGAAAATTGATAGAAATGAAGGGAAACCTATTTCAGGGCCCCACGGTGGGCGCCAAAAATGTGTGTGAAAATTGTACTTGATCTATAGACACAACACTTCAGTAAAACATTAGAGGTTAGCAATAATCAAAATCACGCAAAATTGAAATCTAATCTAACCAAGCGATTTACTGCCTTCTAATAGGTGTGAGATTGATGTTCTTAGATTGTAATCGAGATCAGTGACCTTGACGACACCTAAATGAAGGATTTGAATGCAATTGATCTAGATATGAAATTGAATGCAATTAATCTATTTTTTATTTTATTTTATGATGCAATAAGAATGATATGAATCTGATATGAAATTATCCTAGATGAAATTGATATGCTATAAATTGATCTATCTAACAATGATATGAAATATGAATGCAAAAACAAGATTGATCTCACAATAGCCTTGATTCGCAATAAGCTTTTGATCCTTCAATTCCAATTCTCCAGCGTGATTGTGCAACTCTTGAATTGATCCTGGTAGCGTAAGTATGTGAATTCCTGAGATATGAGAGATGAATTGTGAAGAGCTGAGCCTTGATTTTATAGAAATCCAGGGCTTTGGAGGTGCATGAAAGAAAGCCATAAATCACTCAAATAACTCAGGTTGATTTTTGAGTTATTTTTAAATAACAGATAATTAAGTCACAAAAATCATGCAAAAGCACAGTTGAACTCGAATTAGAAGTTTAGATCAACTTTAAAACTCAAAAAGATGTTGAGTTTCAAAGAGCTAACAACTTGCATTGATTTTCCAAATTGAGTTTAACTGGTCCTTAAATGTGCACATGGATAATTATGATTTAATAAATAAATAAAGTGGTTTATTCTCAACTTAACTGATTTTTGAAATAAAAAAATTAATTTATGGCTTAATTAACTATTTTATCAAACTTTTATTAAAAACTATATTATTAAATAATGACAACCTGCTTTAATCAATTAAATAAGAATTTAATCTATTATTAATTGTATTATTTAATTTTGACAATAAATCCAATATCTTATGAAGTGTCGTGTCTACAGATCAGGTACAATTTTCACACACAAACAACACTTCAGTAAAACATTAGAGGTTAGCAATAATCAAAATAGTGTAAAATTGAAATCACAACTATATTATTAAATAATGACAACCTGCTTTAATCAATTAAATAAGAATTTAATCAATTATTCATAGGATATTGGATTTATTGTCAAAATTAAATAATATAATTAATAATAGATAGAATTAAATTTAATTACATAATTAAGTGGCAAGATATTAAATCTAATTAATTAAATATGAAAATATTCAATTAATCAAACTTAAGATAAATGTGATTTATCACCAAATAATCATTAAATTAAAGATAATTAAGATAATTAAGAATATTGCTAGGAATATTCCCCAATGTAGAATTTAAGATAATCAATTATGATTCGATGATGTTTAGATGTGCCTTATATTAGGACTTCGATGTTGATTTCATTCAATTTGTAGATGTAGGAGGTTAATGAACTTATAGCCCATTTTTGGGGTATTACATTTTGCCCCTCTTTGAATTGCTGTGGGAAGTGCAGTGGTTCAAAGATAGTCTATGTTTGATAAAGATATGAAACTGATTCAAAAGATAAACTGATTCCAAGATAGAAACTGATTGAAAGATATGGAGATATTAGGTCCTGAATGACCAAAGATAATGTTCACTATAGCAGTGATAAACCAATGATTGCGAAAGAGTGCCAAAACGCCTGATTCTGAACCTTAGGATTGCAACAAGTGAGTGACCGATTCTAGACTCTATTGTCTTAACAGAACTGTGATAGAGGTATCACATCTGAACCCTTCCATTGCCGAAGAACCAAAGAAATAACACTGATGAACTGATGGTTGCAAAAAGTTGATACAGTTTACAAGATTAGGAGAATACCAGATTGATATGGATCGCGATGAATCTGATATGCCCCAAAAGATGATAGATTTTCCCCGAGCGATGAGGACTTTTGATGAATCAGCAACTAGACGTGGTTGTTGTCTTGATTACTGATGAAAGATAATAGATTCCAGATAAAATTAGATTTACAGACTTGAATGATGTGCAATACCATGCCCCCTTCGGGATTAAAATGGAAATTTGACAAGAAAAATCAGAGTTATAGTTTAGAAGCATGTTAATTGATTTGAGAAGTGGTTGTACATGTTTGAGAATGCATTCTACATCATTTGGAGGTCCTGGAGACCAAGTTTGACTAGGTTAAACCATGAGTTGACCATAGTTGAAATTTTGAGAGTTTGATGGAAGATAATCAGTTACATTGAAAAATGGATTTCTACTATGATGATTGAAGGTTGATTATGAAAGCAATGAATAATATGAATGATCTCAGATTTTGATTTTGATCTCGAAAAAGGATTCTATTTGCTGTTTCATTGGAGGAACCTTCGTGTGAGATTTGGCTCTTGTTAGATTTGAAGATGCGATTTGAAGAATCGTTTAAGCATTGTAGTTTGTTTAACCATTGTGAGATCATGCAACATGCAAAATGCAAAGAGACATGCAAAATGAAATGCAACCTAAGACCTAGGACCTAGTCACTATCATGTGTCGATTTGTTATCATCATTGAACTTTTAGGTAACCGAATAAATCAATACAATGTCCACTAGCTATGAAACCATAGACATATGAATATCGATTTGTATGCACAAGAATCAATACAACACCCACTGGTCAACAACCATGGATATATGAATATTGATTTTATTTTCAGAATGTCAGATTAGATATAAGCACCAAGGAATAAACGCCAGGATGACTTAAATATCATGTCCATTTTGATATAGCAATTTGTATAAGCATCAAAACATAAACGTCATGATGACTAGAATACGCCTTGCAGTGAAAAACACATCAAACAGTCAAGAGATCATTCTAAATCCAATGTGAATTACTCGTAGTGACCGTTTATCATTCACATCCTTAGGCAAGATTGCATTTCACAGTAGGAGAAAGAACTCACCCAAAAAGACAATAGTTAGATCAAACTTCCTTGAATTTCTAGGTATCAATGGTTGAGGTATGCATGGCCATCCAATTCAAGATAGAGGCTCTTATAGTTGGACACCATTTCAATCCGAAATTTCCAAATTTGTTAGATTTTCACATATAAGAAGAAAACAAAGAAAAGATTATGCCCTGAGTCATCACTCTCTAAATCCTATAAAGGACATCATTGAAGAGCTCGAAGGGACACAATATGCAAAAATCTTAATGTGAATCAGTAAGCATACAAGGAGATAAAAGCATGTAAAAAAGCCATAGATTATTTTCAGTTTGTGTTTGATTGTTGTTGTAGATGAAAAATCCTTTCTGGAGATGAGACAGACTTGACTGACTCAAATGAAGCTTCAAAGGACTCTTGACTAGATATGACATGTCTAAGATACATTGGAGACCATAGGATATGACATTGATTTCCCCCAAGTGTTAAACATTGATAGGATACAGACGCTTGAGCTGAGTGCTGTACAGACCAACTTATTGAAAACTGGAAATGCAAAAACAAACCGGGAGATATGGACAAACTAAAGCAAAACTGAAAGCTGGGAAAGACCAAGATTGCACTGATAGATAGAGCGTTTTGAAACAAGTGGCACCCGTTTGCCAGGTTTTCACCATCTTGGCAGAGATTCTATTTTTGCTACCAAAGTGCCTGTTTCCAGGTTTTCACCAAGGCACTTTTTCTTTTTCTCATTTTTTTTGTATTTTTCATTTTTCAATTTTTTTTAATTTTTGATATTTTTTACTTTTTTTTGTGAATCATCAAGGTGCCTATTGCTAGGTTTTCACCAAGATGGTCATTTGGCGCCAGAAATGTGTGTGTGAAAATTGTACCTAATCTATAGACACAACAC
This sequence comes from Chamaecyparis obtusa, assembly GCA_027943335.1. Taxonomy (NCBI): domain Eukaryota; kingdom Viridiplantae; phylum Streptophyta; class Pinopsida; order Cupressales; family Cupressaceae; genus Chamaecyparis; species Chamaecyparis obtusa. The sequence continues at coordinate 696,931 of BSBK01005648.1, read as the reverse complement.
TTAAGTAAAACATTAGAGGTTAGCTATAATCAAAATCATGCAAAATTGAAATTTAATCTAACCAAGTGATTTATTGCCTTCTAATAGGTGCGAGATTGATGTTCTCATATTGTAATTGAGATCAGTGACCTTGACGACACCTAAATGAAGGATTTGAATGCAATTGATCTAGATATGAAATTGAATGCATTTAATCTATTTTATTTTTATTTTTTATGATGCAATAAGAATGATATGAATCTGATATGAAATTATGCTAGATGAAATTGATATGCTATAAATTGATCTATCTAACAATGATATGAAATATGAATGCAAAAACAAGATTGATCTCACAATAGCCTTGATTCACAATAAGCTTTTGATCCTCCAATTCCAATTCTCTAGTGTGATTGTGCAACTCTTGAATTCATCCTAGCAGCGTAAATATGCAAATTGCTGAGATATGAGAGATGATTTTTGAAGAGTTGAGCCTTGATTTTATATAAATCCAGGGCTTTGGAGGTGCATGAAAGAAAGCCATAAATCACTCAAATAACTCAAGTTGATTTTTGAGTTATTTTTAAATAAGAGATAATTAAGTCACAAAAATCATGCAAAAGCATAGTTGAACTCGAATTAGAAGTTTAGATCAACTTTAAAACTCAAAAAGATGTTGAGTTTCAAAAAGCTAACAACTTGCATTGATTTTCCAATTTGAGTTTAACTGGTCCTTAAATGTGCACATGGATAATTATGATTTAATAACTAAATATAGTGATTTATTCTCAACTTAACTAATTTTTGAATTAAAATAATTAATTTATGGGTTAATTAACTATTTTATCAAACTAGATTAAAAAACAAAATACCAAATCAAAGCTATTTAGTATAAAATATATTTATGGTGAACACAAGAACACAATCATCAAGCTCCAATTTAACATATGTAGTTCAAATTTCCAGCTTGGCAATAGATATAAAATTAAAACCGACAATATTTGAGGGAAACTGATGAAATGTGAAAAGAAAATACAAAACTTATGCTTTTCTTAATGAATTTTTAAAGGTTTCATGCAATGTTTATAAATGATCAACAAGATAAAGGAATCTATAGTGCTAAATGGTTATACACCCAAGTAAAATTAGAAATATTACCGTTCTGTTCTTGATCACCTATTTGTTCATTTACAAGTACAAAATATTTTATTCCACAGCCTAATGTTTTGACTTTAGAAGTAACGGGTAAAATTCCCATGCTTATTGAGAATGATAAGTTCAAAACCAAAGGATGTTTCTCTTGCAATATTAAGTCCTGCAAATGAAAGGAGACAGAGTTCATAACTGTTGTTCACAGTATTGTTAGTGATTATATTTCAGGAAGCCTGATATAAAATCTAAAGGAAATACACTGTGTGAATCTCCACTATATTAAATGTTCCATATGGCACAAGTTAAAGAAATTTAAAAATATCTTTTCATAAAGCTTTATGAATGGGAGGTAAGTGTCCCCTCTTTGTACAATTGTGGGGATTATATATACAGTAATTTGACTTTAGTAGCAACTGTGGAGAAAATTTTACTCTCCCTTGTCTTGGATAAAAAAACTGACCAACAACCATTGAAGCTGCTAGAGGTGGTCATCCAGAATTGTCTGCAAAACATTGAATCATTTTTAACATCCTTATCACATTCTATGTTATGAAAAAAATAAATGAAAACAAAAATAGTACAAGATAGCATATACTTTATTGTTGCACATCCCAACAATAGTATAAAAATGTTGCCTTGTATTATTGGACACTATATTACAATGCACCATCATAGGCATGTTTTGACTAAACCAAGAGAGGTGCAAGGAAAACATTAAAAATGTTGGATTAAACAAATTTAAGGGAGAATGAAATTAAAAAAAACTTAATAGAAATAATTCAATCAACTATCCCAAAGCATGTAGAACTTCTCCATATGGAGTTTTTACATGACAATAATAATCAATAAATGAAGAAATTAAGGTTGGAGAATTTTCCATTTGGATCCAAAGAGATATCCAAAAACTGTTGGAAATCTATTGGGAAATGTGATGCTAAGAGGGGGGGGGGGGTGAATCATATATCACCTATTAATCCATTTTACATTATTGAAAAACTTGCATAGCATTATCACAAACTTTATCAATGTAATGAAACTAATAAACTAAACATTATTCATGAAAGTACTTATAACATAGTAATTTGGTTACCCAGAAACCCTTGAAAGGTAAAACTAGGGTGGGGATGACCCCCACAAATCTTCACTACTACAGTATAAAGTTTTCTTGTTAGGGATAAAAATTTGATCACAAAATATGATCTACCCTTGGAGGGGTCTGCCTTATTAAGAGCTAAAAGACTTATACAATATACCTTGCAAAAGGATTTAAAACTTACAACTAAGTAAGCACTCAATTTAGAGATTACATAAGGTTTGTTAAAACCACTCTATTAAAATATTTACCCTGATACACTTGTTAGAATGTCTTAGTACCCTATCCTTTGGTCTGCACTGTATGCTGATTATAGATCTTCTCCTTCCTGTATTGATTTGATCTTATCTATCAAGTTTATCTTCGTTCCGTCCTTCATTGCTTTACTCTATTTCACTCGGTCACTGAACTCTATCAGAATACTTCACTGGTCTAAAGATATTTTCTCTTCTCTTTTGCATCCACACACACATTAGGGTTCAGATCTTATCTTATATAGACAATTGAGTTCCTCCAAGATTTGAGATCTATGATCCAGATTAACTCATTTTGCCACTTAACCTTTCCCTAATTCTGATTGGCTCCAAGTGTTGCATAGGTATTAATGATTACAAAATAGAAGCATAATCACCTTCATGATTTCCTCAAAAAATAGTAAACAAAATATAAATGTTGGCCAAAATGTTTTAACTTTGTGATTGTGCCATAACAAACACAGATGTCAATTCTAGCTTGCTTGACATGTGATAACTCTAGCACTCGGCATTCACTATTCCTTATACTCTGGTGCTCGACATTTTCTTCTTTACATAACTTGGCAAAAACTTACTCGGCTAATACAAAAGTACTCGGTGACCACAGGTTTACTCGACAGTGACTACTGCTTGGTAAATGTACATTATATGACTCGGCCTATATATGATGACTCAATTGCAGTGATGACCAACCAACATTACCTAGATAATGACTAAGTGTAAGTCACTAATCAACAACAAAGCTATAGGGATCTACAAGAACAACACACAAATTGTAGGACTCTAGCTATGTCATATGTGTTGAGACAAGTTATTAATAACTAGAGATGAGAAATATTTGAAGAAAGCCATATAGGAGAGATATTAATACTAAAAGAAGAAATATTAATTTACACATTGCTATACTCTCAAGGGAGAGGTATGGTTGTTTATCTTTCACTGGAAATGTTTAATCTATTTCTTTAATATATGTTACCAATTTCTTCAAACCCCCTCCTTCAAATCCCCTCCCCACACCCCCATCCCACAGTAACCATCTGGTATGTCCTTAGGTCTTAGTTCAAGGGAAGGACAACTTGGGGTTTTCTCAAGGTGCCTAGGGCAAATCTTGGACAAACCCTAGGCAAAGAAAGGTCACACCTAGGAGTGGAAATGCACACCCACTAGAATACCAAAAGAAAAACATCAAAAGAAAATATTTATAAAAAAAAAAACTTTTGCCAACCTTAATTTTCCCCTAAAATAATCTTTGTTCACTTATTTAAAAATTGTGCAGTCTTCACCATTTAGACTAGTTACACTCTTCAACTTCATTGTTAGTCTTCTAAAGAATAAATATTTGTTAGAAATAGTAAGGACTAGTGTTGCAAAAAACATAGTGAAAACTTGTGAAAATGGTTGCCCCTTTCCCCACTGAGGGCTCTACCCCCAAACCCCTTCTAGATTTAATCTCAAAATCTATGCCCTTGAACTTTGTGCACTCCAAATTTAAACGACACCGAACTGGATTCCTATGGAAATTCACGGATGTTTGTTTTCTATGTTGTCCTTGATCAGCATTCTAGTGAGGGGTCTAATTTTCTTTTGGTTTTTGCAATATATAGCTTTTTTGTGTTTTTCTTTTTTTCTGATTGTTTTTGGAATTTTTGATATTTGGGGTGCAATTGCTAAAAAGAAAAAGAAAAAAATACTAGAAAGAATTTAACAATGAATAAATAACTCCAAATAATGATAGAATACATACAAGAGATAACCTCTTTTGAAATGAAATAAAATGAAGCTGAAATGAAGCACACAATTGTTTTCCTCAAATAGTCAAAGTGGTTTTGCGCACAACTTAAACTCTTCCTTGTCTTTCTTAACTATTATCTTCCAAGTGATCACATTGTAAAGCTGCATAGTGATCACATTTTTAGGATTCATAGGATTTCATTTTCTTCACATCAAAATTCACCTTCCTTAGGTATTTTGGTGCTGTAGGTGGAGTGGCTAAGGAAAACCAAAAAAACTCTAAGAAGTACAGACAAGAGTTACATAGAAAGAACTTGGAAGCAATTCTATTAAAATGGAACTCAAATATTTTTTAAATCTTCAAATTTAAAAAAAAGAGCTAAGTTGAGATTGTCCCTGAACAAAAAATAGTCTTAGTAACAATTTAGTCTTAGAGGGAATGATAGCAATCACACTAAACTCTAAAACAAAACAACTGCCAAATTAGAAAACAAATCTAGTGATCTTAGCTCACAATTAAGCCACATAGGAAATGATACCAGTCACAGTGAACAATAACTACAAAACTAGAAGTTAAATCTAGCAATTTTGGCTCACATCCATAGTTGCAAAACTCGCTAAGAACTTAGTGAGTTATTTTGCACAGTGAGTATTTATGCCAAAACTCATAAACTTTACTCACTTGGGATGTAAACAATCTCATTCTAATTTTATTTTGATTGATTTATTTTTCTCCTCCAATGTAAAGGCACCCACTCAACCTTCAATGAGGTCATTATTTGTAGTTCATCTAGTAGCAAGTACATTGGAGCTTGTTCAAGGCCCTCACAAGAAGAAGCTCAAAAATGTATCAATGACCTTATCTTTGAGCAATATAATCTTTGGTTGCACACAAGGAAGGTAAAGGAAATATTAGGTGGTCCAATTAATTTGGATGATATAGGTCCTTATAGTGATTGGACAACATAGGAGTAGCCTCCATTGTTTACCAAGGATGACATCTATGATTTGGAGAGGAGGGATATGGAGGATGACTTATGCTCTTAGGTTGCCAATATACCTTCAGACTAGTTTTAAGAATGGTTAGTTCCAAGATGTATAGCTATCTTAAGGTAATTGGACCAACTATAGGGACAAGATTTCCCTCTACACTTTTGGCTCTGCAAAACCAAGGTGGGTACACCTAATCTAGCAAATGGAACACTTCATACAATACTTATGACTTGATTCAACAAATCAGATAATAGGAAGAAAGTACTAAACATCAACCAAACATTCATTGAATCTCCATTGCTATGGACAAATAATCAACTTCTCAACCAAAATTAAAGATTATGACTAGTTTTTAATACAACTTTGTAGATTGTAACAACCTTGATCAATACATGCTAACAGGAGATATACTCACTTAGGCCAGTGCCTTATCCATTGGGTGAGAACTCCAAAGAAAAGAGGAAGCAAAGGCTAGAAAATATCAAGGATTCATAGACATAAATACATCTATCACAAATCTTTACTACTTATAGAGAATCCTTGTGCAAATTAGGAAGAACTCATATCCCATCTAGAGTAATATTTAATCTAATCCTAGATTAGAACTCAGGAATGAAGATACACATATAAACAATTATGTAATGAACTAGAAAGTTCAGAATTCATAAAACTTGACATAGAGGAGAGAAAAGAACCAAATGTTTGTATTAAGTATGATGAATCTTGCATATGTATACAATTTATCTCAGAATACAAGCTTGCAAATAACAACTTAGACCTACAACTTTCTATCTTTCATTAACAAATACTGAAGCAAAATTTTATAATCCTAACTGAGAATAGGGTTCACAAATATGCCTTTCAAATACCTAACTCCCAATACCTCTGACTGATCATGAAAAATAATTTTATCACAAGGATTTCAACAAGCATTCGATTATTTAGGACAAAATTAAAACCACTCAACTGTATGCACCCAAAAATGGTCGCCTAGACTTTGGGCCCCATTCATTTGATTTATCAACCCTGAATCATTTTGATCAATAAGCAATATTTTCAACATTATCAATTTCTTGATCAAATCTTAATTTCGATCATATATTGGATTTTTATCCTATGGGCTAACCATTTATCCTAAGCCTTTATTTAATTAAAAGAAATTTCCTCCCCTTTTATTAAATAAAAATCCCCCACTTTCCTCTTATCCTATGTTGCACAAATAAAACATTATTCTCATTTTATAAAAAAAGGAAAAAACACTTTTTGTCTCACATGGACATAAAGTCAACTCCTATTTTCCTATTGGAGGATACTTGTGCACATGGATTGCTCCTCTTTCAAGCTCCACCATTGATTAAGACTTTTGCCTCTTAATCTCCATGGTCCATTCCTTTGCATTTCTTATAAAAGGAGAGCTTTCTCCTTCATTTTCATATCCATCTCTTTCATGCTATTGTTATGCTGCAGGCTTTCTAGGTGCATTTGGAGCTTTTGGAGATCATTGCTACATCAAGCTTTTCTTGGATTTCCTCATTGCTTCATAGTTTAGACTTAATTTCTTACATTATCATAGCATCCATAGCTTCATTTCATAGCTTAGTTTCTTTTATGCAATAGATAACTTCACATAGATTAAAAAGCTTGGATTGTAACACTTGCATATTTCCTTTCATAGCTTAGCTTGCATTTCTATTTCTAGTATAGTTGCATTGCATTTTCATTCTTGATTCTTGAGGATATTGGCATTCTTGCCCTTGTCTTCATTGAATCTCCCATTGCATGGTTTACTAGCAAGGTTATAGGCTAAATAGCTCTAGCTGAGAGCATTCTTAAAACCCTTGCACTCCATGCCTAGGGAGCTATAGATCAATTTTTGAGACCTCATTCTTGAGTGTTCTTAAATGTAATGATCCATAGAAGTGTGACACATTTATAGCACACACCAACCACTTTCAATCAATCCCATTATTGCAAAAAAGACATGTCAGGCAATCTAAAGTAATCAAGTCTAAATTGATCTTCATTTATGGCCAAAATATCGACTGGTACATTAGAGGTTGGAAATTGCATAATTTCATCTCCTTGTTTACTTCACCTGCATCATAAATTTGAGTGACCGATTCACCCATTTTTCATGACATGGACATCCTCCGCAAACAAGCATCATTTCTGGACCATGTTATGATAGTGTACATGATCAAATTAGGTGGATAGGCCATGCTTGCATGCAATAACAAGTCCTTTACTTACATAAAACCTTTAAATAATTCAAATTATTGGCTGCAATGGTTAATCAATTATATTTAAAACAAGGATGTTGATCTCATCTTTTCCTAGCAGATTGGGCGGTTCCCGTTAATTGACAATAGTCACTTAAACCCGTTTAAAAAATATCCAGCCACATCATCATTATCGACAACCAATTAGGAATGAGCACCTCAACAACACTTGACACTTGACCCACCTGTATCTTTTATCCAACCCGCGACAAGTCTTAACCATACTAGATCTAGAGAATATGTGACTAAAGGAAATCTCTAAGTCGCGGAACATTTATCTTAACTTGGGTCTGGTCTGGAGATTGGGAGAACAAAGGTATTCTCATGATCACTGAATATTTTACTAACCATGGGTTTTATTTGGAGAACTAGTGCCAGCCGCCGATCTCTATCTCATCCAACGGTCCTTGCTGAATCTCAAAATGTTTCATGACTTTGCTGCTTTATTAGGAGATTCAACGACTAAAGGGAAAATAAACTACCCACTAGATCATTGAATGTTAGGAACTTAACTACCTAGACTAAGAGATTATGTGAATATATAGTCACTGGATCGCCAAATAAAAAGACTAACCTCCCAATAACTTAGAGATTCAACGAACAAAGGAAAGAGAAAAGGCATGTGTAGAAATGAGAGTTAAGTGACCCAAAAAAGGTAATGAGGAAATAGAATTGGCTAGGGTTTTTGGATTTAGGAAAATTTTGAAACCCTTGGAAATGGATAAAACCCTATTTCTCATACACCTTGAAACTATAATTTCTCTTTGGTTTTTACACTTAAGCACATGTGATCTTGAATGGGGCTTGGTCACATCTTGATTAACCCAGGGCTAAGATCGCAAGCTATGAAAATTGATAGATTTTCTTCACTGATCAAACTATGTTGCAGCTAGGACATGACAATTTTCACAAGATTTTTGTAGGATAAGACCATTTTCTTAGGATTTTGGCTACGACAGGAAAATAGGCTAACATTGGCTCTGTCAGAGGATGCATGCCTCTTGCAAGCATGAAAAGGATTCAGAAACTCTAGGGGAAGCAGGCCACCCACAAAAACATAGACTGAAAAAAAAACACACTATACACAAAATGTACAAGGGAACCCTATACTACTGCTCATGGAAAAGATACTTCAAGAGAAGTAAAACTTTAGGAATTATCCATGAACAGGAAATTCCAAAGTACCTCCAATTAAATCCTCCAAGATATAAGAATTTTTTCCCCATTTTCTTTCAATAAGATAAGGGCCCAACCAGATTGGGTCAAGTTTCCTATGCTTACCTTTATCCTCTAACCTTGCATTCCACATTAGGACAAGGTTATCAATTTCAAAATTTCTCTGGGTAGCTCTTCTATCATATAGATTCTTACACTATTTTTGCAATCTTTCATTGCTTTCATGTGCATCCCTCCTTACCTCATCCAATTGTATCAACTCATCCATTATTACTCTCATCTCATCATCTAAATCCTCATCATATGCCTAAACAAATTGATACATCTGCAGTAAATTATTTTGAGGAAATCTAGCATTTATCCCATAGACTAAATCAAACAGGGCACATCCTGTTGCCTTTTTCACAATCACCCTATCAGCCCACAATGCTTATTTCAACTTCGAATCCCAAGCCCTCTTATTTTTATCTAGCACCCTCTCAAGGAATTTAATCAAACTTTTATTACTAGATTCAGCCTGGCCATTTTGCTGTGGATGATAAGGGGAAGAAAATGAAATGTGTATCCCATACTATTAATAGAAGTCATTGAATTCCTATGATCTAAAACATATTGCATTGTCAACCACAATAAATTTTGGACAACCAAACCTGATAAGAATATTTTGCATTACAAAATCTGTCACAACCTTGCTGGTGGCTCTTCTTGTGGGGATGGCCTCCACCCACTTAGTAAATTAATCTGTTGCCACTAGTATCCAGGAATGTCCTCCACTAGACTTGTTAGGGATTTCACCAACAAAATCCAAACCCCATTTTTGAAAAGGTGCCTAAATTGTAACAATTTTAAGGGGTAGATTTTCATTAAACTTTAACTTACCAGCAAATATCTGGCAAGCACCACACCTCTTCACATACTAATGAACATCCCTGAAAATTGTAGGCCACTAGAACCCAGACCTAAGAATCTTATGGGCTATAGTTTTGGCCATGTAATGGCCACCACAAACACCATTGTGAATTTCTTATAACAAAATCTTGGATTTATCCTAGTCTAAGCATTTAAGAAACACTCCTTCATTACTTCTCCACCATAACTCACCACCTACAATAGAACACTTAGTAGCATGCAATTTGACAGTCCTCCTTTTATTTTCATCCATCTCAAGAGGAAGGGTCAACTTTTGCAAGTAACCAATAACATCCTTGTACCAATCACAATAATCCATATAAAAAATATATGTCCTTTGTTCTTCCTCCAACATATTTATATGATTTGCAACTAAATTACCCTAGGCCATCAACTTTGCAAGACCTAGGCCTCTTACCAATTTTGTAACCTGGATGTCAATACTAAATTATTGGATCTTGTTCATCCATCTACATCTCCTCCCTAAGGCTTCTTGTTGAACTAGTATTTCCTTAACAGAAGCACCAGGAACATATGCGACCACCATGGCTCCAACAAGATAACATTTGAAAGCCTTGACAACCTTAACCAGGGCATATGTCTATTTCTCAGTAATATCATATTTTAGTTCATCTGCTTGTAAGTATTTTTTGAAAAATGATATGGGTTGCTCATATCCATCTGCATTCTTTTGCAATAATACTACAGCAATAGTATGAAAGGAAGAAAAAGAGAAAATCTGCATAGGCTTACCATAATCAGGTGTCCTTAAAATAGGGGCATCTTTGATGGCCTGTTTGATATTTTGAAAAGCTTCAACTTCTTCTTTGTTCCACTCAACCTTTGCTTCCTTCTTCAACATTTTAGAGACGGGGATACTAATTTCTGCAAAATTGTAACAAATCTCCTTAAGAAATTCACTTGTCCAAAAAAGGATTGAGTACCCTTAACATTCCTAGGTTGGTAAAGCCTATCTATAGCCATAACCCTTTCAGGGTCAATTCTTACTTTGTCCCTAGACACAATATGTCCCAAGAGTTTACCTTTCACAACACCAAAAGAACACTTTTTTGGATTCAATGAAACCCCATACTCCAAAGCTCTAACAAAAACCTTCTCAAGGTGTCCACAGTTTTGATCCTCCTTAGCTGGAAATACTGTGAGATCATCCTGATACACAACCAAAAACTTGTTGATAAATTCTGCAAAAGCCACATCCATGGCTCTCTAGAAAGTTACACCAGCATTAGTCAAGCCAAAAGGCATTTTGACATATACATATGTCCCCCATGGGGTGGTAAATGTAGTCTTAAACTGTTTAGATTCTTTGACCATTACCTGATTATAGCTTGAGAAGCCATCCATCATAGACATCAACTCTGACCCAGTAAATCTTTACAACATATTCTCCATGTTAGGCAACCCATAATTGTCCTTCAAAGAATTAACATTCAGGTTCCTAAAATCAACACATAGTCTAATGTCACCATTCTTCTTTTTGACTGGAACCAAATTTGACACCCAAGTAGAATGTCTGATATGCTTAATTATCCCAGCTTCTATCATCCTTTTGAGTTCATCTTTCATTTTTGGTGCTAGGGTGGGATTCACAGGCCTTAATTTCTATCTAAATAGTTTGGTGCCTTCCTTCAATGGGATCTCATGTTGGAAAAAAATTTATTTGTAGGCTTTCAAATCATCATAAGACCATGCAAAAACATGTCTGAATTTTTTGAGAAGATCAATTAATATATTTCTGACCTTGGGAGACAACCTCTTGCCAATATAAACATTTTTTGGTACCGTATCAGTTCCCAAATTGACCTTTTCCAAATCATCTGAATTATTTACAACTTTGCTAGGAGAAACCCTATCTCTATTATCAAAAGCTCTTTCAAGAGAAACCAACCCCTTGGGAACTCTATCAGATTTCAATTGCAAAACCTCTTTTCCAAAAACACTTTCCTTCCCATTTGTGGTACTTATATAAGTGCTGAAATCCATCTCTTTGTCACAAAAATGGGACTCACACTGTAAGAATCTCATTATATCCTAGTCATCAGAAAAAACCTTCCAGTTCTCAACATTGTCTGGGATAGAAGGCCTCGACTGAATTTCAATTTTGGATATCCCAGAAAAAGTGACATCCTCTAGCCTTAAGGCTATATTTTCTAACAAATCATCCATTCTATTTTGGGTCCTATGCACCCAATCAATACCAAATGTATTAAAATTCTCAATCTCATCCCCAACAACATTTCAGTATTGTTTTAACCTCTAATTTTTTTATGCATATCTTGACCTAATATGAGAAATTACTAACTCATAATTATGTGTGTGAAAATTATACCTGATATATAGACACAACACTTCAGTAAAACATTAGAGGTTAGCAAAAATCAAAATCATGCAAAATTGAAATCTAATTTAACCAAGTGATTTACTGCCTTCTAGTAGGTGCGAGATTGATGTTCTCAGATTGTTATCGAGATCAGTGACCTAGATGACACCTAAATGAAGGATTTGAATGCAAAACTGATATGAAATATGAATGCAATTAATCTATTTTTTTGGTATTTTCTATGCAATAAGAATGATAAAAACTTGATATGAAATCTAATCTATATGAAAATTGATCTAACAATGATATGAATCTATGCTAAATGATATGCAATGCTCAAAACTAGAAAGATCTCACAATAGCTTGGATTCACAAAGATGATTCTTCAGACTCCAATTCGACAGCTTGAGAATGCAAATTCATGGATGAATTATGAAGAGCTGAGCCTTGAATTTATAGAAATCTAGGGCTTTGGAGGTGCATGGAAAAAAGCCATAAATCACTCAAATTAACTCAACTTGATTTTTGAGTTATCTGATAATAAAGATAATTTAATTCACAAAAACATGCAAATCATGCAAAAATAGCTTTTTAACTCAAATTAGAAGTTTAGATCAACTTTAAAACTCAAAAATGATGTTGAGTTCCAAAAAGTCAATAACTTGCATTGATTTTCTAATCTGGAGTTTAACTGTTTCTTTTGAATGTGCATAATAATTATGAATTAATTAAATAAATAAAGTAATTTATGCTCAACTTAACCGATTTTTGAAAATAAATAATTGATTTATGGGTTAATCAATTATTTAATCAAACTTTTATTAAAAACTATATTATTAAATAATGACAACTTTCTTTAATTAATTAAATAAGAATTTAATCAATTATTCATAGGATATTGGATTTGTTGTCAAAATTAAATAATACAATTAATAATAGATATAATTAAATTTAATTAAATAATTAAGTGGTAAAATTAAATGTAATTAATTAAATATGAAAATATTTAACTAATCAAACTTAGGATAAATGTGATTTATCGCCAAATAATCATTAAATTAAAGATAATTAAGATAATAAGGAATATTGCTAGGAATATTCCCCGATGCAGAATTTAAGATAATCAATTATGATTCGATGATGTTTAGATGTGCCTTAGATTAGGACTTCGATGTTGATTTCATTCGAATTGTTGATATAGGAGATTAATGAACTTATAGCCCATTTTTGGAGTATTACATTTTGCCCCTCTTTGAATTATTGTGCGAAGCGCAGTGGTTCAAAGATAGTCTGTGTTTGATAAAGATATGAAACTAATGTTTGAAATTGATAATTGATATGAGACAGAAGCTGATTGATATTGATTTGATATGAAGATAATAGGTCCTGAATGACCAAAGATAATGTTCACTATAACAACAAATGAACCTATGATTGTGAAAAAGTGTCAAAATGCTTGATTCCAAACCTTATGATTGCGAAGAAGTGAGTGACTGATTCTAGACTCGATTGTCTTAGCAGAACTAGTAGGTATCACATCTGAACCCTTTAGTTGCCGAAGAACCAAGGAAAGAACACTATGATCCGATGGTTGCAAAAATTGATACAGTTTACAAGATTAGGAGAATACCAGATTGATATGGATCTTGATGAATCTGATATGCCCCAAGTGATGATAGATTTTCCCCGAGTGATGAGGTCTTTTGATGAATCAATAAATAGACATGGTTGTTGTCTTGATTACTAAGGAAAGATTGATAGAATTTGATTTACAGACTTTGAATGATGTGCAATACCATGCCCCCTTCGGGATTAAAATTGAAATCTGACAAGAAAAGTCAGTGTTGAGAGTTTAGAAGCATGTTAATTGATTTGAGAAGTGGTTATACACGTTCAAGAATGCATTCTGCATCATTGGAAGGTCCCAAAAGACCAAGTTTGACTAGGTTAAACCATGAGTTGACCATAGTTGACCAAGTTGAAATTTTGATAGTTTGATGTAAGATAATCAATTAAGTTGAATTATGGATTTTTGTGATGATCGAAGGTCGAATATGCAAGTAGTTAATAATATGAATGATCTCAGATTTGAATTTTGATCTTGAAAAAAGATTCTACTTGCTGTTTCATTGGAGGAACCTTCATGTGAGATTCAGCTCTTGTTAGACTTGAAGATGCGATTTGAAGAATCGTTTAAGCATTGAAGTTCGTTTAATCATTGTTAGATCATGCAAACATGCAAAATGCAAAGAGACATGCAAAATGAAATGCAACCTAAGACCTAGGACCTACTCACTGATCATATGTTGATTTGTTATCATCATTAAACTTTTAGGTAATCAGATAAATCAATACAATGCCCACTAGCTATGAAACCATAGACATATGAATATCGATTTGTATGCTTAAGAATCAATACAACACCCACTGGTCAACAACCATGGATATATGAATATTGATTTTATTTTCGAAATGTCGGATTAGATATAAGCACCAAGGCATAAATGCCAGGATGACCTGAATATCATGTCCATTTCGATATAGAAATTTGTATAAGCATCAAAACATAAACATCATGATGACCTGAATACGCCTTGCATGACAAACACATCAAGCAATCAAGAGATCATTCTAAATCCAGTGTGAATTACCCGTAGTGACCCTTTATCGTTCACATCCTTAGGTAAGATCGTGTTTCACAGTAGGAGAAAGAACTCACTAAAAAAGACAATAGTTAGATCAAACTTCCTTCAATTTTTTGGGTATCAATGGTCAAGGTACGCATGGCCATCCAATTTGTGATAGAGGCTCTTATAGTCGAACACCATTTCAATCTAGAATTTCCAAAGCTGTTAGATTTTCACATACAAGAAGAAAACAAAGAAAAGATTATGCCCCCAGTCATCACTCTCTAAATCCTATAAAGGACATCATCGAAGAGCTCGAAGGGACACAATATGCAAAAATCTCAATGCGAATCAGTAAGCATACAAGGAGATAAAAGCATGTAAAAAAAGCATAGATTATTTTTTGTTTGATGTTTGATTGCATTGTTGTAGATGCAAACTCCTTTCTGGAGACAAGACTGACTGACTGACTCACGTGAAGCTTCAAAATGACTCTGACTAGATATGATACGTCTAAGATACACCGGAGACCATAGGATATGACATTGATTACCCCCAAGTTTGAACATTGATAGGATACAGACACTTGAGCAGATTGGTGGACAAACTGACTTATTGAAAAATGGAAATGCAAAAAGAAACTGGGAGATATGTACAAACTAAAGCAAGACTAAAAACTGGGAAAGACCAAGAGTGTGTGATAGATGGAGCATTTTGAAACAAGTGGCACCCATTTGCCGGGTTTTCACCATCTTGGCAAAGATTCTATTTTTGCTACCAAGGCACCTGTTTCTAGGTTTTCACCAAGGCACTTTTTTTTTTTTTTTTTTTTTGTATTTTTCATTTTTTTATTTTTTTGTGAATCATCAAGGCGCCTATTGCTAGGTTTTCACCAAGATGTTTATTTTTTCAGGACATTTTCCAATTTTTAAAATTTTTTCAAGAAATTTTACCATAGACTGAATGCCTTAGGCATAGAATTTCTTCAGATGGAGAACGTTGATTGGTTCTCAGAGCTGTTCTCCTTCAATCGTTAAGAGTTGATAGGCACTAGAGCCAAAAGTAGCAGTGATTACAAAGGGACCTAGCCAGTTGGGTTCAAACTTCCCCTTGTGTTCTCGATGGGATTGATTTTTAAGATTTTCTCTCAAGAGTAGATCACCAACTTGAAATTCTCTATGTCTGACTTTCTTGTTGTAGCCTCTAGACATTCTCTTCTGATATACTCTAAGATGATCATACGCTACTTGTCTACGCTCATCTAGTAGTTCAAGTTCTTGCAACCTAGACACTCTGTAGTCATCATCAGTTACTAGACCATGTATTCTGATTCTTAGTGATGGGATTTCAACCTCAATAGGTAGTACCACTTCAGAACCATAAACTAAAGTGAAAGGTGTTGCCCTAGTAGGTGTTCTGATACTTGTTCAGATACTTGTTCTGATATTGGTTCTGATACTTGTTCTGATACTTGTTCTGATACTTGTTCTGATATTGGTTTTGATACTGGTTTTGATACTTATTCTGATACTTGGTATACTTGATGGCATCTTTTTCCATTGCAAACTCTCAAGCAAGATCATATCGTGCAGTCCCAATGTCTAGCAAGGTGAAGAACAAGAGGGATTGGCAAGCTAGTGGAAGAGATGGAAGACAAGAGAATGAAGGAGAATGAAGGGAAGAAATCCTCAAGGGAAAACTCCTCAAGAATACCCAAGCTAGGAAAAAAAATTTCATGTAAAAGAACTTTTGGACAAGCAATGAAAGGCTAGCATAGGATAAGTCACAAAAGCGTAATGCCAAAAAAGGATAGGATGTAGTCCAAAGGAGTAGACATGTCAAGAGGCTTCATAGCACCGTGTTTTACTCTTTTTTTTATTTTTATTAGATCAAGACCAAAGGGGAAATGATAGCGAAAGACTAGAATGAATGGAGGAAAATAAATATGAAGGCTAAATAGGAAGGAAATGAAAACAAGATCATCGTAGGATAGCTCACAAAATAGCCAAATGTTCGTGTATAGATCAACATTGTCAAGATCAAAAAGAGAAGATGAAATGGATGAAATATGTAGAAGAACTACACATGATGCCTGATTGCCAGGTTTTCATCATGGTACTTATCCAAGGTGCCACAAGGGAGTGGTTTTCACCATAGGATGAATTTATTTAAGTTTAATTTTGCTACCAAGGCACCTGTTTCTAGGTTTTCACTAAGGCACATTTTCAATTTTTTTCTTTATTTTTTTGAATTTTTGGAAGAAGGAAAGCTTTTTAGATAGTGCTCCTTGAAAAGATAAACCATGATATGCCAAGGATTCAATATGATATGCTCAAAGATGCTGATAGGGAAAGGTAGATGGAAGAGAAAAATGGAGGTAAGGTTTTATGTAAAGCGAGTGAGGTTGGAAGATAGGAGGAATAGGCAAATGAGCAAAAATGATAGAAGGTAGAAGGATAATGAATGGAAGGATTGTGAAAGGGTAAATGGAAAGGAAGGAAAGCTCAACATCAACACATACCTTGAAGGGTGGTGAGAGGATGGAGGAAACGTGAATGAAGGAATACGTGAAGGAATATGGTGAATAGATAGTAGAGGTTGCGGTTTAGGTGCATGGAATGGAAGAATATTTTTGGAAGGAGATGAAGTGGAAGTCTTTGGAAGCTTGAATGTCAACTTCAATTTTTGCTCAGCACTAGAATCTTTCAAGAGAGACTTTAGAATCCATATAGCCATAAGCTTTTTATTTTCTTTTGATGATCTAGAGATAATATCTTTAATGATGGATTTTGGAACCCATACTTGTCTTGTAGTTTTTTTCTTAGATATCTCTTTTGACTTTATGCCTCCATGTCGATTAGAGGAGACATGGTGATCTTCTTTTTTTGATGAATTTTTGTATTGCTTCTTTTTATTGTATTGAACATTCAAGTTACTTCCAAAAGACTTGGGACTTGTGGAAGAAGAAGGAGGATATGACCGGTTTAAATGGGTGGGTGGATGAAAAGGATTCAAGGGTATGCATCTATGTTGATCTTGAGGAAAGATAGGAGATGGAGGTATGTAAGGACCCAAGATGGATGGTGAATTAGGAGAGTTAGGAGGGGAAAGTGAAGGGACATAAGGACCCAAGATGGAAGGAAGACATGAAGACCTTTGTATTGGTGGAGGAGGTCCAAGGATGGAAGTGGAAGACAGAAAAGGATAATCAATAAGTTCATCAGCATCTATATGACAACCAAGGACATCAGCATCTTTAGAGTGAGCATTATGATTTTCAATAGAATCATGGACATCTTGAATATGAGCACCTTCTTTGATTGGATTGTTCAAAGCTTGCAAAGACTCAGGAAGAGTAGAAAGTGGAAATGAACATGGAGTGGTAGAATAAGAAGATGGAAGACTTTGATCTTGACAAGGATCTTTGGATAGCATAAGCACATAATTTTTCTCTTGATTTTCAATAGGCTTAACTTTGGAAGTAACAATAGTATTTTTACCAACTTTAATGGAAGTATCATCTTTGGAAAGCGCAAGTGTAGTAAGGTTATTTTGATTATCAATAAGCTCAATGGTGTAAGTAGTAACTTGATCTTGCTTAGGAGAAGACTTAAGACATGGTGGAATGTATGAAAAAGGTGGTACAGGATCAAAAGAACCATGAAGCAGATAAGAGACATCGGGAAAAGGAGTGGATGACATGGAGGGTTCTTGATCTTGATCTTTCTTTATGTTCTTTTCTTCATCATTTTTAGAGTCCTCTTGACATGGAGCCACTTCTAAGGACAAGGAAGCATGTTGGGATTGTATGGATGACTTTGGAAGAGATGGTGGAGGACTAGCTAAAGTAGGGATTATAGCATATGAAGGCTTAGGCTCTTTAGGTTTATCATTATTGAAAGTATTTGCAACCAAGTGAAGGTTAGCTTGAGTTTATTTAAGAGGTAGCCTTGGAGGATAACTATAGGGAACCGCATGAAAAGTATCAGGGCTTGTGTCGGATGAAGGTTCTGTGAAAGATTTGAAAGACTCAGAAGCTTTAGAAAATGTATGGGTATTGGAGGAAGTAGGGGATGGAAGGGAACCATCACAAGACAAAGGTCCAACATTAAAATGATCTTGCTTGAGAGTGTAATCTTTATTTTCAGCCTGAGAGTTCTTAGAGGAGAGATACTTATAGTATTGACGTTTCAAATCAGCATGGTACATTTTATATTCCTCAATAGAAGTAGATGTATCATCTAGATATTGTCCACAAAAGCCATCAAAGTCTCTTTCAAAATCAGAATCATATGGATCACCATCATGATCTATCCAATGTGATGGCCCATTTGTAGTAAGTAGGAACACACAACGAGGAGGACTCCTAGGAATAGAGGTGTCATAGGTATCATTACATTGTCTGTCATCATAGTCATCATAGTCTCCAAAGCTGGATGTGTCACTCTCCATGGAAGAGGTATCATAAGGGTTATCACATTGCTCAAATTCTATCTGGAGGCATGGTGACATGTACAAGTCTTTATCAAATGGAAAAGGGCATAAAGCTTCCATGCAGAACTCTTTAGGTTCCTTTTCTTTCTCAAGTTTGTTAAGTTTGACTTGCATAGCGTGGATCTGTTTCATCATATCTAAGATTAGAATTTATTCCTCATGTGTACTAATTCTTTGAGACATGTGTACTGATTCTCAATAGCTACCGCTCTATTCCTGACACAGTGATTTGTTCGACAGATTCTGGAAATAGGCTGAAAAAGCTAAATATCTGGCAATTCTAACAATTTTTCAAAATTTTCCCAAATGACACTCTGTAGACTCATATGATAGTTGGGCAATAATGAAATGACAGTTGCAAAACTTGTACGACAGTTGGGTAGTAATGAAATGACAATTGAAAATTTCATACGATAGTTGCAAGATTTTGACTTTGAGAATTTGCTGGCATGGAAACTCGTACGACACTAGGTACTCAATCATACGATAGATGGGCTGTAATGAAATGACACTTTGAGAAAACTCGTATGACTTTCTGACCTCTTGAGATGACTTTTGACTCCAGAAAAGAATTTTACTTCAGATTTTGCAAATTTTGAGTTTCCAGATTCGGATTGTTTGCAAATTTCAATGTCTAGATTTGAAGATTGTAACAGATTTGTTTGTTTTTAGTAACCAGATAGATAAACAAGCATGCAAGATAGCAAGCAAGTGATTTCAAGCATGTCTAAAAATAATGAACAAGGGCAAAAGCAACCTTGCACATGAACAATCAAGTGACTTATTCATTCTAATCGTCAAAAGCGCTAATTGTGTATGTTCCAAAATGTTTTGCAATGACACACATATACCCTAAAAAATAAAAATTTGGCATCGCTAGGGTTTTTAGTAATGTTTTGACTCTGCAACTTTTATGATCCAAAGGGGTGAACTCCAATCCCGGTGCACCAGGGTTTTGACACAGTCTGAGAACTTAATCTTTAGGAGCTGCTAGGGAGATCTGACAACCCAACAATGAACCATACCCGTGGAGATTTCTTCCATAAGGACATTTATATAGTGGCTGTCACTACCATGGTGAAAATGGCTATTACCGCTTAAGGTTCTACCAACGCAGTTTTCCCTATGAAGGGATTGTCCGCTATGGTTAACCCTCTCTAAAGGTGACTCACAGTATGATACCACAAGGGGACTTGGCTCCAGATCCAAGGTTTTGATGCCTCTTCACTTTTAAGCCAAACAAAGCAAGTAGATTAATCTGACACGCTAAGACAAAGTTTGTCTCAGCAAGGTCTATGATATGAACCCCACATGATCTATCAACCTCTCTAAAGAGAGAATGTATCAATAAATAAGGAAAGATGCACAAACCAAGTAGAACATGAGATGCACTAAGTATCCTCCCCACCTACAAGGGATCCCTCATTGAGAAGGGTTTCACTAGGAACCCACTCTCTCAAGATCCACAAATAGTGTTCATGGGGCCTAATTACTATGTGAGTACAGATATATTCAGAAAGAAAATTTATCCAAAAGTATTCAAAAGCACAAGGTGGTACACTTAACGCTTAAAGAAAATATGAGGTGAGTCCAAAAAGTGGAGCACTTAACCCCTCACACAAGCTAGAAATGATTCCACAACTTAGAAAACAAGCGAGTTCCAAAAAGCACAAAAGGGTTGCCTGGTGGAACACTTAACACTTCTTTCCTGTAGACCCCTCCCCTTTAATGTGGCGCTGATATTGCAACCACAGGGTGAAAATGAGGGGCCGGTGGATTTAGAAAGTTCAATAACCCAAGATAGCAATCTAGATCAATTACAAGTAATCTAAGACTGCCAATAAATACCTAAGGTATCACAACCTAGTATTCAATTATGCAAATTCATAGAAAAAGCATGCAAAGAAACACTCAAGCTAAACACATGAGAGATTTATTTTAAGGCCAAATTGAAATTTTATTAGATGAAGGAGAATACCTGGGATCCTTGCAACGTGCTTAGTATATTTTACTTAATTTTTAGCAATTCTTGTTGAGCTTTTCCATGCAAGCAAGTGACGAACTCTCCAACAAGCAAACAAGCAAACAAGATATGCAAAATATATTTAACTTATGAAAACCATAGGGTTAGCTCTAAAAATCAATTATTATCAGCAATAATAACCAGCAATTAACCCAAATGACAACTCATATCATTCATTGAACCATGTAAAAAAAAAAAGTGCATACCCATCACAAAACTTTATTTTTTTTTGCTGTATTTGACCTAGTCAACAAGATCTAATTTTTTTGATATGATTTTGGCCACAAAAATAAAAATTCAGAATAGAGACCCCTACTAAAAAATAGAGAGTTTTCCAAAAATGTAAAAAGTTTAGAAAAATCTCTTCATTTGTACCCTAAAGACCCATTTTATCAAAACAAACTAGTTTTTGTAAATTGACTATTTGAGCTATTATATTGTATCCAAATTTAAAATACAAAGAATGGACCCCCTATAGAATTTAAAGAGATTTTTGAAAATATAAAAATTTCTAAAAAATATGCTGATTTGCGTCAGATATTAATTTTTTCTAGAATTTCAAGAAAAAATTATTAAAAATTCAAAAGATCTCAAAAAATTCTAAATTTTTTACTGTAGCTTCTTTGATATATGTCCAACATGAAAAAAAATATCAAAGCAAAACCTCAAGCTTTTTGGGAGATAAAATTAAATCTTTAAAACTTTAGGGCTTTAGCTCCAAAAAACAATCAAAACGAGCATGTAAAGATGGGTTGCCCCACGGTGGGTGCCAGAAATGTGTGTGTAAAAATTGTACCTGATCTATAGACACAACACTTTAGTAAAATATTAGAGGTTAGCACAAATCAAAATTGTGCAAAATTTAAATCTAATTTAACCAAGCGATTTACTGCCTTCTAGTAGGTGCGAGATTGATGTTCTCAGATTGTTATCAAGATCAGTGACCTAGATGACATCTAAATGAAGGATTTGAATGCAAAACTGATATGAAATATGAATGTAATTAATCTATTTTTTTGGTATTTTCTATGCAATAAGAATGATAAAAACTTGATATGAAATCTAATCTATATGAAAATTGATCTAACAATGATATGAATCTATGCTAAATGATATGCAATGCTCAAAACTAGAAAGATCTCACAATAGCTTGGATTCACAAAGATGATTCTTTAGACTCCAATTCGATAGCATGAGAATGAAAATTCGTGGATGAATTATGAAGAGCTGAGCCTTGATTTTATAGAAATCTAGGGCTTTGGAGGTGCATGGGAAAAAGCCATAAATCACTCAGATTAGCTCAGCTTGATTTTTGAGTTATCTGATAATAAAGATAATTTAATTCACAAAAATATGCAAATTATGCAAAAACAACTTTTTAACTCAAATTAGAAGTTTAAATCAACTTTAAAACTCAAAAATGATGTTGAGTTCCAAAAAGTCAATAACTTGCATTGATTTTCTGATTTGGAGTTTAACTGTTTCTTTTGAATGTGCATAATAATTATGAATTAATTAAATAAATAAAGTGATTTATGCTCAACTTAACGGATTTTTGAAAATAAATAATTGATTTATGGGTTAATCAATTATTTAATCAAACTTTTATTAAAAACTATATTATTAAATAATGACAACTTGCTTTAATTAATTAAATAAGAATTTAATCAATTATTCATAGGATATTGGATTTGTTGTCAAAATTAAATAATACAATTAATAATAGATAGAATTAAATTTAATTAAATAATTAAGTGGCAAATATTAAATGTAATTAATTAAATATGAAAATATTCAATTAATCAAACTTAGGATAAATGTGATTTATCGCCAAATAATAATTAAATTAAAGATAATTAAGATAATTAAGAATATTGCTAAGAATATTCCACGATGCAGAATTTAAGATAATCAATTATGATTCAATGATGTTTAGATGTGCCTTAGATTAGGACTTCGATGTTGATTTCGTTCGAATTGTTGATATAGGAGATTAATGAACTTATAGCCCATTTTTGGGGTATTACAATAATCACCAACTACCTTAAGGTACTTTATCCCATGTCTTGATACTAATCTCAAACTAATTAAAAAGGCTTCATATTCTGCAAAATTGTTTGTCTAAGAAAATAAAAGAGTAAATGAAAACTTAAAGGTTTTACCATTTGGAGATATCAATAGTACTCCTTCTCCAGCACCTTCCTTTGAACTTGCTCCATCAAAATATAAAGTCCAAAGATCATCATTGTCTACTAGGTTATTTTTGTCTTCAGTTAAAAGGATAGGCATGACCTTTTCCTACATTTCTCCCTCCCGCACTTAGAAAGAACCAATGTCAGTGTCCACAAAACAATTCATATTGTCTTCTTCATTTTCCTCAATCATATGGGGAGTTCTTTTTTCTCTAAATACCTTTACACTTTCACCTTCAATGTCAAATGTAGCAAATGAAAAGTCACACTGGAGACTCCCTCCCATAGAGGCACTCCATCTTCTGGATAACAACATCCCATATTGGGGAGGGATATCTACCACCAAAACACTCACAGTTAGTTTTTTATTTGGATATGTTTCCAACCTATAAGGTAAAGCTTTAATGGTACCAATAACTAGAACTTCCCTTGAGTCCATTGCTTGACATATCCCATGAGGCATATCAACCTTTAATCCCATTGACTTCATAACTTATGCAGGAATGACAGTATTAGATGTCCTAGAATCAATCATGCAATTCTTTAACAATTTCCCATTTATTACCAAAGTTAGAAAGAAAGGGTCAACTATTCTTGATGCAGTACTAACAAAATTTGTATCCAAGTAAATTTGTGGAATCTTAGAGACAATTTCTTCACCTTTATTGTCAAGCATGTCTCCTAGGGAAGCCAAATATTTATCATTTTTATCTGACCCATGGACACTTGTGGAAGTAACACCATTCACCCAATTTAAGGCCTTCATCTTATGTTCTTCTATTCTCATCATTTATAATAGTGGAACCTTGACAATGATTTGTGATAGAAACTTACTCATATCAATTGGAATACATTTATGATCAATCGTGTCCTATTTTAACATAGGACCATCTTTATTCTCCACTTGGACAATTAGGTTAGGTTGCTCCTTGAGCTGGGGTTCATCTTCCTTTTTGGGTGAAGGAACAACAACATCTGGTGTCTTTTTTTTTGCCTTATACATCATACTAGGACCAACTGGTCTTGTGTTTTTCTTTATTTTAATTTTTCTGACAACATCAACAACTTTTTCCTTTTCCTAAAATTTCTCTTTGTCCTTTTCTGACTTTTTGATAAACATGCTACTTGGTTTATCATTAGAATTTATAGTTTTCCTAATCCTCAAGTTATAATTACTCATGGCTTGAGTGACCATCTTTGCAGTAATTTGAGAAATTTCTTCATCAGAAGGTCACCTTAGAAAAATTGGCTCCTCACCCTTCACTGCACTACACCCAACATCATCAAATTCCTCCTCCTCTTCATCAGAGAACACCTGCTGATGGTACATCTCATTTCTAGCTTGTGAGTAAACAACATCTTGATTTTCTATTTCATCAACATAAACAATCTCATCCCAAGAGTGTGAAGCAGTCATTGCACAACCATTATCAATATACTACTCATTTTGTTCTTCACTTTCAAATATGTTAAGAGAAATACCATAGTACTCTGGACTATGTGTGGACTAACAAGAAGTACACCATGGGATATCATCATTCATATTAACTAAACTCCTTTGTAGAGGATCAAGGGTTCTTTCATCATTTTTATCTTTTTTAACTAGATCAATGGGCTTGTCATCCTTCCACTGAGTGTTATAGGGGTAATTTTTCATCCTTGGCTGCCTGCTAAAATTACTAAAAGCCGGCTTCTCACTAGTTGCAACCCTATTAATTTTATTCTCACTAGGATTTAGATCCTTTAAAACATTTAAAATTTTTTTGAGACTATCTTCCTCCTTAGGTTTTAGGTTTGCAAATCTTCCTGGCTCCATCCTATTTGACATCTGAGGCTTCCAATCCTCTCTTCTTCTCAGCTTTCCTAATATTCTTCTATTGCTCTCTATGTTAATAGCCAATTTGTTAGCCTCCCCAAGATTCCTAGGGTTTTTATCCCTTAAGAGGTATCCCATTTCATCATCAAAAACATTGAAATATGTCACAAGACATACCCTATCATCTAATCTAATAACCTACAAGAGTTTGTGCATGGCCTTTTGGAATCTTATATTAAATTCAATAACATCTTCATTCTGATTTTTCTTAATATTATTGAACTCATTCAAAATAAACCCCTCATTTGTCTCATCACCATATTTCTCTCTAAAACAATTTCTAAACTCATTCCAAGATCCTATACTAGCATGTGCTAAACCTCTGAACCAGTCCCTAGCATCTTCAGTTAAAGATTGTACATATAATTTCATTATTACATCATCAGGTTCAACATTATAATCATCCATTACATCAATAAATTTCTTCAAATGTTCTTCACATGTAATGACATCATTTCCAGTAAATTTAGGGAGTTTTTCTCTAAGTTCATCAGGCATTTCATTAGGATAACCAAGAATACCACAAAAAATAAGTTGTTTGTACCTTTCATGAATAGGTCCTCCTTGTGATGGGCTAGCACCCTAAGATGTGGATGCCTTTGTGTTTGAGGTAACATAAACTTTAGTAGCAGCCAGTGGTGGGATGTTTGCTACTTGAGTTGCAGTGTTTCCAAGATTTCCACCTTGTCCCAAAGTAGAAGCAACAACATTTGGAGGTTTTGAAGATTGTTCGAGAAATTCAATCTTCTTTTTCATTTCTGCAGTAGTAGCTTCTAATTCTTCTTTCTCAAGCTCTTTGGCCCATATTTCTATCTCTCATTTGACCTTCTCAAGATCAAAATTTAACCTCAACCCCTGATCCAAGGGATCCTTATCATTATCAGGTTCATTGATTGTAACTCCAACAACTCTTTGTTTAACCTTATCCCTAAAATTGCTTATCCCACATATTTCTTGGATGACTAGCTGTTCTTTTGTTTTTTACTGGTGGAGGAACATATTTTATTGCTTCCAGGTTTAGAAATTGCCTCTTTAACTATTTAGCTTTTATCATAGCTTGTCTTATTTTATCTTCTTTTTCTTTTTCTCTTTGTTGTCTAATAGCAACTTGCTCCTAGATTCTTCTCTCCAACTCATAGAATTCTTCAAAGATTTCTTTAGATTCTGGGAGAGTTGTTTCAGATTATGAACCTTCCACATGGAGTTCATCTTCATACTGGTTTAACCCCAAATCAACAGCCTCTTCATATTCTAATGCATTTCCTTCCTAACTAGGCTGGATAGGATTTCCTTCTCTTGTATTTTCTTTCTATCTCCATCTATGAGACATATCCTTACTATTTCTTCCCTTCCTTGTTTGACTAGGCCTAGAAGTAGTTGGAAGCTCTTCTTCTAGTCTATCTTCTAGATGTTTTTTTCTTTGAGACCTAGTATTTCTATAACTCATCCTAAAAATTATGATCTTTTGACCAGCACTGCTACAGAGATTCTTTGAGTCGCCACCCAACTAGGCTGGGAATTCTAAAACACTATTTCCTTAATAATGTATGCCACAATGATCTTAGGTAAACAAAGGGAATAACTCTATGTTATCAATGGTAACTAATTGGTTATTTATAGCTTCATGTAATAGTTCCCCAGCAGAGTCACCATCTTGTTGGTGTTTCAAAATGACTTATGCTCCTAGGCTACCAATATACCTTCAGATTGGTTTTAGGAATGGTTAGTTCCAAGATGTATAGGGATCTTAAGGTAATTGGACCAGCTATAGGGACAAGATTTCCCTCTACACTTTTGGCTCTGCAAAACCAAGGTGGGTGCACCTAATCTAGCAAATGGAACACTTCATACAATACTTATGACTGGATTCAACAAAGAAGATAATAGAAAGAAAGTACTAAATGTCAACCAAACACTCATTAACTCTCCATTGCTATGGACAAACAATCAACTTCTCAACCAAAATTAAATATTATGATTGGTTTTTAATTCAACTTTGCAGATTGTAACAACCTTGATCAATACATGCTAACATGAGATATACTCACTTAGCTCAGTGCCTTATCCATTAGGTGATAAATTCAAAACAAAGAGGAAGCAAAGACTAGAAAATATCATGGATTCATAGCCATAAATACATCTATCAAAAATCCTTACTACTTATAGAGAATCCTTGTGCAAATTAGGATGAACTCATATCCCATCCAGAGCAATATTTAATCTAATCCTAGATCAGAACTCAAGAATGAAGATACACACATAAACAATTATGTAATGAACTAGAAAGTTTAGAATTCATAAAACTTGACACAAAGGAGAGAAAAGAACCAAATGTTTTTATTAAGTATGATGCATTCTTCCTATGTATACAATTTATCTCAGAATACAAGCTTGCAAATAACAACTTAGACCTACAACTTTCTATTTTTCATTAACTAATACTGAAGCAAAATTTTACAATCCTAACTGAGAATAGGGTTTAAAAATATGCCTTTCAAACACCTAACTCCCAATACCTCTGAATGATCATGAAAAATCCTTTTATCACAAGGATTGCAACAAACATCTGATCATTTAGGACAAAATTAAAACCACCCAACCACTTTCAATCTATCCCATTAATGTAGAAAAGACATGCCAGGAAATCTGGAGCAATCAAGTCCAAATTGATGTTCATTTATGGCAAAAATCCTGACTAGTACATTAGAGACTGGAAATTGCATCATTTCATCTCCTTGTTTACTTCACCTGCATCATAAATTTGAGTGACTGATTCACCCATTTTTCATGACATGGACATCCTTTGTAGATAGACATCATTTTTGGACCATGCTGTGACAACGTACATGATCAAATCAAGTGGATTGACTACCCTTGCATTCAATAACTAGTCCTTTACTCATAGAAAACCTTTAAATAATTCAAATTATTAGCTACAACAATTAATCAATTATATTTAAAACAAGGCCATTAATCTCATCTTTTCTTGGTAGATCAGGTAGTTCTTGTTAATTGACAACAATCACTTAAACCCTTTTAAAAAATATTTGGCCACATCATCATTATTTGAAACCAATTAGGAACGAGCACCTCAGCAACACCTAGCACTGGACCCACCTTTATCTTTTATCTGACCCGTGGAAAGTCTTAACCATACTGGATCTAGAGAATACATGATTGAAGGAAATCTCTAAGTCATGGAATATTTATCTTAGCTCGAGTCTGGTCTAGATATTGGGTGAACAAAGGTATTCTTGTGATCACTAAATATTTTACTAACCATGGGTTTTATTTGGAGAACTAGCGCTAGCTGCCGATCTCTATCTCATCCAATGGTCATCACTGAATCTCAGAATGTTTCATGACTTAGCTTCTTTATCAAGAGATTCAGCGACTGAAGGGAAAATAAACCACTTGCTAGATCATTGAATGTTAGGAACTTAACTGCCCAGAGTGAGAGATTACTTGAATACATAGTCATTGGATTGCCAAATAAAAATACTAACTGCCCAAGAACTTAGAGATTCAGCGAACAAAGGAAAGAGAAAAGGCATGTGCAGAAATGAGACTTAAGTGACCCAAAAAAGGTAATGAAGAAATAGAATTGGCTAGGGTTTTTGGATTTAGGAAAATTTTGAAACCCTTGGAAATGGATAAAACCCTATATCTCATACACCTTGAAATTGCAATTTCTCTCTAGTTTTTACACTTGAGCACATGCAATCTTAAATGAGGCTTGGTCACATCTTGATTAACCCATGGCTAAGCTCGCAAGATATGAAACCTGATAAACTTTCTTCGTTGATCAAACTATGTTGTAGCTAGGGCATGAAAATTTTCAGAAGATTTTTGTAGGATAAGACCATTTTCTTAGGATTTTGGCTATGACATGAAAATCGGCTAACAGAGACATTATCAACGCTAGTTAGATCTACATCCAAGATGGAGATTGACCCACACTCTGTTGTACTAAACATGAAGGTGAGACTATAGTGGACTCCTAGGACTAGACCCTCTAATTTTACTTTTCCCTTAGATTTAACTTGAGATGGGAAGAGGAAGATGTAAAAAGTTTAGATGTTCTATTTACTTTTAGTTTTACAAAAACAATTTTCTATTTTAATTTTGTTTCAAACTATAAGGCTATTAGCCATTAGTATTCCACACAAGGATGTCATTTTGTACCCAATTTGTATTTAAATCAATAAAACATATCTAGAATTGGGTTGTTACTTTTATGTACTCATTTATTGGCTTATTGGATGCCTTGGCATACATAATTTCTAAATTCTCCATATAAATCTTCTACTACATACTCTTACATGGCTTGGTATGAAATTATTGTAAAAGTTTATGAGTTGCAATGGGTAGAAGGAAGAGTCAAGATTCTTTTGGATTTGGTTGGAGCATGTTTTATCAATAATTGAATAAGTTATGTCCGTTTTGGTAGAGGCAGCCTATTCAAAAAATAGTTTCCATAATTCACAGTTAAGAAATATAGTAGTGTGACCATGTACATACCTATAAAAATATGAGACTTATATGGATGGGCAGATATTGATGTCATGGACAAACTTTATTTTTACCAGTGATTTTTATAAGGCCTTTTGAAGGGTCAAATAGGCCCATTTCTTAAAACTCTCCTGAACATAAGGTTTTTGGTGTTTATTTACACAATATGTGATCTCGCCTATTTTCATTATGAGAAAAAATGAAAAAATGGGTGGATTAATAAGAATGAGTTTTCTCTACAAGATTCTAGTGGTTTTGAAGAAAGATATGGTGTTGGAAGGTATATTGAAACCTATTTGGGTTAGGAACCTATTAACCTTGTGAGTATTCTATGAGACTTAGAGAAGAATAAACATCATTTTGAAGATTGGTTACAAGAATTCAAGAAGAGGGCTTAATCTTGTTAGATGCCTCTAAAAAAAATATGGAAACCTTGCAATTAGTTTGGAATCAGTGTTTTCTTTAATGGTGTTGTTGTTTGTTTAGATGCCTCTACATCACATACTCAATAGTGGATTCATTTATTTTGATGTTGGGGTTTTCTATAAATAGTTTGTTAAGTCACTATTTGAATCCCCTCCTGGTTGTACTCCTATCACCAGTGAAGGTTCTGACATGAAAATCTGAATGCCATTTGACCGATCATCTCAGACTTTTCCTTGTAAACCTTTTGTAAAAGAGAATAATTTTCTCAGAAGAGCTGTCGAATAGAACAAGGTAACTCAATAAATGTGGAAGTGTTTCACCAAGAGATTCAGTAGTGGAAATATCTTATGATACTTTCTATACATTATCATCTAGGTTAACTTGGATTGCTTCAAACGGTTGTGGAAATATCATTTTCATTATGAATGTATGAATTAAAAAAACTTGTGAATTTATAGATAATATAGATTAGGATTTTTGAAATGCAATATAAGGTTAAACAACTTATAAAATCACATACATTGTTATATTAATATTTGGTTCAAACTTCAAATATATATAACAAGGTAATGCATTTGAAATTTGATTATTCAAGTGGTGACTGTGATTTCTGATTTTAGATCTATAAACAATCTGTAAAGAATTATTCAAATTCTTTCAAATAAGTTATATTAAAAAAAGAATTGAATATCTCAACAAATCTATAAATATGAGCTCACCAATTTGATGCCTTTCCTAGGAATCATAGGAATCATAGTTGAAGTCATTATTAAAGTAAATTAAATCAGGGTTTTTTTTAATTGTAATTTTTTTTAAACTCGGTATCATCTAGATGTTTATATATACACTTAGAAAACCAAACCTCATAAAATATAAATCTGGACACAATGTACTAAAGAGTTTCATTATGGATATATGTTACCTCCAACAATTGGTTTAATATAGGATTGGTACAAAGAGTCTAGTAATGGTTTCAAAGACTCCAAACTTCCCAACTAGTGAACTCACAAGTTTAAACTATTCTCTACCAAAGCCAAAGTGATGAGTGTCATTTTTTCCGTATTTTATACCACAACCATGGTGATGAACTTCCATTTTTTATCAGGTAAACATTTATGTCAGACCTATGTAATTAAAACCCTTCAATGTCCAATACAAATATAGGTCTAAAATGTATTATTGGGTATATATTACTAATATTTTTGAAGAAAGGATTTAATAATTGAATATGTTTCAATAGTTATAGCATTTATTGATTAAATGGTCAATATTTTTTACAATATTGTTCCAATAGTTATGATTTTAAACTTTAAAGTTGTTAATGTTGATGATGAGTACCAAAAATTGAATGAAATTTATTCCTTGGATCTAAAAGCAATAAATCATGTGATGCCACATCAACACACCAATAAAACATGACTTACTGCACAACTATTTGTCTTTCTTATTGGGCCTTTTTGTGATATATATTTGACAATGTAACACTGAAATCTTAATTATAAGTAGGAGAGTAACCCTGAAATCTTAATTATAAGAATGAGTTGCACATATTATTATTAATATTTTCCAAATGGTTCTAAATTTGAGTTAGGTGCTTTAGTTAGACCTAAAAATCTAGCTTTAAAATACATATTGAAATATTCTATCCTACCAAATTTAAAACATCAAAATATGAATTACAACAATAATATAAAAATGATGCTTTTAACTATATGGTCTATCACAACAATATCGAGTTAGATGAACTCAATGCACTCTTTGGTTCTCTTAGCACTGTTAACTATTGCATATTAATTAATCTTCAACATTACCTAGCACAACATGTTAGATTAAATTATCAAAGTAACTGATCAACTACTTCAAACTACACAACTCAATTTGCACTATGAAAACTTATTGATCAGGTATATAAGATGTTGAAACTTGAGAACCTACCAGAGTTCAATCGTCTTCACATGGGGATCATTCCATATAGATATTGTGGAAGATACTTAAATAAATAAAAGAATGAATGTTATTGTGGGTTACTTCCTATCAAGGCATACCTTCCAGGTTTTGTCTAGTTCAACTCTAAATATATCAATCTTACCAGTAAAGACATAAATCTGATCTCAAGGATTTTGAATCTGCCTCGAGTTAGTTGACAACTTTACCATCATAATATTTTTACCCTCATCTCCCAGACTGGGGAAAGTTGCATTGTGCATTTCAAATACCTTTTTCTAATGTTTAGACACAGATTTGTTCACTGGTGATGCTTTTGATGTTAATATTCTTTAAATACTAGTTATTAGTTATTTTAGATCATGTACTTACTAGCTCCTAACATTGAACTATGTTACTATTGTTCTATTAAGACAATGATTATTTGTTCTTTTTTGTAGTCACTCATATTTGTGAATATATTAATGGTGAATTCATAGTTGTTGACAATTAGAATTTAAATTTGTCATATCTCAATTGCTAGATAAATTATCATGCAATTAGAATAATTATCAAAAAACTAATTTTCATTATCCTTGGTATATGTCTCACAACGTATTTAAAACTATGTTATGCTTTAGGATTCTAATTGTTTGAACTCTTCAAAAACTTATGAATCTTTTCAATATGAGAAAATAATTTTTAATGAATATTTTCTATAGCCAAATATATCAAACTTAACAAAGCAGATCAATGACAATGCATAGAAGAATTGATATCTTCATTGGTGATAGTTTCACACTATTTATGAAGTAAATTCATGTAATATTGTTCAAGAGGTAAGCCTATTTTATCATGTATTGGTTATTATCTATCACTATATTTGGTAATATTTGAACCAGATCATAAATTAAATTTAAATACTCTAGTTCATGTAGACTGTGAACTAATATCCAGACATATTGTTTGTGTAGGAAATCAAGTTTTTAGACATAATCTATGAAAGGAAATTTCAAATAAAATGTTCACATGGCTTATATTTATATGTTATGAAGCTCTTTTGTATTGCCACTTCTTGTTGGAGCTCATCCTACAAACCCAAATCAATTTGGCCACAAATTGCCAGCTAGAATTGTGTAGGTTTTGCAACCCTTTGATTTTGAAGTCAATCAAATGATAATTTTGATTTTTCATCTTTTTTATTATTGTGACTCTATATTATGCATGATACCACATTACTTTTTTTTTACCTCTCTCGATATAAATCAAGCTTTACTTTATTCCTATTATTATCATTCTATTAAATGTTGTTCTTCGCCGTTTACATAAAGAAAAAAAGAGCTAAACTAAATTATGTTTCTTTGGACAAATCAAATGGCAAGCTAGTAAATGGTGTTAATCTTTAGAGAATAGTATGGGACATAGTGTTTAGTACACACTCCAGTTTTTTCATATGATTCTTTCCTGGAAATTGAGAAACATTTTCTTTTGATAATCTAGGAACTAAGTAAAAAGGCAAGCGACTGAGACATGTACCAATTTGGTTGGTTGTTTAAGCATAGATCAACTAGTGCAATTGATGAAAAGTGTGGCATACTTTTTCACAAGTTCTTATGCTATGAATCAAGCACCAAAGGCATAGTAGAATCCATGTGCCAGGATAAGATTAAAAAACCTACTGAGTTCTTATGCTATGAATCAAGTACCAAAGGTATAGTAGAATCCATGTGCCAGGACAATATTAAAAAACTCACCGACTTGAACCTAAGGTTAACTCTATAATTAGTTGATAATGATTACTACATCATGAAAAAATCTACAGATACACATCATGTGGTTAACTCTCTAATCGAGAATAGCTTTTTACTAGAATAACAAGCCCTTTTACATGAATTTTGCTTTGCACAAACTGTCATTTTAATAGAACTGTGACTCACTCATGTATTTATTGAGTCCACTTTGGATGCTTGATTGGATTTTATCTATAATTCTTCTTGGGATACCTAAACACCTTCCTTCAAAATATAAGTAGATGATGAATCCATTGAAGCACTTTTTTTTTGGAACCTACACAGATGATCAGATTCAAATGATAAGTTTTGAATTGTTTGATTATCAATTTATCTAGTTGTTGGCCTAGGTTCATCAAGCCATGGACTATTTATTCACCATAATCCTATTAATGGCCCACTTTATAGTTTGTTGAGAGGAAGGCTGCTTCTGGTTGTGATTATTCTTTGATTCTCAACCGATCCAAGCTAAGTGTGTAATGCAGGGGCATCCAAGGATTAGGTTAGGGCATTCTTTGTCCTCGGTGAAACTGCATAAGGTGTTTGTGTTTGGCCGGTGTTACTCGGTTGCAACTTTAACCGACGGTCTCAGTTAAGGAAGGAAGCTCAGTCATTGAAGGAACTCTGCAATGCTTAGGGTACTTGGTTAACATAGTGCTCGATGATGCTTGGCATGCTTGGTGAATTCTCTGGTGCTTGGTAGTTTATCTGTTGCTCGGTAGTCCTGGTTTACCGACGGGAGTTCTTTGTGATTTTTTGGGCTGACTTGGTGTAATGATTGTTGGTATATTTTGTTGGATTCTCCTATGTGGATCTAGAGGCCAACATGTTGTATTAAATGTTTGTAAGGCTATTTGAGAGCCAACCATTATTTTATTTAATAATTATTGTAATAGAAGCTGACTGGCTTAGGAATTATTTGTTAGAGATTTGTATTTAAAGGGATGTTTGGGTAGTGGTTTAGACATCTGAAGGAGAGTGAAGAGGAGTAGATCGATGGTGAAGTAACCAATCTAGAGAAGCTAGAGTTGGTGAAGTTGTGGAAGGATCTTTGTTGATCTTGCAAATCAGATTGCTAGTCTGATAGTTTGTAATTGCAGAGCTAGTGGCTGAGGCTTGGAACCAAGGATATTTCTTGATGGCTTTGTGAAGCATAAGTTTAGATCTACCTTAGGGTTTCCATTAGTGTCTAATTTGTCTCAGAATTGAACTAGTTGTTGTTGATTGCAAGTTGAATCTTGTAATCTTGCAGAATTACTCTTTGTTTGTAATTGGCCCTAACCCAGAAGGCCTTATAGTCGGGCATGTTAATAGAAAATTGGATTTAAGATTTAGATCTTGTGTGTGCTTCCACATTGTGTTCATTTTGTAGCTAGTTTGGACAGTCCTTAACTAGATCCTCTGACCTGCAATACACCAAGTGGTATCAAAGTGAGTTGATTGTGAGTGTTTGAATTGATCTTTGCACCGAGATAGTTTGCACCAAGACCTTGTTGGTGATTTATTGTTTTTGGTTTTTGAAGATCTTGAAGGATGCCTCCAAGAAGATTGGACCCTAGATCAATTTCAGATCTTTGTCATGATGTGGAATAAAAGATTACTGAGAAGGTGAAATCAGATTTCAGATCTAAGATGGAGATGATGAAGAATGATAGGATTGTTGAGATTGTAAGAATTGTTGCTGGTGTACCTCAGAATGTTGGTACTGAAGATGGCTATGAAGAAGCTACTAAAGACTTTGAAACTAGTGGATCTAGTGGTGATGACCCGAGAGATAGATCTGGTGAAGATAGAACTAGTTAGTTGCATAGATCTAGAGCTCGGTTGAATAGTAGTTACCTAATGGAAGTCTCTAATTTATCTGGTACTCTGAAGCTTGAGGACTTGATTGACTAGATCGGTGAACTAGAAGATTTCTTTGAGCTAGAAGAAATTAAAGATCCTCTTAGGGTGAGATTGGCATAGACAAAGTTGAAAGGCCATTCTGCCCTTTGGTGGAAGGAACTGCAAAGAGAAAGAGAGGATGAAGGAAAAAGGAAGATCAATCGGTGGAGGTTGATGGTGATGAAGTTGAAAGCTAAGTTCATACCTACTGACTATGAGCTTGACTTGTTTAAGAAGTTCCAGGATCTAAAATAGAAGGATCTGACTATTGAAGATTATACCAAGGAGTTCTACAAACTTACTATTCAGTCTGGACACCGGGAGCTTGGTAAGGAAAAGGTAGCTCAGTATGTGAATGGGTTGAAATTAAATATTTAGGATGATCTTGGAATGCTAAGGATTGAATCAATTGAGGATGCTTATCAGTATGCACTAAAGTCAAAAGATAAGTTGAAGAGGAAACATAATGGTAACTCCTGAGGAAAGGAGAAGGTTGATCACTCGATGAAGGATAAACTAACAGATGCAGAAGATGAATCAAAACCTATGGAACCAAAGAAGACATGGAAGGTGACCTTTAAGGGTACTTGTTACAACTATGGAGGTGAAGGCCATCATTCTTTTGAGTGTACTCAACAGAAGAAGACTGGCGAATGAGAGACAGCTATGGTAAATGAAGAAGTATAGAATGAACCTAAATTAGAATGCTTGCTACTTTGGCAAACATTGCTCAGTACAAAGGAGGAACCTTGTCAAAGGAGCAACTTGTTTAGGACCCAATGCAAGACTAAAGATAAACTCTATGATGTTATTGTTGATAGTGGTAGTACTGATAACCTTGTTGTTGAGGACTTGGTTTCGAACCTTGGTTTGAATAGAATGAAAAACCCACATCCTTATAGGATTGGATGGTTTCAAGATGATCATGCCTTGGAAGTTAGAGAATAATGCTTCGTTGATGTTAAAATTGGCCAGTATAAGGATCTTGTGTTGTGTGACATTATGGAGATCAATAGTTGTGATATATTGCTCGATAGACCTTGGCAATATGATTGCAAAGCTATGTATGACTGTGTCAAAAATGTGTTTACTATTGAGAAGAATGACAGGAAGTTTTCACTGATGCCTTTGATGGATACAACACTCGGTAAGCAAAGTTTGAGTATCGGTACCCAAGTTGAGTTGGTAGATCCTGAGAAAATGAATGATCAATTTTGAAACCGACCTGTGCATTGTCCAGAAAAGGCTTGAAGAGATAAAGGAAGTTGAAGTGGAAGAGTATGCAAGTAGAAAAGGTGGGAGACACGTATGTGAAGAACTAGTTCGGAGTTTATGTGTTGAACCTTGGAAGATGTTCTCATATATGAAAATCTTTTGGAACCTAGGGTGTCTGATGTAGGGGCATCCAAGGATTAGGCTGAGGCATTCTTTGTCCTCGGTGAAACTGCATAAGGTGTTTGTGTTTGGCCGGTGTTACTTGATTGTAGTTTTAATCGACAGTCTCGATTAAGGAAGGAAGCTCGGTCACTAAAGGAACTCAGTGATGCTTATGGTACTTGGTTGGCATAGTGCTCAATGATGTCTGGCATGCTTGATGAATTCTCTGGCGCTCAGTAGTTTATCTATTGCTCGGTAGTCCTGGTTTACCGATGGGAGTTCTTTGTGATTTTTTGGGCCGACTTGGTGTAATGATTGTTGGTAGATTTTTTTGGATTCTCCTATGTGGATCTAGAGGCCGACATGTTGTATTAAATGTTTGTAAGGCTATTTGAGAGCAGACCATTATTGCATTTAATAATTGTTGTAATAGAAGCCGACTGGCTTAGGAATTATTTGTTAGAGATTTGTATTTAAAGGGATGTTTGGGTAGTGGTTTAGACATCTAAAGGAGAGTGAAGAGGATCAGATTGATGGTGAAGTAACCAATCTAGAGAAGCTGGAGTTCATGAAGTTGCGGAAGGATCTTTGTTGATCTTGCAGATCAGATTGCTAGTCTGATAGTTTGTAATTGTAGAGCTAGTGGCTGAGGCTTGGAACTGAGGAGATTTCTTGGTGGCTTTATGAAGCACAAGTTTAGATCTACCTTAGGGTTTCCATCAATGTCTGATTTGCCTCAAAACTGAACTAGTTGTTGTTGATTGTAAGATGAATCTTGTAATCTTGTAGAATTACTCTCTATTTGTAATTGGCCCTAACTTGGAAGGCCTTATAGCCAAGCATGTTAATAGAAAATTAGATTTAAGATTTAGATCTTGTGTGTGCTTCCGCATTGTGTTCATTTTGTAGCTAGTTTGGACAGTCCTTAACTAGATCCTCTGACCTGCATTGCACCAGTGTGCTATGCTATGGTGAGAAGAGGCCTAAGAATCTATTTTTTATCAACTTGGGAGGAAGTTTTGGGATCAAGATTGATCATTGCCAGACTTATGAATTTCTAAAATAGAAAACAAAATGGATGACACATTGGCATACTAGGTGCTCAAGAATTTATCTATCCACCATAGGGAAAGGATTGACCCACCACTTTTATGTCCTTTTTTTTCTCTATCACTTTGTATCTTTTGAAGTCATGGTCTTTATGAGATCCATTTGTATAAAAGATATTTATGATTCCTCCTTTTTTAGAGTTGTGTCAATACCTCAATATTCAGATTGCCATCTCTATATCTAAGGAACATACCATCATTCCTTAGGGTTTGCAACTATCACTAGTTTAGATCAGATCAATGGTGTGTAGGCCATTTGTTGTTTTCAAGAAAAATGACAACCTAAACTTTTTAGATAACACCCACTACCCTATTAAATTTAATCAATGACCCTCAAAAGTTCTCTTCGTTAGCAGGCCACCATCAGACTCTACTTTTCTAAGAGGTAAGTTACATCTTCATCTCCAGGGTTTGATGTAAAATGCCTAGTATGAAAGAAAGCTAATGGAGTAGAAAATCTTAAAGCATTCTTTGAGGGATACAGTTTTTGTAATGTTCCCATTAACCTATTCCTAGTTGATTTCTTTGCATGCCTAAAGACCCATAGGTAAAATTAGGCTAGAAATATAGTATATATAACTCACAGAACTATACCTAAACATTTAGCTTTCTTATCCTTTACCTTTTCCAAAAATGGTTGTGATTATTCATGTATTTTTGAAATCCTTTACGAATGGCACAAGGTAGGGGTCAAGAGGGTCCAAAGGATGGTGCACCCTAATGATCCAAGCTTGAAACACACATGCAGAAGCAACAAACAACAAGAGTGAGAGAGAGAATGCTAGATCTTTCATATATTATCATCAATTGAATTATACATGTCGGGCTGTAAGGCCTTCCTGGTTATGGCTTGATATTACAATGAATTTCAGAAGTCCTAAAAAATGTGAGGATCTGTCACAAGTCTCCAATCTAATGTCTACTATCTTCTATCCAAAAACTGACTCCCTAAACTACAACCAAACATCTACATTTATATAAGAAGCTACCGAGCTGAATTGACCTTCAGATCCATAATTAACGGAAGTAATAGTCAAATCTAGGACCACACACTTCCCAATGATGGATTCCAACATTAATTTCATGATCTAATATAAATGCACAAGTCAGCCACAATAGGAAACAAAACTGAACCCATCGGTAAGCAAGATAACCAAGCAGCAGATAGACAATGTCAAGCGCCAGTGAAATAACTGACCACCTAGGAGAGAAATGACCACACTTGGTAACCAAAGGAAACTAACTAACTACCGACCAACTCGGTCAAAGCAAAAACTGAGCAACACAGATAAAACTCCAAATTGTTTTTGGTGACATAGGATTGCCAAGGACCCAAGATGCTCCTACATCAGACACCTGGGGTTATTTAGAAATGATTCTCTAAATCATTTGGAAGGTTTGGTCCAAGCTACATCCAACTTAGACTATGAAATCTAAGAACTATCTTCCATTGGTCTATTCTTCCACTTAACCACATATTCTATGTACTATTTTCCTCTTGTAATTTTGCTAACTCTTTCGTTCAAAATCTATTCAACTTCATCATTCTACTTCTTAGGATATTCTATCGATACTGTTACTTCTTCATCAGGTTCATGATACTCATACAAATCAGCAATGTTGAAAATTAGTGATATGTCCATGTCATCAGGTAACTCAATCTCATATGCATTTTCACTATCAAATTTCCCTAGAATCTTGCAAGGTCCAAACTTCTTCATCTTCAGCTTTACATATTTTCCAACAGGAAATCAACCTTTCTTCAAATGAACCATCACTTCATCATGAACATCAAAAGTCTTATGTCTCCTTGATCTATCAACTCTGTCTTTGTATTTCTGATTACTATCTTCCAGCTTCAGCTTCACATCTTCATGCAATGTCTTCATGTACTCAACAAATTTTACTCCTTCAACACTTCTCTTATTCTCATTAGCAATGTCTCTCAAATAAGATATTCCTCTCGGTTGTGTGCCATTCACAATATCAAATGGTGTCTTCCTAGTACTCCTATTCATTGAATTATTATATGCAAACTCTACTTGTGCTAACACAGAATCCCAATTACTTGGTGTGTCTCCAACTAAACATCTCAAAAGATTTCCCAAACTTCTATTCACAACCTTAGTCTTTCCATCAGTTTGTGGGTGAAATGTAGAACTATATTTCAATTTAGTGCCGAATTTCTTCCAAAGTGTTTTCCAAAAATATCCAACAAATTTACTATCTCAATCAGAGATAATACTCCTCGGTAATCCATGCAATTTGAAAATTTCCTTAAAGAAAAGATCTGCTACATGTAGTACAGCTGATGTTTTTCTACAAGGTATAAAATGTGCCATCTTAAAAAATCTATCCACAACAACAAATATTGAATCATTACCTCTTACTGTCTTCGGTAAGCCAAGAACAAAGTCCATACTGATATCAGTCCAAGGTTTCTCAGGAATAGCAATTGGTGTATACAATCTAGTAATCTGACTTACTCCTTTTGCAACTTGACAGATTCCACAACTTTTCACAAATTTCTAAACATCTTTATACAACTGCGGCCAATAGTACTTCTCCTTAAGAAAATTCCATGTTTTATCAATACCAAAATGTCCAGCCAAACCACTACTATGTTTCTCCTTTATCAAATTAGTTCTCATTACTCCTCTTGGTATACACAACTAAATAGCTTTGAACAACATACCTTCCTGAATAAAATATTCATCCTATTTAGTGTCTTGTTGATCTAAAATAGGTGCTCTCCACTTTCTCCATGGCTCAAAAAAATCAAGGGCATTTTCATACAAACCTCTCATCTCATCAAAACCAAGAACTTTAATTTTCATCTCAGTCATCAAAGATCTTCTTCTACTTAATGCATCAGCAACTCGGTTAGTGACTCCACTCTTATGCTTTATCACAAATGTATAACTCTACAAATGCTCAACCCATTTCATATGTCTCTGATTCAACTTATTCTGACTACCCAAATATTGTAAAGCCTTATGATCAGTATAAAACACAAATTCACTCGGTATCAAATAATGTCTCCATTTCTTTAGTGCTTGAACAATAGCATAGAATTCTTGATCATACACAAAATATTTCCTTCTAGCATCATTCAAATTTTCACTAAAGAAAGCAACAGGTTTACCTTCTTGACTCAATATAGCTCCAATTGCACTTCCACTTGCATCACATTCTACTTGAAATAATTTACTAAAATTAGGTAATGCCAAAATAGGTAATTCAACAACCTTCTGCTTCAGGATCTCAAAACTTTTGTCAGCTCCATGTGTCCACTTGAATTCTCTTTTGTCTCCTTTCATAGTCTTAGTCATAGCATTATAGATTGAACTAAAATTCCTTATGAACTTTAGGTAAAAACTTTCCAAACCATGAAGTGATCTTACCTCAGTAGCATTCATAGGTGTAGGCCAATTCAAAATAGCTTCAACCTTTTCAAGATCCTTCTTCAAACCATCATCTGAAATAACAAATCCCAAATACACAATCTCTTCTTTCATGAATGAACACTTTTTCTGATTTATCAACAACTTTTCCTCTTTCAATCTCTACAAAAATTGTCTAACTTGCAAAAAATGTTCTTCTCTGGTCTTATTGAATATCAGAATATCATCAAGATATACAATCACAAAATTACCCAAGAATTTCTTCAAAACTTCATTCATCAATCTCATAAAAGTACTCAATGCATTAGTTAAACTAGAAGGCATAACCAACCACTCATATAAACCTTCTTTTGTCTTGAAAGAAGTCTTCCATTCATCACCTTCTCTGATTCTGATCCAATGATACCCACTTTTCAAATCAATCTTTGTGAAATACTTTGCTCCAGTCAAACTGTCCATTATGTCATCCATTCTCAGTATAGGAAACCTA
Organism: Chamaecyparis obtusa; assembly: GCA_027943335.1. Taxonomy (NCBI): domain Eukaryota; kingdom Viridiplantae; phylum Streptophyta; class Pinopsida; order Cupressales; family Cupressaceae; genus Chamaecyparis; species Chamaecyparis obtusa. The sequence goes on along the minus strand of BSBK01005648.1, from coordinate 654,897 downwards.
TACTTCATTGTTATCTTATTGATTACTCTGGAATCAGTACACATTCTCCATTATCCATTCTTCTTCAGTGCCAATACATTAGGTATTGCACAAGGACTCAAACTTTCTCTGATCAAACCTTTCTCCAGCAACTCTTGAATCTATCAGTTCAATTCTTGATTCTTGGTAGGTGTCAACCGATGAGGTGCCTTATTCGGTAAACTAGCTCTGGGGATTAGATCCATACAATGATCAATGCTTCTTTTTTGTGGTAAACCATTAGGTACATTATCAAAAATGATATCACTGTACTTGGTGAGTAACTTATCAATCTCCTTAGGGACATTATCCTCTATTTTCTTACTCAGCTTATTAGGAATCACAACAAAACATACATCATTCCTCTTCAAAGAATTAACAAACTCCCTTCCTTCCATCAAACAAAATTTCATAGATGTGCAAACATTACTAACAGGTTCTTCCATTAATGGTAACAAGATTTGTCTCTTTCCATCAGCCACAATAGTATACTTATGCAATCTCCCATCATATATAGCATGTCTATCATATTGCCAAGGTCTACCCAACAAAATATGACAACAATCCATAGGCATGATATCACACAACACCTTATCATAGTATTTTCCAATCTTCAAATTCACATAACATTATTCACTTACCAGGAGTGTATGCTCATATTTGATCCATGAAATTTGATAGGGTTTCGGATGTACCAACCTTTCCAATTACAATTTTGTGACCATCTCTTTAGATGCTAGATTATCTGAGCTACCACTATCAATGATTACCTTCCAAACTTTTTCAGAAACTCTACATCTAGTCTTGAAATTTTTTTTCCTTAGCAGATCTTTCTTCTTTCTTTAATTCCATAGTGCTCTCCTTACCATGAAGTTATTTTCTTTCTCAGGTTCATTCGGTTACTCTTCTTGCACCAAAGAATTTCTACTACTACCAACCTTCTTACTAGCTTGTGTACATTCAAAAGATCTATGTCCTTCCTCTCCATAGTTATAACAAGTTCCCCAGAAACTTCCTCTACCATAACCACCTTGGTAGTTACTGCCTCTGCCTCTAGAACTTTCACCTTTCCACTCGGTCTTGCCTTTATCTAGATTTGTCTTTTCTGGTTCAGATCTACCATTTTCACCATTAGATCTACCTCTTCCTCTAGGGAATCTACCACCTCGACCTCTCTATCTTTTCTCATGTCTCTTGTTCAATTTCTCCTCAGCCTTGAAAGAAAATTGATAAGCCTCTTCAATGTTCTCCAATTTGACCATACTAATTTCCTCTTGGATGGAAACCCTCAAACCATTCAGGTATCTACCAATTCTTTCCACATCATCTTCATCATGTCCAAATCTGATATTTAATCTATAGAATTCCTCAGTATACTCTTTTACCGAGCTATCTTTCTGTCTCAAACTTTGCATTTGCCGAACTAGGTTAATTTGATAATCACACGGTAAGAACTTTCCTTTCAATTTATTGACCATTTTACTCCATACCTTGATTTTGTCTTTTCCCTTCCTTTTTCTATCCAGCTACAGATATTCCCACCATAAGGATGCATGACTTTTCAACTTTGTGCTTGCAATCTTCACCTTCTTATCTTCAGGAATGTTTTCATATTCAAAATACTTTTCCATCTCGGTGATCCAGTCCACCAATTCATCAGAATCCAACTTTCCACCATACTCAGGAGGATTGAAATGTGGTGTTGATTTTAGACTTGTCAAAGCCTTCAAAAATCTTTCTTCACCTTGATCCATAATAGGAGCAGGTTCTACATTCACCTGTTCTTCTTTAATTTCATCATCACTAACATCTTCAAGATGTCTACCTCTTCTTTGGGTTGTCTCTACTCCTTCTAAGCTAGCAACAATCTATCTTAGCATATCTGCCAATCCTGGATCTGCATCTCACCTCCCACGAACCATCTTGACAACCCTCTGCATTTGCATGTCAGATTGCAATCTACTACCCCAAAATAATTCAACTAGGGCTTCAAGAGGAACCTGAAAACCTATATTTGTAGACCTAGATCAAGATCTAACCTCACTTTGATACAACCTGGCACAAGGTAGGGGTCAAGAGGGGCCAAAGGATGGTGCACCCTAATGATCCAAGCCTACAAAACACATGCAAAAGAAACAAACAACAAGAGTGAGAGAGAGAGAATGCTAGATCTTTCATATATTATCATTTGAATTATACTTGCCAGGCTGTAAGGCCTTCCCAGTAATGGCTTGATATTACAATGAATCTCAAAAGTCCTCAAACATGCAAGGATCTATCATAAGTATCCAATCTAATGTCTACTATCTTCTATCCAAAAACTGACTCCCTAAACTACAACCAAACATCTACATTTATACAAGAAGCTACCGAGCTGAGTCGGCCTTCATATCCATAATTAATGGAAGTAATGGTCAAATATGGGACCACACACTTCCTAATGATGGATTCCAGCATTAATTCCATGATCCAATATAAATGCACAAGTCAGCCATAGCAGGAAACAAAACTGAACCCGTTAGTAAGCAAGATAACTAAGTAGTAGATAGACAATGCCAAGTGCCAGTGAAATAACTGACTTCCCAAGAGAGAACCAACCACACTCAGTAACCAAAGGAAACCAACCAAATCGATCAAAGAAGAAACTGAGCAACACAAACAAAACTCCAAATTGTTTTTGGTGACACAGGATTGCCAAGGACCCAAGATGCTCCTGCATTAAGGAAACCAGCTACAACATGGAAAGGCCTAATTGTCTCTAATCGAGACAAATTTGCACCTTCTATTCCTTTTTCAAGTTCCCTTTCCATCTTATCATGGTGTAGAATCTTATGCTTCTAAATGTCAAGTGGCTATGAGATGGATTCTTTCCAAATGGAATAAAGAATTCAAATTGTCAATCCACTGGGTAAAGAGTCAAAAATGAAAGAACAAAGAGTTAAATAAAGGATTGAATAGATGATGTAGGGTGTCCTTAAATCATTGATGAGGTGTAGTTGAGGTCTACCTTAATTGATTCCACATTCTTCCTTTGTAAGTAAGTTGATTTATGGAACTGTTGGGAAGCTCAATGTTGGGCTTATGATTCCCTTATAGAAGATGATCTAGATTTTTAAACTAACATCCCTGATCTATTGGGTGCCAAATTCTAGTTCTTGAGGTAGAGTCATCAATTTTCTTTGCTTCCAAAAGAATTTTATATGCTTCCTCTAAGATCATCCCTTTGTCAAATTAATGATCTTGGTTCAAATTCAAATTTGTGGGTTCAATTCATGGATTCAAAAAAAGGGAGTTGGGTTAGTTTTGAGTTTATCCATATAAAAATAATAAATATATACATATTTGCATCAAAATAGGAATATTAAAGGAAATATACATATTGCCAAATATTTTTTAATATTTACCTATTCATAGCATCTTTGTATCAATATACTAGCATCTTTCCATTGGAATACATGTCTTGTCACCAAAATTTTTAGGAATAATGTCGATAGAATTATTAGTATCAAACTTAATAGTTATTTAATATTAATTATTTAAGAATGTAAGAAAAAAAAACATTAAAACAAAACTCATCCCAAACCCCAATTTTCCAAAAAAATTGGGCCAAACAAGTTTCTTCTAAATATTTCAGAATTACTCCATATTTTGTCTCCAAACAATTATGTTTATTTTAGAAATTACTTCTGATTTTTATCATTGTATGGTAATTTTTACTCAGGTGGCTGATTTTTTTGATTAAATATAGTTTAATGGATTTCTTTCATTTGCACACAATTTTTTTTGAGGAACATCATTAAAATTAGTAGTACATTGAAATAGTTATAACGGTGAACAACAATGTACATGTGAAACAAAGAGAATGATCACTGTTATTTGAAGCACAATGCCAAAATCAATGGAGAAGAAAACCCTCATAGGCATGCACAAAGTTACAAAGTTATGTCTTTCTAATGCCCATATCAAGAAATCAGGGAAAAGTTACATATCACAAAGATAGGATAAAAAAAGAATGAATAAATTTGTGATACTTACCAAAGAGACCTGACCTCATGAAAGGCTCTGCTTCATCCATTGTTGCATTAGCATCCATTGGTTTCTCTCCCTACAATACCAATGAAAACCTATTAATAGAATTTAATAGAATTTTACTCTAGCTTGCAGGGTTTGCTTCTATCAAATAGTTTTTCTAATTGATGACCAAAAGAGGGATTTTTAAGTTAATCAACTTGATAAAAACAATTTTAGGAGATTCAATAAAATAGAGTTAAAGAGTTACAGATTGTAACTTCTCTATCAGGGTTGGTAAGCATCTTATACATGTCCTTACAACCCATGGAGGTGCAAAGGATCCTCACAACAATCCTCCCAACCACAATGTTATCCTTTTGCACATCGAGCCCCTTCACTCGACTCTTCTATGAGCATGCTCCCTTAATATTATAAATGGTCTCCCAAATTCATCAAATACCAATGCCATATCTAAAAATAAAAACAACAAGATGTATTCTAAATGCTATAGAATGTATAAAAAAATGTCTCCAAAAAATAGTAAAGGATTTGAAGATAAAACAAAATATACCTTGGTGTGGATATGAAAGAGATGATTCCAAGAATGTGATTTATACTATAGACGCGCAAAGGTGAACCCTTGATGTCTTTGTGGAGAGAGGCTTCTTTATAGCTTTCTTTGATCCCGCTTGCTTCCGAGTACAGTCTAGAAACAGGTTTGTAAGGGCTTTTGAAAATAAATATTTAAACGCTTCTTTTTTTTCTTATGTAATAGTTTTCTATTTTTTTTATTTGTATAATTAACAATAATATAAAGGATTTATGAAATTAAATTTAAGGATGGGCATTTAGTTTCTCTAATAATAACGAGGATAAAAATTTAATGTAAAATTGTATCAAATTAATTTTAAATTAGAAATGAGATGTTTTTTTTTACTATAGGTTTTTAATATTAATATTTATAATTGTTATATCTATAGAAATATTTACATTTATATAATATAAATTATAATTCAAATTGTGCATGAGAAACATGTTGTTTGTGTTATTTGTTGCATTAAGGTATTCCCCATAACCTAGTCTCTTAATTTGATCTTACTTTCTACCAAAAGTTAGGGTCAAGAAGAGGTGAGCTGGACCGAGACTAATACACTAGGAATGCACGCAAGCGCTCGAGAAACATGTTATTTTACTCATTTTTTCATATTTACTTTTATTTTTTAGGCTATAATGACAAGAAAGAGATGCCTCAAGATGTTATTTTATTTATAATTTTAAAATATACCTTTAAATGCCTATAAAGAGTGCAGGAGGAAAGTTGTGATTTGGTTCATTTATTTGCACGAAGATCAAGATGGTAACTTTTTTCTTCTCAATTCTTTGTAGTCAAAAGTCTCATGGATCCAATTTTCTCTTTATGCACATTAGTATACTTCATTTCTTCTTTCCATATTATTGAGGAAACTCATTTGCAATAGGGGATATTATTGAGAAAACTCTTTCTCAGTGTAAAAGGAAGATATATGATTCTAGGAAAAATTATAGTTAAAATTATATTAGTTATTATTAAAAGGAATATTAGGGTTCTAGGGATATAGGATATAGAATTAGTAGTCAGATTATATTATTTATTATTTAGAATTTTAAGTTCTTAAAATAATAAATAATGTGTGTTTAAATTTCATTGTTTGATATACAAGTTGTCTATCTTACTTATGTTAAAAGATTATAATATAATTCTATTTTTACAATTCTCATACCAAAAGCTATCATTTTTATTTCTATTTCACATTATATAAGATGGTCAAGTATATCAACAAGGAAAGGTAGAAGTGAATCAATCTTCATTTTTAGGGAAAAATGTTCTTTTTTCTTTAAGGAAAAAAGCTACATTTTTAGTAGACTGGATGATTACATTTCTACAATCCATATTGTAAATTGAATCTAATTGCTTGTGGGAATAACTACTTTGAAACAGTAAACCATGAGTAAACATTTGTTTGATGGTAACTATTCCTTTTGATTCTATCACTAAATATTGTTTATTGATCAATTTTGAAATCACATGAAAGCCAGATTTTTGGCATCAGACAAGTGTAGATGGATTGCTCATGAAATAAGCCTATTTATGATCAAACATTATTGGTGAAATGGAACTTCTAAGCATATAAGTCTATGATATTATCAAATGTTATTATAAAAGAGTAAAAACCATTAATTTAGTCATTTTTGTTTGGATGACTAATTATTTAGTCATTTATTTGGCCATTTATTTAGTCATTTTTATTTGAGTGAATAATTATGTTAGTAAATAGATTTGCACTTCAAAAATGTTAACACAAACTGACTCACAATGCCCAGATGAAAGTACAAATGTTACTAACAATTGGATAGATTATCGTTGAATTGATAATCTTCCTCTGAATTGAGAGGTACAACTCCCTCTTAAGATTTACAATGAATTAAATAACTGAATATGTCTTTAACTAGAAGACATGAAGGTAGCCTAACATTCACTTATCACCATAAGATGAATGCAGTTTTAGATTTAAAAGATTCAGAGAGAGAGACCAATAAATGACCAACAAACCATTCACTTAGTCTTCCCAACTATAGAGAAGCACAAAGAAGATTCAACATCCATTTTGTAGATGCATGAAACCAACTAATTTTAGATCACACAAATACTTGATGCATGGAACAAGAAAATATCATAAATATGGCTGTAATAACCAACAAATCATTTACAATCAGAGAAATGTGAACTCAAACCAACATATTTAAATTGGATTTCTCCCTATTTAGAATATACAAGCAAGATAACCAACTGATTACTTTGACTTTGACCCATAAACAAGTCTACAAAATGAAAAATATACACTCCTCTTTCTCCTCTATCACATTCAATACCCAAAAAAATGATATCCCTTCTTGTAGCCAACTGACTGCTGGAAAAGAAGAAGAAGAACCTAGATTATGTTGAGTCTTTTAAAATATATAATGTCTTGCATAGTTATTGTAACTGGTTCTTGAAAACTGACTTTTTTACCTTTTACTTCTCGTAACCTTTTCAATTTTTAGAACTGATTCTTGGAAACTAACTCTTTTTCCCTTTTCCATGTCTTGTTTCAAAATTCATATATTCTCTCCTTGTCTTTTTTTTATGTCATGATGTAGATAAAATCATTCCACTAGGAAGCAACTACTAGGTGTCCTCGATTATCTTTTATATTCCTCATTTCATTAAAGCATATAATCCACACTTATCATTAATATTTTACGTGTGACATGGCCTTAATAACTCTTTCATTCTGTTCTTTGAAGAAATTCTTTTGCAAATTGGATACTTGTTGGATATCCATGTAGACCCATACACAATCCTTCATAACTTTAAGACCGGGAAATATTTTCTCGATCACTCCAGTGGAAGGCTTCACAACTTGGCTATTAAAAACATATCAAAAACTTGGCCAAATCCAATGGTGGAGTGAAAAGTTATGGCCCCCTCACTGAGACTTATTTTTCTGTTATCAGATATAAATTTGGAAATATGTTTCATTTTACAAATCTATATTCTATTATTTATATATTTCAAACCAAATATTATTTTTGAAATCCCTCCAGTGATAATTTTGAAAAATAGTTTTTCTAAAACATATCCAAAATTCAACCCGATCCAATGGTGGAGTTGAAAGTTATGGCCCTCGAAACATGACCGTTTTTATGTCATCTGTGAATCGGTGATTACCAATTGTTGAAGAAATCTTTTTAAAAGGTTATCATATGTTATCCTACATGAGGGCCTCCGTAATGTATTATGGGGTTGCAAAGGATTTGATATATCCTAATTTAATTTTTTTCCTTAAGGTATTTTCACAAAAAACCCCTCCATACGAATGACTGGCTTCCATGCTTGGATCAACATTATGTCAAACAATTTACATGCATTGTCTGCACTCTTCTCGTAACTATATTAATTTCTCCAAAGTGCTACCCATTACTTCCAATGTTTGAATGCATTTTCATTTTATAAGAAAATATTATCCGCCAGAATGCTCTGGGCTAGGAGTTGTTTTACGAGGCCATACCTTAAATTTCCTTTGCATCGGTGCCTCTATCAATTCATTTCTTTTAGTGATGAATTAACCTGCAAACATGAGAAACACATAAAAACAACATGGATGTTTCCATTCGGACTGCATATGCCAATGTATGTGACTATCTTGGAAGCCTTTGAAACACAGTCAATTCCTTTAAATAAATTTGGAAACCATGACAAAATACCTTTTCCCTAATAGCACACAACTGAAAGTATTTGGATAAAATTCAATGCTCTTATTTTTCACCAGATAACTGTATTCTCATGCAAAATCATATTTTTGAAAAATCCTCTCAATATTTTTCTTTATTTTATCACTTTCTTCATTAATGCATTATATCCACTAGACATTTCCTTGCCGATGATGACACTTCTGTAATACTCTTCAAAAATATTATCCACCATTGTCACTATTCAACCTCTATGCCATTTTTGAATTTTAGCTTCAAAATTTGAACTGTATCTTTTGAATATTGAACCTTGAACTTTGAACTTTATGTTCAAGATTCAATCCACGGAGTGCACATTACACTGAATAGATACAAAGACTCTAGTAGCTTACTGTTTGAGACCAAACACATTTTGAATCTTGAACCTTGAACTTTGAACTATGTGGTTCAAGGTTCAAGATCAGCAATGCATATTGCACTTGCGAATTTGAACTTGCACTTTAAACCTTGAACTTTGAACTTGCGGTTCAAGGTTTAAGTTTGACAGTGCATATTGCACCTTTTGAAATTGCATTTGAATTTGTACCTCTGGACCCTTGCATTTTGAACCTTGAACCTTGAAATTTGTGGTTCAAGTTCAATGGCTACCAACAATGTTGTCACTTTATAAAGCATAACTTCATAAAAACATTATTAGCACAAATGATCATAAGGATAAGAAAATTTGGAGGAATTGATTTGTAGGGCTTGAATTTTAAAAGTTTAGAACTTGGGTGCTAAATGCATGATGACAAATTATTAGTGACTAATTGTTTAGTCATTTATTTAGTCATTTTTAGTTTCCTGATCTTGTGAATTTACCCGATGACCAAATTAGTCATTTATTTAGTTATTTATACTTGTGAATTGCAAATAATTAGTAGAATTTGATCATTTTTAGTCACGTGGCTAAAATTTTTAGTCACGTAGTCATTTATTTGCCAAATTCTACTAGTGCTTGTTGACCTCATAGTGAATGCTAGTTAAGGGAGAAATTTTAGTGATAAATCCTCTAACTAGGTCACACCTTACAGTGTGTTATAACCTTTGACAGGGTTGGATCCTAACCAAGATCACTTCAGAAGAGTGAATTATTTTGGGTTATTGGTCCTAGGTGGTTTTTCCCCTAATAGGGTTTCCATGTTAAAAATATATGTGTTATGTGTATTTGATGTGATTGGATTGTTATTCTACTTTACACATTGCATATTTATTCTGATCAGTAAACACAGTATTGAATTGAACGTCAATCGATAGATGAAGAGAAAGTTATTATTGATAGCTTATCAAGTTGATAATTTGTTTGAAAAGTTTGAATATATACATCTAGAAGATTTGGGATTGTAGGATAATTGGAACCAACTGATTCACCCCCCCCCCCCCCCCCCCCAGTTTTATAACAATTGGTATTAGAGCACATTGGTTTCTTAGAAGGGAAGTTTAAAGGAGAGATTGTAACTTCTCCATTGGGGTTGGTAAGCATCTTATCCATGCCGTTACAACCCAGGGAGGTGGAGAGGATCCTCACAATAGCCCTCACAGCCGCAATGTCATCCTTTTGTGCATTGATGCCCCTTCACTCAACTCTTCTATGAGCCTGATCCCTTAATATTATAAACGGTCTCCCAAATTCATCAAATACCAATGCCATATCTAAAAATGCAAACAATGGGATGTATTCTAAATGCTACAGAATGAAGAAAAAATGTCTGCAAAAAATAGAAAGGGATTTGAAGATAAAATAAAATATACCTTGGTGTGGATATGAAAGAGATGATTCCAAGAATGCGATTTATACTATAGACGCGCAAAGGTGAACCCTCGATGTCTTTGTGGAGAGAGGCTTATTTATAGCTTTCTTTGATCCCGCTTGCTTCCGAATACAGTCTAGAAATGGGTTTGTAAGGGCTTTTGAAAATAAATATTTAAATGCTTCTTTTTTTTCTTATGTAATAGTTTTCTATTTTTTTTATTTGTGTAATTAACAATATAATAAAGAATTTATGAATTAAATTTAAGCATGGGCATTTAGTTTCTCTAATAATAATAAGGATAAAAATTTAATGTAAAATTGTATCAAATTAATTTTAAATTAGAAATGATATGTTTTTTTTACTATAGGTTTTTAATATTAATATTTATAATTGTTAAATCTATAAAAATATTTGAATTTATATAATATAAATTATAACTCAAATTGTGCATGAGAAACATTTTTTTGTTATTTGTTGCATTAAGGTATCCCCCACAACCCAGTGTCTTAATTTGATCTTACTTTCTACCAAAAGTTAGGGTCAAGAAGAGGTGAGTTCGACCAAGACTAATACACTAGGAATGCACACAAGCGCTCGAAAAACATGTTATTTTACTCATTTTTTCATATTTACTTTTATTGTGTAGGCTATAATGACAAGAAAGAGATGCATCAAGATGTTATTTTATTTACAATTTTAAAATATACATTTAAATGCCTATAAAGAGTGTAGGAGGAAAGTTGTGATTTGGTTCATTTATTTGCATGAAGATCAAGATGGTAACCTTTTGCTTCTCAATTCTTTGTAGTTAAAAGTCTCATGGATCCTCTTTTCTCTTTGTGCACATTAGTATACTTCATTTCTTCTTTCCATATTATTGAGGAAACTCATTTGCAATAGACGATATTATTGAGGAAACTCTTTCTCAATGTAAAAGGAAGATAAATGATTCTAGGGAAAATTATAGTTAAAATTATATTAGTTATTATTAAAAGGAATATTAGGGTTCTAGGGATATAGGATATAGAATTAGTAGTTAGATTATATTATTTATTATTTAGAATTTTAAGTTCTTAAAATAATAAATAATGTGTGTTTAAATTTAATTGTTTGATATACAAGCTATCTATCTTACTTATGTTCAAAGATTATAATATAATTCTATTTTTACAATTCTCATACCAGAAGCTATCATTATTATTTCTATTTCGCATTATATAAGATGGTCAAGTATATCAACAAGAAAAGATAGAAGTGAATCAATCTTCATTTTTGGGAAAAATGTTCTTTTTTCTTTAAGGAAAAAAGCTTCATTTTTAGTAGACTGGATCATTACATTTCTACAATCCATATTGTAAATTGAATCTAATTTCTTCTAGGAATAACTACTTCGAAACAATAAACCATGAGTAAACATTTGTTTGATGGTAACTATTCCTTTTGATTCTATCTCTAAATATTGTTTATCGATCAATTTTTAAATCACCTAAAAGACATATTTCTAGCATCAGACAAGTGTAGATGGATTGCTCATGAAATAAGCCTATTTATGAATAAACATTACTGATGAAATGGAACTTCTAAGTATATAAGTGTATGATATTATCAAATGTTATTATAAAGGAGTAATAATCATTAATTTAGTCATTTTTGTTTTCATGACTATTTATTTAGTCATTTATTTGATCATTTTTATTTGAGTGACTAATTATGTTAGTAAATAGATTTGCACTTCAAAAATATCAACAAAAACTGACTCACAATGCCCAGATGAAAGTACAAATATTACTAACAGTTGGATAGATTATCGTTGAATTGATAATCTTCCTCTAAATTGAGAGGTACATCTCCCTCTTAAGATTTACAATGAATTAAATAACTGAATGTCTTTAACCAAAAGACACCAAGGTAGCCTAACATTCACTCATCACCATAAGATGAATGCAGTTTTAGATTTAAAAGATTCAGAGAGAGACCAATAAATGACCAACAAACCATTCACTTAGTATTCCCAACTATAGAAAAGCACAAAGAAGATTCAACATCCATTTTGCAAATGTAGATGCATGAAACCAATTGATTTCAGAAAACATAAAAACTTGATGCATGGAACAAGAAAATTTTAGAAATATAACTGTAATAACCGACATATCATTTACAATCAGAGAAATGTGAACTCAAACCAACAAATTTAAATTGGATTTCTCCCTATTCAGAATATACAAGCAAGAAAACCAACTGATTACTTTTCCTTTGACCCAAAAACAAGTCTGGAAAATGAAAAATATACACTCTTGTTTCTCCTCTGTCACATTCAATACCCAAAAAAATGATCTCCCTTCCTGTAGCCAACTGACTACTGGAAAAGAAGAAGCATAACCTAGATTATGCTGAGTCTTTTAAAATATATAATGTCTTGTACAATTACTGTAACTGGTTCGTGAAAAATGACTTTTTTACCTTTTACTTCGTATAACGTTTTCAGTTTTTAGAACTGATTCTTGGAAACTAACTCTTTTTCCCTTTTCCATGTCTTGTTTCAAAATTCATATATTCTCTCCTTGTCATTTTTTTTATGTCATGATGTAGATAAAATCATTCCACTGGGAAGCAACTGCCAGGTGTCTTTGGTTATCTTTTATATTCCTCATTTCATAAAATCACATATGCCACACTTATCATTAATATTTTATGTCTGACATGGCCTTAATAACTCTTTCATTCTGTTCTTTGAAGAAATTCTTTTGCAAATTGGATATTTGTTAGATTTCCATGTAGAACCATACACAATCTTTCATAACTTTCAAACCAGGAAATATTTTCTTGATCGCTCTAGTGGAAGGCTTCAAAACTTGGTTATTAAAAACATATCAAGAACTTGGCCAAATCCAATAGTGGAGTAAAAATTTATGTCCCCCTCATTGAGACTTATTTTTCTGTTATTAGATATAAATTTGGAAATATGTTTCATTTTACAAATCCGTATTCTGTTATTCATATCTTTCAAATCAGATATTATTTTGTAAATCCCTCTAGTGATAATTTAGAAAAATAGGTTTTCTAAAACATATCCAAAATTCAACCCGATCCAATGGTGGAGTTGGAAGTTATGGCCCCCGCAACATGACTATGTTTATGTCATCTGTGAATCCGCGATTACCAATTGTTGAAGAAATATTTTTAAAAGGTTATCATATTTTATCCTACATGAGGGCCTCTGTAATGTATTATGGGGTTGTGAAGGATTTGATATATCCTGATTTTCTTTTCCTTAAGGTATTTGCACAACAAACCCCTCTATACGGATGACTAGCTTCCATGTTTGGGTCAACATTATGTCAAACAATTTACATGCATTGTCTGCACTCTTCTCGTAACTATATTAATTTATCCAAAATGCTCCCCATTGCTGCCAATGTTTGAGTGCATTTTCATTTTACAAGAAAACATTATCCACTGAAATGCTCTAGGCTGGGAGTTGTTTTACAAGGCCATACCTTAAATTTTCTTTGCATCAGTGCCTCTGTCAATTCATTTGTTTTACTGATGAATTAACCTGCAAACATGATCAACACATAAAAACAACATTGATGTTCTCATTCGGTCTACATATGCCAATGTATGTGACTATCTTGGAAGCCTTTGAAACACAGTCAATTCCTTTAAAAATTTTTGGAAACCATGACAAAATACATTTTCCCCAATAGCACACAGCTAAAAGTATTTGGATAAAAGTCAATGCTCTTATTTTTCACCAGATAACTGTATTCTCATGCAGAAGCATATTTCTGAAAAATCCTCCCAATATTTTTCTTTATATTATCAATTTATTCATCAATTCATTATATCCACCTGACACTTCCTTGTCGATGATGGCACTTCTGTAATACTCTTCAAAAAGAGTATCCACCATTGTCACTATTTAACCTCGATGCCATTTTTGAATTTTAGCTTCAAAATTTGAACTATACCTTTTGAATATGATTTAATTGATTTTGTCCAATTTGATTAATAAATGTCTATTTAAATTTGATCCATTTTATGAGAATTAGTGCATTTTGATTAAGATTTTTCAATTTGATGATTTAAAAGCACTTGTCCATTTTTAAGTGTCTACAAATGCCCCTCTTTGAATTGATGTGCAAAGAACATTGATTCAAAGATTCTTTTAGTCCTTATTTCTTTTAGGTCCCGATTTACTAATTTTTTGATTTACCACTAATATGAAATTGATATGCTACCTGATATGATATGCCTCTGATATGATATGATAAACTGATATGTGCCACTGATAATGATTCAAAAATTTTGATGCCCCATATTTCATTGATGTTTGATGCCAATTTGATACTGATACTCTGATGCCCCCTCAAAAATAAAACATATTGATTTCTTGATTTGAAAAATTTGATGATGATTGATCCAATATGTTTTCATTTCTGAAAAACATTGATGATATGCATGTTTCAACAAATTGCCCCAATTTGATTGATATGCTGATATAGAAAAACCATGATTAATAAAATGTTGTTGATGTTTCTAGATGAATGATTGAACATCCAAGATAGCTAGGTTTGTTGTAGTTAAGCAAACAAGTGATTAGGATATCAGGATAATAGTACCAATGAATGTGATTTGTCAATCTGATAGGATAGTAAAAATGATATGGGATAACTGATAGGCAGGTCATTGATAGGATTGATACTGATCATATTGGTCCCACCTCACGATCAAGAGTTGGGAAACAATACATTGGTACTGATTGGTTGATTGATTGATTGACATAAAATGATTCACTGATATAGAATACTGATATGATTCCCTTGATTTGCAAAACAAGCACATTTTTCGTAAGTTATACATACGGTCCCTAGCTTCTTGGATATTAGATTTATGGATCTTCCTTGTTGTTGATTTTGATATCATGTTGATGTTTTATTGATCAGGACTTAGATGTATCATTTTGTTATTGACATTGTATCTTGATATATAGATTTGATGTTATGAACATTGATATGATGATATGGACTTTTCTTTGATTCCCCCTTTTTTATTGATAAAGATAATTAACTGAAACCCCTTTTCCCTTGGAAAAAAATAACTAAAAACCAATGCACTTAATCTAACATAAAAATGAAATGTAGTGCAACTAATTGTCACTAGCTTTTAGCAAAGAAATGCCATGGAGAAATATTTTCATCATTGAGCATTGTGGGACCGGAAAGCAAGTACAACCATCACTGACCACATCATGATGATATGAATACCACTTTTATCTTTCTTTTGGTAACCTTCGGAAAACTAGTACAACCCTCACTAGTTGAATGACCAACTATGGGAGTATGAATATCGGTTTCAACGGATTCAATGTTTCAAACAAACAAAGGTCAACCCTCCACTTTATATGAAAGTCCTTGATGATTCTTTAATGACCATGTCATTAGACAAATTCACATAAGTTGTTGGACCTCCCTCAAGATAGTCACTCAAAGACAAGAAAAATATCATGTCTCCCTCATCGCCAATCTAGTCAAAACATCATCGATTAGCTAAAAAGATGTGATAAAAGTCATTTCAATAAAGATCATCAAAAAGCTTCAAGTGTTTTGCAATGTATCAAGATTTTCAAAAAGAATTTCCAAACATTCTGATCTTTTAAGTGTTGTCAATTTTTAATCCTGAATAATAAAGTCAATGAAGGCTCAAGGATCAAGTTATGGAATCAAAATACTTGGTTGTGAACAATGATATCCATCAAAGGTTCAACAAAAATCTCTCTCTTCTGAAGATTTGATAAGTCTCTCTCTAATGTGTGACTGAATGTAGCACTATTGAATCCATTTGAGTTTAATGCATTGTGTCATGTGAATTGATGTCTGTTTGTTGAAATTTGCTAATTAAGATCCAATGCCCCCAGTTGGAAAGGAAAAATGTTGGACTTGGAAAAACTTCCAAAATATTACAAAAGCTCGGTTTATGCAAGATGCAACTCAAAGCACTTTATTCTTTCCTTTTTACCAGCTCTCAAACAAGACCACATTGGTTTTCCCCCAATGTCTAGCAAGATATAGGACATGAAGGATGGATTTGTAAGCTAATGGATTAGAGATGGAAAGACCATGATGGATGAAGCATGCGAATGTGACCCGTAGTACCACCTCCTCAAGACTACCCAAGCTAAGGAAAAATGATATAGAAATGTGAAGCATGTTTTAGAATAAGCCGTGGAAGCCAATGATGCAGTGCTAGATAGCCTATAGGATAATGATCTGCTATCATGAAAATGAGGGATCCAAAAAAAGTGGACATGTTAAGAAGTTCTTGATAACAAATTTTGTACTTTAAGTTCTTCATTTTGATCAAGACCAAGGATCAATTTGGGATTATGGAAAGACTGTCAAGGAATAATGAAGGTGAATTTGGGATAAGCAAGATCATGATAGGGTAACATGAATGCAACAAGTAAAGGATAACGAATGTCAAGATACTTAATGCTCATGGATGTGTTCAACCTTGTCAAGATTAAAGGTGAGAAAGGGAATATGGATGTAAGTGAGATAAATGATAGAAAGATGAAGGATAGCATGGGTGAAAGTTTCCACCTAGTGTGGAGTGCAAGAAGGAGGAATTACGCATATAATGCCTATTTGCTAGGTTTTCATCATGGTATTTGTTTCTCTTTACTTTTGCTACCCGGGTGCCTATTGCTAGGTTTTCACCAAGGCACTTTTTTTTTCTTTTTTTTTTTTTCCTTTTTTTGTATTTTTCAATATTTTCCCAACATCAGGATCTTTGGACAATGCTCTTCTGAAAGATATGCTATAATAAACCATGGGTATGGCTAGGATGCTCAAAGATATTGATAAGGGGGATGGAAGTATGAAAAGTAAGTATTGGAAAATGAATGTGAGGATAAGAAGAAGGTATGTTGTAGATGAAAATGTTGGCAAGATCAACTTTGACACACACTTTGAAGAGTGGTGGAATGATGGAGGAACAATGGAAGAAGGAGGTAAGGATCTTTTTGAGGTAGTGGATTTTGGGATATAGGAACCCAAATCAGACTTGGAAAGTGGAAGATGTTTGGAAGGGGATGAAATGGAAGACTTTGGAAGCTTGAATGTCAATTTTGATTTTTCTTTTGTGTTCAAGTGTTTCAATAGTGACTTGGGAATCCACATATTCTTTGATTTTCCTTTCTTTTGTGATGATTTTGAATGCATTTCTTCAATGAGGGATTTAGGAACCCACATTTTATTTGTTTTTTCTTTTTTCTTGGTGGACCTTTGTGGCCTTTGGGATATTTCATTTTTCTTTTCATTCACATGTCAATTAGATGGGACATTGTGATTTTTATACACATATGGATTCTTGGATTTATGATTGTTATGTTGCACATAAAAATTGCTTCCAAAAGACTTAGGAATTGTGGATGAATAGGAATAATATGGAGGGTTCATATGGATTGGTGTTTGGACATTCTTCAAGTATGTGTGCCTTCCTTGATCTTGATACATGGTAGGGTAAGTGAATGGAGAGCTAGGTATGATAGGAATGGAGGATGGAGGAATATATGGACCTAATATGGATGGAAGGGATGAAGACTTTTGTTTTGGGACATAGGAACTCAAAATGGATTTGGAGGATAGTGAACGCATATGGTTGCGTTTGAATGGAGGGATATAAGGTGTGAAAGGGATATCAATATCTTTAGAAGGAGCTACATTTCCCAGGTTCTCATCTTTAAGATTTATCTTTATACCAATAGGCTCATGAGTAGCTTTGATAGGAACACATTTGATAGGATCAATTGAAGCTTGAAGGGATTTATTATCATGCAAGGGATTTGGAAGAATGATGGTTTCTTGAGGTGAACATGGAGGAATATGACAAGGAAATGATGGGATACTTTGATCTTGACAAGGATCTTCAAATGGTGTAGAGAGGGTATTTTGCTCTTGATTTTCAATATGCTTATTGGAAATTGTGTAAGTGATATCTTGATCTTGCTTGGGAAGTGGAGAAAATATGGAACTTGGAAGGGTATTTTGTTCTTGGAATGGAAGGACATCATCTTGGAAGACATGAAAGGATGCAAGGGGATCATCACAAGGTTCTATGGATATGGGACCTTCATCAAATATGGGAGGGGATTGTATATAATCTTGATCTTGATCTTTATTGATATTTGTTTCTTTTCTCTTTGGATTATCCTCTTGACATGGAGCCACTTCTAAGGACAAGGCAGATGTTTGGATATGTGTGAGGGGTGTTTGGAAGAATGATGTAGGATCCTTTTGAATGGGTAGTATAGGCATTGAAGCACATGAAGCTTTGGGGTCCAAGATCCTTGAAGCATGGCAATGATCTGCAACAAGATGTAAATTAGCTTGGGTTTCTTTTAGAGGTAGCCCTTGAGGGTAGACATAGTCAATGGGAAAAGTGTCATCATTAGGCTCATTCTTTGATGGAGGAATTTTGGATATTTGTGAAGCTTTGTGAGATGAACAAAAGATGAAAGGAGTAAAAGCTATGGGAGAAACCTTGCTAGATAGAGGTTTGTGCAATAAATCTTTCTTGAGAGTGATACCTTTCTCTTCATACTCTTTATTATCTTGATCACAAATAGGATGATCCTGCAATTTCCTTTGATCCAAGATAGGTTTGTTGCTCTTAAATGCTTCTTTTTGTGAGGAAGATGAAGATATGGATGGCCCATCATTATAAAGAAAAGGACACATTGATCTTAATGATGGATTTTCAAGTGATGTATCTTTTTGTTTTTCCCCATTCTCCCTCAAGGTTGATGTGTCAAAATCATGAGGAAGCTTAGCTCCTGATTGAGCTAACTTCATGAAATATGCTTCTTTATCCCTATTCATGATTAATCCCATTATTTCCATAAACATAGGATCTTGGATTGCTTATGAAACCTCTTTTATAGACACCTCATCATTTTGATTCCAATGGAGATTTTGATCCTGATTTCGATAATGATGCTCACTGTTTGCCCTTCTTTGTTTTTGGGCGTCACTTGGCTACATGTAGGCATGAATTAGAAATTGATATGTGTTGACTGGAATTGATGTAGGTGACACTCTGTAGATGTGTAGGGAGCACTTTCCTATTGATAGGCGTGATTTAAATTTTTCCAAGCATCACTTAAACTATTATAGGCGTGACTTTATTGTTGACGTGCGTCACTTTAAAAGTCATAAGCGTAACTTCCCTGTGCATAGGTAGAACTTTACAGGTCATAGGCATAACTTCATTGTGAATAGGTGGCACTTTACTAGTCATAGGCGTAACTTCACTATGCATATGTGACACTTTACTGACCAGGTTGTAAATTTTAGATTTTAAAACTTGTAAGATCAAGTTTATGGAATTTTATTATTTGAAAATGGAACACAATCACAAAACACACATCAAATTTTAATCATGTCCCTAAAACCACACTAAAGTATATGTTCTCGGTTTTTTTTCACAAGTATTGAACAAGAAAGTATTCCACGCAGTCTACCTATAGTCAAATTTGGCTTTTAACATTGTTTGGCTCTATAAGGTAGCTTACTAATTTATCAGGAGTTTAATGAATAATCCATTCTAAACCATGCCAAGTTATTTTTCCCACTTGTGGGCTTCTCACATGCACAAAAGCATGATTTGGCACAATCCCCGAAAGGACTACTAGAGGAAGTGAAGACACTTGCACATAATCTAGCCACTTCCCTTTTAAGGAAAAGTGTATTTTTATTATAGTGGGTTGGATATTACCATGGCAAAGGTGGTTGTCTCCCACTTGGGTCATTCCCTCTCATTGGCCTCGTTAAGGCAATTTCTCAGGAGGTGGGCCCTCTAATGTTCTAGCATGTTCATGTTAAAGCAAGGAAATAAAGTTAAGAATAAGTTTTTGGGAATTTGGTTCACCAAAAGGTGAAGAGCATATCCCTAACTTTTCCTTAATTTCCCAAAAACAATAAGAAATGTTCAATTTCTTTCACCTACTAACTATAGGGAATTTGAGTATTTCTACTCTTTTCCACAAACAAGGGGCTTTGATCTTATGTGCTTGATTCCTCAACCTTTCATATTAATAAAAAATTTCAACACCTTTGGCATTTTGATTCACTAGAAGAAGTGAAGAGCATAGGCCTAAATGCTAAACTTTCCAAACAAAGATAGGTTATTTTGTAATTACTAGATTTTGAAATGCTCCAATGCCACAATTTAAGGGAAAATATTCACTAGTTTGAGGCTTACCTTTCCTTGTAGCTAGCATAAGCTAGGGGCATTTTTGAGTGATTTTTGTCATTTTTAGCTTACCTTGGCTATAGATCCTTTCCAATGTGCTTTCCTCCAACAAAGTTAGTCAACACAAACAACAACAATGAGGGGAACCAAAACAAATTTGAAGAAGAAAAGTTATGTATTGAATCTTAAAGCCTTATTTGCAAATTTTGAGAAAAACTTGAACTAAGGAGAAAAAATCCAATTAAGTGATACAAACTTAGTTTTGTAAGCTTCTACAATTTTGAGATAGTTCTCATATACCTAATTTTCTTCTTCTTGTGACTCCTCAAGAACTGATTTGACGTGAGAAAAGTTTTCCTTCTTGATCTTTCTAGCCAAAGCCTTCCCTTATTGATTGAACTTGCTCTCTGGCTTTTGAATCTTTCTGTGTTTGCTCATCTACAGTAAAAAAAAATACAGACACAGAGTAAGATAACTGAATTTATAGATTTGACATCAAATTAAAGCAAAAAGTAGTAAGTGTCATTAGTCAGCTAATACGTGTGATTTAAGGATTAGCAGGCATAACTATAAAAATAGCAAGTGTCACTTTCCAGTGACATGGGCGACATTTAAAGTTCAGCAGGTGTAACACTTTAATTACTAGGCATGAAAAGTAATGAAAATTGCGTATGATAAGCTATTTAAAGTGGCAATTAACAAATACTAAGTGTGAGTTAAGAGATACTAGGTGTGACAATTTGCACTAAATTGCATCGTAAAGCTTGTCACAGGTGGTAAAAGATAGTGAATACGCGGTACTTCTCAAGTCTCAGGTGTCGCTTTACTATCGTAGGCATAGAAATTTATCTCACAAGCATCATTTAAATGCTAGTACGCATCATTTGACTACTGGTACGCATCATTTCAATGCTATTACACATCATTTAAATGTTGGTACATGTCATTTGACTGTTGGTACATGTCATTTCACTACTAGTACGCATCATTTAAATGTTGGTACATGTCATTTGACTGCTGATACGCGTCATTTCTCCTATTTTCTACAAAATACATGGTAAAGTGAAGACAAAACACACAAAATCTTGATGAAAATGTTAGAAATGAGGCTCAAAGCCCCACGGTGGGTGCCATTTGTGTGTGTATGCTAAACACCTTCATGAAATTAGGATATTTAACTATCAAATCAAAGTAAATGCAATACAAATTTAACTAAGAAATGAAACTAAAATCCATGACATCTCATGGTTCTCTAATCAGATGTGGTAAGTGAAGCTCTCAGCTCAATCTCCACTAGTGACACTTCTAAAATGAGAAAATATGATGCTACAAATGCTTATTCTAGCTCACTAACTCTCAAATTGATACAAAGATAATTCAAATGCTCTCAAATGCTCTTGATTGCTATGAAATTGTCTATAACAAGGATGCTTTGCAAATGAATTTTTAAGATGATTATTTCTCTCAAAATGCCTCTCATTTATAGTAAATTCCCAAGGGTAGGGGGTAGAGTGAATTAATCATGATTTACCTTTGGTTGAGTCAAAAACTTTGCAATGTTTTTAAATGGGGGGACAATTTAAAGGTTTGTCTCAAAGCTTTGGACAAAAGGACAAAATTGAGTGGTTGAGATCGAAAAATGAAATGTGTGATTGAGATTCATTTTTTTTTGAGTGATTTGTATCTTTTTGTCCTCCATTCTCATTGGTTGCTCAACTTTGTTGAAAGATATTAGGATTAATTAAATTTAATTAATGAATTAAATTTAGCCATGTAAGAGAATAGGTTCATTTTAATTTTTGATTGAAACAACTATATAATTAATTGATTAAAATCAATTATATTGTGCTTTTCACCCCTTTAAGCTTTGATTTAATTATTTAACATCATTATTTAATTTTTCCTTTGATTTAATTGATTTTGTCTAATTTAATTAATAAATGTCCATTTAAATTTGATCCATTTTATGAGAATTAGTGCATTTTGATTAAGATTTTGCAATTTGATGATTTAAAAGCACTTATCCATTTTTAAGTGTCTACACTTACTATTTGAGACCAAACACATTTTGAATCTTGAAACTTGAACTTTGTGGTTCAAGGTTCAAGATCGACAATGCATATTTCACTTGTGAATTTGAACTTGCACTTTGAACCTTGAACTTTGAACTTGTGGTTAAAGGTTCAAGTTTGACAATGCATATTGCACCTTTTGAAATTGTATTTGAATCTATACCTCCGAACCCTTGCATTTTGAACCTTGAACCTTGAACCTTGAACTTTGTGGTTCAAGTTCAATGACTGCTAGCAACGTTGTCACTTTATAAAGTATAACTTCATAAAAACATTATTAGCATAAATGATCATAAGGATAAGAAAATTTGGAGGAATTGTCCTGTAGGGCTTGAATTTTAAAAGTTTAGAACTTGGGTGCTGAAAGCATGCTAACAAATTATTAGTGACTAATTATTTAGTCATTTATTTGGTCATTTATTTAGTCATTTTTAGTTTCATGATCTTGTGAGTTTACCCGATGACCAAATTAGTTATTTATTTAGTTATTTATACTTGTGAATTGTAAATAATTAGTAAAATTTGATCAGTTTTAGTCATGTGACTAAAAGTTTTAGTCACATGACTAAAAGTTTTAGTCACGTAGTCAATTATTTTCCAAATTCAACTAGTGCTTGTTGACCCCATAGTGAATGTTGGTTAAGGGAGAAATGTTAGTGATAAATCATCTAACTAGGTGACACCTTAGAATGTGTTTTGTAACCTTTGACAGGGTTGGCTCCTAACTGAGTGCACTTTAGAAGAGTGAATTATTTTGGGTTACCAGTCCTACGAGGTTTTTCTCCTAATAGGTTCTCCACGTTAAAAATCTATGTATGTGTATTTGATATGATTGGATTGTTATTCTACTTTACACATTGCATATCTAATCTGATCAGTAAACACAATATTGAATTGACTGTCAATCGATAGATGAAGAGAAAGTTATTTTTGATAACTTACCAAGTTTATAATTTGTTTGAAAAGTTTGAATATATACATCTGGGAGAGTTGGGATTGTAGGATAATTGGAACTAACTGATTCACCCCCCCCCCCCCCCCCCCCCTCAGTTTTCTAACAATTGGTATCAAAGCACATTGGTTGCTTAGAAGGAAAGTTTAAAGGACTTAAGCTAAAGATCACAAGATGTATAAGAGAGAGGTGCCCAAGATAAATAAAGACAACTTCTCGACATGGAAAAGCAGTATGAAGTTGGACATATCTAGAATTGGAGAATCTACAGTATTCTACTTGAGCAATGCTTACATCCAACTGACTAGACCTTTGACTGTTGATCAGTTGAAAGATAGAAATGAACACAACATGGCAATGATAAAGATTGTTGTTGCCTTATCTGATGCATAATTTGAAGATATCAAGACATGTACATCTTCCAAAGCAATGTGGGATAAAATTAAACTAGTTCACGAAGGAGATGAAAATGTGATGAGAGAAAGAGATGATATTCTTACAGGAAAGTTTTATGACATGAAGATGAAATAAGGAGAAAAAATTTCATAGTATAGTAACCGAATTAAGGAGACTCTCAATTCTATCCGAGGAGCAACATGTGTTATTGATGATGACACTGTTGTGAGTAAAATTCTTAGAACCTTGTTGCCTATCTATGCTATTAGAATCTTTGAAATTCATGAAATAAGATCTACCCCTGGTAACACTCTTACACTTGATAGCCTAATCAGTAAATTGACTACTTTTGAGTTGAATAAATATGATAACTGTATTGTACCAAATGTTGAGTCTGCATTTTTGTCATCTTTAAAAATTGGAAAATCAAGCAACAAACACATGATAAGAAATGAGAGTGTCAGTGATAGTGATGAGGATGAACTTGAAGAACTTGAAGCACTAATGGCTAGGAGACAGCAAAAAGGTAAAGGAAGATACAAAGGGGAATTACCTTTAGTATGTTTTAACTGTAAAGAGATTGATCATATTGTAGCTAGATTTCCTAACCAAAAATATGATGACAAAGGCAATGAACCATCTAGTGATAGAAAGTTTGACATAAGAGATAACCAAGATCAAAGAGGTAACTAAAAGTATGATAGAAGAAGTAACCGAGACTATGAAAAGGTAAAGTCAAGAAGGAATGTTACCTTGTTGAAGATGATGATGACACAGACATCGATGAAGATGTTGAGGTGGTGTTCATAGCTCTAAAAGAAGATTTAGAAGAAGAAAGGTATGTAGAAACAACACTTATTTCTAAGGTTAGCAAGAATGATACATGGATTATTGATAGTGGTTGTACTCATCATATGATTGGTAATGAAGACAAATTTGAATACCTTGAACATGATAATGGAGGATCTGTTAAAATGGGAAATGATACACCATGTCTAGTGAAATGAAAAGGATCTATTTTATTGAACAATAATATTAGATGTGAGAATGCATATTGGGTGAAGGGACTTAACTAAAATTTGTTGAGTGTGGGACAAATGAATAACTTAGGTCATCGAGTTTCATTTGAAACTAAAAAGGTGAAAATCTATGATGAGACTGGAAAGTTGGTCGGTACTAGTGAACAATCAAAAGGTAATTTGTTCTATCTTGACAATGCTAAAACTTCTTGTTTAATGGCTAGAAAAGAAGATGTGTGGTTGTGGCACAAAAGGTTATGTCATGTGAATTTTGACAACATGGTTAAGATCAGTAAGAAAATAAAATTTAGAGGCTTATCGAGCTTATCTAAACCTGACCATAGCATGTACAAACAATGTCAAATGGGAAAAATGTCAAAATCTAGTTTTAAGAGAGACCTATTTATCTAAAGATATTTTGGAGTTGGTTCACACCGACTTGTGTGGTCCTATGAGAACTCAAAGTTATTATAGTGACAAATATTTTATTTTATTTTTTGATGACTACTCTAGGATGATGACAGTAATGTTTTTGAAAGAGAAATCTGAAGCCTTCAAATGTTTAAATGGTATAAAGCTAAAGTGGAAAAGAGTTAAAATGCTTAAGATCTGATAGAGGTGGTGAGGTTATTTATGATGAGTTCACTAACTTTTGTAATGAGCATGGAATTAAAAGATAGGTTTTTGCACCAAAAAAACACCAGAATAGAATTGCTGAAAGGAGGAATAGATCTATAGTTGATTGTGCTAGAACACTGATGATTGAAAAAGATGTTGCACAAATGTACTTGAGAGAAGCTATTAGCACTATTGTATACACATTGAACTGAGTAAAACTGAAGAAATATTCAAACAAGACACCTTATGAGTTATGATTTGGGTACACACCTAATGTAAGTTATTTCATAATTTTTGGAAGTAGATGTTACATTTTGAAGGATGATAGAAATGGAAAATTTGATTCTAAAGGTGATGAAGGAATATTCTTAGGATATTCTAGTAAAAATAAAGCTTACAACTATTTGAATAAGGTTTATAACAAGATGATTGAAAGTGAAAATGTGAGAGTTGATGAGTTTGCTAAGAAAAATGATGAAGAAAGCAGAAAGGAACCAGGAGACTATAGTAGATATACAATCATTGAGCAACCTAAAATTCTACCTGAGACACAGGTTGAAGCTATCTAGCAACAAGATAAAGCTATCGAGCATTAAACTATAAATACCGAGAATCGGGAAGTAGCTATTGAGGAAGATATTGATCCTACACCGATTGATGAACAAAGAAGAGAACAAGTGTTAGCAAAATTTGTGAGAAGACACCATCCACAGAATCAATTATTGGTGATAAGAAAGTTAGCATGATGACACAAAGTAAGTTGAGACAAAACACATGTTTAGTTTGTGAGCTTGAACCTAAAACCGTTAGAGATGCACTTGAGAATGATGAATGGATTAAAGAAATGAATGAGGAAATTGAGAAAATATTAAAGAAAAAAACATGGACATTGGTACTGAGATAGAGTGATAAAAATGTTATTGGAACTAAATGGATATTCAAAAACAAGTTGAATGAAAATGGTGAAGTCACTAGGAACAAAGCAAGACTTGTATGTAAAGGGTATGCACTGTAATACCCCAAAAATGGGCTATAAGTTCATTAATCTTCTATATCAACAATTCAAATGAAATCGACATCAAAGTCCTAACCTAAGGCACATCTAAACATCATCGAATCCTAATTGATTATCTTAAATTCTGCATCGGGGAATAGTCCTAGCAATATTCCTAATTATCTTAATTATCTTTAATTTAATGATTATTTGGCGATAAATCACATTTATCCTAAGTTTGATTAATTGAATATTTTCATATTTAATTAATTAGATTTAATATCTTGCCACTTAATTATGTAATTAAATTTAATTCTATCTATTATTAATTGTATTATTTAATTTTGACAATAAATCCAATATCCTATGAATAATTGATTAAATTCTTATTTAATTGATTAACGCAGGTTGTCATTATTTAATAATATAGTTTTTAATAAAAGTTTGATAAAATAGTTAATTAACCCATAAATTAATTATTTTATTTCAAAAATCAGTTAAGTTGAGAATAAATCACTTGATTTATTTATTAAATCATAAATTATCCATGTGCATATTCAAGGACCAATTAAACTCAAATTGGAAAATCAATGCAAGTTGTTAGCTTTTTGAAACTCAACATCTTTTTGAGTTTTAAAGTTGATCCAAACTTCTAATTCGAGTTGAACTGTGCTTTTGCATGTTTTTGTGAATTAAATTATCTTTATTTAAAAATAACTCAAAAATCAAGCTGAGTTAATTTGAGTGATTTATGGCTTTCTTCCATGTACCTCCAAAGCCCTGGATTTCTATAAAACCAAGGCTCAGCTCTTCATAATTCATCTCTAATATCTCACAAATTGCAAACTTACTCTACAGGAATCATAGCATATTAGATTTGGAGAATTTGCACAATTGGAGCTTGAAAGATAAATTTGAGGATTCGAAGCTTTGTGAGATCAATTTCAAATTCATAGCTTTCATATTATTGTTAGAATTTTCATTCTCATATCATATCATTTCTAGATTAGCATTTGCATATCAATTTCCATATTAGCATAGATTCATATCAGTTTTTCATTATTATTGCATAGAAAATACCCAAAAAAATAGAT
This sequence comes from Chamaecyparis obtusa, assembly GCA_027943335.1. NCBI lineage: Eukaryota > Viridiplantae > Streptophyta > Pinopsida > Cupressales > Cupressaceae > Chamaecyparis > Chamaecyparis obtusa. Next base: position 627,407 of record BSBK01005648.1, on the reverse strand, counting down.
CAATTGCATTCAAATCCTTCATTTAGGTGTCGTCTAGGTCACTAATCTCGATAGCAATCTAAGAACATTAATCTCGCACCTACTAGAAGGCAGTAAATCGCTTGGTTAGAGTAGATTTCAATTTTTCATGATTTTGATTATAGCTAACCTCTAATGTTTTACTGAAGTGTTGTCTCCAGATCAGGTACAATTTTCACACACGCCATTTCTGGCACCCACCATGGGGCCCTGAAACAAGTTTCCCATTCAATTCTATCAATTTCTATCTTTTTCTCCTCAGTTTCTATGCAAAAATATGATTTTTATTTTTTGTTCGTACAATCTTCATATGAGTTTCTGACAAAAGTCGTATGATTTTGAACCCACTGTCATACGACAGTTGACTGAGTGTCATTTCATCAGGCACCCACTGTCGTTTGGAGGCTAGATCATCATTTCATTAGACACCCAGTGTTGTATGAGTTTCTGGACTATGATCTGGTAATAGACCTAGTGTCGTACAAGTTTCGGCATCAGGTTTCAACTGTCGTCTGGTAACAGACCCACTATTGTACAAGTTTTGGTACCAGATTTCAATTGTCATTTCATTTTTGCAGGCAGTTTGTCAGATTTGATTTTTGGATTTTGACTAACAGCTAACCCTAACAATTGAAATTTACTATTTTTGATTGATTTCTATTGGTTTTGATTGGAAAAAGTGTAAAGTTTGCTAAAATCAGGTAAAAATCTACTAAGCGCATTGTGAGGATATTAGGTATTCCACTTGTGCTGATAATATTTTGATTTGGGGCTTAAAAAATCTCTCATGTGTCTAGCTTGGGTGATTCTTTTCATGCTTTTGTTTTACACACTTGCATAATTGATACTAGGTTGTGACCCCTTAAGGATTCATTAAGTAGTCTCAAATACTTGTGATTGATCTTGATTGCTATCTTAGGTTATTGGACTCGTTAATCTGCTGGCCCCTCATTCCACCCCATGGTTGCAATCTCAGCACCATAAAGGGGAGGGGTCAACATGACAGAAGCGTTAAGTGTTCCACTTGGCAACCCTTTTGTGCTTTTAGGAACTCACTTGTTTTCTAAGTTGGGGACTCATTTTTAGCTTGTGTGAGGTGTTAAGTGTTCCACCTTGTGGACTCATCTCATATTCGCTTTAAGCATTAAGTGTTCCTCTTTCTGATTTTTGGATACTTTTGGTAGATTTGCTTTTGGAAACATACATCTGTGCACACATAGTAATTAGGCCCTATGAACACTATTCATGATTCTTGAGAGATTGGATTCCCAGTGAAATCCTTCTTGATGATAGAATCCTTGTAGGTAGGGAGGATACTTAGTGCATTTCACATTCAACTTGGTTAGTGCATCTTCTCTTATTGATCGATACATTCTCTCCCAGGAGAGGTTGATAGATCACATGGGGTTGACATCACGAGCTTTGGTGAATCAAAATTGGTTAGTGCATCTTCCCTTATTGATTGATACATTCTCTCTCTGGAGGGGCTGATAGATCACATGGGGTTGATATCATAGACCTTGGTGAGATAAACTTTGTCTTAGCGTGTCAGATTAATCTACTTGCTTTGTTTGGGTTAAAAGTGAAGAGGCATCAAAACCTTGGATCTAGAGCCAAGTCCCCTTGTGGTATACTATTGTGAGTCACCTTTAGAGAGGGTTAACCATAGCGGACAATCCCTTCACAGGGTAAACTGCGTTGATAGAACCTCAAGCGGTAATAGCCATTTTCATCATGGTAGTGACAGCCACTATATAAATGTCTTTGTGGAAGAAATCTCCATGGGTATGGTTCATTGTTGGGTTGTCAGATCTCCCTAGTAGCTCCTGAAGATTAAGTTCTCAGACTGTGTCAAAACCCTGGTGCACTGGGATTGGAGTTCACCCCTTTGGATCATAAAAGTTGCAGAGTCAAACCATTACTAAAAACCCTAGCGAGGCCAAATTTTCATTTTATAGGGTATATGTGTGTTATTGCAAAACATTTTTGGAACATACACAATTAGTGCTTCTGAGGATTAGAATGAATAAGTCACTTGATTGTTCATGCACAAGGTTGCTTTTGCCCTTGTTCATTGTTTTCAAACATTCTTGAAATCATGTGCTTTCTATTTTGCGTGCTTGTTTATCTATCTAGTTACTGAAAATGAACAAATCTATTACAATCCTCAAATCTGGACATTGAAATTTGCAAACAATTCAAATCTGAAAACTCAAAATTTGCAAAATCTGAAGTAAAATCCTTTTCTGGAGTCAAAAGTCATCTCAGGAGGCCAGAAAGTCATACGAGTTTCCATCAAGTGTCATTTCATTAAAACCCATCTGTCGTATGATTGAGTACTGAGTTTCCATGCCAGCAAATTCTCAAAGTCAAAATCTTGCAACTGTTGTAAAAGTTTTGCAACTATCGTTTCATTGCCACCCTACTGTTGTATGAGTTTTGCAACTATCATTTCATAGCATACCCACTATCGTACGAGTCTATAGAGTGTCATTTGGGAAATTTTTGAGAGTTGTTAGAAAATTGTCAGAATTGCCAGATATTTAGCTTTTTTAGCCTATTTCTAGAATCTGTCAAACAAATCACTATGTCAAGAATAGAGGAGTAGCTATTGAGAATCAGTACACATGTCTCAAAGAATCAGTACACATGAGGAAGAAACTCTGATGAGGGCCATGATGAAATAGATGCACGCTATGCAAGTCAAGATTAACAAACTTGAGAAAGAAAAAGAACCTAAAGAGTTATCCATGGAAGCTCTATGCCCTTTACTATTTGATAAAGACTTGTACATGTCACCATGCCCCCAAAAAGAATTTGAGCAATGTGATAACCCTTATGATACCTCTTCCACGGAGAGTGACACATCCAACTTTGGAGACTATGATGACTATGACGATAGACAATGTAATGATACCTATGACACCTTTGTTTCTAAGAGTCCTCCTCGTCGTGTGTTCCTACTTACTACAAATGGGCCGTCACATTGGATAGATTGTGATGGTGATCCATATGATTCTGATTTTGAAAGATATTTTGATGGCTTTTGTGTGGACAATATCTAGATGATATATCTACTTCTATTGAGGAATATAAAATGTACCATGCTGATTTGAAACGTCAATACTATAAGGATCTCTCCTCTAAGAACTCTCAGGCTCAAAATAAAGATTACACTCTCAAGCAAGATCATGTTAATGTTGGACCTTTGTCTTGTGATGGTTCCCTTCCGTCCCCTACTTCCTCCAATACCTGTACATTTCCTAAAGCTTCCGAGTCTTTCAAATCTTTCACAAAACCTTCATTCGACACAAGCCTTGATACTTTTCATGCAGTTCCCTATAGTTATCCTCCAGGGCTACCTCTTAAAAAAACTCAAGCTAACCTTCACTTGGCTGCAAATACTTTCACTAATGCTAAACCTAAAGAGCCTAAGCCTTTATATGCTATAATTCCTACTTCAGCTAGTCCTCCACCATCTCTTCCAAAGTCTTCCATACAATCCCAACATGCTTCCTTGTCCTTAGAAGTGACTCCATGTCAAGAGGACTCCATAAATGATAAAGAAAAGAACATAAAGAAAGATCAAGATCAAGAACCCTCCATGTCATCCACTCCTTTTCACAATGTCTCTTATCCACCTCAGGGTTCTTTTGATCCTGCACACCCTTTTTCATGCATTCCACCATGTCTTAAGTCTTCTCCTAAGCAAGATCAAGCTACTACTTACACTATTGAGCTTATTGAAAATCAAAATGACCTTACTACGCTTGTTCTTTCCAAAGATAATACTTCCATTAAGGTTAAGCCTATTGAAAATCAAGAGAAAAATTATGAGCTTATGCTATCCAAAGATCCTTGTCAAGATCAAAGTCTTCCATCTTTTTATTCTACCACTCCATGTTTGCTTCCAATTTCTAGTCTTCCTAAGTCTTTACAAACTTTGAACAATCCTATCAAAGAAGGTGCTCCTATTCAAGATGTTCACGATTCTATTAAAAATTCTAATGCTCACTCTAAAGATGCTGATGCACCTATTGATTATCCTTTTGTATCTTCCATGTCCATCCTTGGACCTCTTCCACCACTACTAAGGGCTTCACATCTACCTTCCATCTTGGGTCCTTATGTCCCTTCACTTTCCCCTCCTAACTCTCCTAATTTTCCATCCATCTTGGGTCCTTACATCCCTCCATCTCCCATCTTTCCTCAAGATCAACATAGATGCATACCCTTGAATCTTTTTTATCCACCCACCCATCTAAACTAGTCATATCCTCCTTCTTCTTCCACAAGTCCCAAGTCTTTTGGAAGTAACTTGAATGTTCAATACAAGAAAAAGAAGCAATACAAGAATCCATCAAAAAAAGAAGATCACCATGTCTCCTCTAATAGACATGGAAACATAAAGTCAAAAAAGATATCTAAGAAAAAAACTACAAGACAAGTATGGGTTCCAAAATCCATCATTGAAGATATTCTCTCTAGATCATCCAAAGGAAATAAAAATCCTATGGCTATATGGATTCCAAAGTCTCTCTTGAAAGAGTCTAGTGTTGAGTGAAAAGTTAAGTTGACATTCAAGCTTCCAAAGACTTCCACTTCATCTTCTTCCAAAATCATTCCTCCATTCCATGCGCCTAAACCACAACCTCTGCTATCCATTCACCATATTCCTTCACGTATTCCTTCATTCACATTTCCTCTATCCTCTCACCACCCTTCAAGGCGTGTGTTGATGATGATCTTTCCTTCCTTTCCATCTACCCTTTCATAGTCCTTTCATTCATTATCCTTCTACCTCCTATAATTTTTTCTCACTTGCCTATTCCTCCTATCTTCCAACCTCACTTGCTTTACATAAAACCTTATCCTCCATTTTCCTCTTCCATCTTCTTTTCCCTATTAACATCTTTGAGGGTATCATTTTGAATCCTTGGCATATCATGGTTTATCCTTTCAAGGAGCATTATCTAAAAATCTTGCCTTCTTCCAAAAAATAAAAAAATCAAATAAAGAAAAAATTGAAAATGTGCCTTGGTGAAAACCTGGAAACAGGTGCCTTGGTAGCAAAAATAAAGAGAAATAAATTCATCCTATGGTGAAAACCACTCCCTTGTGGCACCTTGGATAAGTACCATGATGAAAACCTAGCAATTAGGCATCATGCATAGTTCTTCTACATATTTCATCCATTCCATCTTCTCTCTTTGATCTTGACAATGTTGATCTATACACGAACATTTGGCTATCTTGTGAACTATTTTACGATGATCTTTCTTTCATTCCTTTCATGTTTAGCCTTCATATTTATTTTCCTCCATTCATTATAGCCTATCGCTATCCATTTCCCCTTTGGTCTTGATCTAATAAAAAAAGAAAAAAAAAAGAAACACACGATGTTTTGAAACCTCTTGACATGTCTCCTCCTTTGGATTGCATCCTTTCCTGCTCTTGCATTATGATTTTATGACTTATCCTATGCTAGCCTTTCATTGCTTGTCCAAATGCACTTTACATGACAATTTTTCCCTAGCTTGAGTATTCTTGAGGAATTTTACCTTGAGAATTTCTTCCCTTCATTCTCTTTCATTCTCTTGTCTTCCATCTCTTCCACCAGCTTGCCAATCCCTCTTATTCTCCACCTTGATAGACATTGGGACTGCATGATATGATCTTACTTAGGAGTTTGCAATGGAAAAAGATGCTATCAAGTATACCAAGTATCAGAATAAGTATCAAAACTAGTATCAAAACAAGTATCAGAACCAGTATTAGAACAAGTATCAGAATCAGTATCAGAACACATATCAGATCAAGTATCAAAACTCCCACTGGGGCTACACCTTTTGCTTTAGTTTATGGGTCCAAAGCGGTACTGCCTATTAAGGTTGAAATACCATCACTAAGAATCAGAATGCATGGTCTAGTAACTGATGAAGACTATAGAGTGTCTAGGTTGCAAGAACTTGAATTACTAGATGAGTGCAGACAAGTAGCATATGATCATCTCAGAGTATATAAGAAGAGAATGTCTAGAGGCTACAACAAGAAAGTCAGACACAGAGAATTTTAGGTTGGCGATCTACCCTTGAGAGAAAATCCTAAAAATCAATCACATTGAGAACGCAAGGGGAAGTTCAAACCCAATTGGCTGGGTCCCTTTGTAATCACTGCTACTTTTGGCTCTGGTGCCTATCAACTCTCAATGAATGAAGGAGAACATCTTCAAGAACCAATCAACGTTCTCCATCTGAAGAAATTCTACACCTAAGGCATTCAGTGCTTGGTGAAATGTCCTGAAAAAATTAGAAAAATTAGAAAATGTCCTGAAAAAATGAACATCTTGGTGAAAATCTAGCAATAGGCGCCTTGATGATTCATAAAAAAATAAAAAAAAATAAAAAGTACAAAAAAATTGAAAAAATGAAAAATACAAAAAAATGAGAAAAAGAAAAACAGTGCCTTGGTGAAAACTTGGAAACAGGCACCTTGGTAGCAAAAATAAAATCTCTACCAAGATGGTGAAAACCCGAAAAATGGGCACCACTTGTTTCAATACACTCCATCTATCATTACAATCTTGGTCTTTCCTAGCTTTCAATCTTGCTTTCGTTTGTACATATCTCCCGGTTTGTTTTGCATTTCTAGTTTTCAATAAGTCGGCTTGTCCACCAATCTGCTCAAGCATCTGTATCCTATCAATTCTTAACACTTGGGGGTAATCAATGTCATATCCTATGGCCTCTAGTATATCTTAGATGTCTCATGTCCAGTCAGAGTCCTTTGAAACTTCATTTGAGTCAGTCAAGTCTGTCTTGTCTCTAGAAAGGATTTTGCATCTACAACACCAACATCAAACATCAAACTGAAAATGATCTGTGCTTCATGCTTTTATCTCCTTGTATGCTTACTGATTCGCATTGATATTTTTGCATATTGTGTCCCTTCGAGCTCTTCGATGATGTCCTTTATAGGATTTAGAGAGTGATGACTAGGGCATAATCTTTTCTTTGTCTTCTACTTATATGTGAAAATCTAACGTCTTTGGAAATTTTGGATTGAAATGGTGTCCAACTATAAGAGCCTCTATCTCGAATTGGATGGCCATGCGTACCTTGACCATTGATACCCAAAAAATTCAAGGAAGTTTGATCTAACTATTGTCTTTTTGAGTGAGTTCTTTCTCCTACTGTGAAACATGATCTTGCCTAAGGATGTGAATAATAACAGGTCACTACAGGTAATTCACATTGGATTTAGAATAATCTCTTAGCTGTTTGATGTGTTTTTTAATGCAAGGCATATTCAAGTCATCATGACGTTTATGTTTTCATGCTTATACAAATTGCTATAACAAAATGGACATGATATTCAGGTCATCCTGGCGTTTGTGCCTTGGTACTTATATCTAATCTGACATTTCAAAAATAAAATCAATATTCATATGTCCATGGTTATTTTGGACCAGTGGGTGTTGTATTGGTTCTTGAGCGTTACAAATTGATATTCATATGTCCATGGTTTCATAGCTAGTGGGCATTTTATTGATTTATCCAATTACCTAAAAGTTCAATGATGATAACAAATCGACACATGATTAGTGACTAGGTCCTAGGTCTTAAGTTGCATTTCATTTTGCATGTCTCTTTGCATTTTGCATGTTGCATGATCTCACAATGGCTAAACAAACTTCAATGCTTAAACAATTCTCCACTCGCATCTTCAAATCTAACAAGAGCTGAATCTCACACGAAGGTTCCTCCAACAAAACAACAAGTAGAATCCTTTTTCAGGATCAAAATCAAAATCTGGGATTGTTTATATTATTAACTACTTGCATAATCGACCTTCCATCATCACAGAAATCTAGTATTCAACTTAATTGATTATCTAACATCAAACTATCAAAATTTCAACTTGGTCAACTATGGTCAACTCATGGTTTAACCTAGTCAAACTTGGTCTTTTGGGGCCTTCCAATGATGTAGAATGCATTCTTGAACATGTTTAACCACTTCTCAAATCAATTTACATGCTTCTAAACCATTTAACGCTGACTTCTCTTGTCAGATTTCAATTTTAATCCCAAAGGGGGCATGGTATTGCACATCATTCAAAGTTTGTAAATCAAATTCTATCAATCTCTCCTCAGTAATCAAGACAACAACCACATCTAGTTACCGATTCATCAAAATTCCTCATCACTCGGGGCAAATCTATCATCACTTGGGGCATATCAGATTCGTTGATCCATATCAATCTGGTATCTTCCTAATCTTGTAAACTGTATCAGTTTTTTCAACCATCAGATCATAGTGTTCTTTCCTTGGTTCTTCGACATCTGAAGGATTCGGATGTGATACCTACTAGTTCTGCTAAGACAATTGAGTCTAGAATCAGTCACTCACTTCTTTGCAATCCTAAGGTTTGGAATCAGGTGTTTTGACACTTTTTCACAATCATAGGTTCATTTGTTGTTATAGTGAACATTATCTTTGGTCATTCAGGACCTATTATCTCCATATCAAATCAATATCAATCAGCTTCTGTCTCATATCAATTATCAATTTCAAACATCAGTTTCATATCTTTATCAAACACAAACTATCTTTGAACCACTGCGCTTCACATAGTAATTCAAAGAGGGGCAAAATGTAATACCCCAAAAATGGGCTATAAGTTCATTAATCTTCTATATCAACAATTCAAATGAAATTGACATCAAAGTCCTAAGGTACATCTAAACATCATCAAATCCTAATTGATTATCTTAAATTCTGCATCAGGGAATATTCCTAGCAATATTCCTGATTATCTTAATTATCTTTAATTTAATGATTATTTGGTGTTAAATCACATTTATCCTAAGTTTGATTAATTGAATATTTTCATATTTAATTAATTAGATTTAATATCTTGCCACTTAATTATGTAATTAAATTTAATTCTATCTATTATTAATTGTATTATTTAATTTTGACAATAAATCCAGTATCCTATGAATAATTGATTAAATTCTTATTTAATTGATTAAAGTAGGTTGTCATTATTTAATAATATAGTTTTTAATAAAAGTTTGATAAAATAGTTAATTAACCCATAAATTAATTACTTTATTTCAAAAATCAGTTAAGTTGAGAATAAATCACTTTATTTATTTATTAAATCATAATTATCCATGTGCACATTCAAGGACCAGTTAAACTCAAATTGGAAAATCAATGCAAGTTGTTAGCTTTTTGAAACTCAACATCTTTTTGAGTTTTAAAGTTGATCTAAACTTCTAATTCGAGTTGAACTGTGCTTTTGCATATTTTTGTCAACTCATGGTTTAACCTAGTCAAACTTGGTCTATAGGACCTCCAAACGATGCAGAATGCATTTTCGAACATGTTTAACCACTTCTCAAATCAATTAGCATGCTTTTGAACTATCAACGCTGACTTCTCTTGTCAGATTTCAATTTTCATCCCGAAGGGGGCATGGTATTGCACATCATTCAAAGTCTGTAATCAAATTTGAAATCATATCTTTATGGAAATCATATCTTCCTCAGTGATCAAGACAAACAATCACGTCTAGTTACTGATTCATCAAAAGACCTCATCGCTCGGGGAAAATCTATCATCACTTGGGGCATATCAGATTCATCAAGATCCATATCAATCTGGTATTCTCCTAATCTTGTAAACTGTATCAATTTTTGCAACCATCAGATCATAGTGTTCTTTCCTTGGTTCTTCGGCAACTGAAGGATTCGGATGTGATACCTGCTAGTTTTGCTAACACAATCAAGTCTAGAACCGGTCACTCACTTCTTTGCAATCCTAAGGTTTGGAATCAGGCATTTTGACACTTTTTCGCAATCATAGGTTCATTTGCTATTATAGTGAACATTATCTTTGGTCATTCAGGACTTATTATCTCCATATCAAATCAATATCAATCAACTTCTGTCTCATATCAATTATCAATTTCAAACATCAGTTTCATATCTTTATCAAACACAGACTATCTTTGAACCACTGCACTTTGCACAGTAATTCAAAGAGGGGCAAAATGTAATACCCCAAAAATGGGCTATAAGTTCATTAATCTTCTATATCAACAATTCGAATGAAATTGACATCAAAGTCCTAACCTAAGGCACATCTAAACATCATCAAATCCTAATTGATTATCTTAAATTCTGCATCAGAGAATATTCCTAGCAATATTCCTAATTATCTTAATTATCCTTAATTTAATGATTATTTGGCAATAAATCACATTTATCCTAAGTTTGATTAATTGAATATTTTCATATTTAATTAATTAGATTTAATATCTTGCCACTTAATTATGTAATTAAATTTAATTCTATCTATTATTAATTGTATTATTTAATTTTGACAATAAATCCAATATCCTATGAATAATTGATTAAATTCTTATTTAATTGATTAAAGCAGGTTGTCATTATTTAATAATATAGTTTTTAATAAAATTTTGATAAAATAGTTAATTAACCCATAAATTAATTATTTTATTTCAAAAATCAGTTAAGTTGAGAATAAATCACTTTATTTATTTATTAAATCATAAATTATCCATGTGCATATTCAAGGACCAGTTAAACTCAAATTGGAAAATCAATGCAAGTTGTTAGCTTTTTGAAACTCAACATCTTTTTGAGTTTTAAAGTTGATCCAAACTTCTAATTCGAGTTGAACTGTGCTTTTGCATGTTTTTGTGAATTAAATTATCTTTATTTAAAAATAACTCAAAAATCAAGCTGAGTTAATTTGAGTGATTTATGGATTTCTTCCATGCACCTCCAAAGCCCTAGATTTCTATAAAACCAAGGCTCAGCTCTTCATAATTCATCTCTAATATCTCGCAAATTGCAAACTTACTCTACAGGAATCATAGCATATCAGATTTGGAGAATTTGCACAATTGGAGCTTGAAAGATAAATTTGAGGATTCGAAGCTTTGTGAGATCAATTTCAAATTCATAGCTTTCATATTATTGTTAAAATTTTCATTCTCATATCATATCATTTCTAGATTAGCATTTGCATATCAATTTCCATATTAGCATAGATTCATATCAGTTTTTCATTATTATTGCATAGAAAATACCAAAAGAAATAGATCAATTGCATTCAAATCTTTCATTTAGGTGTCGTCTAGGTCACTGATCTCGATAGCAATCTAAGAACATTAATCTCGCACCTACTAGAAGGCAGTAAATTGCTTGGTTAGAGTAGATTTCAATTTTGCATGATTTTGATTATAGCTAACCTCTAATGTTTTACTGAAGTGTTGTGTCTACAGATCAGGTACAATTTTCACACACACATGCACAAGAAGAAGGTATTGATTATGGAGAGACTTTTGCACCAGTTGCAAGACTTGAAGGAGTTATAATATTACTTGCATATGCTTCCTACAAAGGATTCAAAGTATATCAAATGGATGTTAAATGTGCATTTTTGAATGGGATACTTGATGAAGAGGTTTACATTGAACAACCTAAAGGTTTTGTTGATTCGAATCATAAAAACATGGTATGTAAGTTTCACAAAGCACTGTATGGACTAAAACAAGTACCGAGAGCATGGTATGAGAGAATGCATTCATATCTTATTAGTATTGGATTTATTAGAATAAGTGACAATAGTAATTTATAATTGAAAGGAGAAATTGATGATAAGATTCTTATTGTTGAATTTTTTTTGATGATATCATATTTGGAGGAAATGATAATCTATGCAAATCATTTTCTGATGAAATGAGAAAAGAATTTGAAATGTCAATATTTGGAAAGATTAAATTCTTTCCTGGTTTGCAAATTCTACAACAAAATGAAGGGATATTCATAACACAATCAAAGTATATCAAAGAAGTGTTGAAGACCTTTGGAATGGAAGATTCAAAACCAATAGGTACATCGATGGTCACATCATGCAAATTGACAAAGGATGAGAAATCAATTGAGGTAAATCAAACAGTATATAGATCAATGATTGGAAAACTGATGTATGTTGTGCATAGTAGACCGGATATTGCATATGATGTTAGGATTGTAGCAATATTTTTCTCTAATCCTAAGGAATCACATATGACTTTTTTTTTAAGAGGATTCTAAGATACTTGAAAAACACAAAGAATTATGGTTTATGGTACAAGAAAGAGGGCAATTTTGAACTAAAAGTTTACACCGATGCAAATTGGGCTGGAAATATTGATGACCGGAAGAGCACTACTGGTGGAGATTTCTTTTTGGAAGAAAGACTAGTTATTTGGATAAGGAAGAAACAAGCATGCATTTCTTAGTATACTATCGAAGTAGAATATATTATTGTTTTTGTTACTAATTGTTCAAACATTGCATGGATAAAACAACTTTTGGAAGGAATGAATGAAGAGATCACTGATCTAGTGATTATATATTATGACAACACAAGTTATATAAAAATTTCTAAGAATCCAGTGATGCATGCAAAGACAAAGCACATATATATTAAGTATCACTACTTGAGGGAACAAGTATAAGAAAAGAAAGTGAAACTAGAGTTTGTGAAATCAAAAGAACAACTTGCAGACATATTTACCAAACCCTTGCTGAAGGATACATTTGAGTACTTGAGGACTAGACTAGGGGTCCATCACCTATCTATCAGTCACTAAGGTGATTAGGAGGTTGCATCAACCTATAATTTATCATAATATCAACTGATGTTGATGCATATTGTTCATACTTTAGGTTTCCCAAAGATTGTGAAAGATGGAACAAAGAACATTGTATATCGGTACATGAAGGTACTTGATTTGAACCAAACACCATAGTCAATATTTTGGCTACTATAGATTTGTTTATTCTTTTTGGAATTTTTGTCAAAGGGAGAGAAATAATCAATGAAATATTCATCTACAAGGGAGAGAAGGAATCAGAAAGGGAGAGAAGAATTGGAGAAGCAAAAGATCAAATCCGTAGGGAGACTCTGCATGAAATGTTGTGTAGTGATTAAACATATAAAATGAACAAGCTAGGGAGAGCTTACCAAGCTATATTATTCATCTAAAGAGTTATAGTATAGATGTTTGGTATCCTATGGAATATTTAATATTTTTGTTGCCATCAATCCCAAAGGGAGAGATTGATGATCTACAATTGATTGAATATCTTGATGAAATGAATGGACAAGTGAAAGACAATGATTAGAGATCACCGAGATACTAAAGTGATATGTGAGGCAATTAAATTAGTCAATTTATCATCAAAGATGTCAACTATCATTTACTATAATTATCATGATAGTTACAAACATATGAAGAAGAAAAATGGTAAAGGAATGAGATATCTACATGAAGATGAGATGAATGTGGAAGATATGGCTAAGGTATACATTGGGTAACTTATTGATGAGTCTATGACATTGTGTTGTTGACTTGATTGTATTAGAAGTTTATGTGGTCAGTAATTAAATATTTATATATACACCAAGCTAGTGTTGTGTATACTGAGTAATAGTAATAATTGAGTTAGTTATCATTGACACATTCTATATTGACCGAGTAAGAGAAACAAATAAAGTTTATAACAGTCGAATGAATTGATGAGCTAGACAATTGCTTATGATTCTAAGGTAAAAGATAAAGTTTGTTATGATGATCTAATGGCTGATAAAATTCAAAATTGATGAAATGGAGAAGGATGAGATGTGTTATAGACACATCTATTAAGGAAGCTTAAAGCGGCAAAAGGAACGATGGAGATTAAGAGGAAAAATCTAACAGATGATAAGAAAATATTTTATGAAGTCTATTTAAAGAGACATGAGATTCATTATTGAGTCTGAAGCTTATTGGCACTATAGGAGAATTCACGTGAAAGGACTATTTTCATGCACCACTCATCAAACTGGTTACAGCCAGAACCAAGCAAAACTACAAGAATTATTGAGCATTAGGGTATTATTCACCGAGCTGAACAAGTTGGAGGATATGAAGGATTGAATTGAATATTAATCAGAGGAGGTATTTTGAGCTTAGCATAGATCTAAAAATCTACAAATATTAGTTGTATTTGAGTCAGATCATCACTGTATCAGTTTAACCATTGTTACGAAAAAATATCTTAACAAAGTGGACTTAACAGTCTTTTTGTATTTCAATATGACATTTAATGAATTTTGTTGGTTTTCTTGTTGACCCCATAGTGAATGTTGGTCAAGGGAGAACTATTAGTGATAAATCCTCTAATTAGGTCATACCTCATAGTGTATTTTGTAACCTTTGATAGGGTTGGCTCCTAACCGAGCTCACTTTAGAAGAGTTAATTATTTTGGGTTACCGGTCCCAGGTGGTTTTTCCCCTATAGGGTTTCCACGTTAAAAATCTATGTATTATGTGTATTTGATGTGATTGGATTTTTATTTTACTTTACACATTACATATCTAGTCTGATTGGTAAACATAGTATTGAATTGAATGTCAATCAGTAGATGAAGAGAAAGTTATTATTGATAGCTTACCAAGTTGATAATTTGTTTGAAAAGTTTGAATATATACATCTGGGAGATTTGGAACTATAGGATAAATTGAACTAACTGATTCATCCCCCTTCTCAGTTATGTAACACACACACACACACACACACACACACACACACACACACACACACACATCTATATCTATATCTATATCTATATATATATATAATTTTGAAAACTCAATTGTAATTTGTATAAAATACCCAATTATTTTCAAATTCTCAATTGATTCAATATCGTAAATTTTCTACCAAAAGACTTAACCAAAACCCTGATCGATTTCTATATTTTATATTTTCTAAATCAATTTGTTTGTAGATTCTCACCATGAACAACCTAGTGTTTTAACATACATAATTTTCTTTTGAATTAAATACAAGGGTTTTCTAGATCTGTGTTTTTACCAGAGTTTTCTACATAAAGGAAACAAACAATTCTCCATGGAATTTCCTCAAAACAATAAAAAAATCAATTCAAATTCTCTTCTAGATCAATTCATAATTCATAATAACTTCCAGACAATTCTTGATAGACATGAGGTAGACAATCTTTTTGAAAAGCAAATTTAAAAAAGTTCTCAAACCCTACCTTGAATTTATAAGTAGATCTGAAATAACAATGGCCAAATCACAATTTTGAAGATTCCAAAATACTCCTAAGCTTTCACAAATTCCTTCAATCCAAAACTAGAGCCAAAACCTATAAACCTGTGTGTGAAATAATGGCCAAAAGAATCCTATTAAAGAAAACCTACTCAACCTAGGGTTTCCAAAGCTCCAACAAAACTTAAAAGAGAACTCAACTTAAAATTGAGTAAAAAGAATTAATTAAATTAATAATTCACCACTTAATGCAATTCACTCATCTTTTTTTTTTATCAAAACCCTTTTTGCATGCAATTAGTTAATTATAATTTATAATTACATGCACTTTTCCAATTAACAACTTTAACTCAACTTTAATTTAAATTTAAATTTCTATTTAATTGAATTGAATGTGAAACTAAATTGCATATCAATATTTAATTTAAAAGTAATATTTTTAACATGTTAGTAATTATGCAATTGATAATTAAATACCAATTCATTAATTATGTCATCAATTATAATTTTGGATTTAGTAATTAATTAAATCCTCTATTTTCACAATTAGATTTTTTGATTAAGTCTTTTTATTAATAAATATATTTAGTTAATTCTCATTGATTAAATACACTCATATTTAATATTTCTATATTTAATAAGATTTAATTATTTAACCACATAATTAATCTTAATAAATCACTTAACCATTTTTCACAAAAATCACACCAAACCACATGACCAACCAATGTAAAGAAAATCAACTAAACCCAATAATGCAAAAATCATGGTCAAGGAAAAAAGTTCATGAATTCACATCGCCTTGATGAATTCATAGGGGTAGTAAATAAAAAACTTGTCCACTATTTTAGGACAATAAATGGCTTAGGTTGGGATTTGGACCTGAATGTCATCTCCCCTCTCTTACCATTGAGACATTACAATAGGGCACACTCACTCCTTCCAATTCATGAAAGATGATACACGGTACCTGCAATCTTGTCATCACAAATATGAACACACACACACACACACACACATGATGAAGGGTGCTCCCCTTAATACCACAAACACATAATAAAAATAGAGACACAACAATAATTTTGCAAGAACAAAAAATGGGCTTCTTATTATCTCCAAAAGTATGAAATTAAAATTTTTAGAAATACAATATGCAAAGCCACATGGGTGTTTTCCTTAAAATATTATATAAGAAAAAGCCTCGGATAACCACGCAGAACTCCCTAGAAAACACTACGGGTCTTCCTTATATAGAGAATTTTCCACCGCCTGGGAAGGTTGTAGAATTTTAGCCATTAAGGCCAACCACGTCTAGAATTATTTTATTTTTCATTTGTATTACATTAGGGTTGGCTCAAAATAATTACAAATTATATTTTTAGGTAGCCCAACTTTTGAAAGCCATAAAGTTTTAATTGTAGCCCTTTTTGGCTATTATAACCACTTTTCATAAATGAAAGCTCTCGATCTACAATGCTTGACTCATCCAAACTCTAATCAATCAAGGTTCGACCTTGTTCTAGAGCCTCTAAGGCATTCAAAATTGAGCTCAAATATTTTGTACCCAAAATCCTCAATAACTTCACCAATATAAATGATATGGCAATGAAACTCAACTTGTAGACTCATATGACTAAGATGAACCTCCACCTGTGAAATCAAAACATTCCGAGCTCGTATGACCAACTTACTAAAAATAGTAAGTTTACATAAATAGTAGCTTTGTGTAGTACCCCCATAGTTTTCTTTCATTTTTTTAGATGCCATACTCTTTTAGGCCACATTGTTGTGTGTAGATTTTATTATTTTAAGTGATTGATGATGATCCAGATTATGATTATGTTATGTTTTCATACTTAGCCGATTATATTATTTTGATGTGATGCTTTATGTTTCAGTTGGATTATGATGTGCTTACCCCATACTAGCATGTGTATGGTGTTTATGTGTATGTATCTATTTTATGTGTTTGTATGGTAGAGAGTGGAGGCGTAGTTACTTGCCTTGTTGAGATCCACATGAATGACCATACCCTACCATTATCTGCTATATATTGTATGTACATGCTTTTCATTGTGATGACAGGTTTGCAGGTACAAGACATCATCTTCCCTGAATTGACAGGAGTGAGCGTGTCCATAAATACTCATCTCATTGGTAAAGAGGGGAGGTAACAAACATACCCAAAACCCTAAACCTAAGCCTATTTATCCTAATTGTTGGATAAGTATTTGTTGACGACCCTACCTGAATTTGTCAAGTGACAAAATTTGTGGATCCCTTCTTTGAGTTTGTATGTTTATTTGATGATCTTGATCTATTGTTGTTTGATTATGTGATTTTCTATAGTCATGGAAATTAATATTGTAATTGGAAAATAATATTCAATATAATTCCTATGATTTTGTATGTTTATTAATTAATTAAAAAATCAAAAAATGAGGATAATTGGTTTTAATTAATTAATTATGTGAAAATAGGATTAGTAATGGTTATTAGATATTAAATAATTAAATTGCATGATTTAATGGTGTTTTGAATATTAAATTATTTAATGAGAGTTTATAATAATAACATGTGCTTTATTAAGTTTGAATATGTCTTGTTTCAAAAAGGAGACAACTTGTCTTTAGGAGACTAAGTTGAGTTGTGCATAAAAATATGTATTTTTAATTATTAATTAGTATTTTCTTTCAACTTAAGAGGATGAGTTTGATTAGGAGTTGTTTTGTGAGTCATCTAGGGTTTTCTTGTAAGGTGGAGATGAATCCCTAATAGGGGGATTTTGCATTCATTTGGAGTTAATCAGGTTGTTGGAGTTTTGTGGAGAGAGCTTTTGGAGAATTTTAGACTTTTTGTGATTCTTGAGCTTTGTGTATGTGCTTGAGTTTTTGGTGAATATTTCTTTGGATTTGGAATTGGCTTGGCTTGCATTGTTGATTCATATCTGTGGGGCTAAGTTTTCATCTGACATAATTGGGAGTTTCAACATTCTATAGGCATTCTATTTTAGTTTCTAGTATTGGAATTGAGGTAGGGTTTGAGGAAATTCTATTCAATTATGTTTGTGTAAATTTTGATAATTTTTATTGTGCCTAGTTTGTTTCATTGGATTTATTGTATTTATTTTTCTTTGTTGGTAATTCTGGGTGTTAGAGAACCCATAGATTTGCTATTTCATGATTTTATACAGACTTGGCATAGTAGGGTTATGCTGTCAAAATTTCAAGGGAAAACTCATCCTAGATCACTTAGAAAATGAAAAATTAAACTAGCTATAGTTCAAACTATTGAGTAGATGAAATAATTAAATGGGTTGTGAAGAAAAATCAATTTTGGTTTGAAAAAATCCAATCTGGGTAAAAAAACCCAATCTCTGTAAAAAATGACAGTCAATAACAAAATTACCACAGTGGAAAAATTTAATAGCTTACTAAGACAAAAATTACATTAGTAAATTTGAGTTGGATTTGCAAACGCATGAAGAAAAGATAGATGAGATAAAAGACAAAATTTTAGCATGAATTTGTAAAAAAAAAAACCATATGTTTCCATTTTTGGAAACAAATATGCACAAGTCTTTATTGCCATTTTCAGAAATATGCTAGTCCTATCAAAAAAATTAAAGCAAAGTAAATGCATTAGTTTGTCAAAAAATATATTTATATATCAAAGTTTAAAAAAATATATATATAAATAAAGTACATTTTTTGAAAAAGGTTTAAAAAATATTATATATATATATATATATATATATATATATATATATATATATATATATATATATATATATATATATATATATATATATATATATATATATATATATAAAGATTATTTGATTTGATGGAGGGGTGGGGGCCACCACCTCCCCCACCCCTCGGCCACCGTGCGTAGCCTGCGCATGGCACTGCACAGGGTAGCTACGCAGGTACCATGCGTAGGTACCCACAGGCCCCCATGCAAGGTACATGGAAGGACAGTGGGGAGGGTCCACATGCCCCCCCACTTGGAATTTGGTTTAGTTTTTTTAAAATAAATTATTTTATGATTATTAAATTTTATTATTAAATTTATTTTATGTCATTAAAAATGTTATTAATAATTTTAATATTTATGTTAATAATTTTTTATCAATAGATCCTAATTAATATTTGTATATTTTATTAGTAACTTTATTGATAATAATTATTTAATAATAATAATTTATTGTTAGTTTTTAATTAATATTGGAAAAATGTTATTGATAATACTTATCAATAATTTTTATTTAATATTAGTTAAATATTGTTTGGAAACATTAGGATTTTTGATTAAATTTATCTATTGCTTGTGTTAATGGGCTAGTGGACTTTGTTTACTAAAAGTTATAGTAAAATTTATTTAATATGTTAATTAAATCTAATTGGACATAGATTAGGTTTAGTTAAATTATTTAGATTTGAAATATTCATTTAATTTAGCTGAGGTATAAAGTGTAAGGTGTGTTTGCAACTTTATGAATCAATTGGGCTTTATTTAATACTGAAACGTATGGATCATTTTATATTTGTAAATGCATCATTTTATACTAAAATTGGTTGTTTTATCCAATATGATTTCTATCTTTCTTGGTTGTTGGGTTTATCAGTTTTATGGGTACTAGATGACCTAGGAAAGACAGAGGCTTGGGAATTGTCTTCTATGTTCATGCGATTTCTCATGTTTGGCATGAGTGTGAATTATTTTATATCCCATTTGACCTTATAGGCTCATGAAGTACTATGTTCCAATGATTATGTATATGTAGACAATCCTGATTTCTGTGACGATTTTGGATGTGTGACTATCTGATTTTTATCTATGCTAGATCTATGAGAGATATATGAGCCTAGGGTAGTTTACATAGATATGTGTTAGGGGGTGACTTGCAATAAGCGTCGGGGCCCACAAGTGGTTGTCAGGATCACTTATTTTGAGTTATTGTAAACAAGTGATAACCTAATTAAATTAAGGGGAAATAAATGAACCTAATAAGATAAGTTTCTCGCCCATGCTTGACTGCTAGTACAGACTAAGATGGGAATGGAGATGATGCTAGCTGCCTTGAGAGAAGTGTATAGCATAGTTAATGGCTTCATCTATATGAGAAGTCATTGATCTATGTATGGTCACTTGATTGCTGGGATCCAAAGTGATTACCAAGATGAGACTCAAGGGTTAGACATACATGATGACACCTGCCTATGCATAGTCTAGTTATTCTACATGTGTCAGATGCCTCTAGATTTAGTGAGTCTTACCTATTACATTATTATGTTTACCTTGAGTTAGAAAGCATTCAGGATTCTATTGCCTGGTACTGTATCTTGATTTGGCTTTATTATCTGAGTGGGGTCTGATGTTATCTCCTCAGCATGGTGGGGTAGACCTTTGTGGTTCTACATGGATGGGTGGTAGTGATTCTTTACCATTTGAGATTTGACATCCTAGTGCCAGTGCTTGATGGTGTCTTTGCAGTTGGATTCCTTATGTTACTTCATCATTGATGTTCTTTACTTATATTCTTTTATTGTAAATCTTATATTAGAGTATCACATGTGATACCTAATCTGGATATTGTAATATTGATGTTAGAGTGATTACTGCATACCCTGTGACATGTGCAGTGGACGTAAGTTTATTAGGATACATGGATGTTCATTAGAATGTATTTATTATGATGTAATTGTTAAATTAAATTTATGGAATCTTTTGTTGATGTTATTAGATGAGTTATGTTAGTAAGTAATTCTATGCTAGATATATGAGAGAGCTATGAGCCTAGGGTAGTTTACCTAGATATGTGTTAGGGGGTGGCTTGCAATAAGCATCAGGGCCCACAAGTGGCTGTTGGGATCACTTATTGTGAGTTATTGTAAACAAGTGATAACCTAATTAAATTAAAGGGAAATAAATGAACCTAATAAGATAAGTTCCTCGGCCATGCTTGATAGCTAGTACAGACTAAAATGGGAATGGAGATGATGCTAGCTGCCTCGAGAGGAGTGTATAGCATAGTTAATGGCTTCATCTATATGAAAAGTCATTGATCTATGTATGGTCACTTGATTGCTGGGATCTAGAGTGATTACCAGGATGAGACTCAAGGGTTAGACGTACATGATGACACCTGCTTATACATAGTCTAGTTATTCTACATGTGTCAGATGCCTCTAGATTTAGTGAGTCTTACCTATAACTTTATTATGTTTACCTTGAGTTAGAAAGCATTCAGGATTCTATTGCCTAGTAGTGTATCTTGTTTTGGCTTTATTATCCGAGTGGGGTCTAATGTTATCTCCTCAGCATGGTGGGGTAGACCTTTGTGGTTCTACATGGACGGGTGGTAGAGATTCTTTAGCATTTGAGATTCAAAGTCCTAGTGCCAGTGCTTGATGGTGTCTTTGCAGTTGGATTCCTTATGTTACTTCATCATTGATGTTCTTTACTTATATTCTTTTATTGTAAATCTTGTATTAGAGTATCACATGTGATACCTAATCTCGATATTGTAATATTGATGTTAGAGTGATTACTACATACCCTATGACATGTGCAGTGGATGTAAGTTTATTAGGATACATGGATGTTCATTAGAATGTAATTATTATGATGTAATTTTTAAATTAAATTTATGGAATCTTTTGTTGATGTTATCAAATGAGTTATGTTAGTAAGTAATTCTATGTCATGGGACCCATTAGATTTGTAACCTATGCTTACAATGTGTGTTATGTGAGTTAATGGTAAATGCTTCTGTGTGAATGTTTATCTTATATGTAAAATTTATTTTAAAAAAATTGTTCACCAAACTTAGTATTATGTTCTAGGTTAGTTTCTTTTGGGTTCCCTAGCGGGGCATTACATTTGGTATTAGAGTAGAGTTTCTACACTAGGAACTCTGGGTATGTACACTTATTAGGTTTTCTATATATAGTTTAAACCTAAAACAAAACTTAGACATATAACAATTTTGTTTTCAGACTATTGCTTTGTGATCATATTATCTTTGTTTATGTTTTTAGCTATGATGTGAGATATTGTTGGGTCTCTTTATGTTGCAAGAATCATGCCTGAGACTAGAGCAGCTAGAGGCTGAGGTAGAGGTCGATCTGGTGGATGTGGAAGGGGTAGGAAACCTAGCTCTTTCACAAGTGTCAGTCAGGAGAGTCACCACCGGAAATCTACAGGTGAGCAGAGAGAGGATCATCAGGATGATCTTGATATGAGGCAACTCTTGCAGGCGATTCTTACTCATCTTGGTCCTGAGTAGAACAGAGGAGAGTAGGATGGTTTCTATCATTCTCAGAGGGATAAGAGGGAGAGAGAGAGAGAGAGAGATCCAAGAACCCTCCAAGGAGGAACTTCACTGTGGACCCTACAGTAGTGGTAGCGAACCATATGAGGGACCTTATGAGGGAGTGACCCATTCCCTTTGACGGGAAGAGCACTAGATTAGAGGCTGAGGCTTGGTTGATTGCTTTAGAGGGGAGCTTTGCCATGCACCCTTTTAGTAGTAATACTAGATCCAGATATGCGGTGACATAACTTATCAATTTTGTGGTTGTATGGTGGATAATTGAGGAGGAGAAGTTGGGTCTTCTGATGGACACTGTTACATGGGAGATATTCTTAGAACATTTCCAAGAATGTTTCCTTTTTTATCAATGGAGGAAACAAAGAGCAGATGAGTTTCATAATCTAAAATAGTTGACTATGTCAGTGAGTGAGTATGAGTGCAAATTCTTTGAGCTCAAATAATATGATGGCTTTGGACAGGATACAGCCCTACTGGTACAACATTTTGTCAAGGGGTTGAATGCTCGCATAATTGGGAATGTTTTACTCTTTGAGCCTAAAACCCTCAAAGATGTAGCCATTAAAGCCACTCTCACAGAGGCTAACTTAGCCTTGGGCCATGGTCAACATTCAGATACTTTAGTAGGTGGACCTTCAGGTTTAGGTT
This sequence comes from Chamaecyparis obtusa, assembly GCA_027943335.1. Classification (NCBI taxonomy): domain Eukaryota; kingdom Viridiplantae; phylum Streptophyta; class Pinopsida; order Cupressales; family Cupressaceae; genus Chamaecyparis; species Chamaecyparis obtusa. Next base: position 604,257 of record BSBK01005648.1, on the reverse strand, counting down.
ATAAAGGGAATCAGTTGTAGGGTAATGGGAACTTCAAGAAGTCATCAAACTTCTACAGAGGTAACTAGAACCAGTAGCAGGTTAAGTCACCTCCACTTCTTCCTACTCAAAGTGGTGGTTATCAGTCCAAGAACTTTTGTAATGGTCAACAGAGTAAGGATCATTCTTTTGGTTAGCCAACTCAGAGTGCTTAGCAGAGTGCTAGTAGAGGCAACTTCCAGTAGTCTAGTATTCCTGCAGCAAGGAGAATTTTTAAGGGAGATTGTTTCACTTGTGGCCAACAAGGTCATAAGTCATATGATTGTCCACAATTTGTAGGATAGAGGCCAGCAGCCTCTAAGCCTATAGTTGGAGATGTAGGTAGATCTCATAGGGCCTTTGCAATTGGGAATGATCCTTAGTGTTCGAACCCTAAGGATGGAAAGGGTCCGATGGGACCTTCTTAGTGATCCTTGGATTAGTTTCTTTTCAGTGCAACTAGATTTATGGGACTCATATCCCTACTTGTTCCAAGCTTCTAGGAGTAAGCCTAATCCAAGGGGGGGTGGATGTAGTACCCCCATAGTTTTCTTTCAGTTTTTCAGATGCCATACTCTTTTAGGCCACATTGTTGTGTGCAGATTTTATTATTTTAAGTGATTAATGATGATCTAGATTATGATTATGTTATGTTTTCATACTTAGCCGATGATATTATTTTGATGCGATGCTTTATGTTTCAGTTAGATTATGATGTACTTACCCCATACTAGCATGTGTATGGTGTTTAAGTGTATGTACCTTTTTTATGTGTTTGTATGGTAGAGGGCGGAGGCATAGTTACTTGCCTTGTCGAGATCCACACGACCGACCGTACCCTACCATTGTCTGCTACATATTGTATGTACATGCTTTGTTTTGTGATGATAGGTTTGTAGGTATAAGACATCATCTTCCCTGAATTGGCAGGAGTGAGCATGTCCATAAATACTCATCTCATTGGTAAAGAGGGGAGGTAACAGACAGACCCAAAACCCTAAACCTAAGCCTATTTATCCTAATTGTTGGATAAGTATTTGTTGACTACCCTACCCGAATATGTCAGGTGACAAAGTTTGTGGATCCCTTCTTTGAGTTTGTATGTTTATTTAATGATCTTGATTTATTGTTGTTTGATTATGTGATTTTTTATAGTCATGGAAATTAATATTGTAATTGAAAAATAATATTAAATTTAATTCCTATGTTTTTGTATGTTTATTAATTAATTAAAAAATAAAAATATTAGGATATTTGGTTTTAATTAATTAATTATGTGAAAATAGGATTAGCAATGGTTATGAGATATTAAATAATTAAATTGCATGATTTAATGGTGTTTTGAATATTAAATTATTTAATGAGAGTTTATAATAATAACATGTGCTTTATTAAGTTTGAATATGTCTTGTTTCAAAAAGGAGACAACTTGTCTTTAGGAGACTAAGTTGAGTTGTGCATAAAAATATGTATTTTTAATTATTAATTAGTATTTTCTTTCAACTTAAGAGGTTAAGTTTGATTAGGAGTTTTTTTGTGAGTCATCTAGGGTTTTCTTGTAAGGTGGAGTTGAATCCCTAATAGGGGGATTTTGCATTCATTTGGAGTTAATCAGGTTGTTGGAGTTTTGTGGAGAGAGCTTTTGGAGAATTTTAGACTTTTTGTGATTCTTGAGCTTTGTGTATGTGCTTGAGTTTTTGGTGAAGATTGCTTTGGATTTGGAATTGGCTTGGCTTGCATTGTTGATTCAGATTTGCAAGGCTGAGTTTTCATCTGACAGAATTGGGAGTTTCAACATTCTACATGCATTCTATTTTGGTTTCTAGCATTGGAATTGAGGTAGGGTTTGAAGAAATTCTATTCAATTCTATTTGTGTAAATTTTGATAATTTTTATTGTGCTTGGTTTGTTTCATTGGATTTATTGTATCTATTTTGCTTTGTTAGTAATTTTGGGTGTTAGAGAACCCATAGATTTGCTATTTCATGATTTTATACAAACTTGGCATAGTAGGGTTATGCTGTCAAAATTTCAAGGGAAAACTCATCCTAGATCACGTAGAAAATGAAAAATTAAACTAGCTATAGTTCAAACTATTGAGTAGATGAAATAATTAAATGGGTTGTGAAGAAAAATCAATTTTGGTTTGAAAAAAATCCAATCTGGGTAAAAAAACCCAATCTCTGTCAAAAATGACAGTCAACAACAAAATTACCACAGTGGAAAAATTTAATAGCTTACTAAGACAAAAATTACATTAGTAAATTTGAGTTGGATTTGCAAATGCATGAAGAAAAGATAGATGAGGTAAAAGACAAAATTTTAGCATGGATTTGTAAAAAAAAAAACCATATATTTCCATTTCTGAAAAAAAATATGCATAGGTCTTTATTTCCATTTTCGAAAATATGCCAGTCCTGTAAAAAAAAATTAAAGCAAAGTAAATGCATTAGTTTGTCAAAAAATATATTTATATATCAAAGTTTAAAAATATATATATAAATAAAGTACATTTTTTGAAAAAGGTTTTAAAAAATATAATATAAAAAAAATAAAAAAATAAAAAGATTGTTTGATTTGATGGAGGGGTGGGAGCCACCACCTCCCCCCTCCCCTCGACCATTGTGCATAGCCTGCGCATGGCCCTATGCAGGGTACCTGCGTAGGTACCATGCGTAGGTACCCACGGCCCCCCCACTTGGAATTTGGTTTAGTTTTTTTAAATAAATTATTTTATGATTATTAAATTTTATTATTAATTTTATTTTATGTCATTAAAAATGTTATTAATAATTTTAATATTTATGTTAATAAATTTTTATCAATAGATCCTAATTAATATTTGTAAATTTTATTAGTAACTTTATTGATAATAATTATTTAGTAATAATAATTTATTGTTAGTTTTTAATTAATAGTGCAAAATTTTTATTGATAATACTTATCAATAATTTTTATTTAATATTAGTTAAATATTGTTTGGAAGCATTAGGATTTTTGATTAAATTTATCTATTGCTTGTGTTAATGGGCTAGTGGACTTTGTTTACTAAAAGTTATAGTAAACTTTATTTAATATGTTAATTAAATCTAATTGGACATAGATTAGGTTTAGTTAAATTGTTTAGATTTGAAATATTCATTTAATTTTGCCGAGGTATAAAGTGTAAGGTGCGTTTGCAACTTTATGAATCAATTCAGCTTTATTTAATATTGAAATGTATGGATCATTTTATATTTGTAAATGCATCATTTTATACTGAAATTGGCTATTTTATTCAATATGATTTCTATCTTTCTTGGTTGTTGGGTTTATCAGTTTTATGGGTACTATATGACCTAGGAAAGACAGAGGCTTGGGAATTGTCTTCTATGTTCATGCAATTTCTCATGTTTGGTGTGAGTGTGAATTATTTTATATCCCATTTGACCTTATAGGCTCATGAAGTACTATGTTCCAGTGATTATGTATATGTAGACAATCCTGATTTCTATGATGATTCTGGATGTGTGACTATCTTATTTTTATCTATGTTAAAGATCTGTGAGAGATCTATGAGCCTAGGGTAGTTTACCTAGATATGTGTTAGGGGGTGGCTTGCAATAAGTGTCGAGGCCCACAAGTAGCTACCAAGATCACTTATTGTGAGTTTTTGTAAACAAGTGATAACCTAATTAAATTAAGGGGAAATAAATGAACCTAATAAGATAAGTTCCTTGCCCATGCTTGACTGCCAGTACAGACTAAGATGGGAATGGGTATGATGCTAGCTTCCTTGAGAGGAGTGTATAGCATAGTTAATGGCTTTCTTTGTATGAGAAGTCATTGATCCGTGTATGGTCACTTGAGTGCCAGGATCTAGAGTGATTACCAGGATGAGACTCAAGGGTTAGACGTACATGATGACACCTGCCTATGCATAGTCTAGTTATTCTACATGTGTCGGATGCCTCTAGATTTAGTGAGTCTTACCTATTACTTTATTATGTTTACCTTGAGTTAGAAAGCATTCAAGATTCTATTGCCTAGTAGTGTATCTTGATTTGGCTTGATTATTCGAGTGGGGTCTGATGTTATCTCCTCAGCACGGTGGGGTAGACCTTTGTGGTTCTACATGGATGGGTGGTAGTGATTCTTTACCATTTGAGATTCAATGTCCTAGTGCTAGTGCTTGATGGTGTCTTTGTAGTTGGATTCCTTATGTTACTTCATCATTGATGTTCTTTACTTATATTCTTTTATTGTAAATCTTGTATTAGAGTATCACATGTGATACCTAATCTGGATATTGTAATATTGATGTTAGAGTGATTACTACATACCCTACGACATGTGCATTGGATGTAAGTTTATTAGGATACATGGATGTTCATTAGAATGTAATTATTATGATGTAATTGTTAAATTAAATTTATGAAATCTTTTGTTGATGTTATCAGTTGAGTTATGTTAGTAATTAATTATACGTTATGGGACCCATTAGATTTGTAACCTATGTTTATAATGTGTGTTATGTGAGTTAATGGTAAATGCTTTCGTGTGAATGTTTATCTTATATGTAAACTTTATTTTTTAAAAAATGTTCACCAAACTTAGTATTATGTTCTAGGTTAGTTTCTTTTGGGCTCCCTGGTGGGGAATGAAATGTGTCATCTTTGAAAACCTATCAACCACCACAAAAATTAAATCATGCCCCCACCGAGTCCTTGGTAAACCAAGAACAAAGTCCATACTGATATCCTCCCATGGATTCTCTAGTACAAGTAATGGTTGATACAACCCTGTATTCTACTTTTCTCCTTTTTCCATTTGACACACTCTGTAGCTCTGTAAAAACTTCTTGACATCTTATTGCAACTATGGCCAGTAATAATTCTCACTAACCAAAACAAGGGTTTTATGTCGACCAAAATGTCCAACCATTCCTCCATTATACTTGTTCTTGATGAGATTCTCCCTCATAGAACTTCGTGGAATGCACAACTGAATCCCTCTAAATAACATACCATCCTAGATAATGAAATCCAACCACTTCGTTCTATCTAGAGTAATAGGTTCTGTGGCAGATTTCCAAACTTCACCAAAATCAGGATCCTATGGATACAAACTCTTGAGTTCCTTGAACCCAACCACCTTAATCTACATTTTCGTCAGCAAAATTTGTCTCCCACTAAGTGCATCTACAACCCTGTTAGAATTTTCACTCCTGTATTTCAAAACAAATGTGTAATTCTGCAAAAACTCAACCCATTTCAAATGGATCTGATTCAACTTTCCTTGACTATTCAAATATTACAAAGCTTGATGATCAGTATACAAAACAAACTCCTTAGGAAGCAGATAGTGTCTCCACTTTTTCAATGCCTAAACTATAGCATAAAATTCTTGATCATAAATAAAATATTTCCTCTTGGCATCATTTAACTTCTCACTAAAATAAGCAACAGGTCTACCTTCTTGGCTCAAAATAGCTCCTATTGTAGTACCACTAGCATCATAGTGTACTTGAAACACCTTATTAAAATTTGGAAGTGCTAAAATAGGTTTCTCTGTAACTTTTTATTTTAACATTTTAAAACTCTTATCCACCCCTGTAGTCCACTTACACTCTTTCCTATCTCCTCTCCTACAAAGAACTTAAAAGTATATGAAATGGATGTCAAATCTACATTTTTGAATGGAATTCTTGAGGAAGAAGTGTACATGGAACAACCTAAAGGTTTTGTTGATCCAAATAAAAAAAACATGGTATGTAAGTTACACAAAGAATTGTATAGACTGAGAAAAGCACCGAGAGCATGGTATGAGAGACTATATTCATATCTTATTAGTATTGGATTTGTAAGAACAAGTGACAATAGAAATTTATATTTGTAAGGTGAAACTGATGACAAGATTATTATTGCTGAAATTTTTGTTGATGATATCATATTTGGAGGACATGATAATCTATGAAAATAATTTGTTGATGAAATGAGAAAGGAATTTTGAAATGTTAATGTTTGGAGATATTAAATTCTTTCTTGGTTTGCAAATTCTACAACAAAGGGAAGGTATATTCATAACACAATCAAAGTACATCAAAGAAGTGTTGAAGACTTTTGGAATGGAAGATTCAAAACTGGTTGGTACACCGATGGTCACAAGATGAAAATTAATAAAGGATGATCAATCAACCGAGGTAAATCAAACACTATACAATTTAATGATTGGAAAACTGATGTATGTTGTGCATAGTAAACTAGATATTACACATGTTTTTGGGATTGTAGCAAGATTTTCTACTAATCCTAAAGAATCACATATGACTTTTGTTAAGAGGATTCTGAGATATTTGAAAAACACAGAGAATTATAGTTTATGGTACAAGAAAGAGGGAAATTTTGAACTACAAGTTTACACTAATGCAGATTCGGCTGGAAACATTGATGATAGGAAAATCACTACCAGTGGAGTATTCTTTTTAGGAGAAAGACTAGTTACTTGGATAAGTAAGAAACACACATGTAATTCTCAGTCTATTGCTGAAGTAGAATATTTTGTTGTTGCTGCTAATTGTTCAAATATTACATGGATAAAACAACTTTTGAAAGGGATGAATGAAGAGATCACTGATCCAGTGATAATATATTGTGACAACACAAGTGCTATAAACATTTTTAAGAATCTAGTGATGCATGCAAATACAAAGCATATATCTATAAAGTATCACTAATTGAGGGAACATGTACAAGAAAAGAAAGTGAAATTGGAGTTTGTGAAATCAAAAGATCAACTTGTAGACATATTTACCAAACCCTTACCTAAGGATACATTTGAGTACTTGAGGACTAGAGTAGGGGTCCATCCCCTATCTATCGTTCACTAAGGTGATCAGGAGGTTGCATCAACCTATACTTTATCATAATATCAAATGATGTTGATGCATATTATTCACACTTTAGGTTTCCTAAGGTTGTGGAAATCTAGAACAGTGAACACTACATATCAGTACATGAAGGTGCTTGATCTGAACCAAACACTAGAGATAATATTTTGGCTACTACAAAGTTGTTTATTCTTTTTGTCATTATTATGAAAGGGAGAGAATAATCAATGAAATATTTATCTATGGGAAGAGAAGAATCACAACAAGAAGAAGAAGATCAAATCCACAAGGAGAGGGAGAATCTGCATGAAATGTTGCATAGTGATTAAACATATTAAATGAACAAGCTAGGGAGATCTTACCAAGCTACAACATTTATAAAGTTGTAGAATAGATGTTTGGTATTCTATGGCATATTTCATATTGTGTTGTCATCAATTCCAAAGGAAGAGATTCATAACCTACAACTAATTAAATATCTTGATGAAATGAATGGACAAGTGAAAGATAGTGATTGAAGGTCACTGAGCTACTAAAGTGATATGTACGAAAATTAAATCAGTCAATGTATTGTCATTGATGTAAACTAGTTTTGATTTTACTTATCATGATGGTTACAAACATTTGAAAAAGAAAAATGGTAAAGGAATGAGATATCTACATGAAGATGAGATGAATATGAAAGATATGGCTATGGTATACATTGGCTAACTTATTGATGAGTCTATGGCATCATGTTTTTTACTTGGTTGTATTACATTATTTTGTTATGTATTGAAGATCAGAATTGAACAAGTTTATGTGGTCGGTAATTGAAGACTTTTGTATACACCGATTTAGTGTAGTGTATATCAAGTACTGTATTAACTGAATAGATATTCACTAACACATTCTAGTATTGACCAAGTGAAAGAAACAAATAAAGTTTATAACAGCCAATTGAATTGATGATCTAGACAATTTTTTATGATTCAGAGGTAAAAGATAAAGTTTGTTATGATGATCTAATGGCTGACAAAATTCAAAATTAATTGGATGAAGGATGAAACATGTTATAAACACAACTATTGAGCAAGGTTAAATCAAAAAAATGAACGATAGAGATTAAGAGGCAAAATCTAATGGATGAAAAGAAAATGGTTTATACTATCTATTTAAAGAGACATGGGACTCATTATTGAGTTGGGGAATATTGACTTTGCTGGAGAATTTACGTGAAAGGACTATTTTCGTGCACTTCTAATCAAACAGGTTACAAACAAAAATGAGCTGAACTGCAGACATTACCAAGCATCAGAGAAGCATACATCGAGTGAAGTAAAGTTGGAGGATATGAAGGATTGAATTGATTATTGATCAGAGGAGGTATTTTGAGCTAAGCATAGATCTAAAAATCTACAAATCTTAGTTTTATTTGAATCAGATCATTATTGTATCAATTTAACCATTGTTATAGAAAAATCTCTTAATTGAGTGGACTTAATAGTCTTTTTTTATTTCAATATGACATTCAATGAATGTTTTTGGTTTACATATTAATACCATAGTGAATTTTGGTCAAGGGAGAACTATTAGTGATAAATCCTCTAACCAAGTCACACCTTACAGTGTGTTTTGTAACCTTTGTCAGGGTTGGCTTCTAACTAAGCTCACTTCAGAAGCGTGAATTATTTTGGGTTATGGTCTGAGGTCATTTTTACCCTAATAGGGTTTTCACATTAAAAAATTATGTGTTATGTGTATTTGATGTGATTAAATTGTTATTTTAATTTACACATTCCATATCTATTCATATCAGTAAATATAGTATTGAATTTACTATCAATCGGTAGTTGAAAGGAAATATATTGTTGATATCTTACCAAGTTGATAATTTGATTGAAAAGTTTGAATATATACATCTAAGAGATTTGGGAGTGTAGGATAACTGGAACTAACTGATTCACCCCCCCTCTCAGTCATCTAACAATTGGTATCAGAGCATTGGTTTCTTGGAAGGAAAGTTTAAAGAACTTAAGCTAAAGATCACAAGATGTATAAGAGAGAGGTGCCAAAGCTTAACAAAGACAACTTCTCGACATGGAAAAGCAAGATGAAGTTTCATATATCTATAATTGGAGAATTTTCAATATTCTACTTGAGAAATGATTACATTCAACCAACGATTAGACCTTTGACTGTTGATTAGTTGAGAGATAGACATGAATATAATATGACAATGATAGAGATTGTTGTTACCTTAACTGATGCTGAATTTGAAGATGTCAAGACATGGAATACTACTAAAGGAATGTGGGATAAAATTCCACTAGTTCATGTAGGAGATAAGAATGTGTTGAGGGTGAGAGATGAGAGTCTTAGAGGAAAATTTGATGATATGAAGATGAAAGAAGGAGAAAACATTTCACAGTATAGTAACTGAATTAAGGAGATTGCCAATGCTATTTGAGGAGCAGGAGGTGTTATTGATGAAGACATTGTTTTGAGTAAAATTCTTAGAACCTTGATGCATATCTATGCTATCTGAATCTCTACAATCCATAAAATGAGATCAGCCCTAGGTAACACTCTTACACTTGATAACTTGATCGGTAAACTTAATACTTTTGAGTTGAATAATTATGATAACTATATTGTTCTAAATGTTGAATCTATATTTATGTCATCCTTGAAAATTCATAAATCAAGTAGTAAACATATGATAAGAAATGAGAGTGATAGTGACAGTGATGATGATGAACTTGATGAACTTGAAGCACTTATGGCTAGAAGACTGCATAAAGGTAAAGGAAGATACAAAGGGAAATTACCTCTAGTATGTTTTAACTATAAAGAGATTGGCCACATTACAACTAGATGTCATAACTGGAAAGATGATGACAAAGACAATGAACCATCTGGTGATAGAAAGTCAGACAAGAGAGATAATCAAGATTGCAAAGCAAACTGACAGTATGAAAAAAGAAGTAACTGAGACTACAAAGACAAAGGCAAGAAAGCATGTTACCTTGTTGAAGATGATGATGACACCAACAATGACACCGATAAAGACATTGAGGTGGTATTCATGTTGGAAACTACAATTGAAACAATTGTTGTATTGTCATTGATGTCAAACATTAATTGGTAAGACTATTGCTACTTAGGAAAGTACTATATCTATTGTATTGTTGTGAAGGATTAGGGCAAGGTTGGTAACAATAGCACCTAGGGAAAGGTTGAGTTATCTTGATACTAAAAAGTGTACTTGACTATGTTGTACATGTTATACACTAAGTTTTCACCCTTGTTTCAAGCTCTCATAGTCTTGATAACCTAGTATAACATGGGAATCATCTCTAGGTTGTGGGACCTATGCTAACTGAGATGAGACCTCTAGGTTCTAGGCTGGTTCCTCTTGGATAATCACCTTAATTTTCTTCTTGACATGAAAAGTAAACTTTGGAGGGAAAGGGATAGAAGGAATACTTGGAAAGGGAAATGACTGAAAGAAAACTACCTACTAGGTGATACACCGAAATTAGGGTATGAATTTTAGCATAGAGGGATGAAGCCAATGAAGAACTTAGGTCTAGTAGGTCACAACTTACTAAATAGGCTTGCATAAGTTTTTCATAGGAGGGCCTAAACATAACACACAACCTATGACCTGCAAGTAGACATTCACTTTTGCAACTCGGTGTGGGATTGAGACAAGACTGTTGGGGGGGCTGAAGTATACCCACAAAAACATCTAAATCAAATCAAACACAATAACACACATAATTATAGAAAGTAAGAGGGATCAAAAACCCTAATTTGTCATTGAAAACATGCATAGACTTCAATTCATTAAGAGATGATTCAGACAAGGAAGCATAGGGACATGAAGAATTGTCACAAAATACCTCCGCAATGTTTGAATAATCAATGGGAGATTACAAAGAGTAGAAGACCAGAGGGTAGAGAAGATACCACAGATAGCCTTCTAAGAAAGGATGACTTCCTTTCAAAAGTGGACTCTCCCCTTTACAAAATGTGAACTCCCTAAGCACTAAGGCTCCAAAAAACAATATATACATCTCAACTGCACGCAGGTAGGAGTCAAAAACTTAACTACGGTTACAAGATTTTTTACATTAGAATAATATTCAACCTTAATCCCATCAAATATAATCATAAATACATCTCTGTAATACTATGGCCGATCTAATATTTGTTTACATGCCCATCTCTATACTACATCAACTCACGGACAAGCAACCTGGATCCATCAACCTTTCTGCAACAGACCCGCCATGAATGCTAAAATGGTACCTCACAGGGACAAGAATCAACCCATGATGACCACCTAGACTTCTTCATCATCTTTTCCAATTGCAAATTTCCTACAAACATAAATTTCCTAGCTACCTCACTGCTCGTAGCTTGTTTGAATCAATTACTGGCAGAAAACCCTCTGTAGAGATATTTGAATTTAAATTATAACGGCTAGCTGGTCATTTTAAAATGTGTCCATCGATATCTAATGTTTCTCAACAAATGAATGGCTCAGATCATCCTAACAATAGTCATAAACCTTCTTGAAAAGTCAAAATCCACCTCGGCACACTATAGCCAATGAAACTTTAGCACGTTGGCATATTTATCAACTTGGACCCATCTTGACCTTTCTCTCTTGTAGTTATTTGGTGACTATGTGACTGAAGGCCTTTTTCAAGTCACGAAGAACTTATCCTAACCTCGGTTTGATTAAGTGACTACATGAACACTACAGTTACTGAATAGTTTAATCCATCAGTTGACCCCAGTTAAATTTAGCGAACAAGAGAAATCCTTAGTCGCTGATTTGCTTAATACTTCATTAAACCTGGGCCCAGAATTTCCACATGTCAAACCCTCATTCGCTCTATTTTCCTCATCAGAAAACACCTCAACTATTTCTGACATCAGACCCACTGAGAATTTGATTCGCATCCAATGATAGGTGCATGATCTCATGACCTTCAAATATTGCTTCCGATCATGCACCAACCATTGATCCTTTTAGAACTGGGACCCCACTAACACACGGGTCCACCTGGAAATCTCTATGAGCACTCTGACAACCAATCATAATATGGAAAATCAGCAATACATGGCACTGGACCCACTTAAATATTCTCTTTACCTTGACCAATCAAAAGATGACAAATCATCCTGACCTAGCATGAACCCACCTGACAAAAGCTTGAACACTTGGCAAAATGGACGGTCAGCATATGATCACATACCCTCAAAAGATTCCATTTGAACATGTGCTAACCGTCGATCTTGATCCCTCTGATATCCCTACAGATACCATGACATAGCCCCACTGACATATCCAAGTCATTGTTATGTGGACCAATCACACATGAGCACATCAGCAAGAAAGGACCCACCTCCAAAGGCTCTGAAAAAAAAGTGAAATCAACGGTTGGCGCATAATCTCATGTGTCAGAAAAACACCTTAAGAAGATATGCTAGCCGTTGAAAGGGACATAGTCTGCCGGGCCCACTCTGACAAAGTTACACATCACAATCCTTTGGCCAATCAGGAGCCTCCAAGTCAGACAACATGGTAATGGACCCACACAAAGGTTGAAGCGCTGCATCAAAAGGGAAGATCGATGGCTATCACAAGATCACAAGCCTCTGATAGACCCCTTATGAACTCACAACAATCGTTGATCTTCCTAATTGGGACCCCCACATAAAGTGACCACCAAACACTTAGCAAATGTGTGACTGAAGAAAGGGAATGTTCGATGAGTCATGAGATATTATGTTGTGATCGTGGAATGTTTAGCGATTATGAGAATCACCGTATTCGCTAAGTCACCAAAAGAAAAGGGAACTGCCAGAAGAAATTAGAGAACTAGCAACTAGCCAATGAGAATAAAGCACACATGCATATTTGAGGACTTAAGTGGCTGAAAAAGGTAATGACCAAATAGAATGAAGGATAGGGTTTGCAGGGTTTTTGATATAATGGCTATTTTTATGAATTTTTTAACTTTCAGACCAAGGAGTTAGAAAATTTGCAAAGGCTAGGAAACTAGACATAAATTCATGAAATTTTCAGGGATGCCTAGCAGGGTAAAAACAAAGACTCCTGAATGGATTTTAGCCAAATTTGCATAGAATAGGAAAATTAGGGTAACATTTTGGTGATTTCTGCTAGATGTCAGCCTGCTAGACATGGAAAACCAATGGCCTTGACATATCCATTGGGCATGGGGTCATCATTTGAGCACAAAACCTTGATAGAAGGGCAAAACTGGAATTGAGGAATGAAACCTGTGCTTGAGCACTTCTTGGAAAATAGGGAAAACTAACCTAGAAATTAGGGAAAGAAAGCAAGAAAAAAACCTAACCTAAACTAATCAGTACATAACACTGGTCAAACAAAACCATTTACTTTTTGTGAAAAATAACTTCCTATCCTTCTCAGATTACAATAATCCACATGTTTTTAGAAAGCTATTACAAGATAAATATAGGAGATATGTAGAATCACCTACTTGACAAGGATTTGACTGATATGGATTTTACTCACTTGGTCAAGCTGATTGTAAGCACCATCATTTTGAGGAGAAACAACAAGTAGTAGTAAGACCTTACTTACTTGGTCAATGGGGACAACAAGCTGATTTGGTTCATTCTCAGCCTCAGCTTCTAGTGGAATATCATATTGGGATGCTGGCATAGTTTGTACTCCTTTGATAACCACCATCCTAGCCAAATGCTTGATAGGACACCCTTGTTTGATAGTGAATCTAGAGCTGTCCCTAATAAACTTAGGCTCCTAAGATATTACTTCAGTATTATTGATCTCCTCCTTATGCTGACTAGAAATAATCTCCTCCTGCAACTTGTAGGTGTTCTCTGGAAGTGTGGGCTTGTCATCAAGATGTAGACAAAAATGTTCCATCTTGTCCCAAAATTGATCTTCTTCTTCTTCCTCTAGATTCTTTTGTAGGAGAAGTATACCAATGTCAACACAATTATCATGATTTGTTGAGAACTCATTTGTCTTAACTTGTTCAAAGAGAGCCTCCTTTAGATCAGAAATCTTCTGCTCAATGATCTCCTTTTCTTCCTCCAGATGAGAACATTTCTCAATCTATATCTAATAGCCTCTTTTATATGTTCCAGCTATAGAAGCCAAGAATCTTATATTTTTCTTGAGATCATGTAGCTCTCTCTCATGAAACTCCTCACATGCTCTCTTCTCCTTTTCTTTCTCAATCTAAAATTCATTTCCTGTATCAAACATGGCCTCCATCAAATTCTTTTGGTCTTGAATCACCTTTTCACAATTATTCTTATGAACCTCTAATTCTTCATAGGCATCTTTCTGAGCTGCTAATGTTCTTTGGAACTCTTCTTCTTTTTCAGCTATAGCAGCACTAACCTTAATCAAGTTTTCCTTGTAAACTTTGTTCAGCATTGCTAGATTACTTGCAAGGGTTGCTTGACTTTTTTGCTATCCTACAATGATTTCTTTACACTGCTTCCATCTAGCATTAAACTTCTCCTTTGCTTGTGTCCACATATTCCTTTTCTATGTTTCCAATACCTCTTCATAGTGTCTCTTTTGTACTTCCAACCCTTCAATGAGCTTGGCCTCATTTCTCTTGTATTGCTCTACCAAATACCTCCTATAACCTTGATCCTGTTGAGCCAAAGCTTTTTGTTGTTGGATCTGGGCATGATGAGCATGCTCTTTCAAGGAAAAGCATCTCCTCTTGAGGTTTCTAGTATGTGTATTGATGCTGCCATGATACTAGAAGTTGGGTGGGTGGAGGGTAAGCATGAGGTGTATGTTTCTTTGTTGCTACAATTGAATAGCTCTGGATGAAATTAGAAGTACAACTACTCTGATAAAGCTAACCTTCATGAAATGAAGGGATATCTTCATGAAAAGAAAGATGGTAATCCATTTTAGGAACTGAGTCTCCTTGGAACTAGTGGATGTGAACTCAGAGTCGCTAGATATGCAAAACAATGACCTCTCAAAGGTCTACAACTTGCTGGAAGCATATCAGAACCAGCAACAACTATGAAAACCATGACCTCTTGGTCCCACGGGGCATGCCAGAATTGTTATACACTAAGTTTACACCCTTGTTTCAAGCTCTTGTAGTATTGATAACCTAGTATAACATGGGAATCATCTCCAGGTTGTGGGACCTATGCTAACTAAGATGAGACCTATAGGTTCTAGGCTGGTTCCTCTTCGATAATCACCTTAATTTTCTTCTTGACATGAAAAGGAAAATTTGGAGGGAAAGGGATAGAAGGAATACTTGGAAAGGGAAATGACTGAAAGAAAACTACCTACTAGGTGATACACCAAAATTAGGGTATGAATTGTAGCATAGAGCGATGAAACCAATGAAGAACTTAGGTCTAGTAGGTCACAACTTACTAAATAGGCTTGCATAAGTGTTTCATTAGAGGGCCTGAACATAAGACACAACCTATGACCTACAAGCAGACATTCACTTCTGCAACTCGGTGTAGGATTGAGACAAGACTGTTAGGGGGGCTGAAGTATACTCACAAAAACATCTAAATCAGATCAAACACAATAACACACACAATTATAGAAAGTAAGAGGGATCAGGAACCCTAAGTTGTCATTGAAAACATGCATAGACTTCAATTCATTAAGAGATGATTCAAACAAGGAAGCATAGGGACATGAAGAATTGTCACAAAATACCTCCGCAATGTTTGAATAATCAATGGGAGATTACAAAGAGTAGAAGACCAGAGGGTAGAGAAGATACCATTGATAGCCTTCTGAGAAAGGATGACTTTATTTCAAAAGTGGACTCTCCCCTTTACAAAATGTGAACTCCCTAAGCACTAAGGCTCCAAAAAACAATATATACATCTCAACTGCACATAGGAAGGAGTCAAAAACCTAACTAGGGTTACAAGATTTTTTACATTAGAATAATATTCAACCCTAATCCCATCAAATCTGATCATAAATACATCTTTGTAATACTATGGCCGATCATATATTTGTTTATGTGCCCATCTCTGTACTACATCAACTCGCGGACAAGCAACCTAGATCCATCAACCTTTCTGCAACAGACCCACCATGAATGATAAAATGGTACCTCACAGGGACAAGAATCAACCCATGATGGCTATCCAAAATTCTTCATCATCTTTTCCAATTGCAAACATCCTGCAAACATAAATTTCCTAGCTACCTCGCCGCTCGCAGCTTGTTTGAATCAATCGCTGGCAGAAAACACTCTGCAGAGATATTTGAATTTAAATTATAATGGCTAGCCGGTCATTTTATAATGTGTCCATCAATATCTAATGTTTCCCAGTAGATGAACATCTCAAATCATCCAGAAAATAGTCGTAAACCTTCTTGAAAATTCAAAATCTACCTCGGCACACTGCAGCCAATGAAACTTTAGCACATCAGCATATCTATTACCTTGGACCCATCTTGACCTTTCTCTCTTTTAGTTATTTGGTGACTATGTGACTGAAGGCCTTTTTCAAGTCATGAAGAACTTATCCTAACCCTAGTTCGGTTAAGCAACTACGCAAACACTGTAGTCACTGAATAGCTTAATCCATTGGTTGACCCTAGTTAAATTTAGCAAACAAGAGAAATCCTTAGTTGTTGATTTGCTTAATACTTCATTAAACCTGGGCCCAAAATTTCCACATGTCAAACCCTCATTCACTCCATTTGCCTCATCAGCAAACACCTTGGCTATTTTTGACATCGGACCCACTGAGAATTTGATTTGCATCCAACAGTGGGTGCATGATCTCATGACCTTTGAATATTCCTTCTGATCATGCGCCAGCCATTGATCCTTTTAGATCTGGGACCCCACTGACACACGGGTCCACCTGGAAATCTTTGTTAGCACTCTGACAACCAATCATAACATGGAAAATTAGAAATATGTGACAGGTACCCACTTAAATCTTCTCTTTACCTTGACTAATCAAAAGATGGAAAATCATCCTAACTTGGCATGGACCCACCTGAAAAAAGCTTGAACACTTGGTAAAATGGGTGGTCAGCGTATGATCACATACCCATAAAATATTCCATGCAAACACATGCTAACCGTCGATCTTGATCCCTCTAACATCCCTGCTGATACCCTAACATGGCCCCACTGACACATCCAAGTCATCATTATGTGGACCAATCACATGTGAGCACATCAGCAAGAAAGGACCCACCTCCAAAGGCTCTGAAAACAAAGTGAAATCAATGGTTGGCACATAATCTCATGTGTCATAAAAACACCTTGAGAAGATATGCCAGCCATTCATCAAAAGGGACATAGTCTGCTGGGTCCACTCTGACAAAGTTACACATCACAATCCTTTGGCCAATTAGGAGCCTCCAAGTTAGACAATGTGGCAATGGACCCACACAAAGGTTGAAGTGCTACATCAAAAGGGAAGATCGATGGCTGTCATGAGATCGCAAGCCTCTGATAGACCCCTCGTGAACTCATGACAACCGTTGATCTTCCTAACTGGGACCCTCACATAAAGTGACTGCCAAACACTTAGCGAATGTGTGACTGAAGAAAGGGAATGTTTTTTGAGTTGTGAGATATTATGTGGTGACTATGGAACATTTATTGATTATGAGAATCACCATATTTGCTAAGTCACCAAAAGAAAAGGGAACTACCGGAAGAAATTAGAGAACTAGCAACCAACTAATGAGAATAAAGTGCACATGCATATTTGAGGACTTAAGTGGCTGAAAAAGGTAACAACCAAATAGAATGAAGGCTAGGGTCTGAAGGGTTTTTGATATAATGACTATTTTTATGAATTTTTTAACTTGCAGACTAGGGAGTTAGAAAACTTGCAGAGGCCAGGAAACCAGACATAAATTCAGGAAATTTTTAGAGATGCCTGGCAAGGTAAAAAAAAAGACTCCTAAATGAATTTTAGTTAAATTTGCATAGAATAGGAAAATTAGGGTAACAGTACAATGATGAGATAATGTATTGTTTATCCTAGTAAGACTGAAGACTAAACTAGTAGGCTTGATTGAGCAAAAATTGAGAAATCATGTTTAAGCCGAGTAATGTTAGTGTTGACCAAGTCAATGTATGTTGAGAAAAATTCTAGTGTTGATCGAACAATAGTTAATTGCCAAGGAAGATAGTATAAGCCAAGGAAACATTTTTAGTAATGACTAAGCTTTCTACATGAAGACCGAGTAGTTGATCACAGTATTGACTGAGCATCAACATTTTTATATTTGAAGAGAATTTAGTTTTGGAGCTGACATTGTTGAATTCTTGGATTATGTAAAACATGTTGACTTTATTTATTGATTGTTTGAAAGCATTAAATGCACTGTAAAACATTATATTGTAAATCTTTAAGAGATTTGAGATGATTCTAGAAATGAAGCTGAAGAACATGAAGCGGGTAGATTCAATGAATCTGACCTAACCCTAAGATCTACGAATGAGATTGAGTGGCATAAGATGAGTTAACCTAATTGAGGAAAGTGTTAAGGGAACCTAAGCATTAGATATGCATGTGCATGGGTGAAAAAGAGAATGCTGGAAGATTAGTAAAGTTTTATTGACTGTATAAGTAGAAAAGGCTAAAGGAGAATTGTGGTGGTTGCTTGAAGAAAAGTTTTGAGTAGATCAGAGATGGAGATGGAAAAGTTTCAAAGTCAATAAACCAGCATTAGTGTATGGAATCAGATTTGATATTTGCAAAGTGAGTTGTATGGTTTTTAGATCAATATTGTTGCTACTTTCTAACTGTTGTAACAGTCAAAATCCTTTTAACAGAGGTTGACCTAACAGTCATATGTTAAATCCTTTGAACAAGGTTGCATTCTAATGGAGTGTATGTAAGTCCTATAACAAGGCTCGCTTTTAATAGGGTGATTGAAATCCTTTAACTGGGTCACACCTAACAGTGTGTATTGTAACCCTTGATAGGGTTGGCTTTTAACCGAGCTCACTTCAGAAGAGTGAAAATAATAGTAGCATGTTACAAAGTGGTTTTTCCCACATTGGGTTTCCACTATAAATCATGGTGTTAATACTTGTGTGAATGTTTTGGTTTGAACATTTTTGTGTTTTACAAGTTAAGTTATAGTTGGGTAGTGGACTGCATTGTTATATGTTTCTATTATTAAATCAGTGATGACCAAGTTTGTTTTGGTTATTGGATCCGATTTAAGGAAAAGTTTTTAAGTTTGTCTTATACATCAGGACTTGAGAACAATTGATTCACGCCCCCTCTCTGCTGTTCTAAATCATATTAACAATTGGTATCAGAGCTTTGTTTCTTATTATTAGTGTTTACAAAAATCAAGTTTAAAGGGACTTGAAGCAAATGATCAAGATGTATAAGAAGGAGGTACCAAAGCTGAATAAGGAAAACTTCCTTGCATGGAAAAGCTTGATGAAGCTACATCTGGCCGGTATTGGTGACTCTGAAAAGTACTACATTGAGAATGGCTATGTCTCACCTATCACACCTTTGACTGCTGAAGAAATGAGAGCTAAGCAAGAACATAATCAAGCAATGCTGGAAATTGCATCTACCCTAAGCTATCCAGAATTTGAGGACATTAAGAATTGCACAACTGCTAAGGAGATGTGGGTAACTCTTGCAAGGATCTATGGTGGTGACTTAAATGTACTGAAAGCAAAGGCTGAGAGTCTTAGAGGTAAGTTTGATGAAATGAGAATGCAAGAAGGTGAAAACATTGCACAATATTGTGGTAGAATAAAAGAAGTTGTGAATTCTATTAGAGGAGAAAATGGGATTATTGATGATGAAACTATAATTGGGAAAGTACTAAGAACCCTACATCCTATATATGCCATTAAGATCTCATCTATTTAGGAATCTAGATGCAACTCTGCTAATGTGCTTACTTTGGGAAGTTTGGTTGGTAAGCTAACTGCTTTTGAACTCTCTAACTATGATAATTTCACTATTGGTAGTATTGGTAATGTTGAATCTACTTTCAAGTCACAACTAGTTATGAACAAGAAAAAGAAAGATGCATAAGTGAAAGTGAAAGTGAAATTGATAGTGACACTTTTGATGAAGAACTAGAAGATCTAGAAGCTCTTATGGCTAGAAGACTGAGAAGAGGAAAAGGAAAGTATAAAGGTAAACTCCCTATTATATGTTTTGTATGTAATAATTTGGTCATATAGTTGCTAGATGTCCTGACAGGAAGGATAAAGATGATGAAAGAAAAAGAAAACACAAAGATAGAAGAGATGACAGAAGCTACCGAAGGAACAAGGACTACAAAGGAAAAGGTAAGAAATCTTGTTACATTTCTGAAGAAGAAACTAACACTGATAGTGATGATTTTGAAATTGAGGTAGTCTATGTTGCAATAAAAGATGAATCTGATGAGGATGAGAAAACTACATTGATATCCTATGTGAACAAGAATGATATATGGATTATTGATAGTGGTTGTTCACATCACATGACTGGTGACAAAAATAAGTTTGAGACGTTACATCATTACAAAGGTAAAAGTGTAACATTTGGTAATGACGCACCATGTCCTGTTAGAGGAAAAGGTTTGATTAAATTGACTGATAAGATATCTTGTGAAAATGAATATTGTGTTGAAGGTCTTAATTATAATTTGTTAAGTGTTGCTAAACTCAATAGAACTGGTTATTGAGTGGAATTTCATCACAAGAAAGCTAAAACATTTGATGCTACTAGAGAACTAATTGGAAGTGGAGATCAGACTAGAGGTAATTTGTTCTATCTTGACCTATCTGAAGAAACATGTATAATTGCACAACTTGATGATATTTGGTTATGGCATAAAAGGCTATGCCATGTTAACTTTGACAATCTGGTAGAGATAAGTAAGAATAAAAAGGTAAGAGGTCTACCTAGATTGAAGAAACCTAAGAATGTGATGTGCAAGGAATGCCAGTTAGGAAAAATGACAAAGTCAAGTTTTAAGAGAAAATCCTTTACTTCTAAAAACATTTTAGATTTGGTTCATACTGACTTTGTGGACCTATGGGTGTACAATGTTACTGTGGTGCTAGATATTTTATCTTGTTTGTTGATGATCATACTAGGATGATGCATGTAATGTTTCTAAAAGAAAAATCTAAAGCTTTTCAATTCTTTAAGTGGTATTTGGCTAAGGTTGAGAAGGAGACAGGTAGGAATCTAAAATGTCTTAGATTTGACTAAGGTGGAGAATTTACATCAAATGAATTCAATCTATTTTTCAATTAAAAGGGAATTAAAAGACAAATGTCTGCACCTAGAACACCTCCACAGAATGGTATAGCAGAAAGAAGAAACTGATCTATCTTGGATTGTGCAAGGACATTATTGATTGAAAAGAATGTGGCACAAAAATATTGGAAAGAAGCTATAACACCTGTTGTCTACACTCTTAACTAGGTACAGATCAAGAAAGGTACAAATCCGACACCCTATGAATTATGGCATGGGTATGCATCGAGTGTTAAATACTTTAGAATCTTTGGAAGTAAGTGCTATATATTAAAAGACACTAGGAATGTAAAGTTTGATGCTAAGAGTGATGAAGGCATATTCCTAGGATATTCCACAAAAAGTAAAGCTTATAAGTGTTTGAACTCTAACACTAACAAAATTTGGGAAAGTGTGAATGTCAAAATTGATGAGTATGTAGAAAGAAATGAAGCTAACAACAAAAGAGAACCAAAAGATTATAGATCTTTTCTGTACATTGAGGAAGAAGAAGAGGAAAGTAAAAAACTTGCACCTGATGCTGAGTCTCGGGTAAGCAATGTCGAGAAATAGACAGATGCTACCAAGCATCAGGAAAATAGTGTCAAAAGAGAACAAGAACATGCTGAGCTACAAGAAAATATTGCCAAGTATCAGGAAGAGGTTGCCGAGCATTCAGAAGCTAAATTTGACAATCTTGTTGGGGAACCTGATGAAATAGAGGAGAGAAGAGCTGAACCTATTTTGGTAAAATATGTAAGAAGACATCACAAGCCTGAACAGATAATTGGAGACAAAAATATTGGAATTCAGACCAAAAGTAAGACTAAGGATCCAACATGCCTACAATGTGAATTTGAACCCAAGTCAACTAGAGAGGCATTGGAGAATGAAGACTGGATACAAGCAATGAATGAAGAGATTGACCAGATTGAGAAGAATGATACTTGGACTCTGGTGTCGAGACCTAAAACCAAAAATGTTATAGGAACAAAGTGGGTGTTTCAGAATAAGATGAATGAAAATGGTGAAATATCTAGGAACAAAGCTAGGCTAGTATGCAAAGGCTATGCACAAGAAGAAGGAATAGATTATGGGGAGACATTTGCCCCTGTAGCTAGATTGGAAGGAGTAAGAACTTTGCTTGCATATGCTTCTTATAAAGATTTCAAGGTATATCAAATGGATGTCAAGTCTACATTTTTAAATGGTATACTAGAAGAAGAAGTTTACATATAATAGCCAGAAGGTTTTATTGATCCAAACAAAAGACATGTTGTGTGTAAACTGAACAAAGCACTATATAGATTGAAACAAGCTCCCAGAGCATGGTATGAGAGGTTGCACAACTACTTGATACAGACTAGATTTTCAAGAACAAATGACACAAGAAATCTATACATGAAAGATGAAGAAGGTAAAGGTATCCTGTAGGCAAAAAATTTTGTGGATGACATTATGTTTGGTGGACAAGATGCATTGTGTAAAATATTTTCAAATGAAATGCAAACTAAATTTGAAATGAGCATGTTTAGTGAGATCAAATTCTTTGTTGGTTTACAAGTATATCAGATGAAGAAAGGAATTTTCATTACACAATCTAAGTATGTTAATGAAATATTGAAAACTTTTGGGATGGAAGATGCTAGACTAGTGAGTACTCCTATGGTTACTGGACAAAAGTTATCTAATAATGATGATGCTACAGAAGTGAATCAAACTTTGTATAGATCCATGATTGGAAAATTGTAGTATGTTGTACATAGTAGAGCAAATATTGCACTAGTTGTTGGGATTGTGGCAAGATTCTCTACCAATCCTAAGGAAACACACATGATGGATCTGAAAAGAATTATGAGATACTTGAAAGGAACTACTGACTATGGTCTATATTATAAGAAGAATGACAAATTTGAACTCAGAGTTTATACAGATGCTGATTGGGCAGGAAATGTAGATGATAGAAAGCGTACTAGTGGTGGATCTTTCTTTCTTGGATAGAGATTAGTCTTCTGGATGAGCAAGAAACAAAACTAAATTTCCCAATCTACTACCGAGGCTGAGTATGTTGATGCTACAGTAAACTGTTCAAATTTGGTATGGATAAAATAATTGTTGATAGACATGAAAGAAGAAATCATTGAACCTGTTGTTATTTTTTGTGACAACACAAGTGCTATCAATATTTCTAAGAATCTAGTGATGCACACTAAGACCAATCACATAGCAATCAAGTATCACTACTTGAGAGAATTAGTACAAGATAAAGAAGTTTGAATGGAATATGTGAATACAAAAGAACAATTAGTAGACATATTCACTAAAGATTTACCCAGAGAAGCTAATGAGTATTTGAGAAGTCAATTAGGGGTCCTTCCCCTAACTGAGGCTTCCTAGTCAAGCTAGGAGCACTGCATCAAATATGCTACAGTAGAATATTTGACAAATTGATGTAGAAGATTGTCACACTTTAGGGCTGGCCTAGAGTTGTGAAAAGGAGCAAAGACAAGGAACCAGTAATAAGGAAGATAACAAAGGGAGAAACACTGAGCTACATAGATATTATCTACATCTAATGGATGTATGTTTTAGTTGCTGCTTTGGCATTTTTGTCAAAGAGGGAGATGAACTGATATGATAACACATGACACTGAAAAGTAAGGGTGATGAACTGAAATGAAGGATCAGGATAGAGGGAGATCTGAATACTTCTGACAGTCATAGAAGTGAGGCTTATAGTATTTTGAATCAAAATGAAGCTAAGGATATTATAAATAATTCTCTAATGAATAGATAAGTTTTTGGATTGGTTGGTAATCCATGTGTTATTCAGGTGATATCATATGGTGTTGCCATCAATGCCAAAGAGGGAGATTGTTGGAAACTACAATTGAAACAATTGTTGTATTGTCATTGATGTCAAACCTTAATTGGTAAGACTGTTGCTACTTAGGAAAGTACTATATCTATTGTATTGTTGTGAAGGATTGGGGAAAGGTTGGTAACAATAGTACCTAGGGAAAGGTTGAGTTATCTTGATACTACAAAGTGTACTTGACTATGTTGTACAATGATGAGACAATGTATTATTTATCCTAGTAAGATTGAAGACTAAACTAGTAGGCTTGACCAAGAAAAAATGGAGAAATCATGTTTAAGCTGAGTAATGTTAGTGTCAACTGAGTCAGTATATGTTGAGCAAAATTCTAGTGCTGACTGAACAACAGTTAATTGCCGAGGAAGACAGTATAAGCCGAGGAAACATTTTTAGTAATGACCAAGCTTTTTACATGAAGATCGAGTAGTTGATCATAGTATTGACCGAGCATCAGCATTTTTATATTTGAAGAGAATTTAGTTTTGGAGCTGACATTGTTGAATTCTTGGATTATGTAAAATGTGTTGACTTTATTTATTGATTGTTTGAAAGCATTAAAGGCACTATAAAACATTTTATTGTAAATCTTTAAGAGATTTGAGATGATTCTAGAAATGAAGCTGAAGAACATGAAGTGGGTAGACTCAATGAATATGACCTAACCCTAAGATCTATGAATGAGATTGAGTGGCATAAGATGAGTTAACCGAATTGAGGAAAGTATTGAGGGAACTTGAGCATTAGATATGTGTATGCATGGGTCAAAAAGAGAATGCTGGAAGATTAGTAAAGTTTTATTGACTATATAAGCAGAAAAGGCTAAAGGAGAATTGTGGTGGTTGCTTGAAGAAAAGTTCCGAGCAGATCAAAGATGGAGATGAAAAAGTTTCAAAGTCAGTAAACCAACATTAGTGTATGGAATCAAATCTGATATTTGCAAAGTGAGTTGTATGTTTTTCAAATCAATATTGTTGCTACTTTCTAACCATTTTAATAGTCAAAATATTTTTAATAGAGGTTGACCTAACAGTCATATGTTAAATGTTTTGAACAAGGTTGCATTCTAATGGAGTGTATGTAAGTCCTATAACAAGGCTCACTTTTAACAGGGTGATTGAAATCCTTTAACCGGGTCACACCTAACAGTGTGTATTGTAACCTTTGACAGGGTTAGCTTTTAACCGAGCTCACTTCAGAAGAGTGAAAATAATAGTAGCATGTTACAAAGTGGTTTTTCCCACATTGGGTTTCCACTATAAATCTTGGTGTTAATACTTGTGTGAATGTTTTGGTTTGAACATTTTTGTGTTTTACAAGTTAAGTTACAGCTGGGTAGTGGACTACCTTGTTATATGTTTCTATTATTAAATCAGTGATGACCGAGTTTGTTTTTCTTATTGGATCTAATTTAAGGAAAAGTTTTTAAGTTTGTCTTGTACATCAGGACCCGAGAACAACTAATTCACCCCCCCTCTCTGTTCTATCTTGACAATGCTGACACTTCTTATTTATTGGCTAGAATTGAAGATGTGTGGTTATGGCACAAAAGGTTATGTCATGTGAATTTTGACAACATGGTTAAAATCAATAAGAAAAGAAAATTTAGAGGCTTATCGAGCTTATCTAAACCTGACCATGTCATGTGTAAACAATGTCAAATGGTAAAAATGTCAACATCTAGTTTCAAGAGCAAGAACTATTCATCTAAAGCTATTTTAGAGTTGGTTCACACTGACTTGTGTGGTCCTATGATAACTTAGAGTTATTACGGTGACAAATATTTTATTTTATTTATTGATGACTGTTGGTGTTCCAAAATGCTGGATCATTTTGAGGCCAATTGACAGGCACAAACAAATGCCTGTACAATTTTTGACTCAATTGAGCCAAGGCTGGTAGGCCTGAATTCACCAATGCCCTATGCTACAAAATGCATGCATAGACAAGACAATAATTCCTTCCAAAGGGGTAAACAATCCTTGGAGGAAAAACTATAATCTCCTAATAGTTAAATTGCTTGAAATCTAAACTAAAGCTTAAAAGTACTACTAAAACCTAATTGAGTGGTTTGTAAAGAAGATAAAAGATATAATGTGTAAACTACAAAAAGAACAAAATGACAATTACAAATGAAATGGGATCAGTGCCTGATGCCAAATTGGGAATAGAGTCAATTACATTCAATCATACGTATAGACAGAGATGGTTTTAAGGTAACTCACTCTTGTAAAGTGAGACCATCATCCTATAGGCTTCAATTGAAATAGAAATTTAAATAACTTATACAATTAGTCCTATGGTAACCCAACTTAAGAGCCCGAAAGGAACAATAACAGGTTCTCAGAACATGCAACTATTATTCAAATTGTATAAATTAACCATGAACAAATGAATCAATGAAAGAACATAGTAGGATACCCTAGTTCATAGATTAATCTGAAAAACTAATTGAAAAATAAGAAACTATATAACCTCAAAGCATAAACACTTATCTGTCATTTGCATTTAAAAATTTGGACATTAGGTTCAAATCTGTAATTCGGGAGAGTTTTCCAATTTTTTATTGTGATGTGATTGATGTCTTTAGTCTACAAATTGAATCAATATAATTATCTTTCCCAATGGTTCTCTGTGAAAGGACATGCCCTTTCACAGGACCTAATCCTGGCAACTAACCCTAAAAAATACAAAACAAACCATTATAATGGTTTTTAGGGAAATATTTCTCGTACAATTAACTTGATCAATTATACTTTGGGTGTTCCGTGCATAATAATCTAACGTTTAATTTCCTGCACAAAAACACCTAACATTAGATAGTCAAAAATAAAAAATCATTACATTCATAATATATAAGCTTTTCATAAAAACTATTTATTATTCATTTATTAATTATTAATTAATTGAAAATAAATTCATGCCATGCATTATACTTGTATTTGATAAATAAAATGGAAAATAAAAATTAAATATTAATTATATGTTATCCACATTAATTATAAAAAACATAAGAAATCACATTAATTATTAAATCATAAGGAATTTCATTAATGAGATAATATTCAAAAAATAATAAATAAAATGACATTATGTTTATAATGTTGCTTTTATTTCAAGATAAGTCATAATGCACTTATATTTATTTTAAGATATATCCATAATTATAATGCAATGCAACATAGAAATGTTAAAAATATTAGGGTGAATGATTTTACAATTTACCCTCAAAAGGGGGCATTTTACCTATATGCACAATATCACTTGAATAATTTTGACATAGGGTGAGTGCAATAACAACCCTAAAATTAATAATACTTTTAATGTAAAACCATATAAAACCAATTAAGGGTTTTTAGAAATAAAGTATTTCAAAACATAAACCTTAAACAAGAAGGTGAGAAAACAATTAATTTTTATTAAAAATAAATTACTTAAGCCTTTTCACCCTTCAAAAAATAAAATTATTAAAGTTAAGAATATAATAAGGTGAAAATACAAAAATACATGTAGGGATATGAAAACTAAAAATTAATATAAAAAAAAATATCAAAACCCTAAAACATAATAATATTTATCACATACATTTACTTTATCATATTTTTTCACTTTAGTGTTTTTAGGAGTAAAATATAAATTAAGATTAAAAACAATTATATTAGTAACCACAATAATTTCACACATAAAATATTAATTCCCTTAATAATTTATTTCAAGAAAGAAATAAGATTATCTTTAACTTATACCTTTATTTACACCTACACTCTCAAGGAAAACACAGAGTAACTGGTAGGGGTAGAGTCAAGTAGTTAGGTAGGAAAAAAATAAATAAATTTCTCCTCCTAATCCTCTCGAAGAAAATAAATAGACTAACCGGTTAAGGGGTAGGAGGGTATATAGGTAGAAAAAAAGGTCGGCTTGAGAGGTCGAGGGTTCAACTCCCTCTCGCCACCTTTTTTCATTTAATTTATTTTATTCATCATTTTTAGAGTAATTTTATTTCAAAATGAATATACATTAAATAAGTTGAAAAATAATTATCAACCTAATACATGAAAAATGATAAACATATATGCCCTTTTATCATTTTTATTTTTTATCATAGAGAAATTATATAAAATTGAAATTAAACATCATACTTCCCTGACGTTTCATCCATTTAGAACCTAAAATTTTCAGTGTCAATAGTGGCTCTTATTGGGGACGTGGGTCCATACCTGGACACAGGGAGAATCCAACATTCTCTGGAGAAGCAGACCACTAAACATAAATTATTAACAATATAAAAGAGTGATAAATAAATAAACCAAAATATAAAGAATTAAATCGGAAGGAAAACAAACTCAGTTATCTCTCCCAAAATAATAATTCTCATGCTGAAAATATCAAATATAAAATAAAAAGCTTAAAAAGAATTGATTTCTAAAAGAGATACTTACCTGAGCAGGTAACCTTACCTTTGTTGAAAACCCTTTTTTGGTCATATAACATTTTATGCCTTCTTGAAATGCATTGAACATAATTCTCATGCCAATCATCACAGTTCCCAATGTAATAAATTTGTTCACCATGCAACATATTTTCTGACAGTGGGATATCCTTTCCATATTCCAAAGAGATTTCATTTATTTCACATAATGGATTAACACATGGTCCATATCCAGAAAATTCTTCATCTTTTTCAAAACCCTTTATAAACATATTTCCTTCATCAAATGTTTCACTCCTTTGAGTTTTTATTTTATCAAATATAAGTTGATCATGCTCATCCTGATAACTATAATAAACATTTAATTTATTCTTTTGCACATACTTTTGTTCCGTATTGAGAAGATTTTCCCCCTGATCATGATTTCACTCGTTTCCACAAAATCTGATCTGGTGTATATGTTTCGTCAATCTGTTCACAATTTTCTTCTTCGTATGAAATTTCATTAGGGCTCTCTATAGATTTTTCAATGCATTCATTTTCTTCCATTAAATCATCGTATACAATTTTAAGAATGAGCTTTACCTACTCATGAGTTACTCCTAAACTATATATTTTGTTTAAAAACTTTGGCCTGATATCAGAAGGTATTTCACAAAAAATATCCATCATCCTCATAAACAAACTCACCATATTTTCATTATCATACCATTCTAAAGTAATAATGCATTCAAGGGAGACATGCATGATTCATCCCCCTTCTGTGCAAGTTGATGAGGCTCATTTGGTTGCTCATGTAGATTATTATCACCTTCCTTCTTTGCGTACATGTCATTTCTTCCTTTATTAGACTGTGCATTAATATGATAATTTTATCCTCTTCCCTATGTGCAATCTCCACTCTGCTGCAAGAATTCATTACTTAAATCATCTGTATAAGTATTAAAAACCTGTGCACCACCCTAGCTTTGTGCATGGTTTCCTGGATATGTATATTGTCTAGCACTTTGACCATGATTATATTTATTTTCATCTTCAATATATTGATTATGTACTTTATTTCTCCCCGCATTAATGTTTCCACTATATAAATAATTACTTTGCTGTAGATAAACATCTTCATTTATATTTTTGAAACCAATTTGAATATTTTTTATCACCGTAATCATTTTCCCTATGCCTGTGTTGGTGAATATTATTACCTTTAGTTTTAATATCTTCACCATACTCCTCCCAATCATGCTGCGCATCATGTATTTGGTATCCACACTTTGCTTCATCAAACCCATCATTATTTTGACTATCATTTTTATCTTCCTGCACAAATTGCTGACTATTATTTTGTTTTGTTATAAAAACTATTATCTTGTTGCTCACATGGGATTCCATATTGGAAAATATTATCTTGATAATGTATTTTATTATTTTGTTGATGTGTATAATAATCTTTCTGATTATTGTTTTTGAAGCACTCCCTGTTATTTTGTGCAAGCTGGTGTTTATAGTGTGTGTAGGCTCCAGCATGATGCTGATTATATAAATGATTTGTAAGAGTATCTTTTATAACATTAATATCCTCCATCTTCTACGCAGGTTTATGAATATTATTGGGCTGGCAATTACCTTGTTGATAATGATGATTACCACCTTCCACTTCCTCCTGTTGCATAGATCTGGAGTTACATGGTTGCTCACACAAGCCTCCAGAGTGCTGGTGCTATGGTAAGTGAGTATGCTACTCATTATTTTGGCTTTGCACAAGCCTAAATGGATATTCACATGGGTCTTTATAGTGTTGCGCTTGTTTTTGGAAGTATATATTATTTATTGGATATTCATCCTTTCCTTGCATTGATTTATGAGGCTGTCCATAAATATTTTCATCATAACACTTACCATTGTTCATGTGTAGACACTTCTGAACAAAGTCATGCTGATGCTATCTTTTGTTATCTCCATGATACATATTATATGTATTCAAGTGTTGTAGCACATCTTCATGCCTTGCATGAATGATCTCCAAGCTATCATCATAATTTTGATAGGCCCGTGTATATTCTTTACAATGTTTATCCCTTTCCTGCGCAAGTTTGGGATTATGTAGCTATTTTATATAATACTTTTGTTGAACATTGCTTTTGGAATACTCTCTTCTACCTTGCACAAACTGGTGAGTCTCATATGGATGCTCATGTGGGCTCCCGGATTGCCATATTTGATCTTGACAATGCATATTATTTACCTGTTGTTTTGTGTGAATAAATTGTGTGTCATCTTGGCTTTGTGCAAGCCTACCAGGCTGCTCACATAAGCCTCCAGATGTATGTTTGTAATTACTTTTCTGTGCCATACTTTCATCTTCTATATTATTATTAATATGTTGCTTATTTTTATTATTTACTTTCTCCCAATCTTCATTCTACGCAAGTATATCACCATTGTTTTGCTATCTAAACTTGCATTGAGGCTTCCCGTGAAGACTGTTATTCATGAAACTATGAGATGTTTCATGTAGCTACATACCTTCATATTCCCTGCCAATTTTCACGTGACCATTGATTCTTTCTCCAAGTATGGGCACAATTTCACTTTTACTTTTTGTTTTAACATGCTGGTTATATAAATCCATGTTTGGTTGTAAATAAAAGCTATTTTCAGCCTACATGTGTATATTATCATATGGTTCTCTAACTTTACTACTGATTTTGTACTTGCCCTGGATTACTTTTCCTCTGGTATACCTTTTTCAAAGTTTGTACATGTTGCTGCTATGGCCCGTGATAAGGCTGCAAGTAAATGTAATTCCTCCTAGCCTCGGCGTGAGACTCATAATTACTTTGTAAGTATATTTTATTTGGCTGTAATTAAATATTATGGTTATCTTGCTTATGCAATTCACTAGCTAGCTCTACCCCTTCTTCAAAATGATTTAATATACTTCCATAAGGCCGCCCATTATAATGTTGACCATTTCCATTCTTCAAACATTTTTTTATCATTTTTAGGTTGTCGATCTTGCGCAAGATGCTCAATAATATTATAATTTTGATCATTTAAATGATTTTGATTTTTTCTAGGTTGTCGAGCACCATTTTTTTTATTATTTGAAATATTTCTGCTTTCATATTGCTGAATGTTATAATACCTTGCATTAATATCTTTATCACCTTGCATATTGTCATAATGCTTTTCATTATAATTTTGCTCAAAATTATTAAAATTATGACCAAAATGATCATTGTTTCTCCACTATTGTGAACCTCCACCATACTGGGAGTAACTATGTTCACCGCTGTTGAATAAACTATAAACATTTCCATTATGCACAGGCGGTCCCTGCAAATCATGCAAGTCACATTCTTTATCCCGATTTTGATCTTCCTAATCACTGTTATTCCTTGCAATCCCTTTTGCATTGTTTTGAATATCACAGGGATCATTAGTGTTTCCCCACTTGTTACTTAGATCATACATCAGATTTGAAATTTTTTTGAACCATTCATTGTCGCTTCCTGTAATTCTTTCTTCATTGTTTGGTTCCAATTCAACGAACCACTTGTTCTTTAGAGATCTTCTCCCTAACATAGGCTTTGCCTAAAATTGTGTTTTAGAGTTGCCACCTCACTTTCTATGAGGAAAAATATAACTGCTCTGAGTCCTTTATCCCAATAGAGTCTCTGTAATAATAACTAGAGATTCTGAAACTATTCTTTACTGATAGCGTCCCCAGTAGAGTCGCTAATTTGTTGGTGCTCAAAAATGCTAGACCATTTTGAGGCCAACTGAAAAGCACAAACAAATGCCTCTGCAATTCTGACTCAATTGAGCCAAGGCTGGTAGGCTTGAATTCACCAATGCCCTATGCTGCAAAATGCATGCACAGACAAGACAATAATTCCTTCCAAAGGGGTAAACAATCCTTGGAGGAAAAACTATAATCTCCTAATAGTTAAATTGCTTGAAATCTAAACTAAAGCTTAAAAGTACTACTAAAACCTAATTGAGTGCTTTGTAAATAAGATTACAGATATAATGTGTAAACTATAGAAAGAAAAAAATGACAATTACAAATGAAATGGGATCGGTGTCTGATGCCAAATTGGGAATAGAGTC
Organism: Chamaecyparis obtusa; assembly: GCA_027943335.1. Taxonomy (NCBI): domain Eukaryota; kingdom Viridiplantae; phylum Streptophyta; class Pinopsida; order Cupressales; family Cupressaceae; genus Chamaecyparis; species Chamaecyparis obtusa. The sequence goes on along the minus strand of BSBK01005648.1, from coordinate 571,677 downwards.
AATTACATTCAATCATACGTATAGAAAGAGATGGTTTTAAGGTAACTCACTCTTGTAAAGTGAGACCATCATCCTACAGGCTTCAATTGAAACAAAAATTTAAATAACTTATACAATTAGTCTTATGGATTTTAACCCAACTTAAGAGCCCGAAAGGAACAATAACAGGTTCTTAGACCATGCAACTGCTATTCAAATTTTATAAATTAACCATAAACAAATGAATCAATGAAAGAACACAATAGGATACCTTGGTTCACAAAGTAATCTAAAAAACTAATTGAAAAATAAGAAACTATATAACCTCAAAGCATAAACACTTATCTATGATTTGCATTTGAAAATTTGGACATTAGGTTCAAATCTTAATTCAGGAGAGTTTTCTAGTTTTTTGCTGTGATGTGATTGATGTCTTTAGTTTACAAATTGAATCAATATAAATATCTTTCCCAATGGTTCTCTGTGAAAGGACATGCCCTTTCACAGGACCTAATCCTGGCAACTAACCCTAAAAAATACAAAACAAACCATAATAATGGTTTTTAGGGAAATATTTCCCATACAATTAACTTGATCAATTATACTTTGGGTGTTCCATGCATAATAATCTGATGTTTAATTTCCTGCACAAAAACACCTAACATTAGATAGTCAAAAATAAAAAATCATTACATTCATAATATATAAGCTTTTCATAAAAACTATTTATTATTCATTTATTATTATTAATCAATTGAAAATAAATTCATGCCATGCATTATACTTGTATTTGATAAATAAAATGGAAAAGAAAAATTAAATATTAATTATATGTTATCCACATTAATTATCAAAAACATAAGCAATCACATTAATTATTAAATCATAAGGAATTTCATTAATGAGATAATATTCAAAAAATAATAATTAAAATGACATTATGTTTATAATGTTTCTTTTATTTCCAAGATAAGTCATAATGCACTTATATTTATTTTAAGATATATCCATAATTATAATGCAATGTAACATAGAAATGTTAAAAACATTAGGGTGAAAATTTTTTACAATTTACCCTCAAAAGGGGGCATTTTACCGTATATGCATAATATCACTTGAATAATTTTGACATAGGGTGAGTGCAATAACATCCCTAAAATTAATAATACTTTTAATGTAAAACCATATAAAACCAATTAAGGGTTTTTAGAAATAAAGTATTTCAAAACATAAACCCTAAACAAGAAGGTGAGAAAACAATTACTTTTTATTAAAAATAAATTTTTATTTATTTTTTGGCAAAAGTGGTCAAGCCACTAAATATATTATTTTTATAAAAATTTGATTCAAAAAATCTCAACTGGGAAAGAACCAGTAAGAAAACCCAGAATCATCACTAAATACAAAATAATTGATCATCGTTATTTACAATATTACTTATATCGTCAAAAAGTTAATACTCAAATTACAATTTGGAGCTAAAGTTCCTCCAGTTACACCAAAGCCAGAGAAATGAATCTCAGCTTCGATTTATTTTGGCATAATTTGAGCAATCGAAACACAAAATTTCAAAACTTCAAAACACTTAACATTTTTACTCCTCCATTGCTGAAGAATCAGCCACATGTTGGGAAACATGATTGCTTGAGAGTTGTGAATCTCCCAACTAGAAGTTGGAAGAGGCAGTGGTGTAGACTCCCACCCTGACCCACATCTCATATCCATTTCTACATGAGGCACCTCAGTAGCTTCCGAATCCCCTACCCCAGCACGTTCACCAAGATGTGGCAATGCCCAACCAGACCTTGCAACCTCACCACCCATTTCCACCAAGACACCATATGAGCAACCCCGAATAGCTGAAAATTCCAAACCCTACGAGCCCAAAGGAAATCCATGCAATCCGGGAGATGAGTAAAGTAGAACCCCAAAGGAAATTCCTTGATTAGTCTACAACGTATAGTCCTTATTTGATATGCTCAACAGATCTAATAAAGCGTACCCTATACGCTTCACCCTTTCTTCCAGCTGAAATCCCAAAACCCTCGCTGTGACTTGTATAGCACATTTCATGAAGCAGGGACTTTGCTTCTCACACAATTTTTGCAATGCTTCAAACATTACCATAAATTCATGCTTCTAGAGCAATTGAGACTGCAGAAACAAACCTCCAACTAAAGCATTTCCTGCCCACAAGTCGTAATGCTACATTGCCCTTTTTAGTTTGTTTTCATTCTAGAATTTTTGATGAACAACTTTACTTGCCAAGATTTCCAATAATGGCACTGATTGAAGCAAGTCCATTGCATTTGACAAAAAGATGGACACCAAATTTGATGGAAATAAAAAATTCCTAGAAGAGGGAGAAAGAATGTCCTCCCCAACAACATGCCTAACAACCCTCCAAATTGATAGTGAGCATACACAAAACATTGCGTCCATGGTAGCATCATCAATTTGCAAAGGAAGAACATTTTCCTCCACAAATGGTGTAATCCATATCCGATAGTTTTTAGGTAACACTGCCCTATGGAATTGATATCAAGAATCACATTTGACATAGGATTCCATGAAATTCATCATCTTCAAGTGAGCAATATGGAAAGCACTATGTCCTCTATTCTGAATGGTGAAAAATCTCTTGCCTGTTAAAAATAAATGAGAGGGATGACATTTAAGTGCGAAGACATGTGTGAGTAACATACAATCTAAAAGGAACTCATGCAAAAAATTTGAAGGACTGAAGACCATGTGATTTGAGAATCTGACCAGGCACCAAATTGAAACCACATCATGTGATTTACACCATGTGGCCATAAGAAACACTTGACATACCAAAATGATGACCTCATAATAGGAATGTTCACGGTTGTAGTTAACTAAGCATGAACCATATTAATTACACACTTTATCAGTGAAATAATGCCCAAGAATAAAAATGATTGAGATTTTCAATCCATTAATTCTGAATTAATCAATACTTGTAATGCCTCGTACTACTTAATGAGTGACATCGGTTGAAGTGTGTTATGTGTAATGCCATCACAGCCTAAATTTGAAAGGTAATCTACAACTTTATTTCCCTTCCTTAAAGTATGTGATATAGTTACCTCATGAAATTGATCGATTAAGTTCCATATCTATTGAAAAATATACTGTAGTTGCCAGGAATGAGTCTTTCTCTTCATGCAATCATTAACAACTACCTAAGAATCACCTTTAATCTGCAATCATTGATAGGCCCCTGTCTTTGCAAGAATTAACCCTGCAAGCAATGCTTGAGCTTCTGCTAAATTATTAGTTCCTTCTGGTAATGGTGCAATTGTGATTGCAAGCACTTTACCTTTACCATCTCTAACACAAGCCTGTAATCTTGATTTACCTAGATTTTCTCTGGAGGCACCATCAAAATTGAGCTTCACAAATCCATGAAGGGGAGGAATCCACTGCATAGTTGACCTATCTACTTTATTTTTTGGTTTACTGGTTATTCCAAGTCCTAATGGAATAAAAATAGTTTTCCATTCCTGAATAATGTTTCCATCCCATGCCGTAACAATAGGATTGATCTTGCATCTACTAAGGCTAGCATTGGTAGCTTCTGCTATCAATTTTTCAATGCCCTCTAACACCTTATCTAAAGATGTAAATTCCTTTCTAAAGATCCTCTTGTTTATTTCCCACCAAATAGCCCATATGAATAATGCTAGGGTACATTTCCATATTCCCACAAAGAGAGACCAAGGGAAAAGAATCGGCCATGATTAGAAAATATCCCATATCTTATTCTGAAGAGGAGTAATGTAATTAAGTTTCCTAAGAACAAACATCCAGCATTGATATGCAAAAGAACATGTCACAAAAATATGATTAGCTGATTCATATTCTTCATCACACAACACACACTTGAATGCAAGGGCAATATTCAGCCTATCCAATTGATCACTTGTTAGGATTCTATGTTTGATTGCAAGCCATGCAAAACAACCTACTTTTGGGAGGACCACATTGTTCCAACAAAACTTGTAGGATCGTGATGGACTCTTTTCTAAATCAATCATTTGTAAAAGTTTGTATCCCTCCTTAATTGAATAATTTCCATCCTTGTCTAGAGCCCACACCAATCTATCCTCACAATTTGATAGATAAACTTTTCTTTTTAAAAAAATGGATCGAAATAATTCTTTGTCTTGAGCAGTTAGTGGAAGTTGATCCAGATCCTTCCATATGACTTTCCTTGAGAGAAGACAAACTGCATCTATGAAATGTGTGACTTGAGTACCCCAGAGTGATTTTGAAATTGATATTAGTTCTTGAGTATTTTGCAATGTGATTAATGGAGGATGTCCATTCCAAGAGTCTCTCCAAAAATTTACCTTATCTCCATTATTTAGCTCCCAAGTAATATACTTTAGGACAATGTCTCTTGAAGAAACCATAAAGTCCCAAATCACCGACCCCTTAGGAGGATCTAGCATTGAAAATATTCTAGTGGGGTCATTGTTATCTAAATACTTCTGCTGGATGATCTGACACCATGTAGATTGGGGCTTGCTATACATTTTCCAAATCATCTTGCCACCAAAAGCTGTATTTCTCTTTGATAAATCATGCACTCCCGCTCCACCTACTGCAGGGATTTGTGCCATATCTTGGAGATAGATAAGTGGGATTTTTTTTCATCAGTCATATTTCCCACCCAAAGGAAACCTCTAATCAAATTATGAATTTGTGAAAGAACTGATGACAAGGCTTTAAGAACTGCTAGATAATAATTTGGAATCACTGAAAGTACTAATTTGACGAGCATAATCCTACCTAATAATGAGAGCCATCTAGCTTTCCATGCCACAACTCTACTCTTAATTCTTTGAAGGACAGAATTCAAATAACTTATTTTGTTTGAACCCATAAAGAATGAAATTCCAAGATAAATTGAAGGTAAAAAATCCTCTAAAAATCCCAAAATTTGCACAATTTTATCTGAGATAACTTTGTTAGTATTGAAAAGAAAGATTTTTTTATTTTTGAGGATTTATTTTCTGCCTTGAGACATCGGAATATAATTGCAAAAATTTCTTAATCTGTCTAGCTTCTGAGGCTTGATAAATACCAAAAAGTAGCATGTCATATGCAAATAATGAATGCATGATGGAAATAGATGTACTAGTGATGTTTGCTCACTTCCACTTACCAAGAAAATGATGATGTTTAATAGTTTTGCTAAATGCTTCAGCCATAATGATGAAAAGGGCTAGGGAGAGAGGATCTCCTTGTCTGAAACCTTTCCTAGAAGAGAAGAACCCTAATGCTGATCCATTGATAATGACTGAGAACAATGCCCCAAAAATACATGCTTTGATCCATTTACACCAGCATTTAGAAAAGCCCATTTTTTTAAGGACTTGAAATAGGAAAGACCAGCATACTCTATCATATGCCTTCATCATATCTAACTTGATCACAAAATTAGAAGACCAGTTGATGTTGATGGAATGAAGGACTTCATGAGCAACCATTTCTCCTTCCATAGTTTCCTGGCCTGGAACAAAACCACCTTTCTCAGAAGAGATGATTTATGGAATAAGATGTTGTAGACACAAATAAATTGGTTTAGTGACAATCTTGTATGTCAGATTGCACAATGAGATTGGCCTAAAGTCAACAAATGTCTTAGGATCCTTCATTTTTGGAATAGTTTCAATATTAGTGGTGTTGAAGTATTTGAGCATGGTTCTATTCTTCCTAGATTCCTCCATAGCAGCAAGCAAGTCCCAACCAATAAAATCCCAACTACTTTGATAGAAGAGCACTGTGAATCCATCAGGACCAGGAGCTTTATCTGGAGGAAATGAGAAAACTACCTCTCATAGTTCTTGGATAGTAATTGGAGCCATAAGTATAATATTATCTCCAGGAGACACCATTGTTGGAATAGCCTCAAGGAGATCATCCACTTGTGAAGGTTGAGGTGTTGGATATTCAGCTGGAGCAAGGAGGTTCTTGAAGAACTTGACACCTTCCTCCCTAATTTGTTGTGCATTAGATAAAATGTTACCCAAATCTGCCTCTTTGATTTGAAATATTGTTTTAGTAGCTCTCTTTTGTTGGGCTGAAGCATGGAAATACTTTGTATTTTTATCTCCTTGTTGTAACCATAATTCTCTAGATTTCTGTCTCCAATATTCTTCTTCTCTACCACACAACTCTTCCCAATCTTGTTGAAGACTCTTTTGCTTAACATAAGAATCTGTATTCATCCCATTTTGAATAATATTACTATGTATTTCTTCCAGCTATGATTTGATAGCCTCTTTCTATTTAAAAACATTCTTAAAAACATTTTGATTCCATTTCTTAATGAGCTCCTTGACATGTTTCAATTTCATGGAAAACTAATGCATCTTGGATCCAAGAACAAAGGGTGCACTGACCCACCATTGTTTTAAGAGCTGGAGAAAATGGGGATGATGAAGCCACATTCTTTCAAACTTGAAAGAAGATTTGTACTGGTGTTGGCCCACTTGAACTATTTGATTGATGGTCAGAGAGATTGGGTAATGATCTGACTTAGGCAAAGACAAAATCTCTGATTCAATATGATAGTTTTGAAGTTTCCATTCCTGTGAGAGGAGAAATCTATCCAATCAAACAACAATTTGTGCAAATCCACCCCTCCTATTTGTCTAGGTAAATTTTCCATTCAAAGGATGGATGTCCATAAGGTCATTATTTTCCAAAAATTGAGAAAATTATTTAATAGTTTTAAGAGGTGGACAAATACCACCTGTTTTCTCTACCTGATTCAAAATTGCATTGAAGTCTCCACCCAGGATGACTTGCTAGGTATCTTGTTGTTGAATTAACTAAGTAAGGGTGTCCCAAAGTCTGAGTTTGTCTTGTGTAGAGGTAGGCCCATAAACATTTATCGTAACAAAAGAAATATAAAATTCTGACATCTGCAACAATTTCCAATTTGAATTTTGCTAGATAAGCTATCCTTGAATTGTTAAGGGATTCCAGATGACAACAAGGCCTCCTGACGCACCAATTCTAGGAGAATGCAATGAAGACCACTTTGGCCATTTAGCTATTGTCTTATCAAAGGTATCTTGTGATAATTTGGTTTCCTGAAGCATAATAATATTTGCCTTCATATCATCAATTAAATGCTTTATCCTACTTCTTTTGTCAGAGGCATTGATGCCTTTGACATTCCAGGAATTTATCTTCATTGTGGACAAGGAGAACCTTTTGTTCTCCTTGTCACATGTTTAGTAACTACAAACTTATCATCCAAAGTAGTCTGAATGCCTGTAGATATTTCATTTTTAGTCTTGGATCCCTTTGGCTGACCTCTCAATCTAGGTGTTTTGAGAACATGCTGACTCTGGGAGGGAGACTGAACAATTGAAAGAGATTGATGATAATCAAAAAGTCTCGAAGAAGAAAGATTCTTTGACTCTGTAATAGACTGATCAATATTAATCTCAGACTCTCCAATATTAGAATATAATTTTTGGGAGGTCAAATTATTAGCACAGTTTTGAAAATCATGATAAATGCATTCCTCTAATCCTAGTGGATCCTCATTGGTGAAAGGGGCATTCATTAGCTGAACCATGTCATGGTTTTCACATGTAGTTTCCCAAATCTCTACAATTTTACAAGTATCGAGACTTTTTTTTGAAACCTGATTTGTCCAAAACTAAAATTGTTTAAGTAGATCATCAAGCGTGTTAGTTTGTTGGTTGTCTAATTTGAATCCTTCTTCCTCTACAATCCCAAAAATTATATTGGATGCTATCTCTGTAACAATCTAATCTCCAATTTGGTGAACCTTCCAATCTGCAAAATGCTTTTTATTGAACAGGTCCCTCGTAGTATTAACAGATATTGCAGAGTCCACATTTAATGACCTAAGCCCTAGGGCACTTGAATTCAATAGAGTTAAAGGAGGTGAAAATGGGGGAAGGAAAATGGTATCTAAATGTCGAGCTAGAAGACACTGTATAACAGGAAAATCTAGTTTCAAAAGAGATGAAAACCTTAAGTCTGATAAATTGCCTGTGGGTGAAGTCTTAGAGATTCCTGATGAGATAACATATTAAAGTTCATCATTAATAACATTATGACTTTTTGATAAAGCTTTGTAAGTACATAATGTTGGGTTAGAAGTATGATCTAAACATACTTCTATGGAACCTTTGACTTCATGTTGACATTGAGTATTGAAATGACCAAGCTGAGATTGGTATTTGTGTACTGTGATTGCATCCTAGATCTTAACAGATTGATTCCATAAACCTAACTAAGAGTTTATTAGAATATGAGTTGGGAGAGTTTTTCACATATCTAGAAGAAGACAAACTCTGACCTCCAAATGTAGGTGATCAAAAGGTATAAGATCATGCCTGAGAAAAATACCCAATTTATTTGCAAGGATTTCAATAATTTGAGGATCTCTATATTCGAGAGGTAATAGGGGGAATGAGATCCAAAGGGAAAAAAATGAATCTCTATAGGCTAAGGCTTGAAATTTGGGACCCAAATCATAGTGAAAAGTCTTGAACCATGACAGAACCATCCTTTTTGTTTATGAACATAATCCCTAAGATATAGCAACAAAAAACTAGGATTCCAGATCAAGAAAGAAGATATCTTTTAACCCTAGCCAAGAAGAGCAAGCCCAATCTTTCAAATCAGAAATCGATATTGAAGTAGAATTAAACTTACTAATTAGAGGAGATTGATAGAGGAGGCCAACTGAACTCTACAAGAAGTGACTTGAAAGTGTGATCCTCAATTGATCTGTAGGTTTCTAATTTTCTTCCTTTGGATTCACTTCCAAAATTTGCTTCTTTTGCCACACTTGATGTTAATTTTTTGGATTGAAGGGGGCTCTATTTGAAACAAGAATCAAAACTTTAGGCATCATGCTAGTAGTCTCTGACTATGATTTAGAAGCATCATGGCCACTAGAATCTTTAGGGATAGAAGACTCTTTATCCTGCCCTACATTGAGATCCTTTATCATGATCTTTGGAAGAATGGATGAGATTTGAATAGGAGACCTAGGTAGAGTCCCTTTGCAAATGTCAAACACTAGTTGCTTCTAAAAGTGATGACGAGAATGGGTTCCAGATGGACCATGCTTCAGATTCCTATGAGGGTGAGGGAAACCCCTACCCTTCATAGGGTACTGACGTTTAAAAATTTTCAAATTTTTGGTATCCCGCCCAAAATAATTTTCAAAATGTGAGATTTTTAGAGGGTGATTCAGAGCCTGTTTTGATGACTCCCCAATTTTGAAAGAATATAATCCTTGCCAAGGCCTAGACTTGCCCACCATTCCCTCTAAACCTGAGTTAATGATTGAACCATCCACCCTAGCCTCTAGAAGAGGTTTTTTCATTTCAGGTGGCAATCGATGATCATGAAATTATGGATTAACAAAAAAGGGATTCACAGGTTGAACCACTGCTTTGCCTCAGAAGATTGATTTCACTCCCTTATTGTGAAAATATATCTTATTTGAATTTATTTCATAAAAATGACAACTCTAAAATTGGTGGTCACAAAATCAAGCCGCTGCAGGTTGCACAATGGGCGTTGAAGTAAAAATCCAAGTGAAGTCTTCATACCTAGATGATTTTTTATGCAATCAATTTAAAACCCTGTGATTATTGGATCCCCATCTAGTGGATGGAGGAAGTCTTGTGCCTACACCACTATCAACTCCTACATTTGCAGCACATGCAATCCCTCATACACCAACTCCTATCCTTGTGGTTGGCCTTGTACGAGCTCCTACACCTACCCCTGCACCTGCACCTGCTCCAACACTCGCCATCAATTTTTGTATTTTATTAAAAATAAATTACTTAAGCGTTTTCACCCTTCAGAAAATAAAATTATTAAAGTTAAGAATATAATAAGGTGAAAATACAAAAATACATGCAAGGATATGAAAACTAAAAATTAATATCAAAAAACATATCAAAACCCTAAAACATAATAATATTTATCTCATACATTTACTTTATCATATTTTTTCACTTTAGGGTTTTTAGGAGTAAAATATAAATTAAGATTAAAAATAATTATATTAGTAACCACAATAATTCCACACACAAAATATTAATTCCCTTAATAATTTATTTCAAGAAAGAAATAAGATTATCTTTAACTTATACCTTTATTTACACCTACACTCTCAAGGAAAACATAGAGTAACTGGTAGGGGTAGAGTCAGGTAGTTAGGTAGGAAAAGGGATGGGTCGAGAGGTTGAGTGTTCAACTCCCTCTCCCCATTATTTTTTCTAAAATCAGAAAATAAATAATTCACAGGAAAATAATATTTCACATTGACTTGAAAAAGTGATTAAGGAAGAGATTACTCCCTATGTAAAAAGTTGTATTAACTTCTCACTTGCACATGAAAACAAAAATAAATAAATTTCTCCTTCTAATCCTCTCGAAGAAAATAAATAGACTAACCGGTTAAGGGGTAGGAGGGTAGATAGGTAGGAAAAAAAGGTTGGCTTGAGAGGTCGAGGCTTCAACTCCCTCTCACCACTTTTTTTCATTTAATTTATTTTATTCATCATTTTTAGAATAATTTTATTTCAAAATGAATATACATTAAATAAGTTGAAAAATTATTAACAACCTAATACATGAAAAATGATAAACATATATGCCCTTTTATCATAGAGAAATTATATAAAATTAAAATTAAACATCATACTTCCCTAACGTTTCATCCATTTAGAACCTAAAATTTTTAGTGTCAATAATGACTACTCTAGGATGATGACCATTATGTTTTTGAAAGAAAAATCTGAAGCTTTCAAGATGTTTAAATGGTACAAAGCTAAAGTGGAAAAATAAAGTGGAAAAGAGTTAAAATGCTTAAGGTTAGATATAGAGGTGATTAGTTTATTTCTGATGAGTTCACTAACTTTTGTAATGAGCATGGAATTAAAAGATAGGTTTCTGCACCGAGAACACCACACCAAAATGGAATTGTTGAAAGGAGGAATAGATCCATAGTTAATTGTGCTAGAACACTGATGATTGAAAAAGATGTTGCAAAAATGTACTAGAGAGAAGTTGTTTGTACCATTGTATACACATTAAACTGAGCACAACTGAAGAAAGATTCAAACAAGACACCCTATGAGTTATGGTATGGGTACACACCGAATGTAAGTTATTTCAGAATATTTGGAAGTAGATGTTACACTCTGAAAGAAGATATAAATGGAAAATTTGATTCTAAAGGTGATGAAGGAATACTCTTAGGATACTCTACTAAAAGAAAATCTTAGAAATATTTGAATAAGGTTTCTAATAAAATGATTGAAAGTGCAAATGTGAGAGTTGATGAGTTTGCTGAGAAAAATGATGAAGAAAGCAAAAAGGAACCAGAAGACTATGGTAGATTTACATATATTGAGCAACTTGACATTCTACCTAAGCCACAGGTTGAAATTACTGAGAAACATGATAATGACACTGAGAATTAGCCTATAGAGACCAAGAATCAGGAAATAGATACCAAGGAAGATCTTGATCCTACACTGACTGATGAATAAAGAAGAGAGTAAGTGTTAGAAAAATTTGTGAGGAGACACCATCCACAAAATCAGATTATTGGTGACAAGCAAGATGGCATGATGACACAAAGTAAGTTGAGAAACACCACATGTTTAGTTTCTAAATTTGAACCTAAATATGTTAAGGATGCACTTGAGAATGATGAATAGATTAAAGCAATGAATGAGGAAATTGAGAAAATATTGAAGAACAAAACATGGACATTAGTACCAAGACCGAATGATAAGAATGTTATTGGAACCAAATGGATATTCAGAAATAAGTTGAATGAAAATGGTGAAGTCGCTAGGAACAAAGCAAGACTTGTATGTAAAGGGTATGCACAAGAAGAAGGTATTGATTATGGTGAGACTTTTGCACTGGTGGCAAGACTTGAAGGAGTTATAATATTGCTTGCATATGCTGCCTACAAAGTATTTAAAGTATATCAAATGGATGTCAAATCTACATTTTTCAATGGAATTCTTGAGGAAGAAGTATAGATTGAACAACCTAAAGGTTTTGTTGATCCAAATCAAAAAAACATGGTATGTGAGTTAGACAAAGCATTGTATGGACTGAAACAAGCACCGAGAGCATGGTATGAGAGACTGCATTCATATCTTATTAGTATTGGATTTTTAAGAACAAGTGACAATGGAAATTTATATTTGAAAGGTGAAACTGATGACAATAGCAATTTATCATTACTGTATTAGTTTAACCATTGTTATAGAATAATCTCTTAACCAAGTGGACTTAATAGTCCTTTTGTATTTCAATATGACATTCAATGAATGTTGTTGGTTTTCTTGTTGAAACCATAGTGAATGTTGGTCAAGGGAGAACTGTTAGTGATAAATCCTCTAACCAAGTTACACCTTACAGTGTGTTTTGTGATCTTTGATAGGGTTGGCTCCTAAGTGAGCTCACTTCAGAAGAGTGAATTATTTTGGGTTACCGGTCCCGGGTGGTTTTTCCCCTAACAAGGTTTACACATTAAAAATATATGTGTTATGTGTATTTGATGTGATTGAATTGTTATTTTACTTTACACATTCCATTTCTAGTCCGATCAGTAAATATAGTATTGAATGTATTGTCAATCTGTAGTTGAAAGGAAAGATATTGTTGATAGCTTACCGAGTTGATAATTTGATTGAAAATTTTGAATATATACATCTAGGAGATTTGGGACTATAGGATAACTAGAGCTAACTGATTCAACCCCCCCTCTCAGTCATCTAACATGGCATTGATCGATGAAGAAGATCTAAGGAAATAATGACTTAGGAATATTGTGTCTTATCCAAAAGATCGAAGAATGAAAAGAAAGGATATTCAGAAAAGAGTATTTGAAGAAATTTTTAGGAGAATGATTTGCATTAATTTTCATGAGATGATGACTACTTTTTAGTTATATTTTAATGATTGGATATTATGAATATTGTACTATCATGTGTGTGGGTCTCTAACTAATCAATTAGAAAAATATTTGATGCATGGTTTGGTTGATAATAAAGTTTGATATAAGGAAGGTCTAGACAAGCTCAAAGAATGGATTTCTTTCCTTTTCAATGGGATTTTAGCATATGTGCTTTTGTGTACTTTGTTAGATAGTGCATGTATGTTTTTAGTTCATATATATTTTGTTGGCTTACTCTAAAGGTTAATATTTGTTGTCATGTTTGTTATTTTTCTATTTGTATTAGATTCTAGCTATTTTAGCCATTTGCAATGACTTGACTTGAGTATTATGGATCCAGATATAGGTCAAAGAAAGTGCTAAGAGAGTTAAGATTATTTTCCCATGGTGTTTTTTCCTTCAAATTATACTTTGTTCTTTGGAGAGCATTTTTGGGCTAGCTAGTAACCTATAATTGAAAAGGATGAGATGAGGATGAGTGTGTGAAATAATATTGAAGATTGTGTAATTCAAGTGTGAAGGAAAAATTGTGAAATCAAGGCTAAAATAAGGTGGAGATTACTGAATCAAATTGGAGGGTTACTAAATAAATTTAGGAGATATTATTCTCATTCATTATTGATGTAGTCAGTTTATTTTCAAGATTTATCTTTTCTATTCCTTTGAATATTAGTGAGATCCTTGTCAATGTGCATAAGTTAGTATGGATAGAGAGCTCCTTGTTTTCTGACCTAAAACATTGTAATCAGATATTTTCATATAGTGAGTACATTTCTCACTCTAGTTTTTCTCATCTTGTATTTTCCACATAAATTTTTTGCTCATGTGTGTGTGAAATCATTACTTTATTTTTTCTAATGGTTAGTTGGATTAATTAATATCTATGATAGAATTGATAAAGTTTTTAATTGTTTCAATTCACCCCCCAACTCAAAACCTAATAGTGTTCATAAAAAAATTGCATCTTCATCTACTTTACCTTACCATATCCTTCATATATGTCATTGAGATTATAAAATATTCATCTAGTAGTATTGGAACACATCACCTTCATTGATTTCTTAATTTTCAGTCTGACTCAAATTTGCATTCCTTTCTTTTCTAATCTTTTTATATGCTCCAATATCCATCAAATCTATAATAGGGTCAAATAGAGGAGTAACCATATATGATAGAGTTCTAAATCTTAAACTCTAATGATGTTAAATGTGCTTTTATTCTTACTTACCACAGTGTAAATTTTGAACCATCAAACTTAAGAGCCTTGTGAGATCCATGTTTTTGCATCTTGAACCTTCCTCAAAGTGAATAAGCTTACTCCAACACCAATACTGATTATTGAACATACCCTAATACTAGGAGGAGTGAATAACTTTATCAATACTTAATCTCTTTACTTTAAAACAAAAACCTATAACCTTAATTAGCAGAAATAAAAGATAATTTAATCAATACTAATCAACAAGAGAACACCAATTTTATGTGGAAATCTAATGAGGAAAAAACCACATTGATAATATCTTTCTATATATGAAACATATTAAAATGAGGCTTGTTTTCAAACTTTTAGCAAAGATTTACTATTTTAGGGAAAGATAAAAATGAATTTCTACAAAGAGTCACTATCTCAGTATAGGATACATAAAAATAATTGCAATGTATAATGCTTCATCTCATTTCTTCCAATAATCTCCTTGGAATGTGCATACTTTTTACATGATGTCTCAATAAAATATTCATCAATTTAGCTCCACAACTTCTACTACACATATGTCCTTCATCAATCTCAAATCTTCCATAATACATGCATATTCCACATATTTGTAACTAATTTTATCTTCTATATATAAATCCCAACATCAATAAAATAAGTAATTAGATTGGCCTAAAGCAATGACCTCAACAAGTCAGCCTCAACAACACAATGCGATGAAAGTGGTCCAAACTAGGAGATAGAGAGGATCTAAAAACATTATATTACATCATCTTGTGTAGCTACAATTAAATACATTGGCTCACATTCTTCAAATTCAACAACATTGGTGCACATTCTCTAAAGTTGACAACAAGGTAATGTATAGATGAAATGTTTACTTCTTTACCAATCAACTCAAAACCACAAAATTAGACAAAATTTTCATTGTGTGGATCAACCTAGTAAATATCATGGTGTAGGAAATAGGCAGCAAGCAATTGAGAGAGGGGGTGAAATAATTTCTCCCAAAAACACTTAAACATTCAAATCCTTAAAATATGAAGCCCTTAATCTATTAAGACGTTATTACTAATTTGTAGAATGTAAAGCATGTAAACAAAAATTAGAAAATATCAACACCACATAACATAATGGTTTTTATCACAGAAACCTAAATTAGGGTGAAAAACATAGTGGGCTAAAACCCACAATAATACAAATACCTTGTTATAAGTATAGATTTATTACAATATAGAGAAAGGACATGCATTAAAGCACACCACATAGTGTTCACTACTCAATATTCCTTTGGATACAACCTAAGGAAGTATCAATAACTTATAATTAAAGTCTCACTGACTTAGAGTCCCAATTCAGACACCAATTTGAGATTTCATGATCTATATGATAGCATCTACCTATGCCTTGGTCAGTTCCATTTCAATACAATCATATCCCTTTCTGCAATTATATCTTCCACATTTAGATGATAATTCTATCCCTCAGTAGAAATATAAAAGTGCTTCACTGGAAACCACTTTCATCTATAATCCTCCAAAAATTGGTGCAACACATGGCAATACAAATCAAACCTTAATTCACCATATTTATCAATAACTAGGTCAGAAAACCTAATCCTTAAATATTCAACTCTTAGTGCTAGAATAAACCATCAGGATCACTATGTGCTTTCCAAATATCCCTTAGATCCATCAAGAACATCTCAATATCATCACCATAACCCTAAAACATTTTATCAATATCTCATAAACCATAATTATCAAATTTTATTGACATGTTGGATAAGGACTCAAAAATATAACTTAAATCCATTAAAATTGGTCACCTCAATCAATGTAAGATGCCAACTCATCAATAATGTAATCCCAAATCATCCTAAGGCATCATGAATCTCAACTAAATAGTCAAATATATCACACACATTAGATATGTCAGCACCTTATTATAAACTTCAAGAACATTACTATCCTCAACCAAAATAATTGTAAATGCCTTATGGACCATTATAATCACAAACCTTTTGAATTCTAGAAACATTTATTTGTCCTTAATACATTCCCAATTGCACAACCAAAGATCTCACCTTGATCATTTGCATGAAACTAATCTTTGCAACTCATAATGTTGTAATAATGGTAATTAGCAAAATAACTAACCTTCATCCATGACACCATAAATTGATCAAATAATCATGTCAGAAACTCAAATTTTACATGAGCCATGTATAAAACCTCTTCATCATCCCATGAGGTGTGTGACTCCTCATCTTCAATAACCTTCCTTCACCATTCATTTGAACATATTATGTTACTAGAAAAATTGCATATCTAACATACAAATTTCATAACATATATCAAAACATCCAAACATCATGGTAGACATGTTGACATAAATGACAACACATCAGAATTTCCAACAATCTACCCCTTTGGAATTGATGGAAAAATGTCATGGGAAAAACCATAAAATAATAATCCAATAAAAACCCAACATTACTACCAATAGTATCCACAATATTTTCTGGAGTCTCTCTAATTATTCTCTATTTCCTCACCTCTACTCTAACTCCACTCTCCTTAGGAACAATATCTCCTTGGTTATAACTATATTACACACTCTTCTCTCCATCATTTTCTCCCCCTTTAATGTACACTCTTCTTCTTTTCTAAAACTCTTTCTTATGTGCAAGTATGTAAACTTTTTATTTCTTTCTCCTCTTCTCTTCTTTGCATATGCTCTTCTCATCTACACTTCTACTCTTCATACTTGATTGTGCACTTGATCTTCTATCTCCCTTGGTCTTCTCTCTCTCCTTGATTATTCTTTCTTTGATTTTTTTATATTTTATCTCTCTCCCCCTTTGACATCAATGACAAAGGTGTATCAATTTCTCTAGGCCACTAAACAAATCCAACATCTTAAATCTTATATTATTGATCCTGGTAATTGGTGTTGGTATTGAGGAACACTAATAGGGAGTGAATCAACATTCTAAAATTTATACCTCTACCAATATAATTCTTTAACAATAAATAAATAGAAATGAAAACTAAACAACTAAAACTAAAGCAATCATCCATAAACTCATAACACCATGATTTTGTGTGGAGACCTAGTTAATAGAAAAAGCATGGTGGGGATGGAACCCACAATTATCTCTACAAATATAATAAAGACTCAATTAAGGGAAAACTATAAAATGGAATGCACTTTGCATTCAAGTCCACTTCCTAAAGCTCACTATTCAGATTATAATACATATTGAGGCTAATTTTGATACAAAATATTCGGACTATAATCCAAAATTATGAATTGAGAGATAGCATCAATTATGCCTATACAGTTCCATTCAAGTAGAGAACATATACATCAACCTAACCTTTGCAATACGGTTCTTTTCATTCACTAAATATCAATACATCATCTCTAAATTTTGCATAATTTCCTCTTACCATTGCTACTCCAAATCATCACAAAAACTTGGGCTTATGTACCCAATAGAAAAAACAAAATAAGTTAACTTCTCAGGTTGAAGAACATAAATGAAACATGTAGAGCCTTGATGAAGACAATGATTATATCTTCATGCTAACCTCAACCAAATCATAGATAACATCTATCATGTCAACTCTACCAAAAAGAGTTATCAATCTGATCAGATCATCGATCTATTAGGACCACTTATCAATCCAATAAGTAACTGTCACTACTTCGCATACTTCATTGTCAACCTGATACTCAACCCGTTATAACTCAATCAGATTGTAACATGACCAATTATGATCATAGATATAGATATGATATAACTTGTAGAATATTCTCCTAATTGTGTGCTTCAATAATTTCTCACATTTTTCTGTATTGATCCTGTATTCTATTCATGTTCTTCCATACTTAGTTAATTTTCCATTCTGACCTTCCCTAAAATTAAAAAATTTCAAGTAGACATAAGAGATTAATGTAGTTGCAATCAATGACAACATACAAATCATATAATCTGGTGTTTCTTTCTAAAAATCTCCCCTTTTGGCATTGATGGCAACACTTAGTGAAAAATGACTAAGTGCCCAAGAAAAATCCCAAACACCAAAAAGATAGATCTCCCTTCAAAAGTCTATGTTCCACGTAAGTTGAATAACTAATTTTTTACCCATATCTCTCCCCCTTAGACATCAATGGAAAAGGTTGGGATCTCTATTAAAAAATCATCTACCAAATCCTATATCATCTACTTATGTACACAGGTATGAAAAATATACTTACAAAATTTTCAAAATATCAGAGAAATTTATCCTTGGAGCTACAAAGTCTACATCCCAACTCTTATTCATTCTCTCTATAATCTCAACCTAGTTGTAAACAACATATGCCAACCTTTCCTCCTCAACCAAGCTAGGTGCATCAGGATATTCAAAGGTTGCAACCACTTCCTTCAAGCCTCTTATTAGAATGTCCAATTTAGGAATTATTAGACTCATTAGTTCACTGATCCTTCCCTTTAATCTTTCCATTTGAGTGACAAGAGTTGTGATTTTTGAAATGAGTTTTATCACTTGAGTTGCATGCACTGAAGTTAATTCCTTCAAAGGATCAAATGCTTGTGACATCTCAAGTATCTTAGCTTCACTTTTTTGAAATTATAGCTGATTAACAACTTGGAGAACAAAATGGGAGAATGTGAAGATGATCGCCAAGCTACTAAGGTATATGTGAGACATTAGATCAGTTGTTATATTGTCATTGATGTCAACTAGTTTTTACTTTACTTATCATGATAGTTGCAAACATATGAATAAGGTAATGTTGGTGAAGGAAAGGATATATCAGCATGAAGATGAGATGTATGATTAATTTATGCATAAGGTATCCATTGGGTAACTTATTGATGATTCTATGATAGTATGATAGTGATTGGATTGGATTACATGATTCTATTAAGTATTGAATATCAAGAATGTACAAGTTGATTTGATCGGTATATGAAGAACTTAGTGTACACTGAGTAGATGTAGTATACATTGAGAAGGTGTAGTGTACATTAAGTGTGGTATTAACTGAGAAGGAAGAAACTGACACATCATGGTATTGACCAAACGAGAGAAATAAGGAGGAACATATGATTGTCAATATAAGATGATGAGATGGATGAATCTAGAAATTCCAAGGATAAAGATAATTTTTTTTATAAAGATCTACAGCTAAAAAAATTCAAGGATGATTAGATGATGAAGATTGAAAACTTTTTATGGCACAAGTT
Organism: Chamaecyparis obtusa; assembly: GCA_027943335.1. Lineage (NCBI taxonomy): Eukaryota > Viridiplantae > Streptophyta > Pinopsida > Cupressales > Cupressaceae > Chamaecyparis > Chamaecyparis obtusa. The sequence goes on along the minus strand of BSBK01005648.1, from coordinate 552,198 downwards.
TTGAGGAAGGTTGAAGAGGAAAAATCAACGATGGAGATTAAGAGACAAAATTTATGGCTGAAAATAAAATGGTTTATCATGTCTATATAAGGAGACAAGAAATTCAAAGAGAGTATCACGTGAAGGGAAAATATTTGCATACATGCAAAGCTGGTCAGATAGGTTGAAGTAAGAACTGAATAATTCTACAGACCTAACCGAGTAATAGAAGGAGATTAACTAAGAAGAATAGAGTTATAGGAAGAAGGAGATTGAAGAGATTATGATGACTAGAATGATATTGAGCTTAGCATAGATCTGAAAATGAGAAAAGGAAGTTGCATTTGAATTAGGTCATATATTGTTGCATTCTAACCATTGCTACAAACAAAATCTCTTAACCGAGTGATACTTAACCATCTTTTCTATTTTCTATGACATTCAATGAATGTTACTTGTTTTCTTGTTGACCCAAGTGAATGTATGGTCTCAGAGAACTGTTAGTGATAAATCCTCTAATAAGGTCACACCTTACAATGTGTTTTGTAACCTTTAACAAGGTTGGCTCTTAACTGAGCTCACATCAGAAGAGTAAAAATATTTTAGGTACCGGTCCCAGGTGGTTTTTCCCTTAATAGGTTTTCCACATTAAAAATCAAATGTTAGATGTGTATGCATGTGATTTTTTTTGTTTTACTTTACACATTACAATAACTAGTTAGATCGGTATATGTTAACATTATTTGATAGTCGATTAATTAATTAGAAATCCATAGTCAAGTATTTACCGAGCTATTTAGTTTGTTTATTCAAGTTGATATTATACATCAAAGAGGAATTTGTGACTATAGGATAACTGATCAATACTAATTCTCCCCCGTGTCAGTTATCTAACAATTGGTATCAGAGAGAGTACTTAAAGGAATAAGTTTGAAGGACTTAAGTTAAAGATCTAAAGATGTATAAGAGAGAGGTACCAAAGCTGAGCAAGGATACTTTCTCAACATGGAAAAGTAGGATGAAGTTGTATCTATCAGGAATTGGGGATTCTGCACTATACTATTTCAAAAATCAATTCATATCTCCTATTGGTCCTATAACTATCAACCAGATGAAAGAGAGACAAGAGAATAATGCAATGATGATTGAGATTACTTCTCTATTAGATGCTGAATTTAAAAAAATTAAGAACTGCACAACTACAAAAGAAATGTGGAATAAACTGACACTATTCCATGGTGCAGATCCAAATGTTCTCAGGGAAAAGGTAGAAATCTTAAGAGGAAAATTTGATGATATAAAGATGAAAGAAGGTAAAAACATTACTCAATATAGAAACTAAGTCAAGGAAGTGGTGAATGCTATTCAAGGAGAAAGTGGAATTATTGAAGAAGAAACTATATTAAGAAAAATTCTCATTACACTTTTTCCTACCTATGCTATTAGAGTCTCTGTAATACATGAAATGAGAGAAGTTCTTGGTAATAACATTTCCTTTGATAGTTTGATCAATAGATTGACTGCATTTGAGCTTAAAAAATTTGATAACGGTATTTTACCTAAGGTAGAATCTACATTTATGTCATCTTTAAATATTGGAAGATCAAGTAGTAGACATCAAATAAGAAATGGAAGTGATACTGAAGCTGAAGAAGATGAGATTGAAGAACTTGAAGCATTAATGGATAGAAGGCTACCGAAAGGAAAAGGAAAATACTGAGGTAAACTACCCTTGATATGTTTTAAATGTAAAGAGGTTGGTCATATTGTTGCAAGATGTCCTGACGAGAATGATAATGAAAGAACAAGTGAAAGATCAAATGAAAGAAAGAATGATATAAGAGAGTACCAAGATCATAGAGGTAACCAATAACAAGGAAAAAGAGAAAACAAAGACTATAGAGATAAGGAAAAAAGGCATGCTACCTAGTTGAAGAATATGTTGATACTGAGTCTAAAACTGATGAAGATGTAGAAGTGGTGTTTATTGCATTGAAGGAAGATTCTAAAAAAAAAAAGGTATGTAGAAAAGGCACTTATTTCTAAAGTAAGAAAAAATCTTACATGGAATATTAATAGTCACTACACACATCATATGATAGGTGATGATGATAAGTTCAAATATCTTGAGCATTACAATGTAGGATTTGTGAAAATGGGAAATGATACACCTTGCTGAGTGAAAGGTAAAGGATCTATATTACTAAATAAAAAGATCAAGAGTGAAAATTATTATTGGGTGAAAGGACTTAACTATAATCTATTGGGTGTAGCACAATTGAACAATATAGGTCATTGAATTGCATTAGAAAATAGAAGGGAAAAGATCTATGATGGTGCTGGAAAATTGATCGATACTGGTGAACAATCAAGAGGTAACCTATTTTACTTGGATAATGTTGATGTTAGATTTGATAACCATCAAATCTTCCCAAGAACACCTGCATGCAAAGACTGCTACAAGAATGAAGACAGAAGAGAGACAGAAAGCTATGGTGGCCAATAGGCCAGAGACTGCAAAACCATGTTGCAAGAAAATAATCTTCTATTAACAATGATGAAAAAAATACAATCTCCTTATTGAAATGAAAGAAGTGAATCCTTATAAAAGGAAACACGAAACCCTAAAGGCTAAAACCCTAAAGAATTATAAAGAGCCTAAGTGAAACTTAAGCCTAGAGTATGATAAACTAATAATTAAATGATTTAATTATTAGCTAACATAAGACTACTCTAACACCCCCCCTTAAGTGTAACTTAGGGAGAAGCAAAAAAAGATAAACTACTGCAGAAAGCAGGAAAGATGGGTCCCGGCAACTAGGCCTGATCAGGTACCCAAACATAAAGCAAAAGATGTCCTAGAGAAAGGAACAAGAAGAGAGCAAGAAACTCCTCTGAAGCATGTCTGAAAACTCTGTCAGAAGATACTGCTGGAACCCCCACTGAAGTGCATGACCAGGTAGAGAAGACAAGTGTCTGAAGAGCTGATCAATTGAACCAGGAAGCAATAGAACCAACAGGTGAACCCCCCCATAATGCTGAACTGGGAGAGGTGACAGGAACACTGAAATGCGATGCCAAAAACAGCTGCAGAAGAAGAACCAGGAACACCAAAAGTGTAACAGAAGCACACACATAGGATAAAGGGCGGTGTCATAGACACAGTCTACATGGGCTAATGTCATGGAAGGTATGCTCACTTGACAAGAGTGGATGCGCCTATAGTGGCAAATGCATCAGAATCCCCCCATGGCACTTTATAGCTGAGTGCGAATACTAAAACTGAACCAGGTGAAAAAGATCCCAGAAATGCAGAAGAGGGCACTTTATCTCAGTGCGTTTACAGAACAAAGATACATCAGAAAGAGCATGCAAGCTCAGAAGTCAGAAAGAAGAGTGCACTAAGAAACCAGAAGAAGAGATCCCCGGACCTGTAGAACCAAGCACACCACCAGAGGGCATAAACTACATAACTCGGAGGAGTGAAAACCTGGAGTAGAATCTAGAAGAAATACCTCTGCCACTGAATAGTACACAGAATCAGCTTTCCGACGATATCTCGTTTGCCGAAAAAGGAGTCCGGATGAGCCAGATATGACTCCCGGAAGGCAAAAAAAGACATCAGACTTCAACAGCAAAAAAAGCTATTGAAATGGTAGAACCCAAAACCCTAACCTCCATCATCGGAAAGAGCTTGGAAAGAGCTTTCCGACGATATATGGAAGTCAGAAAAAGACCCCCGTATGCTCCCTGTAGAGCGAAAAAAGCCCAGGTACCCCCAAAAAGGCAAGATAAGAGCCCCAGGGGCTAAAAAAAATAGGCCCCCGGGCGCATGGCGCGCTCCGGGGGCTGGGCCGCAGCCCCTGGTCGGTCAGATGACCGTGCTGCTGCGAATAGGAGCCCGCGGGGGCTGAAACGGGCCGGGCGGCGGCTGGGCGGGCCGGAGCGGGGCTGGGAGGCGGCGCTGCTGCCGGCGGTGGGCGGGCCGGCGGAGCGGAGGGCGTGGGCGGCGGGGCCGAGGGCGGCGGAGGCCGCAGAGAGGCGCTGCAGCGGAGCGGTGGGCGGCGGTGGCCACGGCGGCGCGGCGGGGGCGCGCTGGCGGCGCGCTGGCCGGCAGCCGCTGCGGGTGGCGCGTTGGCGGTGCGCTGGCGGCGCGCTGGCGGCGCACCGTTTTTAAAAGAAAAAAACCTTTTTTTTGCATTTTTCAAGAATTTTTCTCGATTTTCGAGCCCGTACGGCCCATAGGAGGCTGAAAAAATTCCCCAAAGGCTCCGGTGTCCAAATCGGATGAGCTTTATATGGATTCTAGGGTTTTTGGGCATTCTGGACGCAATGGAAGTGTCCGTTTGGGCCCAAAATGCCTCCAAAAATAGAGACCCTCCAGAACCACTAAAAAAAAGCCAAGAAAGCTTTTGAAACCCTCTGTGCTTCAATAAAACTCAAACAGCCAGCAGCAAGACAGCTCTGATACCATGTTAGATTTGATAACCATCAAATCTTCCCAAGAACACCTGCATCCAAAGACTGCTACAAGAATGAAGACAGAAGAGAGACAGAAAGCTATGGCGGCCAATAGGCCAGAGACTGCAAAACCATGTTGCAAGAAAATAATCTTCTATTAACAATGATGAAAAAAATACAATCTCCTTATTGAAATGAAAGAAGTGAATCCTTATAAAAGGAAACACGAAACCCTAAAGGCTAAAACCCTAAAGAATTATAAAGAGCCTAAGTGAAACTTAAGCCTAGAGTATGATAAACTAATAATTAAATGATTTAATTATTAGCTAACATAAGACTACTCTAACAGTTGAAACTTCATGTTTAATGGCTAAGAATGACGATGTTTGGTTATGGAAAAAGAGATTATGTCATGTGAATCTTGACAACATGGTAAAGATCAGTAAGAAAAGGAAAGTTAGAGGTTTACCAAGTTTGTCTAAGCTTGACCAAGTGATGTACAAACAATGTCAAATGTGTAAAATGACAAAGTCTAGTTTTAAAAGAAAACAATATTAATCTAATGCAATTCTAGATTTAGTTCATACTGACTTATTTGGTCCAATGAGAACTCAGAGCTATTATGGAGATAGATATTTTATCTTATTTGTTGATGATTTCTCTAGAATGATGGCAGTCATGTTTTTAAAAGAAAAGTTAGAAGCTTTCCAAATGTTTAAATGGTACAAAGAAAAAGTAGAGAAAGAAACTAGTAAGCAACTAAAATGCTTGAGATCTGACTGAGGAAGTGAATTCATTTCTGATGAATTTACTAACTTTTGTAATGAGCATGGACTCAAGAAATAGGTATCTGCACTAAGGACTCTGCAATAGAATGAAATAGTTGAAAGAAGGAACAAATCAATTGTTGATTGTGCAAGAACATTACTGATTGAAAAAAATGCTGCACAAATTTATTGGAGAGAATCTATAAGTACTATTATTTTTACACTAAACTAAGTACAACTAAAGAAAGAATCAAACAAGACACCTTATGATCTATAATGCCCCACCAGGGAACCCAGGAGAACTTAACCTAAACATTCATCTAAGTTTGTAGAATATTTTTTTATAAAAGTTAACATACAAGATAAACATCAATGCAGAAGAAATTACCATTTACTCACATTAATATAAACAACCAACACATGTTACAACTCTCAAGGGTCCCTCGAAGAATATTATGTTAACATTAATTAATTTAGCTCAAGTACAATTACAAAACACTTATAAACAAATGAAAGGTAAATGCAACATCACATATAAGATAACATAAATACAACTAGTACCATAAGGTATCCATAAATCTACATCCACAACACATGTCATAGGGTATGTAATACAATAACCGAAAAGAAGTACACATGATATCTCTAAACAACTGATACAAAGGTACAAGATCACAAAGAAGAAGAAGAAGAGTACAACTCCATAAAAGAAGATCAAGAAGGAACAACTACTATAAGGATCATCCAACATTGGTACACGAACGTCAGAATCTCAAGTGGTAAAAGAATCACTACCACCTGACCTCATGAACCTAAATGGTCCACTCCCACCATGCTAAGGAGATAACAACTGATCCCACTCATATAACAAACATCAACAGATCAAGCTAAGGAAAGGTTCCTAAAAGCTCTCTAAGTCAAGGTGTACAAAAGATAACAATAGGTAAGACTTTCTAATCCAGAGGCAACCAACACATGTAGAATTACTAGACTATGCATTGGAAGGTGTCATCATGTACGTCTAACCCTTGAGTCTCATCCTGGTAATCACTCTGGATCCCAGCACTCAAGTGACCATACACAGATCAATGAATTCTCATACAGACGAAGCTATTAACTATGCTAAACACACCTCTCAAGGAAGCCATCATCATCTCCAATCCCATCTTTGTCTGTACTAGCACTCAAGCATGGGTGAGGAACATATCTTATTAAGTTCATTTAAATACCCCTTAATTATATTAGGTTATCTCTTGATTATAGATACTTATAATAAGTGATCCTGGCAGCCACTTGTGAGCCGCGACACTTATTGCAAGCCACCCCCTACTACATATCTAGGTAAACTACCCTAGGCTCACATATCTCACATAGATCACAAAATGATAATCATGTCCCTCAGGACTGTTCCACAAAATAATAGGAACACACTAGTTCTCATATAACCATAATATCACAAAACACTCTCCAAGTGTTCACAAAGAATATACTCCTGATCCCATGGATAAGACATAAACAAAAGTCAACACCATATTCCCCTATATAGAATATGAAGCAAAACACAATACAACATGAGCCCAAATGGTCAAATTAGGGATAATGATCAGATATCACACACACCTCAAACATAAAACTGAAAACATGGTACAATCGACACTTACCCTGGCCTCTGATTTCCCCCTAGGTCATCTAGTACCCGATAACACATTAAGCAAAAGAAGACACTCCAGGAACAAAGAATACAACACTCACATCATAAAAGGCTGAAAGATAATCCATAAGCATTTAAAATTCTATATTGTTCATAAATGAATCCAAGCATAGAGGTATATAAACTTACAAGGAGAATCTTCACTTGAACATCACAACAATGCTATAATCAAAGAATAAATTAATTTGTTTATATTGAACAAATAATAAATTAATTATAAATCTAAATAAAATAATAAATCAGCATACATACAAAAGAAAAACTATTTGTCTTAAGCAATTGATAATAAATTATCGAACACCTTTAAATTTCAATTAAAACCTTCTATATTTAAAACATATTCACTAAATCTTTAAATAAAACTGAGATTTAATTAATTTGATAAAATAAACATTTAAAAATAATAATAATAAAAACTTTAATAAAGAAAAATTACAAAGCAAGTAGGGGGAACCCACTGGGCCCTGCACCCCACTCCCAAGGCGCACGACAGCCTGCTGCTGTGGTAGCCTAGGTACTGTCGCTGGTAGCCTAGGCTATCATCGGCAGTACTTAGACTGCCACAGGCAGCCTTAGTGCTGCCGAGAGGGGGAAGGTGAGGGGATGGGCCCCGCCTCCCTCTCTTCATTAATATTTTTTTTTTAATAAAACCAAAATATGCAATGGAAATTGCATTTATTATTTTATTTTTTTAACTTTTCTTTAACAACGCATTTTTATTGAAAAACATGAATGCAACAGCTAACAAAAGAAAAATATATATTTTTAATAAATAAATCTCTAAGTACAGATTATAACATAACAGTGTGTATTGACTTTTCTCCATTAGTCCTTTCTTGGGCTTAATTTTCTTTTGACTATATGTAATTTTTTTTACACAGAGAGTAATTTTTGTCAAAATTGGATTTTATTTTCTTTTTAGCCCAGATTTGATTTCACTACTAAAATTGGGTTTTTCCACATAAATTGATTTTCTCTCTAATGGGTAAATTTATTTACAATCCCTATAGTCAGACTATAATCCAGATTTAATTTATTATTTTCCAAGAAATCTATAAATGATCTTTCAACAAAATTTTGCCAGCATAACATTACTAAGCTAAATTTTAATAAAAACAAGAAAATTAATTTAACTAGGGTTTTCTAAATACCCAGATTCACAGAAAGCACATATCTAACTACTGAGACACATTAAAAATTTTCTCAAACAAAGAATACGAGACAGATACAAAATAAAACTAACTAGCAAGATTTCAAAGCCTACATTGGATCCAAAGCCAGAAACTGAAATAGAAAGTCTTTGAAGATCCGTAATCCAGAAATCCTCTGAAGATAGATTCAATCTGTAGATCCAAATCCACGAAGAATGCAATACCAAAAATTTCTGATGCATAATGTAGTCAAAATTAACAAGCAATCACAATAGGCAAAATTCTCCAAAATCCAAAGCACAAGCTCTCCCACCATTCTCCTCCAAAACCTGTCTAATCTCAAAATGAATGCAAAATCCCCTAATATAGATTCAATTCCCCATTTCATGCAACCCTAGAGATAACTCAACAACTAACTCCCACATCAGCTCTCAATCAGAAATTGAAAATAAATCTTAATTAATAATTAAAAACACTTTTCATGCACAACCCAACTTTGACTTTTTGAAACAGGTTGATAACTTTCGAAAACAATTCACTTTTCAATAATGCACATGTTAATAATAAAAATTCATATTAAAAAGATTAAATATTTAAAGCATCCTAAAACCATGCAATTAAATATTTAATTATTTAATAAAGCACACAAGCATAATTAAATCTAATTACCAATTAAATAATCAATTAAATCTAAATAATCAAATATTTAAATTTTAATTAAATTTTCTCAAATAAACTTAGAAATATGATTAATATTAAATTTCAACTATAATCATTAATCAATTAATCACAGAAAGTCACCCACATGAGAAATAAATCAACTGAAGCTAAATGAGGTAAAACCAAACAAAATAAAACCAAGAAAACACTAGAAAAGGGATCCACAAATTCTTGTCAACTAGACAAATCCGAGTAGGGTAGTCAAAGTGATACTTGTCCAATCCTAGGACAAATGGGCTTAGGTTAGGGTTTTGGATCTATGTTATATCCCATCTCTTACCATTTGAGATATTGCGATAGGGCACACTCATCCTGACAATTTAGGGAAGTCGATGCCCGGTACCTGCAAACCTATATACAAAACTCGCATTCACATACATATATAAATATATAACAGACAATGGTGGGGATAGGATGATCATGTGAATCTCGCAAGCAAGTAACCATGACTCCGTCCCTCAACCACATTAGGCACGTCAAACATAAATAAAAAAGAAAAACATCAACCATACACATGCAAGTATGGGGTTAGTAAAATCATAAGCATCAATAATTTCTTAACATATAATCCATCATCCTAAAATAATCATAACATTTATAAAATCAAAGTAAGGGTGGGGTACTACATCCACCCCCCCTAGGATTAGGCTTACTTATGGAAGCCTACAAACAGATAAGGATATGCATCCCTCAAACATGAATTATTTACTATAAAAAAAAAACACATCTGAAAAAAAGTCATAAAATAAGAACATGGTAGACAGTCATTAAGGACAATATAATTCTGGTTATAAATAAACTAAAAATCACATTGATCAATCATTCATTTACAATTCAAATAGATCAAAACCTTTATTCATTCATCGTTATATAAAACATATAGGATCAATTACATAAAACAAACATTCGCATCTTCATCAAATAATGAGTGGAGAAGTTCATGTTAATCTAGTTAATGCAACACTTATGCAAACATCTATGATATACAATGGTTCTAATTTCACATGGTAAACATAGTACCATCTTTGTGATGTCCTCCTTTATACATACTATCAGGGTTCCATGATGAAAATGATAGAAACAACACTTATCACAGAATAGGGCCAACAATACCAAACATTCAGAGTAGCCACCACAAAACTTGAAAAGGTAAAACCCAAGTGGGGGAATCACAAGTCCAACATTAAATCATAAGAGCACGAGAAATTTTCAATAATAAATTAAGTGTGACTAGCGCCACAAACTAGATAATGAAAAGAGAGTTAGGTGACTAATCCAATCATAAGAAAGTTTATAATTTCAATGCGAGCTCATACACAACACAAATAGTTCATCAATCAATCAAAATAAATTATCAATCATAAAACATTCACATAACAAGGTGACTAATGGTAGGCACACTCAAGGGAGTAATCACTTCATGACATCCAAAGGTACTTCACCCTAGATGTATTAGAGAGGGTACCCACACAATAGATAGTCAAATCACCTATGACAATCACTAGGCAAGTGATATCTAAAAGACATTTAAGAGAAGCAGAAACATAAATGTTTAGTTGTAATTTAATGGTTCTCAAACATAAAAGTGTTATATGTCTATGTTTAGTTTCACGTTTTAATAGTTTTGGCATCTAATGGGAACATGACTTCCCAGAGTTCCCAGTGTAGAACTCGGTGCTTTGATACCAAGTATAATGCCCCTCCAGGGAACCCAGGAAAACTTAACCTAAACATGCATCTAGGTTTGTAAAATAAATTATTATTTTTAAAGTTAACATACAAGATAAACATCAATGCAGAAGAAATTACCATTTACTCACATTAATACAAACAACCAACACAGGTTACAACTCTCAAGGGTCCCTCGATGAAGATTATGTTAACATTAATTAATTTAGATTAGGTACACTTATAAATAAATGAAAGGTAAATGCAACATCACATATAAGATAACATAAATACAACTAGTATCATAAGGTATCCAAAAAATTACATCCACTGCACATGTCGCAAGGTATGTAATATAATAACTGAAAAGAAGTACATATGATATCTCTGAACAACTGATACAAAGGTACAAGATCACAAAGAAGAAGAAGAAGAGTACAACTCCATCAAAGAAGGTCAAGAAGGAACAACTGCTACAGGGATCATCCAACACTAGTACATGAACGATAGAATCTCAAATGGTAAAAGAATCACTACCACCTAACCTTGTGAACCTAAATGGTCCACTCCCACCATGCTGAGGAGATAAGAACTGATCCCACTCGGATAACAAACATCAACAGATCAAGCTAAGGAAAGGATCCTAAAAGCTCTCTAACTCAAGGTGTACAAAAGATAACAATAGGTAAGACTTTCTAATCTAGAGGCAACCAACACATGTAGAATAGCTATACTCTGCATAGAAAGGTGTCATCATGTACGTCTAATCCTTTAGTCTCATCTTGGTAATCACTCTAGATCTCAGCACTCAAGTGACCATACATGGATCAATCACTTCTCATACAAACAAAGTCATTAACTATGCTAAACACACCTCTCAAGGCATCCAACATCATCTCCATTCCCATCTTAGTCTATAATAGCACTCAAGCATGGGCGAGGAACATATCTTATTAAGTTCATTTAAATACCCCTTAATTATATTAGGTTATCTCCTAATTATAGATACTTACAATAAGTGATCCTGGTAGCCACTTGTGGGCCCCGACGCTTATTGTAAGCCACCCCCTACTACATATCTAGGTATTTTACCCTAGGCTCAGAGATCTCACATAAATCACAAGATGATAATCATGTCCCTCAGGACTGTTCCACAAAATAAATGGAACACACTAGTTCTCATATAACCATAATATCATAAAACACTCTCCAAGTGTTCACAAAGAATATACTCCTAATCCCATGGATAGGACATAAACAAAAGTCAACACCATATTCCCCTATATAGAATATGAAGTAGAACATAATACAACATGAACCTAAATGGTAAAATTAGGGATGATAATCAGATATCACACACACCTCAACATAAAACTGAAAACATGGTACAACCGACACTTACCCCGGCCTTTGATTTTTCCCCCTAGGTCATCTAGTGCCCGATAACACATTAAGCAAAAGAAGACACTCCAGGAATGAAGAATACAACACTCACATCATAGAAGGTTGAAAGATTATCCATAAGCATTTAAAATTCCATATTGTTCATAAATGAATCCAATCATAGAGGTATATAAACTTACAAGGAGAATCTTCACATGAACAACACAACAATGCTATAATCAAATAATAAATTAATTTGTTTATATTGAACAAATAATAGATTATAAATTATAAATCTACATAAAATACTAAATCACCATACATACAAAAGAAAAACTATTTTTCTTAAGCAATTGATAATAAATTATCGAACACCTTTAAATTTCAATTAAAACCTTCTATATTTAAAACATATCCACTAAATCTTTAAATAAAACTGAGATTTAATTAATTAAATTAAATATAATATAAAATAAACATTTAAAAAGAATAATTAAAAAAAACTTTAATAAAGAAAAATTACAAAGCAAGTGGGGGGAACCCTGTGGGCCCCGCGCCCCACTCCCAAGGAGCACGACAGCCTGCTGTTGCGACAGCCTAGGTACTACCGCTGGCAGCCTAGGCTAGCATCAGTAGTACTTAGACTATCACTGGCAACCTCAGTGTTGTTGAGAGGGGGAAGGTGAGGGGATGGCCCCCGCCTCCCTCTCTTTATTAATAATTTTTTTTAATAAAACCAAACTATGCAATAAAAATTGCATTTTTTATTTTTTAAAAAACTTTTCTTTAACAACACATTTTTATTGAAAAACATGAATGCAATAGCTAACAAAAGAAAAATATATATTCTTAATAAATAAATCTCTAAGTACAGATTATAACATAACAATATGTATTGACTTTTCTCCATTAGTCCTTTCCTGGGCTTAATTTTCTTTTGACTGTATGTAATTTTTTTTACACAAAGAGTAATTTTTGTCAGAATTGAATTTTATTTTCTTTTTAGCCCAGAATTGATTTCACTACTAAAATTGGGTTTTTCCACACAAATTGATTTTCTCTCTAATGGGTAAATTTATTTACAATCCCTATAGTCAGACTATAATCAGACTATAACCCAGTTTTAATTTATTGTTTTCTAAGAAATCTATAAACAATCTTTCAACAAAATTTTTCCAGCATAACATTACTAAGCTAAATTTTAATAAAAAACAAGAAAATTAATTTAACTAGGGTTTTCTAAATACCCAGATTCACAGAAAGCACAGATCTAACTACTAAGACACATTAAAAAATTTCTCAAACAAAGAACACCAAACAGATGCAAAATAAAACTAACAGGTAGGATTTCAAAGCCTACCTTGGATCCAAAGCCAAAAATTGAAATAGAAAGTCTTTGAAGATTTATAATCCAGAAATCCTTTGAAGATAGATTCAATTTGCAGATCTAAATCCACTAAGAACGCAACACCCAAAATTCTAGATGCACAATGTAGTCAAAATCAACAAGCAATCACAACAGGCAAAATTCTCCAAAATCCAAAGCACAAGCTCTCCCACCATTCTCCTCCAAAACTTATCTAATCTCAAAATGAATGCAAAATCCCCTAATAGAGATTCAATTCCCCATTTCATGAAACCCTAGAGATAACTCAATAACTAATTCCCACATCAACTCCCAATCAGAAATTGACAATAAATCTTAATTAATAATTAAAAACACTTTTCATGCACAACCCAACTTTAACTTTTTGAAACAAGTTGATAACATTCAAAAATAATTCACTTTTCAATAATGCACATTTTAATAATAAAAATTCATATTAAATAGATTAAATATTTAAAGCATCCTAAAACCATGCAATTAAATATTCAATTATTTAATAAACCAAACAAGCATAATTAAATCTAATTACCAATTAAATACTCAATTAAATCTAAATAATCAAATATTTAACTTTTAATTAAATATTCTCAAATACAATTAGGAATATGACTAATATTAAATTTCAATTATAATCATTAATCGATTAATCACAAAAAGTCACCCACATAAGAAATAAATCAACTGAAGCCAAACGAGGTAAAACCAAACAAAGTAAAACCAAGCAAACACTAGAAAAGGGATCCACGAATTCTTGTCAACTAGACAAATTCGGGTAGGGTAGTCAAAGTGATACTTGTCCAATCCTAGGACAAATGTGCTTAGGTTAGGGTTTTGGATCTGTGTTATCTCCCCTCTCTTACCATTTGAGATATTGTGATAGGGCATGCTCATCTTGATAATTCAGGGAAGTTGATGCTTGATACCTGCAAACCTGCATACAAAACTCACATGTACATACATATATAAATATATAATAGAAAATGGTGGGGATCAGCCGATCATGTGGATCTCGCAAGCAAGTAACTATGACTTCGTCCCTCAACCACACCAGGCATGTCAAACAGAAATATAAAACAAACACATCAACCATACACATGCAATTATGGGGTCAGTAAAATCATAAGCATCAATAGTTTCCTAACATATAATCCATTATCCTAAAATAATCATAACATTTATAAAATCGGACTAGAGGTGGGGTACTAGATGATCTATGGTATGGTTATACACCTAATGTGAGTTATTTTAGAATATTTGGAAGTAGATGTTACATTTTGAAAGATGATAGAAATGGAAAATTTGATTTTAAATGTGATGAAGGCATATTTCTAGGATACTCTTGTTGGAATTAGGAGAGATAGGTACTGAGAGGGGAGGGGTGAATCAGTGCCTTCAAAAAGTTTACTTGTAAACCTTTTAGATCTATGACTGTAAATAGTGATAACCTTGCAAAATAACTTGTATCTAATTGCATGTATCAATCAACAATTTAACTTATGAAAGTAAACAACATGAAATCAAAATATAAATCACATAACACAAGTATTTTGGTAATGCAAAAACCCTTTTTAGAAGGTAAAAAATGTGGTGGGGATGACACCGACAAATTCTTCACCACTGCAGATAGAAAAGGTTTACCTATTAGGGCTACAAGTTTTGATCACTTCTGGTGATCTTACCCTATTAGGAGTAACATGTTAGATCAGCTAGATCTACCTAGTTATAGGATGTTAACAACACTAATGAAGTGTGGACTGGGTTAAGAGATTTACATAAGACTATTAAGTCTACTCTGTTAAGAGATTTATCCAAAAACTCTATTACAATTGTTAGAAAGTAATAGGCAATTATCTACTAATTGACAACTCAATTGTCTGATACAGATTTATAAGTTCTGAATGTATTTCACCTTTACTATGATGAATCTCTTCACTGAACTACTTGGTAGCCTTTTCTGATTCTTCTTAATCTGATATCCTCTACAATCTACTTTGTTAACTGATAGACTTGAAGTTAGGAAAGTGCTTCAAGTTTCTCCTTGATTCATATATTTGTTCTCACATTAGTTCCCATAAAAAATGATGTAAACATACATTTATATAGTGATCTTCTTTTGCCACTTTAACAAAATTAGGTTACACAACTCATTCATAACCCTAAGATCTACGGTGTACAAAAATAACCTAGATCAAACTATTAAATAAGATATACATTGCATTTAATGAATATCATAACAATAAATATTCCTCGATCTTGGTAAAATGTTTTATGTTTTGTTGTAACCATTTGCATAGAATAATGTGCCATTTCAGATTACTATGTCATTTTTTGTGATCCTTGATAAACATTGTATAAACTGCTCGATGTATATTGTGACTCTTGGTGTTTACTGTCTGTCAGTGTCAGTGATGCTATTGCTCGGTAAACTGTGTAGTTCTCTGTGTGTAAGCTTTACTGACTAGTCTGTCTTGCTTCTAGTTACCGATTTGCTCAATGTAAGTGACCAACTGATATCTTTGATAACCTTTGATACTAATGACAACCTTGAATGCTCAAAAGAGATAACAATCTCCCCCTTTGGCATTAGTATCAAAACTCAAATGTATATAGACAAAAATTTTCTATATATAACTTATATCTCTGCCATATACATATATGCTTATCAAAATTTTCTAAGTACTCCCCCTCGGTGCATGCTCCTGGTTAATATGTAGTATACATAGCATCTATGTACATATTTATTTGGCATATTGACATATACATTACTTTCCCCCTTTTTGATAGTAATGCCAAATACAAAAATGTAATAGTATACTCACATTTTGTCAAAAATATGCTGGTGGGTTTTCTTGACTGACTCCAAGAGGTTTTCCCATTCCTCTTTCAAGTTGGTGAGTGCAATGTGCTAAAGACCGACTTATGCATGCATGTCAAAGATGTTATCCAACACATAAATTTTTGGTGTTGCAACAAGCTATTCTACTTTGACAATGAGTGCCTCAAAAATTTTCAAGTATGGCAGGAGTTCTGTCTGTAACTTAGTGACCTGATCAGTTATGTGCTCTTCTTGTTTCTTTAAATCTGCTATTAACCACCCGAGTTCCTGAACTTGGTGAATGTGCTTTATGAAAGCATTTGGCTCGGTTATAGCTATAGTTGTACTGACCTTGATTTCTGCTTCCAGTCCTTTTATCTTTTCACTGACTTCAACAGTGAAGGTGTCTATAGTACAAAGCTTTAGTAAGAACTAACAAATTAGCTAGGTGATAGATTTTATCTCAATGATTACCTCAGATAATTTGACCTTCTTAATTGCCACTTCTTGGCTGATTTTCTCTGCTAGTTTATTTTGTATCCTTTACTCTGCCCTTTCTTCAATCTATTTGTCTACATTGGTATCTGGGGCATTGATATTCTCTGTTAATATAGCAAGTTGATCTATGATGGGAGTATCTTCATCAATATTCACCTTAGGTACTACCTATTTTAGGATATCCCTCACATTTGTTAGAATTTTTTTTCTTTTCATTTCTTGCTTCAGCTTCTCTTGAGCTACCTTCCTTGAACTTAATTCCCCATATTTTCTTAGTTCTTCAGGGCTTAGGGTCCTTGGGTCACACTCAGGAATAATTATCACTTCATCTAGAGTGACCGGCCCTTGTCCTTTCTTTTTCTTCTTCTTCTCCAATACTAATGGTTATTTCTTCTCAATAACAACAAGAGACTTGTCTCTAGTCTTTGGAGTATCCTTCCCGATTGACACACTCTCTTCCTTATTTTTCTCCTTGGTAGCCATTGTCTCAGTTGATGGAGTGGGAGCCTCAGATGTGGTGTCGATTTCCTTTGTCTCATCTCTTACCTTTGGCTTGGTGGAAGGTGCCTCTATTTTGTTAGGCTCATCTATCTTTGTAGGTTTCTCAGTTTCTTGTACCCCTGTGGTGTTGTTGTGTTGCTCAGGGTCTGAGCCGTCGGGTTGTTCTTGTGAAAGAATTTCTACTACTTCTGCAAGTACAAGAAGCTCACTCGATAATGATGTAAATGCACATTCAGTGACTTGAGCCTCATCTTGAGTATGTGTAGGTGAAATTTTTACATCCTCATCTTCCTTGTCATCAAGATCACCATTTGTGATGTCCTCAATGAGTACATCATCATTGGTTTTCTTCTTTAGTTGGATCTCTACAGGATCCGGTGCATCTTGTGAAACATTTATTTCTTCCTTTTTCTCAGTGATATCAATTACCTCGGTAACTGATATACCGGTGTCCTTTGACTTCTTTTATGTGCCATCATCAATATAAATACATTTACCTTTGGAATCTTGTCTCTTCTTAGACAAGTTTAAGAATGCCTTTTGCTCAGCTTTTTCTCTGGCCTCGAAAATAGATCTCCATAGAGAATCGCCAATCTCATCTATGTCTTCCATGTTCTCATCTAGTATTGTCATGGCCCGGTGCTTTACCATAAATCTTTCTTGATGGTTAGCCATGTGTTCATCAATTTTTGATATACTGAGATGTGGGGCTGCTCAAACTAGGGATCTTTCTCTCTTTCTTTTCTCAGTTTCAAGTGCATAAGCCCACTTTTGATTTATCTTGTCATCCAAATCCTTCGGTAATGAACATGCAAATTCCAATGGAACTCACTTGAATTTTATCTTCATTTGGATGACTGCCTCTTCTATCTTGGTTTGATCCTTAGTTGACATCTTGTCAAATTTGCCTATTTCTGGATCAGCAAGGTCTCCATTCTCAATTATATCTTCAATGACTTTGTCTATTGACCTTACCTTGTTACCGACCACCTTGAATTGATTGATGTCATCTTCATTTTTAGTGTCATCAAGGTCTTCTCTACCTCTTATCAGTCTTCTCCTTTTCTTCGGTGCTTCAGCTGCAACCTTGGATCCTTTCTTCGCATAAGTCTTAATCGGTGTAGCTGCCTTTCATTTTATTACCTTTTTTGCTTCCTTCTTTTGTGGTGGTGAAGCTATAGTTGATGATCTTGTCCTTATACCTTCTTGTATTGGTAACTACTTCTTCTTAGAAACTTTGGGAGGAGGAACCGGTGTGGGATCTTTTTCTTCTTCAGACTCAGTTTCCTCAATATCATATGGCTTGTCAACTAACATTAACTGACCTTCGGTTGCTTGTTCAACTTGTGTCTCCTCAGATGAGTCAGAGACATCTCCAAATCTAGCAGTAAGATCTTTCTTCATCTTCTTTTCCCTTCTAAACATTTTACTAATCTCTATGCTTGTAGTGATTCTAGATTTGGCCTCTTCATATGTTCCAAACCTAGTGGCAGTGGGGTCTTTTGGTAATGCAAGTAGTGCATTAATAGATTTTAGTGTAAAATCATGGTTCATTTCATAACCCATAGGTGCTAACCATTTTGATCTAGGTTCAACTGCTTTTATCATAGAATGATCTATGTCTACTACAAAACAAATGTCTATCTCAAATTTTTTAACTAATTCCCTTGGAATTCTACTTCTTTGATGCATTTTGGTCTGAAATTCTTTGAAGTATGCATCAAATTCTATATTTAGTTTATCTCCTAACTTACTTATCATCTCGGTAATCTATGTAGCTATTGGTTTATCTATTGTCCAGTTTACTTTACCGATGCTAGGTACATACTTTTGTAGATAGAAAAATATACAAATAAGTAGTGATCCAAACTTACATGTGTTTGACTTCTTTGACCTTATAGTCTTCATGTTTTCCTGTAGTTGATGTAATAGTACCTTGGCAAGATCAACCTGGTGACCTTTCTCCACAATTTTGTATTCCATGTCTACTGCGCTATAGGGTACGATGTTGATTCTGCTCAATTTAAATATTTTGTACATGATTACATGTGCTACAAACTTAATTGTCGAGTCTTTGATTGATGAAATTTTTAGTCCCCAACTATCCCATTGAGCTCCAATGTTCTTCTCAACATTAGGTCATGATGAACTACGGAAGGCTTTTTCCTTGTCGGTTGTAGGGAGGCTAGTAACCCTACTGATCATTTTCTTAGTGACCTCTATTGGTTTATCTAGCCAGAATTTTCCATCGTGATACCTACTCAATATAATTATGATCCAATCTATCTTAAATGAATGCAGATAGTATGTGACACATGAGAACCCTGATTCCTTAATCTTTTTATATTGTTGTTTTAATTTTCCATCAGTGCCATAGAGTAGTTGATGTGCTGCAACAGTTTCAAAGTCTCCTACTCCAATTTTGTAATGAATATACGCTCTTACGTCTTCTTTCAATAAAACCCTATCTGGTATGCTTGAGAAAGCACCCATTGAATTTGTTTGTGATGCAACCTTGGGATGTGACTTGAACTTAGGTTCATCAAAATTTTCCCTTACAATCAGATTAATTTCTTCCTCGACACTTTTTAATTTGCTAGTGGATGATGTAGATGCCATAAATCGATTTAGGGTTTGAGCTAGTAGCAAGTAAATAAAGTGTATGATAGAAAATGAACTTACTCGAAGTTGTTGAAGAGTGATGTTGGTTAGATCTACAGTAGCCTTGAATCCTTCTAAAAATCTTTTAGCTCGAACTCTTCTCTGTGAAATCTTCGCTCTTCGAAATCGCAATGTAAAAATGAACTCTGTTTCCCATGTATTTATAGACTTTTTGATATTCCCACTCAAACTTTCATGCATTTAATGCTTGACCTAACTTACAATACATAACAACTATCAGCTTGGTGATGATAATAATTTACTTGTCGCTTGGTTAACATAGGATTTTTCTATTGGTTTGCACTGTTGTCTGGTTAACCTTGTGTAGTGATTACCGATGGGTAACCAACTCTTGGTCTCTCTTTTACCAACTATATAACATTGTTAGCTCATAACATATAAACCATAATGCATCTTTATTCATGTTGATTTGGTATTTGTACATCATGTATAAGGAACTGTATGTAAAATGTGATCATTTTGAAATGTTTGTCCCATACATACCTATGTCACCTTAAGTGGAGTTACTAATGTCACCCAGTCCAGTGGATGAGGTTTCACCGACAACATTACTTGACTTAGCATTCTCATTAGATGCCTTCTTCCACATAGTGTTCCTTAACTTCATGATATCTAAAATAGTGTATCCACTCTCAAATACATGATCTTCCTTTGGTGCTCAGTCTCTGCAGTCTTTCCTTAAATGACCGACTTTATGACAGTGCATACATGCCATTCCAGTGCTTGTCCAGCTTCTTGATTTTCCAATCCATCTCTTTCTATAACAATTTGCTACAATGTGTCCATATCTACCACAAGCAGTACATTTAGCCCATGTATTATAATCCCAAACATAAGAATTACCTTGCCTCTTTAGTTGATAAGGCTTTCACTGTGTTTTCTTCTTAGGAGTCCATACTTATTTCATCTTTTCCTTACACTCTTGTGTAGTATGTCCATGTTTATTACAAGTATAGCATATTTTCTCCATAGTAGTATTGTTAGAAATATCATTCTATTTAGCTCTACACTCATAAGCTTGGTGTCCAAACTTACCACAATAATAACAATATCCATTGAATTTAGGAGTGATAGGAGGTTTACCTTGTGCTTTGCTTCTACACACATTAGATGTATGTCCTAGTTTGCCACAGTGATAACATGTCAACGCTTTAGGTTTTTGACTTTGATTGTTGTTGACTTGTTCAGCTTGATGTGATGATTCTCCTTCGCCAGTATAGCCTATCCCAGCTCTACTCCCAAATCTTATTTGATTAATTAGAAAGTCATCAATCTTCTTTGAACTATCCTCAGCCAATTTCTTCATTTCATTGTGTTGCTACTGAGTTTTCACTTGATTTATTAGTTTTTCATTCTCCTCTCTGAGTCTTGCAACTTCTTCAAGGTTTCTTGACAATTCACCATTTACTCGGTTTACCTCTTGATTCATAGTCATCATTTGATTAGATACTTGGGGGGTGACAGTTAGTGAGTCTCTATATTTCATTTTCTTTAGCTTGAAGTTGTTCAGTCATCTGTCTTCAGTCATCAATAGCTAGATTCCTTTCTTGCTCAGCTTGTCTAGCATTGTTCATTATTTCAACCATTCTCACCATCTAAGATTCTTGACCAATTTGTAGTGCTTTCACTTGATCAGTTAAGTGTTGATTCTTTTCAAACAAATCAGTGATTATACTTTCAGATCCATTAGAGATGCTTCCACAACTAGATCCAATATGCTCAAACATTTCATCAATAGATTCTTCATGGTAATTGATCTCATTTTGTAGAATAGCCAAGTTCTTCCTTTCAACCAGTAATTTCTTCAATCCTTCCTTGGCTTGCTTGTACTACTCAATAAACATCTACATCTGAATCTTCTAATTCTCAATAGTCTTATCTAACTTATACCTCTCCATGACTTAGATCTTTACCCTTTAGTGGTTAAACTATTCAACAAGAGAACTGTTCTCTAATACCAATTGTTGGAATTAGGAGAGATAGGTACTGAGAGGGGAGGGGTGAATCAGTGCTTTCAAAAACTTTACTTGTAAATCTTTCACATCTATGACTGTAAACAGTGATAACCTTGTAAAATAACTTGTATCTAATTGCATTATCAATCATCCATTTAACTTATGAAAGTAAACAACATGAAATCAAAATAGAAATCACATAACACAAGTATTTAGGTAATGTAGAAACCCTTGTTAGAAGGTAAAAACTATGGTGGGGATGACACCCACAAATTCTTCACTACTGCAGATAGAAAAGGTTTGCCTGTTAGGGCTACAAGTTTTGATCACTTCTAGTGATCTTACCCTATTAGGAGTAACATGTTAGATCAGCTAGATCTACCTAGTTCTAGGATTTTAACAACACTAATGAAGTGTGCACTTGGTTAAGAGATTCACATAAGACTGTTAAGTCTACTTTGTTAAGAGATTTATCCAAAAACTCTATTACAATTGTTAGAAAGCAATAGGCAATTATCTACTAATTGACAACTCAATTGTCTGATACAGATCTATAAGTTTTGAATGTATTTCACCTTTACTGTGATGAATCTCTGCTCTAAAATGCTCAGTAGCCTTTTCTGATTCTGCTTAATCTGATATCCTCTACAATCTACTCTGGTAATTGATAGACTTGAAGTCAGGAAAGTGCTTTGAGTTTCTCCTTGATTCATATATCTATTTACACATTAGTTCCCATCACAAATGATGTAAACATACATTTATATAGTGATCTTCTTTTGCCACTTTAACAAAATTAGGTTACACAACTTAGTCATAACCCTAAGATCTACGATGTACAAAAATAACCTAGATCAAACTATTACATAAGATATACATTGCATTTAATGAATATCATAACAATAAATATTCCTCGATCTTGGTAAAATGTTTTTTGATCTATTGTAACCATTTGCATAGAAGAATGTGCCATTTCAGATTACTATGCCTTTTTTTGTGATCCTTGGTAAAAATTGTATAAACTGCTCAATGTATACTGTGACTCTTGGTGCTTACTATCTGTCGGTGTCAGTGATGTTGTTGCTCGATAAACTGTGTAGTGCTCGGTGTGTAAGCTTTACCGACTAGTCTGTCTTACTTCTAGTTACTGATTTTCTCAATGTAAGTGACCGACCGATATCTTTGATAACCTTTGATACTAATGACAACCTTGAATTCTCAATAGAGATAACAACTCTACTAGAATTAAGCCATATAAATGTTTGAACAAGACTACTAACAAGATGATTAAAAGTGAAAATGTGAGAGTTGATGAGTTTGCTGAGAAAAATGATGAAGAAAGCAAGAAGGAATCAGAAGACTATAGAATATTAGTTTACATAGAATATGAAGATCCTAATACTATACTCGAGAAACAGCTTGGTGTCACTAAGCTACATAATGCTTCTACCGAGAAACAATCCTTATAGACCAAGCAATAACAAATAGTATCTAATGAAAATGATGATCATGCACTAAGTGGAGAAAACATTGAAGAACAAAGATATGAGCTTGTACTAGAAAAATATGTGAGAAGGAACCATCCACAGGATTTTTTAGAAGTTTTAATCTTTCCTTGGTGTATTTATAAACCAAGTTTAGAATTTTTTCTTTTCTTGTTCTAATATATTAGGATATAAGCCAAGGTATCCTAATATATTTCTTTTTGTCTTCTTTCTCCTACATTCTATTTTGTCCTCTAGTAGAATTTGTGAGGACAAATATTTATTTTGTAATTTAGTTTATTCCTCCTTATGAGGAATCTCACACTTGGCCTCACACACTTATGAATGGTGGCATTCATTCTCATGGGAGTTACATTTTGAACTCCTTCTCTTATCTCTACATATAGAGATATTTCTCCTCTCTTCTCATATATTCAACACTTCTTCTCTATTCTCTCTCATTCTTCTAAAATATTGTATGAGCTAAAGCTCTCTCTCTCTCTTTTTGGCTACTTTGCCCATTCATAATTCACGGGGGTTTTTTTACGCTTTTCCCCCTTCAAAACTTCTTGTCTCCTTTGTTGTTTCATCTTGGTGTATGCTCTAAGGATTAGTTTTATTCATGATAGTCTCCCTTTTTCCTAACTCATTTGGATTAATTTGTTCCTAGCTCATATTTGATTTTCCATTTCAACATGGTATCAGAGCAGGTTTAATCCATTTTTTGAGTTCATGGTTTAAGCGGTTATCATATTACAGAGCACTCCAAATTCGGAGACTTATTTTATTAATTTGAGAGAGTTTTTTTAGTTCATATTTATTACCCTCTTTAAAAGGTGTAATATCAAGATATAAGTTTTTCTTAAAATTATATTCATCTCATCTCTTTTGTCTTTTTTATAAAAAAATTTATTATCTTCCTCTTTAAATTTACTTCTGAATATAAAATATAGTTGTAAATAAAAATTATAAATTCTTGGGATTTATATTCTTTTCCTTATCTTTAATTTAGTTTTTCTTAAAAAGGGGTTTTTTTGAAATTAAATGCCAAAAAATATAATTTCAAAAAAATAGAATCTCATTGTACCTTATATCTCATCATACCTTTTTTTAAAAATAGAATCTTTCCTGCACTTTTTTATTGTTAGTTGTTTCTATTTTTTTACCTCTAGATACATTTAGTTATCATTTCTTTTCATGCATATTTTTCTTCATTATTGCATGTGTGTGATCTCTAGATTTTGATTTTTCATACAAAAACTTGGTTTTAGTTTCTTATCATTGTTTTTTAAAATATGATTTCTGGCATATGTGATATTGTAGTTATTAGATGGAAGCACTGTGACAGTCTCAGTTTAGAGTTGGAAAGCTTTTTCCAAGTTTTGGCCAAGCCTGTAGTGTTATTCTTTCATAATATATTTGTTGTATCTAGAAGAATCTAAACTAATTGATTCATATTTCTATAGGGTCTGGTTTATGTTTGCCTTCCTTTCTAATTAGCAAAATTTTTTGTTATTAAATATAGTATTGCGCATTCCGTAGGGTTTACCCTGCTTAGGGTTCTGCAGCCCTTGTCTGCTGTTTGTGTTGACGGTCTTCTCCTTCCTCACACAGCTGAATCAACTTTGGTAATGTTTCTTTGCAATCATCTTTGGTAACATTTTTTGCAATCGAGTTTGGTATCATTTTCGAAACTTGTTTTTGTATTATTTTTGCATGTCCTTTAACATTCTTTAGAAACATGGTATTTGTTATTTTTTAGAAAAGTTTGTTATTTTTCTGGCATTTCATTTATTTGTTTTCATTCCTCTTTCCTACATGTGTGGTCTGCATTTGGTTGCATAGTGTCATGGTTTGTTGACTTTGGTGTTTGCATGTTAGTATATTAATTTCAATTTTAGATTAATGTCTATGCATCTTGCTTGGATCTTTCTGTGAATGATCTTAGCTCTATTTATTCAACTAAGGAGGCTGCGTTTCATTGGTCGCAGAGTTTGTGCCCATTTCTTTTAAAGTTTGTTGTTTTACGTCTAGGGCATTAAGCCACTAGCTAGGAGATATCCACTCTTTGTATCTATCTGTTCGCTCCTTTTTTCCTATCGTGCTCTTGCACGGATTATTGTTTTTGGTCATTAACCTTTTTTGCAGGGTATTTCACTTCATGCATTAACGGTTTTTTATCGGTTTTTTGTATTTATATTTGTAGGAACATTTTTTTATTTTTGCAGGAACATTTTTTATTCACTAACATTTTGTGATTCACTAACATTTTTGGATTTTCTTATTAACATGTTTTGCAGGTATTGTGTTTAAAAGACGTCTCTGTATTTCATTTTTTTTAGTTTTGCATGCTAGTTTTTTTTGTTACATGCATTGAGCTAATAGTTTTTAAGTTTGTTAAAAGTGATATCAAATAGATAGAAGTTCCTTTTTTTTCAGTTTCTTTATGCATAAATATTAATAGGAACAAAGGCCACATTTATTGTGACCTACTGGTTTCATTTCTTTAGTTTGGTGTTTCCTGTATATTGAGGTTTTTCAGAGTAAAATTTTGAGAGGAAGCTATTTTGCATGCAACGCTTTTCATATTGGATCAACTTTATTATATTTAGTTTTACCAGTGTAACTTCCTTATCTTGTTCGGTTGTGACCATTGCAAAGTATTTGCAGAGAAGTCTATTGCTATTGCAAATTAGCTAGAGCCCTCACATTTTAGAGTATATTGATAATAATAGTGCAATCCTTTTTATTCTCCAATCTCTGGCATTTTATTGGCTAATTTAAGCATCGCTAGTTTGGTTAACTTAGAAAAGGAAGTTTAGATAATTTTTTGTTTTACTTATCTTAGGATATCTTCTGTTAATAGTTTAAAGTTGTCTGAATATTATGTTTAAAGTTTCTCATAGATAGTGTTTTTAGTTAATAGTTTTTTTGTTTATTCTTTGTTTATTCATACTAAACTTTTTTATATCAAAGTGTAGATTATTTCATATTAAGTTTGTTAAAAGTTATTTTTTTTCAAATATAAAGTTTTTTTAATTTAACTTTTTTGAAATTGAAATTATTATTCACATTTCTCATATAAGAAGTTTATTTTTTTTCAAGTGTTAAATTTTTTTTAGTTTAAGTTTTAGATTTTATTTTATAACCTTTATTAAAGTTTTAAATATCAAAATCTGGTTGTGTCCTTTTTCTTTTAAGAATTCTAGTTAGTTTTTTTTCAGATTCTATTCTAGCATTATTATTTTTTTCCACTTTTACTAACGTTTCTTGCAGGTCTAACATTTTTTTTTAATATATCAGTTCTACTAACGCCTTTTGTAGGCTTAATTTTTTTTCCCTTAGTAATTTCTCTTTCCTAATGTTCTATTACAGAATTCAGGTTCTAACCTTTGTTTTGCAGGTCCTTGCTACTACTTTAATTATTTCTATCTAAGTTTTTAAGGTTCCCTCCAATTTTTTTTACTTACTTTAGTTTTTCGAGCAACTCCTGTTGTTACCTGTTACTCCATTCAATTGTTTTTGTCTCCCTGTCCTTTTCTTTTTTCCATCATGACCACCCTCATGCCTGAAATCAAACTAACCAGCACCAAATATCATGCCTAGAAAACCCACATGACCTGGATATTTAGATTCCACCATCTGTTAGACATTGCCACTAATGACAGCTCTAAACCTGCTACCACTGCTTCTCAAGTTGACCAAGATGCTTGGCAAGCTAAGAACGATGAAGCACTTGGGTTAATTGGCATATCCTTAAGTCCCAAACTGTATGTTCTTATTTCCTCCTATACAGAAGCCCATCAGGCTTGAGACATCCTGAAAAACACCTATGACAGTGTAGATGAGACCCGTAAAATCCAACTTCAAGACCAGCTTGAAGATCTCAGGTATACAGATTTTAATTCTGTTGATGACTTTTTACTTAAATTTGATTCTATTAGAGTTTTATTAAATGGGTTACAAGTTCCTCTTTCTAATTTAAGGATCATTCATATTATAATTCGTAAATGTTTACCTAGGTAGTTTCAACAATTTATTACAAACATCTATTCTTAGTTAGCTATTCCTTCTTTAGCAATTCAATTAACTTATCCTATTTTTCAAACTATGTTGCATCAAGAGGAGGATAAACTAATTCAATTTGGTATATTGAAATCTCATGAACATGCTTATGTTTCTCAATCTCATAATAGAGCTAGTAATAATTCAAATAACAATCACAATAATCAAAGATCAAACAATTCTAACTGCAATCAAAATCATCAAAGACCTAACACTACTAATAACAACTATCAAAGATCTAATAACAACAACAACAACAACAACAAAAACAATAATAATACTAATAATCATAATAATTCTTCAAATAGGCCTTACTGCACTTATTGTGGTAAAAATGGTCATCTAGTTCATAATTGTTTCAAGAAACAGAAAGATGATCAACGTAATTCTCAAAATAACTCTAATAATCAATCTCGTTCTGCTTTTACTATTAGTTTTAATGCTTCTAAACCACTTGAATGGATTATTGATAGTGGTGCATCTCAACATGTTACTTCTCATAAAGAAGTTTTTGATTCTCTGTAACTTGATTCTTTGAATGTTCATGTTTCTTTAGCTGATAATCACTGCTGTAAAGTTGAAGGAACTGGTAATGTTTCTGTCCCTAATGGTAAATTGCATGATGTTCTGTATGTTCCTGATTTAAAAGCTAATCTTATTTCTGTTCCTCAATTATGTCAAGATTATAAGATTGAATTTCATAAAAATAACTTTCATATAATTGATCCTAACACTGATAAAATAGTTGCTGATGCTAAGTTAGATGCTGATAATCTTTTTAAGTTTTACCAATTTTCCTCTCCTAATACTCTTTTCTTACTACCGTTGATTTTCATATTTGGCATGAGAGACTAGGACATTTAAATTCTGATTATATTTCATTAATGCAAAGGGAAAATATGGTAGAAGGACTACCTAATTTTACTACTTTTAAATTAGATTGCAATGGATGTATGAGTGGTAAAATGCATAGAGACTCTTTTCCTCATAAATCATCTTGGAGAGCTAATAATAAGTTAGCCCTCATCCATAGTGATCTTCTAGGTCCTATGCAAAATACTTCACTTTCAGGATCTAAATATGCTCTAACATTTGTTGATGATTACTCTCGTAGAACATGGATTTATTTCTTACATAGTAAAGATCAAGTTCTTGATACTTTTGCTAAATTTCATGCTTTTGTAAAAAGACAAAGTGGCTATAAAATTTAGGTTCTTAGGACTGATAATGGTATAGAATATGTTAATCATGCTTTTTATAACTATTTAAGATCTTTTGGCATCAAACATGAGCTTACTGTTCCTTATACACCAGAACAGAATGGTGTGGTAGAATGTAAGCATAGAACACTAGTAGAAATGGCTAGATGTTTTTTACATGCTAAGAATATGGATTATAAATTATGGGCTGAAGCCATGGCATGTGCCACTTATATCCTTAATAGAACTCCTACTAAAGCCCTTCCAAATAAAACTCCTGAAGAAGTTTGGTCTGATAAAAAACCAAATCTATCTCATTTACATATTTTTGGATCCATTGCTTATGTTCACACACCTAAACAGCAAAGGCAAAAGTTAGATCCTAAATCCACACCTCACATTTTTTTTGGATATTCTGAAACTACTAAAGGTTATAGAGTTTATGATCCTCTTACTAATAAAGTTAAGATAGCTAGAGATGTTTGCATTGCTGAAAATGGTGTTCATGATTTCTCTCAAATTTTAGATTCTGACTTTGATCACAGCAATATTGTTCTTGTGGAGGACCAACCTCCATCTCTCAACCCTATTCCTAATGTTTCTACTCCTAATGTTTCTGTTCCTTCTATTTCTATTTCTCACAATCAGGATAGTAATAATGAGCATAAAGATAGTAATGATACTCCTCCTAATCCTTTTGTTTCTACTAGCAGTAGTAGTAGTGATGATGATGATGATGATGGTAACAATTTATTTACTCCTCCTAGTAATATTTCTATTAATTCTAGAAGAAATCCTAAATGGTTTAAAGATTTACTTCATGAAGGTGATGATTACATTGCTAGAATGGGTGGACTTAAACCTAGAAGGATAAATTACTGCAATTATGCCCTTATGTCTTCTTTATCTAATTCTAATGATCCTCAAACATTTTCTCAAGCTAAAAATCAACCTCACTGGCAAACTGCTATGCAAGAAGAATATGATTCTTTAATTTCTAATAATACTTGGGATTTAGTTCCTTTACCTCCTGGTAAGAATTTAGTTTCTTGTAAATGGTTATATAAAACTAAATTAAACTCTAATAATGAAATTAGTAAATTTAAAGCTAGACTAGTTGCTAGAGGGTTTTCTCAAATTGAAGGAATAGATTACAATGAAACATTTGCTCCTGTTGCTAAAATGCTTACCATTAAAGTTGTTATTGCTTTAGCTGCTAAAATGAATTGGCCTATTCATCAAATGGATGTTAAAAGTGCTTTTTTAAATGGTGATCTGCTTGAAGAAATCTATATGTCTCAACCTCCTAGTTTTATTCAAGAAGGTAATGAACATTTAGTCTACAAATTAAAAAAGTCTATTTATGGTTTAAAACAATCTCCTAGAGAATGGTATGCTAAAATTAATGCCTTCTTTA
This sequence comes from Chamaecyparis obtusa, assembly GCA_027943335.1. Lineage (NCBI taxonomy): Eukaryota > Viridiplantae > Streptophyta > Pinopsida > Cupressales > Cupressaceae > Chamaecyparis > Chamaecyparis obtusa. Next base: position 522,355 of record BSBK01005648.1, on the reverse strand, counting down.
TTTCCCAAGGTTTTGAAAGAAGTAAAAATGATCCTAACTTATATATCAAACATAGTGAAGATAACATTATTATTATCATTCTGTATGTTGATGATTTAATTCTTACTTCCAACTCTAACCATTTAATTTCTGATGTTAAATTTCAACTCAACCAGAAATTTCAAATGAGAGACTTAGGATTATTACATTATTTCTTAGGAATGCAAATTTGGCAAACTTCTAATGGTATTTTTATATCTCAAAGTAAATATGCTAAAGATCTGTTAGATAGATTTCATATGACTCATGCTAATCCAGTCTCAATTCCATGTGACTTAGGAACTAAATTAATGGTAGATATGGAATCTCCTTATATTGATGCTACTCCTTATAGAGAACTAGTAGGTAGTCTAATTTATTTAACACTCACTAGACCTGATTTATCTTTTAGTGTTGGTTTAGTTTCCAGATTTATGTCAAACCTCAATAAACTCATTTTAAAATTGCTAAAAGAATATTATGTTATATTAAAGGTACTATTAACTTAGGTCTTTTTTATGATGCAAATTATGATTTCTCTTTAAAAGGTTTTACTGATTCAGATCTAGGTGGAGATCCCAATGATGGGAAATCTACTTTTGGATATTGTTTTTCTCTTGGTTCAGGTTCTATCTTTTGGAAAAGTAAAAAAGAACAATCTATGTCTTTATGTTCCACTGAAGCAGAATATAAAAGTTGTACTCATGCCTCTAAAGAAGCCCTATGGCTTAGAAGAATACTTGAAGATTTGGGCCTACCTCAACAAGAACCTACACCCTTGTATTGTGATAATCAAAGTGCTATAGCATTGGCAAAAAATCCAGTTTACCATGCAAAGTCAAAGCACATTTCTCTCCACCACCACTTCATTAGAGAACACATTGTAGAAAATAAAATTTCCCTCATTCATTGCAAAGGAGAAGATCAAGTTGCTGATATTTTGACAAAGCCTCTTTCTAGAGAGAAATTTGAATTGGATTGTAAAAATTTGGGATTAATATCCCTTGATGTAATAACCCCAAGTAAAGATTAAAGGGGGGTGTTAGAAGTTGTAATCTTTCCTTGGTGTATTTATAAACCAAGTTTAGAATTTTTTCTTTTCTTGTTCTAATATATTAGGATATAAGCCAAGGTATCCTAATATATTTCTTTTTGTCTTCTTTCCCCTACATTCTATTTTTTCCTCTAGTAGAATTTGTGAGGACAAATATTTATTTTGTAATTTAATTTATTCCTCCTTATGAGGAATCTAACACTTGGCCTCACACACTTGAATGGTGGCATTCATTCTCATGGGAGTTACATTTTGAACTCCTTCTCTTATCTCTACATATAGAGATATTTCTCCTCTCTTCTCATATATTCAACACTTCTTCTCTATTCTCTCTCATTCTTCTAAAATATTGTATGAGCTAAAGCTCTCTCTCTCTTTTTTTGGCTATTTTTCCCATTCATAATTCATGGGGGTTTTTTTACACTTTTCCCCCTTCAAAACTTCTTGTCTCCTTTGTTGTTTCATCTTGGTGTATGCTCTAAGGATTAGTTTTATTCATGATAATCTCCCTTTTTCCTAACTCATTTGGATTAATTTGTTCCTAGCTCATATTTGATTTTCCATTTCAACAGGATTAGATAATTGGAGACATAGAAGTAGGAATGATAAAAAGAAGTAAGTTAAGGAACAATACATGTTTGGTTTGTGAATTTGAACCTAGAACTGTTAAGGATGAATTAGAAAATGATGATTAGATTAAAGAAATGAATGAAGAGATTGAGAAAATACAGAAAAACAAGACATGGACATTAGTACTGAGGCCTAAAGACAAAAATATGATTGGCACCAAATGGATTTTTAGAAACAAATTGAATGAGAATGGAGATGTTACAAAAAATAAGGTGATATTAGTCTACAAAGGTTATGCACAAGAATAAGAAATTGACTATGGAGAAATTTTTGCACCTATTTCTAGACTAAAAGGAGTGAAAATTCTACTTGCATATGTTTCTTACAAAGGATTTAAGGTATATCAGATGGATGCGAAGTCTACATTTCTGAATGGGATACTTGAAGAATAGGTATACATTGATCAACCTAAAGGTTTTGTAGATCCTACTCAGAATAACATGTTATGTAAGCTACACAAAGTACTCTATGGATTCAAATAGGCACCGAAATCATGGTATAAAAAATTGCACTCTTATTTGATATGAATTGAATTTGTTAGAACAAGTGATAACAACAATCTATATTTAAAATGTGAATGTGATGATAAGATCCTTATTGCTGAAATTTTCATTGATGATATCATATTTTGAGGTCATGATACTTTATGTCAATCTTTTTATATTGAAATGAGAAAGGTGTTTTAAATTTCAATGTTTGGAGAGATCAAATTTTTTCTTGGTTTGAAACTTCAACAACTGGGGGAAGTAATCTATATTACACAGTCTAAATACATTAAAGAAATCTTGAAGACATTCAATATGGAAGACTCAAAACCAATCGGTATACCTATGGTAAGCAGATGCAAGCTAACCAAGGATGACAAGTCAACATAGGTAAATCAAACCTTATACAGATCTATGATTGGAAAACTGACGTATGTTGTAGATAGTAGACCAGATATTGCACATGTTGTTGGCATTATAGCTAGATTTTTTCCTAATCCTAAAGAGACACACATGATTTCTATGAAAAGAATCTTGAGATATCTAAAGAACACTAAAAAATATGGATTATGGTATAAGAAAGAAGGAAATTTTGAACTTAAAGTTTATATAGATGCTGATTGGGTTGGAAATATTGATGATAGAAAAAGAACTACTATAGGAGCATTCTTTTTAAGTGAAAGACTAGTAACATGCATAAGAAAGAAACAAAGTTGCATTTTTCAGTCCACTATTGAAGTTGAATATGTTGTTGCTGCTTCTAAATATTCCAATATTGCATGGATAAAATAATTGTTGGAAGGTATGAATGAAGAAATCACAGACCCAGTGATAATTTATTGTGACAACACAAGTGCTATTAATATTTCAAATAATCTAGTGATGCATGCAAAGACAAAGCACATATCTATTAAAAATCATTACTTAAGGGATAAAGTTCAAGAAAAATAGGTCAAATTGGAATATGTACAGTCACAAGAGAAATATTGATATATTCACAAAACCCTTACCAAAGGATACATTTGAATACTTGAGAAGTAGCCTAGGGGTCCATCCCCTATCTAACAGCCACTAAGGTGATATGGGGTTGCATCAACCTATTCTTTATCACAAGATCTAATTATGTTGATGCAAGATGTTCACACTTTGAGATTCTTAAGGTTGTGAAGAAGATAAAAGACAAGCTACAACATAGAACACATGTACATTCAAGGTTCACGAATATGTCAAGGAATAACAAAGATACTTATTTGGTTGTTGAAGAGCTTATTTTGGGCATTGTTGTCAAAGGGAGATAATTATGCATGGAATATCAATTAGGAAGGAAGCTAACTGAAAGGGAGATAATATGCATGGAACAGAAAAGGAGAACAATCATACAATAAAGATAAATACTACAGGAGAGATAGATTTTGTGTAGTGATTAAACATATTAAAAGAATAAGCTAAGGGAGAACTTACCAAGTCATAGCATAAATACCGAGTTGTAGACACTTAAGATTTGTTTGGTATTCTATGGAATATTTCATATTGTGTTTCCAATAATGCTAAATGGAGAGATTGTTGAAACTACAACTGATTGAAAACTTAGAGAAAAAAATGGGAGAATGTGAAGATGATCACCAAGCTACTAAGGTATATATGAGACATTAGATTAGTTGTTATATTTTCATTGATGTCAATAAGTTTTGACTTTACTTATCATGATAGTTGCAAACATATGAAGAAGGTAATGTCGGTGAAGGAAAGGAGATATCAACATGAAGATGAGATGTATGAGTAAGTTACACATAAGGTATTCATTGGGTAACTTATTGATGAGTCTATGACAGTATGATAGTGATTTGATTGTCTTACATGATTCTGTTAAGTATCGAAGATCAAGAATGTACAAGTTAATTTGGTTGGTATATGAAGAACTTAGTTTACATTGATAAAATGTAGTATACAACAAGTAGGTGTAGTGTACACTGAGTGTGGTATTAACCAAGCAGGAAGAAACTGACACATCGTGGTATTGAGCTAGCAGAAGAAATAAGGAGGAACATGTGATTGCTGACATGAGATGATGAGTTGGATGAATCTAGAAGATTCAAAAGATAAAGATAATTTTTTTTATGAATATCTATGGTTTAAAAAATTCAAGTATGATCAAGTGATGAAGATTGAAATCATTTTATGGCACAAGTAATGAGGAAGGTTGAAGAGGCAAAATCAATGATGGATATTAAGAGGCAGAATCTATAGCTGAAAAGAAAATGGTTTATCATGTCTATATAAGGAGACAATAAATTCAAAGAGAGTATCATGTGAAGGGAAAATATTTTCATACATGCAAAGCTAGTCAGGTAGGTTGACATAAAAATTGAGTAATTCTGCAAACCTAACCGAGTAACAGAAGGAGATTAACCAAGCAGAATAGAGTTAGAGAAAGAAGGAGATTGAAGAGATTATGATGACTAGAATGATATTGAGTTTAGCATAGATCTGAAAATGAGAAAAGGAACTTGCATTTGAATCAGGTCATATATTTTTGCATTCTAACCATTGCTACAAACAAAATCTCTTAGTTGAGTTAGACTTAATCATCTTTTCTATTTTCTATGACATTCAATTAATGTTACATGTTTTCTTGTTTACCCAATTGAATGTATGGTTATAGAGAAATGTTAGTGATAAATCCTCTAACAAGGTAACACCTTATAGTGTGTTTTGTAACCTTTGATAGGGTTGGCTCTTAACATATCTCACTTCAAAAGAGTGAAAATATTTCAGGTACCGATCCTAGGTGGTTTTTCCCTTAACAGGGTTTCCACATTAAAAATCAAGTTTTAAATGTGTATGCATGTGATGGTTTTTTATTTTACTTTACGCATTACAATTATTGGTTATATCAGTATATGTTAACATTATATGACATTCAGTTAATTATTTAGAAAGGCACAGTCAAGGATTTACCGAGTTGTTTATTTTGTTTGTTCAAGTTGATATTATACATCAAAGAGGAATTTGGGACTATATGATAACTAGTCATAACTGCCCCCCCCCCCCCTCTCAGTTATCTAATAGACTCTCTTAAGGATTTTATCAATATCTTCTACATGCTTGGAATAATCAACACAAGATTGATAAACTTTACCTCCTTATGTCAAAGAATTCTTCAATTTCTAAATAGAAAATCCCAAATAATTCTTATCCTTATCTATCATAACATTTAGTTGATTGAATCTTTTGGAATTAAATTCATTTTGGACTTTATTCATGGTATATTTCTCTAAGGTCTCAAAGTGAGTGTCAAATGCATCCAATAATTCTTCTAATTGACTAGATGTAGATTCACTATGATCAGAGTTATGAGCTCACATGATCTTACTTTAAAAACTTGTTTTCCTAGATAGAAGTTTGTTTCCTTTCTCATTAGTCTTGAAAATCATCTCTCTTTCCTTGGCATGATCCATAGTAGCAAGTCCCATAAACTGATCTTTACTAAGAGTGTCCAATTCAATTGGACCTTGTATTTTCATATCAGTGATCTCCTTTCCCAAGAATATAGGTACTAACTCTGTAGTGTCTCTTGCTTCCTCAATTTACTTAACTTTTACTTCCTCAAATTTATCATCAAAGTTATGAGATCACATGATCTTAAAAAAACTTGTTTCCCTAGATAGAAGTTTGTTTCCTTTCTCATTAGTCTTAAAAATCATCTCTCTTTCCTTGGCATGATCCATAGTAGTAAGTCCCATAAACTGATCTTCACTAAGAGTGTCCAATTCAATTGGACCTTGTATTTTCATATTAGTGATCTCCTTTCCCAAGAATATAGGTACTAACTCCATAGTGTCTCTTGCTTCCTCAATTTACTCAACTTTTACTTCCTCAAATTTATCAAGGATCTAATCTACAATAGAATCTAATTCTTCTCTCACCTTATCTTCCTTCTGATCATCACCATGAGTTGCTTCTACCTCAATTTCTCTTTTGTCTAATGTTATTAGCCTGTCATGTATACTATATTTTTCTACTCTTGTTATCTCATTGTATTCATCTTATGTCATAGTTGCCTTGTAATTCATGACATTGGGTATATCTTCCCCATCTGATGAACTACAATGAATTGAATATCTGAATGAACTAAAGAAATAGTGATTAGAGATTACTGAGTACTGAAATGATATGTAAGATGATTAAATCAGTCAATATGTTGTCATTGATGTCAACTAGTCTCGACAATACTTATCATGTTAGTTACAAACATCTGAACATCTATTGAAGGAAGAAAAGATGAAGAACTAAGATATCTACATGAGGAAAAGATGGATATGATAGATAAGGATAAGGTAAACATTGGGTAACTTATTGATGAGTCTATGGCTTTATATTGTTGACTTGAGCATGTTACATTAATCTATTATGAAGAAGATATTTGAAATTGAAAAAGTCAATGTCGTTGGTAATTAAAGATTTATGTATACACTGAGCCAGTGCAGTATATACCGACTAACAGTATTAACTGAGCTAGTTTAACTAGTTATCACTGATGCATTTCTATATTAACCGAGTATGGATGAAAACATTAAATGCAAAGAATGGCCGACTGAATTTGATGAATTGGAAATTGTTATGATTTTGAGATTGAGGATGAAGTTTTTTATGAGATCCATGGCTGACAAAATTCAGAGAAGATCTAAAGGATGAGATTAAAATGTGATAATGACACATCTACTGAGGAAGGTTTAAGAGGCAAAATAGGCGAAGGAGATTAAGTGGAAAATTCTAATGGTTGATATGAAAATGATTTACTTGTCTATATAAGAGATATGAGTTTCATTATTGAAACATGTTGGAAGAAGAAGACTATAGAGATTTCATGTGAAGACTTTATTCATGCATGCCTGATCAGACTAGTTATTAAAAGAACTGAGCTGCAAAGTTAACCGAGCATTAGAGAACCATTTACCGAGTGAAAGTCAGTTGAAGAATATTGAGGAAGTGAATTTGATTAATGATTAGAGGATTTATATGGGCTTATCATAGATCTTAATATTTTCAATTGAGTTGTATTTGAATCATATCATTACTATATTAGTTTAACCATTGATTCAAAAAATCTCTTAACTGAGTGAACTTGACAGTCTTATATTCTGCCCTATGTCATTCAGAGAATGTACATTGTTATCCTGTTGACCCCATAGTGAATGTTGGTCAAAATTTAACTATTTGTGATAAATCCTCTAACCAGGTCACACCTAACAGTGTGTTTGTAACCTTTAACAGGGTTGGCTCTTCACCAAGCTCACTTTAGAAGAGTGAATTATTTTGGGTTACCAATCCCAGGTGGTTTTTCCCTTAGCAGGGTTTCCACATTAAATCATTGTGTTATGTGTTATTTGTGATGATTTTTTTCTATCCTACTTTACATAATGCATAGTTGATTTGGTCGATAATCACAGTTAGATATTTATTGGTAATCGGTAAAGTGAATAGATAGATTGATATTTTATGTTACCAACCTACATAATTTGTTGGAATTATTTTATAAGGTACATCTTTGTATTTGGGACTGTAGGATAACTTCGTCATTTTCTTCTATAACTTCATCAATTTCTTCTATAACTTCATCAATTTTACAACTCATAATCAAATTTATTCTTGTCTTTGTCAATAAATCTCTCTTAGCTTCTTCAAGAAGTATCTTCAATTCATTAATTTTAATAACAAAATATATTTTTTAATGGATCCTTCTCAGATTCTCTTGTTCTCTTTCAATGCATTCAATCTCCTTTCCTCAATCTTAGAAAATAGATTAGCATGGATCTCCACTTTGATCTTAACAAGTTCTTTATTAAACTTATTCAAATATGTTATTGTTTGTTCCTCTAATCTTCTCTTTTCATCTTCATCATACTTGTGATAATATTTTTTTCTATTGAACTAGAATATCATGCACAACCAATTTATTCAACACATCATCAACAATGAATTGAGGCTTACCAGTTACAACATCATCTCATACTTTACCAATCATAACTTTTGTTTCCTTAGCTCCTTCAATCCTTAGCTTCTCCTTTGAATCATCTAATTTTGTGGACTCATCTCTATCATCATCCTTGGTTATATTTTGTGGCCCTTTTCTCTTCGTCTTCACTATTTTCTTTGATGGTTCATAAACTACCTTTAGTCTAACATATTTATGCTTAGTACCCTTCGGTGTGGGTGTCCTAACCTCTGATTTAACTGATGTCTTCATCTTTGACAAACTGGATAATGACTTCATCTAACTCTAAGTAGATCTTTTGAATAGTATGTTATCTCTACTGAGCATTAAAGGTTGTCATTAGTATCAAAGGTTATCTACAATATCAATCAGTTACTTAAATTGAGCTAGTCAGTAACTAGAAGCAAAATAGATAACTCGATTAAGCATATACACCGAGCATCAGATAGTTTACCAAGCAATAGTAAATGCCGAGCACTAGTATACACCGAGAAGTTTATATAGTGTTTACCGATGATCATAGGAAATGGCATAGTAATCAGGAATGGCACATTCCTCTATGCAAATGGTTACAACAAATTAGAAAATGTTTTACATAGATTGAGGGATATTTATTATCAAGATACTCATTAAATTCAATGTATATCTTATGTAATAGTTTGATCTAGGTCATTTTTCCACACCATAGATCTTAGGGTTTTGTCTAAGATGTGTAACCTTATTTTGTTAAGTGGCATAAAGCAGTATGCTATATAAATGTATGTTTGCATCATTTGTGTTGAGAACTGATGTATGAATTATGGAGCAATTGAAGCACTTGCCTAACTTCAAGTCTATCAATTGATAGAGTAGATCAATATTCAGAAGTTTATCATATTAAGAAAAATTAGAGCAGGCTAACTAAGCAGTTCAGAGCAGAGATACATCACAGTAAAGGTGATATTTTGTCAGAACTTTATAGATTTGTATCAGACAATCAAGTTGTTATTAGAAGATATTTTCCTATTGCTTTCTAACAATTGTAATAGAGTTTTTGGCTAAACCTCTTAACAGAGTAGACTTGACAGTCTTATGTAAATCTCTTAACCGAGTCCACACTTCATTAGTGTTGTTAAAATCCTATAACTAGGTAGATCTAGCTGATCTAATATGTTACTCCTAATAGGGTAAGATCACCAGAAGTGATCAAAACTTGTAGTCGTAACATGAAAACCTTTTCTATCTGTAGTAGTGAAGAATTTGTGGGTGTCATCCCCACTGCAGTTTTTACGTTCTAACAAGGGTTTATGCATTACCAAAATACTTGTGTTATGTGATTTTCATATTGTTGATTTCATGTTATTTACTTTCATAAGTTAAATGGATGAATGATACATGTGTTAGATGAAAGTTATTTTGGAAGGTTATCACTGTTTGCTGTTGTAGATCTGAAAGGTTAGTGAGTTAAAGTATTTGTGGGCATTGATTCACCCCTCCCCTCTTAGTACCTATCTCTCCTTATTCCAACAAGTGGTATCAGAGCTTAGTTCTTTTATTGAATAGTTTAACCACTGAAGGGTAAAGATCTAGGTCATGGAGAGGTATAAGCTAGAAAAGATGATTGAGAATCAAAAGATTTAGATGCAAATGTTTATTGAACAATACAAGCAAGCCAAGGAAGGACTAAAGAAATTACTAGTTGAAAGGAAGAACTTGGCTATTCTACAAAATGAGATCAGTTATCACAAAGAAGCAATTGATGATATATTTGATCATGTTGGATCTAGTTCTAGAATTATTTCTGATGGATCTGAAAGCATAATCTTTGATTTGTCTGAAAAGAATCAACATTTAACCAAACAAGTGAAAGCACTCCAAATCGGTCAAGAATCTCAAATGGTGAGAATGGTAGAGACAACGAATAATGCTAGACAAGCCGAGCAAGAAAGTAATTTGGCTATTAATGACCAAAGACAAATGACTAAACAACTTCAAGAAAAATAAAGTGAAATACAAAGACTCACCAATTTCCATTTTCAAGTATCTAATCAAATGATGACTATGAATCAAGAGGTCAACCAAGTAAATGGAGAATTGTCAAGAAACCTTGAAGAAGTTGCAAGACTTAGGGAGGAGAATGAAAAAATGAGAAATGAAGTGAAAAATCAACAACAACACAATGAAATGAAGAAATTGGTTGAGGATAGTTCAAAGAAGATTGATGACTTTCTGATTAATCAAAGAAGATTTGGGAGTAGAGTTGGGATAGGCTATACCGAAAAAGGAGAATCATCACATCAAGCTGAACAAGTCAATAAAAATCAAAGTCAAAGACCTAAACCATTGACATGTTATCACTATGGCAAACCAGGACATACATCTAATGTGTGTAGAAGCAAAGCACAAGGTAAACCTCCTGTCACTCCTAAATTCAATGGATATTGTTATTATTGTGGTAAGTTTGGACACCAAGCTTATGAGTGTAGAGCTAAATAGAATGATATTGCTAAAAATACTACTGTGGAGAAAATATGCTATACTTGTAATAAACATGGACACACTACATGAGAGTGTAAGGCTAAGATGAAACAAGTATGGACTCCTAAGCAGAAAACACAACGCAAGCCATATCAACCAAAGAAACAAGGTAACTCTTATGTTTGGGATTATAACACATGGGTTAACTATGTTTCATGTGGTAGATATGGGCACATTGCAGTGAATTGTAATAGGAAAAGATGGGCTGGACAATCAAGAGGCTGGACAAGCACTGGGATGGCATGTATGCACTGTCATAAAGTCGGTCACTTAAGAAAAGACTGTAGAGACTGAGTACCAAAGGAAAATCATGTATTTGAGAGTGGATACACTATTGCAGATATCACAAAGATAAGGAACACTATGTGGAAGAAGGCATCTAATGAGAATGTTGAGTCAAGTAATATTGTCAGTGAAATCTCATCCACTGGATTGGGTGACATTGGTACCTCCACTTAAGGTGATATAGGTATGTATGGAACTGAAATTTCAAAATGATCACATTTTACATACAGTTTCTTATATATGATGAGCACATACCAAATCTACATAAAAAGAGATGCATTGTGGTTTATATGTTAAGAGCTAGCAAAGTTACATTATCGGTAAATGCAAGACTGAGAGTTGGTTAACCATTGGTAATCACTATTCAAGGTTAACTGAGCACACATATCAACCGATGAAGAAATTGTGTGTTAACCAAGTGGATAAATGTTTATAGTTGTTACCGAGTTGACAACTGTTATGAACAAAAATTAGGTCAAGCATTTAATGCATGAAAGTTTGAGTAGGAATATCAAAAAGTCTATAAATAAAAAAGAAACAGAGTTTATTTTTTACATTACGATCTCATAGAGTGAAGATTTCACAGAAAAGAGTTTGAGCTGAAAGAATTTTCATAAGGATTCAAAGCTACTATAGATTGAACCGACATCACTCTTCATCAATTTTGAGTAAGTACATTTGCTACCGAACACTTTATTAACCTGCTTCTTTCCAAAACCCTAAATTGATTTATGTCATCTACATCATCTGCAAGAAAATCACACAGTGTTGAGGAAGAAGTAAAGATGATTGTTAGAATGAACTTTGAAAAACCTAAGTACAAACAACACCCCAAGATTGCATCACAAACAGATTCAATGGGTTCTTTTTCATGCATCCTAGATAGGGTTTTATTAACAGAAGACGTACAGTCATACATTCATTGCAAGATTGGAGAAGTAGGAGATTTTGAGACTATTGTGGCATATCAACAATTATGTGGCACCAATGGAAAAATAAAAATAGGATATGAACAGTTTGAGAAATTAGGGTTATCGTGCACCATACACTTTCCACAATCATTCAAAACATACTAGATAAGGATTGTATTGAGTCGGTATCATGATGGAAAATTCTAGTTGGATAAACCAGTAGAGGTCACAATGAAAAATTAGTAGGGTTACTGGCTACCCTACAACTGACAAGGTAAAGGCTTTCTAAAGCTCTTCCCGACCTGATGTTGAGAAGAACATTCAAGTTTCGTGGGACAGTTGGGCATTAAAGATTTCATCAATTAAAGACCCAGCAGTAAAATTTGTGGCACATGTGATCGGGTACAAAATATTTCAATCAAGCATATTAAATAGTGTACCCTGTAGCGTAGTTGACATGGCACATAAAATTATGAAGAAAGATCACCAGATTGATCTTTCAGAGATACTGGTGAACCAATTACAGGAAAACATGAAGACTATAAGGTCAAAGAAGTCAAACACATGTAAGTTTGGTTCACTCCTTGTTTGTTTATTCTTCTATCTACAGAAGTATTTCCCTGGTGTCGGTAAAGTAAATTGGACAATAGATTAACCGATAACTGTACAGATTACCGAGAAGATGAACACGTTAGGAGATGATTTGAATAAACATTTTAATGAGTATCTTAAATAATTTTAGACCAGGATGAATCAATGAAGTAGAATTCCATAGGAATTAGTTAAGAAATTTGAGACAGATATTCTTTTTCTAGTAGACACAGATCATTCCATGATAAGAGCAGTTGAACCTAGAATCAAATGGCTAGCACCTATGGGATATGAAATGAACTATGATTTTACTCTGAAATATATTAAAGCACTGCTAGCACTACCAAAAGACCCCAAGGCCACTAGGTTTGGAACCTATGAAGAAGCTAAGTCAAGAATCTCGACAGGATTGGCCATTAATAAAATGTGTAGGAAGGCAAAGAAGATGAAGAAAGACATAATAGCTAAATTTGGAGATGTCTCTGACTCATCTGAAGAGACACCGGTTGAATAGGAAACCAAAGGCCAGTTAATGTTGGATAACAAGGCATATGATAGTGAGGAAACCAAATCTAATGAAGAAAAAGAAGCTACAGTGGTTCCTCCTCCTATAGCTCCAAAGAAGAGATAGTTACTAGTATAGACAGGTGCATAGACAAGATCATCAACTGCAGCTTCACCACCATAGAAGAAGGAAGCAGAAAAGGTAATAAAATGAAAGGCAGCTTCACTGACAAAGACATATGCAAAGAAAGGATCCAAGGTTGTGTATGCACCCTAAAATGGTCACCTAGACTTTGGGTCCCCATTCAACAATTTATCAAATCCCTGAATCAATATTTTCAAAAATCAGCATTTTATCAATTATATCAATTTCCTTGATCAAATCCTTTTCATCATTTTTTATTATTTGCCTTAGGCTAACCATGTTATCCTAAAGTCTTTATTTAATTAAAAGAAATATATCCTCCCCTTTTAATAAATAAAAAGCCCCCACTTTTCATCTTATCCTAAGTTGCACAAATAAAGCATTATTCTTATTTTATAAAAAGGGAAAAAGTACTTTTGTCTCATATGGACACAAAAGTCAACTCTTATTTTCTCATTGGAGGATATTTGTGCACATGGATTGCTCCTCTTTGATGCTCCACTATTGATTAAGTATTTTGCCTCTTAATCTCCATGGTCCATTCTTTCTCATTTCCTATAAAAGAAGAGCTCTCTTCCTCATTCTAGGTCATTCTCTTTTATGCTAATTCTATGCTGTAAGTTTTCTAGGTTATTTGGAGCTCTTTGAAGACATCTTGCATCCAAGCTTTGAAGACATTGTTGTTGCATCTCATTTAGTTTACTTTCATAGTTGCATAATCATGGCATTCTTAGTATAGATTTCCTTTATGCAATAGATTAATCTCACATAGCTTAATTAGGAAGGGTTGTAAGACTTGTACTTTCCTTTTCATAGTCTAGCTTGTACTTTCCTTTCATAGATTAGATTTCCTTTCAAGCATTACATTGTTATCATTTAGCTTAGCTTGCATCTTCATTCTTAGCTTACATTGCATTTCATTTTCATTTGATTCTTGGAGATATTGGCACTCTTGCCCTTGTCTTCACTTGAATCTCTCATTGTGTGGTTGACTAGCAAGGTCATTAGCTTCATAGCTCTAGCTGAGAGCAATTTTACAATCTTGCAACTCCATACATAGAGAGTTATGGATTGATTTGTGAGGGCTTATTTTTGAGTTTTCTTGCATGTAAGGATTCATAGAAGTGCACTACTTTTGTGTGTACAATATGAGATCCCAAAATTTGGATCACAAGTCTCAGGATATGTCCAAAAACATCTAAACCTAAGCCTTAAACCTAGGTATGACTCTCCCCATCACATGGTGGTGGTGGAGGTGGTGTTGCTACCCTGTCTGGCACCATATCTGATCTACCTACCCTCTGAGAGTAAGATTGTTCTCTCTATCCCTCGAGTACAACATGTAGGTAGAGTCTATGGTACTAAGTAGCTTGTGCTATCTCTCTCCAGATCTCTGCTGTGTCAACCTATGCCGCCTGCTCCTGGCATGCTATCTGTACCCTAAGATTAGTGATCTGTTGATCTCTCTCTACCCTTAAGTTAGCTAGTTGCTAGTCTCTCAGTATTATGGTGATGTGTAGCTATTGCATCTCTATCTCTAGGGCCTAGATCCTAGCTCTCAGGTCATCCCATCCTGTAGGCTGATCTTGTTGTACCTCTGCCTGTCGGTGAGTTGGCCTCACCTCATCCTCAAGGGTCACTGATCTCTATCCCCATGGCCATTTCTGACCACTTGATCCTAATCCATCCCCTCACTCTATCCCTCTCCCTCTCCCTCTCCCTCCATCTCCTTTGTCTCCCCCATCATCCCCATCCCCACCCTGAGCCGCTACCAGAGCATCAGGTACTGTGAAACAAGGGAATGGTGCCCTCTACCACTTTGCCCTATATGCTGCATCTAATCCTACATCAGCCATATCAGGAAGGTACTCCCAAGGCTCCCTCCTAATGCCATCTATCTCTGCCATGGCTTGCTGATAGTCTAACATAGGTAGCCACCCATGTCCCTCCTCATCTCTGGCCCTCGCATAGGTGGTGGTCTCTGTGGAGACCCGCTGCTGACGCCCAAACTATTACCATACTTGTGTGATGTAGAACCTCTCAACAATCTTAGAGTGTCAGCCTACCAATGGTTAGCTACATAGCATATAGCTCAAATCATCCTCTACATCCCCCCATGTCTCAACATCCCTGTATGGCCTCGATGTGAAGGAGGTCATCTCATCTAGAACCCATCAATAGTGTGTCACATCCCCAGTATGGGCATGTGATATGAATCCTTTGTACCTATATATGTATGCATATCTCCACTCTATTGGCTGAACCCTGGGACGTCTCATAGCAATGTGATCCCAAGCCCACACCTGTGCTAGGATGGTACTACATGCCCATGTCCGACCATCCCTGTAGACAATCTCGTGCAACTCATGATACATCTCTACAAGTATGGTAGGTCCCCATGCCATGTGCCAAGGTCTAACTACCAAGTCCACCAGTAGTCTGCCCCATCCAAGAGGGAATCCCTTCTGACTACGATCAGTCATCAGGGCCTATGAGATGATGGACGCAACAATGCACGACACTGGGAAGTCTCTGCCAAAATCATCAATCAGTCACTCCCAGCTGACATGTCTGTCAATGATAGTGACATCCTAAAAAATTCCCTAGATAGCATGTCAGCCCTTAGTGGCATCCTGATCATAGTACACCTATGCCAGCAAACAATCATGTTAGTTTTTTCATCATATGGGAACATTATATTTAAACGATTATATCTTAAAGCATGATTTTACTCACCGGCTCTCCATGGTAGGTGGAAAGTGTTGTGCTCACTATGCCATCTCTCAGCAAGAGCAGTCAACAACCCATGATCAGCTTGGATATCTAGGAACTGCACCAAATATCCAAATCCCATCGCTCTCAAGTCATCCTTGCCCGGATCATCAAGATCTCAAATGCACTTTAGTTCCACCACCTTCAGTGCTCTGATGAGTAGCACCAGAAAGTGCTCTTGCAAACCATTAAACCAAGCCAGATTTTAGTACATATCATGATGAATGTCTAAAAAATTAGTACAAGACATATACAATGTAAATTTGTCTAGACCCATGTCATTTTTTGCTCAAAAATACTTAAAATATCAAATTTTGCACTTGGGTGATATTGCTTTTTTGGAACAAGTATCGTTGGATACTTGTTTCTATAGTAGTGTGATATACCTTTGGTCATGCGATACTTCTCTTGATATCATGTGATAGTTCGCCAGTCATCATGCGATACTCGTGTCTATACGCATGCGATACTTTAGGGACAAGCGAAGTATTGCGCGATGTTTCTCCCCAAAGGGCACAATAATTCTAAAGTATCATGTGATAGTTTTCCCTAATCTCAAAATTTGAACTTTTAAAAATTTTGAAATGTGCTAAAAGCATATTAAATGCAATAAATGACTCAAAACAGACACATTTTCTGAAAACATACGGAGGCAGGATAGTGTGGAGGCCAGTTGTGCAACCGGGCTCGCTCGAATTGATGCCTGTGGATGGGAACTCCTGCTTGCTGGGCCATTTTCTCTCTCTAAGCTCTCATAATTCTCAAATCAATAAAAGTCAAATGATTTTGAAAATGACACTTTTTGCCCCTTATATAGCATTTTGACTTTTTGACCTAATTTTCAAAATACCTCGAAATTGCATGAAAATTACACCCCTAGCTAATTTTGACATCCTAGATCTATTTTCGGACTTGAAATTGAAATCTGAGTTAATCTTGATAGTCAAAATTACATTTCAAAATTTCACCCTCATCTACATAGTTGGCTAATCATTTGAGGCCTGATCCTTCGATCTTTGTTGGGGCATCTTCATTTCTTCACCCCCATCTCTTTCAAACTCCTAGTCTATCATTCATTATCACTCACTTCATTTTTCTAAGTTTGACTTGGTCAAACTAGGGCATGTTTTCATTGCTTAATGGTTATCCTATTAACCTATTCTTCGATTATGATTTCTAGTGACTTAATCAAGTTTATCAATTTCCTATTCTCCTCTACCTAATGTTGATTTCAATTTCAAGGGGGCAGTACCTATCATCTTTAATCTTTGATTCAGCTTTATCATTCAACTCAGCTTGAGATTCTTATTTTGAGACTTGATTATCACCTAGCAGTGATGGTGGTGATTTTGTCTTTCAATTTTTATCTCCTATTTTTCAGACTTGATTATTGCCTAGCAACAATAGTGATAGTTTTGTCTAAGGCTTGATTTGCACCTAGAAATGATGGTGTTGGTCTTGTCTTTTAGCTTTTGCTTATCTTTGTCCTAATGTGTTCCCAAAATGAACACACATCTAAGTTGTTTTGTGATCCCAGATCGATCTCACATTTCAATTCTTCTTTGACTGCATGTGTTCCTAGAATGATCACACATTAGTCAAAGAGGGGAAAATGTATGCACCCTAAAATGGTTGCCTAGACTTTGGGCCCCCATTCAACAATTTATCAAATCCCTGAATCAATATTTTCAAAAATCAGCATTTTATCAATTATATCAATTTCCTTGATCAAATCCTTTTCATCATTTTTAATTATTTGCCTTAGGCTAACCATTTTATCCTAAAGTCTTTATTTAATTAAAAGGAATATTTCCTCCCCTTTTAATAAATAAAAAGCCCCCACTTTTCATCTTATCCTAAGTTGCACAAATAAAGCATTATTCTTATTTTATAAAAAGGGAAAAAGTACTTTTGTCTCATATGGACATAAAAGTCAATTCTTATTTTCTCATTGGAGGATATTTGTGCACGTGGATTTCTCCTCTTTGATGCTCTGCCATTGATTAAGTGTTTTGCCTCTTAATCTCCATGGTCCATTCTTTCTCATTTCCTATAAAAGAAGAGCTCTCTTCCTCATTCTAGGTCATTCTCTTTTATGCTAATTTTATGTTGCAGGTTGTCTAGGTTATTTGGAGCTCTTTGAAGACATCTTGCATCCAAGATTTGAAGACATTGTTGTTGCATCTCATTTAGTTTACTTTCATAGTTGCATAATCATGGCATTCTTAGTATAGATTTCCTTTATGCAATAAATTAATCTCACATAGCTTAATTAGGAAGTGTTGTAAGACTTGTACTTTCCTTTTCATAGTCTGGCTTGTACTTTCCTTTCATAGATTAGATTTCCTTTCAAGAATTACATTGTTATGATTTAGCTTAGCTTGCATTTTCATTCTTAGCTTACATTACATTTCATTTTCATTTGATTCTTGGAGATATTGGCACTCTTGCCCTTGTCTTCACTTGAATCTCTCATTGTGTGGTTGACTAGCAAGGTCATTAGCTTCATAGCTCTAGCTGAGAAAAATTTTACAATCTTGCAACTCCATACATAGAGAGTTATGGATTGATTTGTGAGGGCTCATTCTTGAGTTTTCTTGCATGTAAGGATTCATAGAAGTGTACTACTTTTATGTCTACAGGTTGAAGCTGAGGAACCAAAGAAAAGGAGAAGACTGATAAGAGGTAAAGAAGACCTTGAGGATACTAAAAATGCTGATGACATCAGTAAATTCAAAATGGTCAGCAACAAAGTAAGGTCAATAGATGAAGTCATTGAAGATATCATTGAGAACAATGACCTTGATCATCCGGAACTAAGTAGATTTGACAAAATGTCAAATGAGGATCAAACAAAGATTGAGGAGGTAGTCATCCAAATGATGATAAAGTTTAAAAGAGTTCCATTAGAATTTGCACTATCATTACTAAAGGAGTTGGATGATAGAATAAATAGAAATGGGCTTATGCACTAGACATCGAGAAAAGAAAGAGAGAAAGGTCTCTAGTTCGAACAAACCCACATCTAAGCCTAGCAAAAATTGATGAACTCATGGTTAATCATCAAGCAAGATTTTCTATAAAGAACCGAGTCATGATGATACTGGATGAGAACGTGGTAGATGTAGATGAGATTGGCGATTCCCTATGGAGATCAATTTTTAAAGACAAAGAACAAGCTAAGAAAAATGCATTCTTAAATATGTCTAAAAAGAGACAAAATATCAAAGGAAAAGGTATCTACATTGATGATACTGCAACAGAGAAGCCAAAGGACTCTGGTATATCAATTACTAAGGTAATTGATATCACTGAACAAAATGAAGACATAAATATTTCATAGGATACACTGGATCCAGTAGAGATCCACATGAAGAAGAAAATCGATGATGATGTACTCATTGAGGACATCACAAAGAGTGATCCTAATGACAAGGATGATGGGGATGTAAATATTGCTCTAGAAAACACTCAATATGAAGCTCAAGTCACTGAATGTGCATTTACATCATTACTGGGTGAGCTTCCTATACTTGCAGAAGTAGTAGAAATTCTTTTACAGGAACAACCCGATGGCTCAGACCCTGAGAAACATAAAGATACAACAGGGGAACAAGACACCGAAACACCTACAGAGACACATAAGTCTAAAGGAATAGAGGCAACTACTATAGAAAAAAAGGCACAAGATGAGCCTAAGGCAATCGAGGTGACCCCACCTAACACCACATCCGAGGCTCCCACTCACTCAACCAATACACAAGTTATTGAGGAGCAAAGGAAGGAAGAGAGTGTGTCAACCGGGAAGGATACTCCAAAGGTAGAATACAAGTTACTTGTCACCATTCTGAAGAAGTCACCCCTTGCACCTAAAAAGAAGAAGAAAAAGAAATAAAAAGGGTTGGTCACTTTAGATGAAGTTATAGTAATACCCGACTGTGACCTGAGGACCCTTAGCCCTAAAGAATTGAGCAAATATGGGGAACTATGTACAAGAAAAGCAGCACAAGAAAAGTTGAAGCAAGAAGCTAAACATAAAGAAATATTAATAGATGTTAGGGATATCTTACAAAAAGTAGTACCTGAAGTGAGCATTGATGAAGATACTCCTATTATAGATCAACTTTCTATTCTTACCAAGAAGATAAATGTCCTGGACATTGATGCTGACAAGAGAATTGAAGAAAGGGTAGAGTCCAAGATTCAAGACAAACTGGAAAAAAGAATCAGCCAAGAAGTGGCAATAAACAAGGTCAAATTATATGAGGTAATAACTGAAATAAAATCTATAACCCAGTTAATCTTTCAATTCTTACTGAAGCTATGCACTATGGAAACCTTCAATGTTGAGATCAGTGAAAATATCAAACGTCTAGAAAATGAAATCAAGACTAGTGCAAATGTGGCTATCACCGAGCCACAAGCTTTCTCAAAGCACATTCATCAAGTTTAGGAACTTTGGTGGTTGATAGCAGATCTCAAGAAACAAGAAGAGCAGATCACTGATCAGATCATAGAGTTACAGACATAACTCCTTCCATACCTGAAGATTTTTGAGAAACACATTTTCAAAGTGGAACAACTTGTTGCAACACCATAAATTTTAGTGTTGGAGAATATCTTTGACATGCATGCACAAGTCGGTCTTGAGCATATTGCTCTTAGCAAATTGAAAGAGGAATGGGAAAACCTCTTGGAGTCTATGAAGAAAACCCATCAGAATGTTTTTGACAAGATGAGAATATACAGTTTAATGTTTTTTGTATTTGGCATTACTATCAAAAGGGGGGAAATTAATGTATATGTCAATATGCCAAACATGTACATAGATGCCACGTATACTACATATTACTGGGAGCATGCACTAAGGGGGAGTAAATAGAAATTTTGATAAGTATATATGTATATGGCGGAGTTATGAGGTATATATAGAAAATTTTGTCTATATACATTCAAGTTTTGATACTAATGCAAAAGGGGGAGATTTTTATCTCTATTGAGCATTAAAGGTTGTCATTAGTATCAAAGGTTATCTACAATATCAGTCAGTTTCTTAAATTGAGCTAGTCGGTAACTAGAAGCAAAATAGACCCAGTCGGTTAATCATATACACCGAGCATCAGATAGTTTACCGAGCACTAGCAGACACTGACACGGAGTGATAGTAAACACCGAGCACCAGTATACACCAAACATTTTATATAGTGTTTACCAATGATCATAGGAAATGGCATAGTAATCAGGAATGGTACATTCTTGTATGCAAATGGTTACAACAAATCAGAAAACATTTTACATAGATCAAGGGATATTTATTGTCAAGATACTCATTAAATGCAATGTATATCTTATGTAATAGTTTGATCTAGGTCATTTTTCTACACCATAGATCTTAGGGTTTTGTCTAAGATGTGTAACCTAATTTTGTTAAGCGACACAAAGTAGTATGCTATATAAATGTATGTTTGCATCATTTGTGTTGAGAACTGATGTATGAATTATGGAGCACTTGAAGCACTTGCCTAACTTCAAGTCTATTAGTTGACAGAGTAGATCAATATTCAAAAGTTTATCAGATTAAGAAGAATTAGAGCAGGCTAACTGAGCAGTTCAGAGTAGAGATACATCACAGTAAAGGTGGTATTTTGTTAGTACTTTATAGATCTGTATCATACAATCAAGTTGTCATTAGCAGATATTTTCCTATTACTTTCTAACAATTGTAATAGAGTTTTTGGCTAAATCTCTTAACAGAGTAGACTTGACAGTCTTATGTAAATCTCTTAACCAAGTGCACACTTCATTAGTGTTGTTAAAATCCTATAACTAGGTAGATCTAGCTGATCTAATATTTTACTCCTAATAGGGTAAGATCACCAAAAGTGATCAAAACTTGTAGCTCTAACAGGCAAACCTTTTCCATCTGCAGTAGTGAAGAATTTGTGGTGTCACCCCCACTATAGTTTTACCTTCTAAAAAGGGTTTCTATGTTACCAAAATACTTGTGTTATGTGATTTTCATATTTTTTATTTCATGTTATTACTTTCATAAGTTGAATGGATGAATGATACATGTGTTAGATGCAAGTTATTTTGGAAGGTTATCACTGTTTGTTGTTGTAGATCTAAAAGGTTAGTGAGTTAAAGTATTTGTGGGCACTGATTCACCCCTCCCCTCTCAGTACCTATCTCCCCTTATTCCAACATAGTATGTGAGGAGGGGATCCATCATCAGCATCATCTACATGTGTTACCATAAGTGATAACAATGTTGAAGATTGATTATCTGATGGAGATGATGATAAAGACCAACCAAGATTAGAGGAATTCATGATAGTAGAAAGGTTGGATCAGTTATATTCTTGTCATTAATGTCAAGTAATTTATTTTTTATTTATATTATATTTCCATATTATTAGGTAATGATATAAAGTGAATGAGTTAAGGAGAAGAAGAAATGAAAAGTTGAGAAGTTGTAGAACTTAATTGAGCAATTGATATAGATCAGACAATGATTAGAGTATGTTGATATAATTATTTTCTACCTAACATATGATTATGTTAAGTTGTTAAAGCATGGTGATGAATATTTGACAATTTGGTAAGTAAAGTTGTTTTGGCTATTGAGATGGAAAAGTCACTCAGTAAAGAAGAAAGGTTTAGGCACCAAGTGATGTAACCAAGATTCTAATGAAGAACACCAAGCGAGGAAAATATATTAAATAAGGATGGAATCGACATTTAATGATTAGCTATGATGAGTTGGATGATCATGATGATGAGGAAATTTAGTTACAAGAGATCTATAGACATAAAAATTCAAGATGAAGATCTATGAAAAGATCTAAGCAGCAAAAAGAGATGAAACAAGTTTCTAGAAAAGTTCAAGTTCCTAGGTGAAAATAAAACGCATTACCAAGGTTCAAATTTGAGGAATAATGAATTGAATGGTCAAGATTGATTAAATGAAAATGTGATAGATGAGATTAAGAGACAAAATTTTCTATATAAAGGATGATCTTATATAGACAAATGGTTGGAAAACTGAATAGTTGAAGGGTTAACGACTATTGCAAAGAAGAAGGAACATAGAGATTCCAAGTGGGAAAATAAGAATTTGATGAAGTGTTGATGCTAGTGGATAATGAAGAATTGAAGTAAAGATTTAAGAGTGCACAAGGATATGATTGAGAAAAGATAGCTGCAAATTAATAGGTCAATTTTATTACTTTTTCTTACTAGTATTTGTAATAGGAAAATCTCTTAACAGAGTGGACTTAACAGTCTTATTATAGAATCCTAAGAAAGGTTACATTCTAAATCATGTTTAAAGCCCTCTAACAAGGACACTCCTAATAGGGTGAAGATCCTAACAGATCTTAGGTAAATCCCTTAACCAGGTCACACCTAATAGTGTGTATTTTAATCTTTAACCAAATTGGCTCTTAACCAAGCATACTTTAGAACAGTATTTTCTTAGTGGGTGACAATTGCAAGAGTGGTTTTTCCCAAAGCTGGGTTTCCACATTAAATATTGGTGTTACACATTGTGAATGATTTACTTATTATTATAGTTTATTTACTATTGTTGGTAAATAGTGAATTGTTTTGTTACAGGGTAGCTACCGAGTTAATCAAAGAAATTTTTTTAAGGTATTTGTGATCGGGATTACTGATTCACCCCCCCTCTCTATAATCCAACAACATGAATATACTTATTTTCTTGATCTTTCTTCTTTTCTTCCTCCTCCTACTTCCTTCTAGCATCAACCATTTTCTCCTTAGTGAAACTTTCCTTTCACCCATAGCTTTAACTTATTTTCTCACTTTCCTCTATATAATAGGTTTATTTAGCTCTAAGTTTACTTTTAAAATCTTCTCTTTGTAGGTGCCAAATATCTCTTCATTAGTGTCTATTGGTTTATCAAGTATGCCCTTAACATATGCTTCAAGTAGAATAGGATCTACTTCATAAACCATAGGCATGATCCAAGAATTCATTGGGTCATCTACCTCTACGTGATAATCATCAGTCTCAACTATGAAATAAACAATGTCTTTGTATTACTCCAAAAGCTCCCTCGGGGTTCTACATCTATTCTGCATCTCTTTTTGAAAAGGTTTTAAGTATCCCCATAATTATTTTTTCATTTATTATTGATTCTACATATGGTAGTACCAATTGATTTTTTATTTCCATTGGTATGTATTTCTACCTTGTAATGTTATCAATTCCTAAAAATTAGTTCATGAAATAGAAGAAAATGTGTATAATCAAAGATCCATACTTCAATTTATGTTTCTTGTCCTTCTTTATCTTCCCCGAATTCTCTAGAAGATTCTTTCTCAGAATCTCACAAATATCATACTAATCCTTATCCTTAACTATTCGGTATGCACTCTAAATTATGGTGCTAGAGATAGAACTCTCTCTGTTGGAATGATAAAATTTGTATCCTAGAACCATTGAAGAAAACTTCACATTTGGTTGCCTAATGTCATTGACTTTCACATCTCTCTTATCCCATTTTGAATCATTCAAGTCTTGCTACCATGTCCTTCTTAATATTCCTTATGGAAGGCACTTCCCCATTAGCATTAAAACCAATTACCTCTTCGAGTACTTGGAAATCTTGTATGGTTTATCAAGACAAATGAATTGATTATGTATATTGCTGAGAACTAGTCTAACCCATTCCAGCTCATCAAAGATGTGAAACTTCATGACCCAAGATAGCTTTGTAGTTTCTAAAAACTTGAATTTATCTTTCAAATTACCATCAACACTTAGGGAATCATACATCTTAAGAATTGAATAATCTCCTAGCTCCTCAATATTGTAATGAATATAAGCCCTAATATTTTCTATGTATAAAACATGAAAAGGCACATGATAAAAGGCTCCAACAAGGTCATCTTCAATGGATTTATGTGGGTTTCTCTTAAATTTAGGTCATGGTCTATCCTTGAAATCAACTAACATAGGTGTATCCATTGTTATCAATCAAATTTATCAAGTTGTGTAGTGATAAATACCTTTTATGATAGCGGCAAGGTTTTCAATTTTGATCTCACAAAAGATCATAATCTCTACTCAAATTGCCTACATTCAATCTATAATATCATTCACAATATATCACAGTGCCAAATGATGTTATAGAAAACCCTTTTATTCCTTTTCATGCTTCAAAAATAAATCATAATAAATGGAGTCGAACCCTAGATCAAAAAGTTGCATACCACTAGTGATACAAATTCTACCTTTGATCCTCAAGATTATGATCAGATCCATCAAAGATGTTTTCAATAAGATCCAAATTTAATTTTTCAACTAATTATATCAATCGCTTCAACCAATCCTTCAAATTCAGGGGTAAGGTATAATTTTTATTAAAGAGCTCCCCCTTATGTCCATGACCTAATTATTTTTCAATGAGATATTCACACAAAAATTTGGTGTGATTTGTCCAATAGAATCAATCTATTCTTTTTTCATCCATATCTTCTTCAGTTTTTCCTTGACTTATTCTACATCAATAATTTTATTTCCCTTATCATCTTGTACTTTATTTATTTATCTCAAACCTCTTGAATTTACATTTTCTTTTTTGTATCTATAGTTCTTAGAAATGTGACAAAAATAATTGCAATTGAAACACTTCACATTTGGATCCCCATACCTTGGATTTACTTGATTAGTCCTTAATCTGTAGTTCTCTTCCAAGTGTCCAAAAATGTTGCATTTGTAATAGGTAACATTTCCTTGATTCACCTTAGCTCTTCATTCACTTTATTTGTGTCCATAGTTGTGGAAAGTGTAACAATAACCAAAAAAGGATGTGACATTAAGTCTTCTCCTACGTTTCTTCACTCTATGACAAAATTTATTACATGTAAAGAATCTTCCATTGAAGTTTGGTTTCCTCATAGGTTTCTTCTTAGGTTATTCAATTTTATTCTTTGATGAATTTATTTTCTCACTAGATTTATAACTTTGTCCTTTCTCAAATCCAAGTCCTTGTGTATTTATTTTAGGTATTTGTCTCTCAAGCTTCTCATCAAGACTTTCTAAACTGGATTTTATTTTTTCTTTGAATTCATTAGTTGTAGCAAGATCACTCCTAAGAGTTTCATTAACTCTTTCAAGATATTTCTCATTATGTCTAGCTTCATCAAGATCAAAATGCATTTTTCCATTCTGACAATTCAATTTGTGGCATTCATCTAATTTTTCTTTTAGGGATTTTTCAAGATGTTCTTGATTCCTTTTCCTTTCCTCAATTTTTTTAGTCATTTTTATCATCATAGCTTCCATCTCATGTTTCAATTTATCTATTTCTTTCACAAACATTTCACACTAATTAGATTTGTCTTTTACGGTTGATGAGTCATCAATACTTCCTTTTAGCTTCAACTTCTCAACAAGATCTTTCCTCTTTTCTCTAGATTTATTTAGCTACTCCTTCAAACTCCCTATAAAGCTTTCAGCCTCTTTGAGTTTCTTTTTTAGTTCAATATTTTTAATATTTGATTTATCAACATCTTGAAGTGTGATCAAGAGATGATTCTGAATACTGCTAGATACTATTGAATCACCCATCATGATTCTTCCTCAAGTTTTTATACTTTCTCTGAGGCACAAGGTTCTGATACCATTTTTTGGTATTGATGAACACTAAGAGGGGGAGGTGAATTAGTGTTATAAAATTTCTATCTCTACTGATCTAATTCTTTAACCATAAATAGATAGCAATGAGAATTAAATAACTAAAAAAAAAAAAGAAATCATCCAAAAAATCACAACACCATGATTTTATGTGGAAAATTGGTTAAGGGAAAAACCATGGTGCGGATGGAACCCATAATTATCTCTACAAAAAATAATAAAGACCCAATTAAGGGAAATAGTACAAAATGGAAAGATCTTTGCATTAAATTCCACCTCCTAAAGCTCACTACTCATATTATAATGCATATAGAGGCTCATTGATATACAAAATATTTGGACTACGATCCAAAATTATGAACTGGGAGATAGCATCAATTATGCCTATACAATTCCATTCAAGTACAACACATATACATCAACCTAACCTTTGCAATCAAGTTCTTTGCATTTGCTAAATATTAATACATTGTCTCTAACTTTTGCATATTATCCTCTTACCATTGCTACTCCAAATCATCACAAAATCTCAAGCTTATATACCCAATAGAAAAAAAAAAAAAACTAATTTAACTTGTCGACTCCAAGATCATAAATGAAACATGTAGAACCACGATCAAAACAATCATCATATCTTCATGCTAACCTTTACCAAAGCATAGATAACATCTATCATGTCATCTCTACCAAAAATAATTATCAAAAGATTCAGATCATTGATCTATTAGGATCATTGATTGATCCAACAAGTAACTGTCACTACTCATCCTACTTTACTATTAACCTAATACTCAAACCATCATAGCTTGATCAGATTATAACATGAACAAGTGTGATCATACATATAGATAGGATTTGACTTGTAGAATATTTTTCTAACTTTTCACTTCAACACTCACTCACGTATGTTTGTACCAATCCTTTTATCGATTATGTATATTATTCTTGTTCTTCCATACTTTCTTTTCACTTCAACACTCACTCACATATGTCTATACCAATCCTTTTATCGATTATGTATACTATTCTTATTCTTCCATACTTGGCCGATTTTCCATTCTAACCTTTAGGAAAACCAAAAACTGTAAAGTGGCCATAAGAGATGAATATAGTTTCCATCAATGACAATATACAAATCATCTAATGTAGTGTCTCTTGCCTATAGTTGGAACCTAATTTCTAAAATTTCTTGTAGTTATCTTCAAACACATTTACCTTACCATGCTTACTACTCCCCCTGAGTAGTAGCCTCCATACATAAATCCATTTGTAAGATTCTTCTTTAGAGCATACTAGACTGATGCAATATCTTTCATCTTATTTCTGATCATGAGGGGTTATTACCCAATACTTTCCTTTAAGAGTGGGATATTTTCCATCATTTTTTCTTCTCTTCTTAACCTTGGACTTGTTTGTTCCCTTCTATCTTTTATCATCTTTCTTCTCCTTCTCCTTTCCTCTATCATCTTTCTATATACTTTTGAAGTCCTAACCTTTCTTATTAACTTTTTTTTCTTGTCCTCATCTCTCTTCTACACATTATTTACTTCACCATTCTCTTTCATATTCTTTTCCAATTTCATTGGGCTACACTCATCTACTTGTATGTATCTACAATAGTTAACAATCTATGTAGACATGTTGCATATGAGACATATGAAAATATTTTATTTATTTTCTTCATTCCTCATCATACCACATGGATATATTCTTACTTTCCTTGTGACATTATCATTTATTCTTCTTGTATCACTACATATCCCTGAGATATGATCACTCCTTTTATATCTAGGAAAATGATTTTTCCCTCTACAGTCTAAATCTCTATGTCAAAACTTGTAACAATCAAAACATTTACCACTAAAGCTTTATCATTTAGATCATCTTACCATAGTCTTCTTTCTCATGTTCCTCTTCCTGGCCTTGGACCTTTGTCCTCTATATTTTTCTTCTATCCTTTAGCTTTGGGAGTATATCCTCTAGCTTTGGGATTTCTTCCTTTAGCTTTGTTCTTCTATCCTTTGACTTTAGACTTATGTCCTTTGGATTTGTGCTTTAGTCTTTTAGCTTTGTTCTTCTTGGCTTTTTCCTTCTATTTTTTAGCTTTAGACTTTTCTTGACCATATTTTGAGCATTCTCCTTTCATAATTCTAACACTGTTGTTTTCTCTTTCAAGAAATGCTTCAAGTTTGGTTGATGTGACCCTGAGCTTCTCCATGTGATCATTTATAGTTTTGGTTACTTCCTTAATAGACTTAGACCATTTGTCATCAATTGGATCAACCTCTAATATTAGATCATTTTGATCTTTTACAATCCTTCTTGTCTAAAATCCCTCTTTTCTATCACCAATTATCTATCCTTCATTGTGATTTAATCTCACATACCTTGGAGTCTTCTTCATTTTCTCTAGTTTTTCCACTTCTTCATCTTCTCCACTTGTGTAGGCCTCATCCTCTACACTTTTTTTCATGCTTGGAATTTTTTTTGCACTTTTTAATGTTGTCTTTGATCATTACTATCCTTCTGATGTTCACATTCCCTAGAGCTTTCCAATTCTAAAGAATTTCATCTACTTTAACATTTGTGCTTTTTGTCATCTTTTTTAGCCTCTTGTTATAACACCTATATGCCTTGATCTTGGTGGAATAACCAAGTAATATACCTTCATCACTCATTGAATCAAATTTTCCTATGTCTTCATCTCTCCTGATGTAACATTTACTACCAAAGATTCTAAAATACTTGACAATATAGGCACATTTCCATACTAAAGTTCATAAGGTGCCTTACCAGTGTTTCCTTTTATATATGTTCGGTTTAGATTATACACTACAATATTGACCACTTCTCTCCAGAACATCTACAAAACATTCCTTTCAAGAATCATGGTTCTAGGTATGTCTAGAATTGACATTTTCTTCCTTTCTACCACACTATTCTACTATGGGGTCTACAAAGAAAAATTTTTCTTTTTATGCCATGCTTCTCATAGAATGAATTGAACTCACATGATGTGAATTTACCTCCCCTCTCTGATCTCAAGCACTTCAATTTTAGTCATGTCTCTATCTCCATCATGGAATTGAATATTTAAACTTATGAAAGGATTCCGATTTTTCCTTCAAAAAGGTCACCCATACCATCTTTGGATAGTCATCAATTAGAAACATAAAATATTTATCACCTTGCAAAATTTTTATTCTTCCAAGACCACGCAAGTAAGTATGAACAAGATCTAGCAAACCATTATAGTTTTCAGATTTGGAATGAAAAGTAACTCTTGTTTTCCTACCCAAGTAGCATTCCTTCTAAGTATTATTGACAAGCTTCTTCACTCTAGGAATGTCTCTAACAATAGAAGTGGAACTTATAGAAATAATATTATCAAAGTACACATGACACAATCTCTTATTCTATATCTATCTTTCATCTATTTGAGATATTAAACGAGTCTTCTAACCACTATTCAAAATAAATATATTACCTCTTATTTTGGATCTAGTAGAAATCTCCTTTCCATACTCTTTTCACCATTCATGTGGTGAGAGCATCCACTATCAATCACCCACTTATCTTCCTTGGCAACTTGATTGGATAGTGCTTTCTCTTCAAAAAAATCATTGGCAATAGTAGAAGTTATTGCAATATCAGTTTTATGATCATCATATTCCTTAATGGTAATGAATGTGAATTCATCATCATCCTTGCCAGCTTCATCAAATTCATCATTAGCAATACCATCATCATCTATAGAATAATGACACCTTCTTTCACTAGACTTATAATCATACTTAAACTTAGGAACTCTACTAGGGAACCTAGATGCATAATTTCATACCTTACCACATGAAAAGAATTTGAAAGGAAACTTTCCTTTATGCTTAATAGTAGTAGGAGATATGTACTACATCCTTTTTGCAAACTTTTCTTCCAAATCTTCAATCTCTCTGCCTTCTTCTATTTTCTTCATCTCCTTTTTCCATTTTGACATACTCCTTGTAGGTTTCTTTGTCAAATATGATTTCTATATTTCCTTCCCTATTATTTTGGCTTTGAATGCTATCTCATTCTTGGGTAGTATGCAACATAATGCACTTAATGCACTAGCTTATTTCTGATCACATTTGTTATTTTTTGGAGCTAAAAATTTCTGATTGTATTTTGAGTCCATATTTTGCAAAATTTGTCGAAGTGTTAGAATTCTGCCTTTGAAAATCATTGTAAGATGCCTAGTTTCGGATGTATAAAATATAGGGCCTGTTGTTCTTCATGAAGAGTCAATTGGATAGGGTTTTCATCACCTACCATTTGAAATATGTAATATGTTTGAGATCCTAGGTTTCAGTTCTGACATGTTTTAGAAGTGGCCATTTAAAGGTGTTCCCAAAAATCTGCATTCTATTTCTAGAATTGTACTAAGTAGCTTACTTTGGAGGTGTGCATTTATTTCCCAGCTGAGCTTAATGACATGCAGGTTGTTGCATCATGTTTTAGGCATGAGAAAGAGTGTTCATACCTATTTTTAGTCTCCCATGTACCCATTTGACCTATTTGTCAGTGCCATTTCATTTGCAGATTGTTAAGTTTCTCTAAGAATGCCTTGTCCAGTTTTTTGAATGGCCTACTTTGAGGCCTTGTAGTTTGCATCCTATTCATGGTCATGCATAATTGATTGTTGTTCCATATTTTAGACCTGGAAATTTACTTTCTTGAGGATTTTGAAGTCTCTGCCAATCCATTTGGCCACTTTCCTAGACCGGTTCCAAATCAGTTTTCTATGTATTTCATTATTTTAATTTTGAATATTCCTAACAGGCTGACTTTGGTGCTTATTTTCATTTCACCCAGAGATCTTTTGGGTCAATTGATGATGGATTCATTTTCATTATGTGGGGGTGAATCAATGCCCAAGTTTCTGGATCTTGAAGTTATCATTGGGAAAGTTTCAAGTGCATGTTCTGGAGGTGATTTATGCAATTTGATAACGTGGATAGAACTAGTTTTTCATGTGGCCATGTTTGTTCAGTCCTATCTTTTGGCTCAAATATTTGTGAGAAATTTCCTCTGACGGGCATACTCACATGATGGAAATGAACATCTATCCCTGATGGAATTTTCCTATGGGGCCAATTGATCAGTTTTTGAGGCCAATTCTAGAGACTAAGTAATGTTAATTGGCAACCTTGCTGAGATGTGAAGAATGAGTGGTGTAGTTGAGTCTTCCGATGCACTGTGGTTTTTTCTTGTCAAGTGACTGTATTTGATTAAGCAGAGGGTAAGTATGAAATTTAAAATGGTTAATCCTTGAACCAGGCTTCAGACTGATGTTCTTTTCGGATAAAACTACATTCAATGATGGTGTGTGTGCACTTGTGTTTCATTGAATAGGATATGCCATTGCTTTTTTATGGTTAAAAGTGCTAGGCATGCCATTATTTTAAAATATTTTGAAAACTTTTTAGACATGATGTGCATACACTTCTTAAGTGGGGTGTGCACTATTTTGGATGTGCACATTGCAATGGAAGTTAGTGTGCAAAGTGGCACATGGAAAGACTCAAAAGAGGTTGCTAGTCAAAAATAAACAAATGTGAAAATGCACACAAACAAATGCCAAATGAACTATGAGAAAATCCAAAGGAATGAAAAGTGAAGGATGTATGCAAGGAGTATAGGGCTGGTAGCCAAACAAAACTAATGAATGGAATGTGTGAGGAAGACAAGCTTTGAAATCAAGAGGCACACAATTAAGGGCAGCATATCAAACATTAAACAAGATTGAGTACATGAGTCTCAAAGACAAATTGAGATTTGGTTCTTGAATGCCAAAACAAAATGGCTGCCAGTCATGATTTAATGCATGGGCACTGAGAGGCTAGCATAAAATGTAAGGATTTGAGTTGTGTGCTAGAGATGTGTGTAGAGTTTGGAAGGCTAGACATTTAGTTAAATAAAGGGGTGTGCATCAAACTAAGTAAAATATTTAAGGTAATGCAAAGTAAGCCTCTAGGATGAATATATAAGCAAATACAAAAGGTAGTGTATAAAAGGTGAAACCAGCACGTGAGTGTTGGCTGGAGGCAAATTACACACTAAAAGGTATTTTATAAAATAATGATATGGTGCATATAATAAAACAAGTGAAGTTTTCAGGAGTGCTAGCATGAAGGAGCTAGAGGAATGTACACATTATAGGCTGTGAATTCCTTCAAATTGAGTGCATGCACTTTGTTTTGTATGGTATGCGCACAAGGTCAAAGAGTTGGGGATTTTTGGTGCACATGTTGGCTACTTTGGCATCTCCTATAGCATTGCAAACCTGGCAGAAAGAGGGATGCACTAAGCTATGGGCTATGTGTACTCTTTCCATGGTGTTGCATAC
Source organism: Chamaecyparis obtusa (assembly GCA_027943335.1). Lineage (NCBI taxonomy): Eukaryota > Viridiplantae > Streptophyta > Pinopsida > Cupressales > Cupressaceae > Chamaecyparis > Chamaecyparis obtusa. Next base: position 489,397 of record BSBK01005648.1, on the reverse strand, counting down.
ATATTTTGCATGGTGCATAAGTCTGCAGAGGGGGTGCGCACTCATTTTGGAGTTGCACATGTGTTAATGTTGCTGGCTATGCACACGTGGCACAAGTATGTTATGCAAGATGAAGAAGGAGAGTTAAATGGGGGATACTCATGCACTTTGCTGGCTTTACGTGAGTCCTTGCATGCATGATGCGTAAGGCATTTCATACCACACACCAAATGGAGGCATTGTAAAGTGTGGGTAGCACATAGTGTGGAATACATTGCATGAGGCTACAAAAGGAGTAATGTACAATGCACTACCTGCAGCCAATGCATGGGAGTGGGTAATAAGACAATAAACAAAATGTGTTTTCCAATTAAGCCAAGGGGTGCATGATAGTTGTGTGTTGGTGCGTGTTTTTCTGCACATACGTATCTTTCAAGGAAGACATGCAATGAAGGTTTCCATTTGGTAAGTAAAAAGAGCGTGTGTGAAGGTATATTAAAGGAGGCTGCTAGCAAGGCATGGGTGTTGGTGAGCACCAGATTTTATGCATGCCATTATTTTGAAAAGGCCAAGCACACCAAATTAAAAGAGGATTTTTACAATACTATATTTGTGTAAAAGGAAGAAACGGATGCTACGCATTTGATAGAGGGAGCAGCTCACAAACAAAACAATAGTGTGGAGACTCATGCAGAGGAGGTAGGCTTCCAATCCAACACTAGCACATGAATCTTGCAGAATGGCACGTGAATGTTGAAATGGTGTGAGGGCTTGGCACATAGCAAGGAGGCTGCCAAGGGAATACAGGCAGCGTATTTTGTGGAAGACCAAATGGTGCGTGAGACCTATAGGAAGCACATTGTGTTTGCACCCTAAGATAAGATGTGTAAATGCATGGAGGATGCACATTTATTTTGATGTTCTAAAATGTTACAGGCCAATATAAAGTAAAGATAAGAAGATAACTCAAGAAGGAGTCACGCACAGGCTAGAAGAAGAAAAATTGTAAAGAGGGCTACATGTGGGTTTATCCCACATGCACCCAATTTTGGTGTGAATGAATATTTAAATACTCCAAGGCCCAGAAGTAATGTAAAGTGAGAAAGGAGGTAGTGATGGCCTCTTCCCTTGTGTTCCCTCCTTAGAAAGCATGCCAACTGGGCACTTATGGGCAATGTTTTAATGAAATATTTAAAAACAGTTGCCGAATTTATCCCACATTGCCCAGGATGGAAAAACTTAGAATGTTTATATGGAACAATAGACACAAATAGGTTTAAAGTAAAGATTCAGAGGATCTGCACAAGCGTGCATGGAGGCCACCTCAGGATGCATGCCAGCAGGCCAGTGACCAAGATACAAGATAATTTTGTAGATAGGTGGTGGCGACAGTAGGACAAAGGTGGACATGTGACACCTAGTTGCATGATCTCATGATGAGGCTCATGGCTAAGGAAAAATCAAGCATTCTCCTAGGTGGCGGCGATAGTAGGACAAAGGTGGACACATGATGCCTAGTTGCATGATCTCATGATGAGGCTCATGGCTAAGGAAAAATCAAGTGACCCAGAGAATGCTTAGTCGCCAGATCTCATGATCCTGGTGGTTAAGCCCTAACTATTCAATGATTAGGAGAAGAGTGATATCGTGATCTCATGATGGCCGATTGTTAGCCCTAAGCATTTAGTGAACCGAAGAATAACCTCAGTTTCGTAATCTCTAGATAATAAAAGGTAATAACATTTTGAGATTCAGTGGATCAAGTTATAGGTAAACATAATAAAAATTCATCTCTACATTTTGATATGACTCTCTACTCCCAGAAGAAGGGAGGCAAAGGAAAATCCTAGTTTTTGATTGGACTGTCAAGTGTGGTCTAATCCTAGATTTGGATTTTTGGTTTGTTTGGGTTTGTATGAAAGTTGTTTCATACATTTTCTCATCTAGGTTGTGGGTGCCTATTGTAAAACCCTCACTTTGGTCTTGATCCGTTCTATTTTTTGGGCTTATTTGAATATCTTTTGTGGCCATTCTATACAAGGTTTTGGGTCCCCTTCAAAACCTGGTTTTACCTTAATCAAAAACATTTTGAGATTCAAAGATTAGGCTTAGTCGCGTGATCTCCAAATTGCTACCATGGTTGAGACCTCATTCAGAGATTCAGAGGTAGGTGCATTCACTAGTTCTCTGGATAAACCTAGGGTTAGAGATTTGATTTAGAGATCAAGAGAATGAAGACAATTCACCCAATCTCCAAACCAAGGTAAGTGCCAGGGTTAAATTCTTAGGACCAATTGACCGGTGACACTTGTCATGTTCTAGTAAGGTTTGGACATAAAGTACAGAAAAATGCATAAAAGGTAGATTTAAAAGTAAAGTAAAAAATTGAAACAAATGACATAGTCCAGACTATAGGATTAAAGCCAAAAATTTAAATGATTGGCCTACTCACAGAATTAATGCCTGAAGATTCATTTTTTATCCAAATATAGACATGTTATATGTTTTCGAAAATGGCAGGAGACGAGGAATTTGATAGTAATGATTATTTTCAGTTTCAAATTAGTGGGAGAGAGCAGTATGGGCTAGAATTTCTAATCAGAATCAAGTTTGTTGAAATGATTGCAGGCATGTTGATCAGTTGGAGAGAATTAGTTTGAAGATCAATTGCAGATCAAAGTTAGGGGAAAACTTGGAAGAAGGACTTGGTTCTTGTTAATTAGTCTTTTCTTGTTTGATTCAAGAGTTAGGAATCACAGAGTTCCATTTAAGCATTTAGGGCTTGTGTTAGGTTTCATCAAGAAAAATAGCTAACATTATTATCCTTATTTCTTCAATAGTTTTAACCTTGTTGTCATAGGTAGGAGGAAATTTTCTTGAAATCTTTGTAACAATATCATCTTCATCAAGTGTACCTCTAGCACATTTGATAGAACATACAATTCCATTTATCTTTTTTGTGTAGAATGAAATGTTCTCCTCTTCACTCATCTTCATAGCTTCATACTTTCCTTTCAATCTTTGTAACTAGGTCATCTTTACTATTATTTCTCCTTCATAAATAGTCTTCAACTTCACCCATATATAATTAGCTATCTCCAATTCTATGACATTGATCATCTCTACATCAATAAATGAACTCAACAAAGATTCATTTTCCCTAATTTTCACCTTTGCCTCAGTGATTTCATCAAGAGTTGTAGGGTTTTGAGGAGGATTGTAATAATTCTTTGCAATTTTCTAACACTCTTTATCAATGCATCTAAGATGTACAATCATGTAATTCTTTCACAAGGCATAGTTTGTTCCATAAAATCTTGGATTTTCCTTCTTGTATGCTTCCATCTTCAGATCTCCCTCAATCTACTAGGCTTCCTTCAAGGGACTAGGATCTGATACCAATTGTAGGAAATAGGAAGCAAGCAACTGAGAGGGGGGGTGACTCAATTTCTCTCAAAAACACTTAAACCTTCAAACCCTTAAACCCTAAAAATATGAAACCCTTAATTTCTTAAACCCTTATTACTAATTTTTAGAATGTAAAGTATGTAAAAAAAATTGAAAAACATCAACACCAAAAAACATAAACCTTTTTTACCATGGAAACCCAAATTAGGGTGAAAACCACGGTGGGGTGGAAACACACAATAAGACCAATACCTTGTTATAAGTATAGACTTATTACAATATAGAGAATACACATGAATTCAAGAACACCACCTAGTGTTCACTACTCAATATGCCTTGGGCTACAAATCTAAGGAAGTTTCATTGACTTAGAATCAAAGACTCATTGGCTTACAATCACAATTTAGACACCAATTAGAGAATTCATGAACTGTGTGATATCATCTACCTATGCCTTAATTAGTTCCATCTCAGTACAATTAGATCCCTTGTTAAAATTCTCTCTTCCATATTTAGATGATCAATCCATCCCTCATTAGATCTATAAAATTTATTCACTAGAAACCTCTTGGATCTGCAATCCTCCAAAAACTAGTGCACTCACACAAAAATATAAATCAAGCCCTAATTTTCCATATTTATCAAGAATTAGTTCAACAAAACCTAATCCTCAAACATTTAACTTGTTAGAATAACTGAGAGGGGGGGTGAATCAGTTAGATCAGTTATCCTACAGTCCCAAATACAAAGATGTACCTTATAAAACAATTCCAACAAATTATGCATCTCGGTAACATAAAATATCAATTTGTCTATCCATTTTACTGATTACCAATAATTATTTGGTTGTGATTACCGACTAAATCAACTATGTAGTATGTAAAGTATGATATAAAAATAATCATCAAAAATAACACATAACACAATGATTTAATGTGGAAACCCTACTAAGGGAAAAACCACTTGGGACCGGTAACCCAAAATAATTCACTCTTCTAAAGTGAACTCAGTGAAGAGACAACCCTGTTAAATGTTACAATACACACTATTATGTGTGACCTCTTGGGTATATGAAGCCCAATGGTCACTTGACCATTCACCTTCCAGACTCTTCACTTATGGCTAAATACATTTGTATAAATATATGTGTACATACCATGGACATATTGAATTGGTTAAAACATTAATGAGAGAATTCCCTGCTTTGAGAGTCGATGTAGGCAGATTTTTCGAACCACTATAATTTGTTGTGTTATGTGTTTTGTCTTCTTTTATTGTTCTCTTAAATATGTTTATTAATTTTATCTTCTTGATTAAAACTTACAATTGGTATCAGAGCTTGGTTGAAATCAAGGAGCAGATATGGAATACGGCGATGCTCTTATTCTGACTACGATAGAAGTTGCAACAAATAGTTGGCTGCTCGATATGGGAGCATCATTTCATACTACCCCACACAGGGAGTTTTTCAAAACATTTCAAAGCGGTAATTTTGGTAAGCTCTTTCTTGTTGATGATAACTTTCTTAATATTGTTGGAAAAGGTGATGTTTTGTTAAAACTAGCTAATGGAAATAGTTGGCTACTACGGGATGTTAAGTATGTCCCTCAACTTAAAAATAATTTGATTTCAGTTGGGCAATTGTTCTCTCAAGGATTCAACATCAAATTGGAATCCAGTAAATGGAAGGTGATGAAAGGGTCTTTAGTAATTGCAAAAGGAAACAATTTGGATGGTTTATATCTATTAGAGAGTCAGAATGAAGTGGGAGCTATGAAGGCAATTCCTAATAATGGCACAAATCATTGGTGGAAGATTTCTAAAAATCTGGAGCAGCTGAAATGTAAGGTAGGAAATTGGGAAATAGATGTTAGAAGTTTAGATTTTAAGAAATTAAAATTTGATGAAGAAAGAAATGTTGTTGTTCAATCTAAAATTATACCCATGGAAATAGACAAAATTCTTGATAATTACTTTGCCACTAGAATAGATAAAATGGAAGTAAATGTAGTAGATGATTTAAGTCAAGTAAAATATAGAGAAATTTCCATCGAAGAGTCTCTAGAAAGTGAAGAGTCAAAACTGGTTGTGAAGGAGGAACATGAAGTATATGAGAGTGATGTTCTTGGAAAAATAAAAATAAAAAGAGACAGACATGGCATGGTGTCAATTTATAGTGGAAAGATTATTAATTCAAATCAAAATATCATAGGAGGAGCTGACGGGGAGAGTGGCTTCACTGGAATAGCTTTGGTTCTATTGATTCCCAACCTTGGAGAGAAGGAAATGGTAAAAAGACAACAACCCTCTAAGTTTTTGTTCCCTAGCTATCAAAATAATGGTCATAGAGGGGGAACATATCAGCTAAAATCCATGGCTTCCTCTGTGAATATAATGCCTATGAGGAAGCTTTGTCAATACTTTGCACAAGGTTACTGCATACATGGAAGTAATTGCAAATTTCTTCATGGTTATTCAAAGAAAGACAATAACAATGAAGATGATTATTCAAACTCACATCAATTTGTTTCTCCCTCAATTTGGAGGTCAAAATTGACTTCTAATGTAGGTATTTCAACCCACGATGCTAGAATTGAATTTGGAGTGCAACACACTCCTCATACCCCTATGACAGCAAGGAATGCCCCAACTGGTCATCTCCAGCCCGCCCATGAATATTGACAATGATGATCTACGTGGAGCTGACCCAAGTCCCAAAAAATAGGTGATGCTTGGAACATATTGCAGTCCGCTTCAGCTCTTTGCAATGGAGGTGTTTGAAATAGCTCTAAGAAACTTTGATGCCATAGAGGATGAGAAGTTCAAAGAAGTAGAAAGTTCCACCCAAAATGTGGAAGCAGAACTATCAACAGAAAATGGGCTTTACGATGAATATGATGACATCTTCAAGCATATTGATTCTAAATTGCAAGGAGAGCCTTTGGAGCATTGGCTAACAGATTTTAGCCTAGAGGAGATAGCTATGGAATGAAAACTGATTCAAGCCATAGATTTTAGTTTGGACACATCTGACTTGTCACAAATCAACCTCTTTGTAGAGTTTGGTTTCTTACATTTTATAACATATCAAGATGCTATGACTACCTTTAGGTGTCTAAAGAAACAAGATGTTGTATTTGGTTGTGGAAAGAGTACAAAGATATCATTTACGGTGATTTTGGATCAGAGAAGAGATCTCATGGAGTGGGCCAAGGCCATTGCCAATGATTGAAAGTCAAAGATTGACATGGATGAGGGCCTAGCCTTTGCCAATACCTTTGGCATCATAGCACATCTTGACAGGGGTGATTTGAGAAAGCTTGTTCTAGCAGTTTCATTGCACAAATAGATTGCTAAGATCTGTATGTTGCCAAATATCAAAATTAATGGCTTGGAACACACCACTAGAAGACTCGAGGGAGAAGTAGTGGCAGTTCCATAGGAAGAACCATTTATCACGAGATTAGGAGAGATGGAGAATGGTTTTAAAGTGATGTTTCATACCAAGGATAGGTACGATGCACAAAGCTTCTAGATGGAGAGCATGTGTGAGGCTGTAAGGTTGCACTGTAGGTTGGAGGTCCCAATTATGGAATGGATTGCAAAGGAGACAATGTTGGAAGTTCTTAGTTTTAGTAAGACTGTTGCAATTAGTTCAAGGGCTTCTGAAAATCTCTTCAAGATCTGGGATATATATGGGACAGTGAGGGATCTTATACCTGAAATAGACTTTCTATTTTCTTGTCAAATTTGTTCAGAATATTTCACAGTATGGGTGCTATTGCGGGAAGCCACCCGAAGAGCATTTTTGGAGATTGAAGTTTCCATCCAAGAGGAAGTAACCAACAATTTTGTACCTAGAAGTGCATACTATATATTATTGCTAGCCATGGGAGCTATGGCAAGGTGTGCATGGGATGGTGTAGAGAGTGTACATTCTGATAAAGATGAAGGGCTTCTAGATGCTTTATTTAGGGATGCAAAAAAGGGAAGTAAAAGAATAAGTGACCATTTTGTGTATGTGCTCAAGGATATTTTTGTGGATGGAGGAGTATATTTTCAATTCACACAAAGTGGTATTTTTAATAATGGATTTATGGGTGTGTTTGTGTCTATAAAGGAAGATGTCAAGTTGTTAGATTGTTTTCAGTCTGACAAAATTTGGAGAAGATTAACTCGCACTGTTCGTGAGCAAAGTCTGGTGAAGTTGAAGTCTTCTCATGGCCTTGTTACAACATAACAATAAATCTAGAAATGCAGGGACTATTCATGGTTGTACCAGTTGGACTTCAAGTGGGAGATTGTTGGGTATATGAAGCCCAATGGTCACTTGACTATTCACCTTCCAGACTCTTCACTTATGGCTGAATACATTTGTATAAATATATGTGTACATATCATGGATAGATTGAATTGGTTAAAACATTAATGAGAGAATTCCCTTCTTTGAGAGTGGACGTAGGTAGATTTGTCGAACCACTATAATTTGTTGTGTTATGTTTTTTGTCTTCTTTTATTGTTGTCTTAAATATGTTTATTAAGTTTATCTGCTCGATTAAAACTTACATGACCTAGTTAGAGGATTTATCACTAACAGTTAACTTTTGACCAGCATTCACTATGGAGTGAACAAGATAACATTTTACATTCAATGAATCTCATAGGGTAGAACATAAGACTATTAAGTCCACTCGATTAAGAAATTTTCTGAATCAATGGTTAAACTTATACAGTACTGATCTGATTCAAATACAACTCAATTGCAAATATTTAGATCTATGCTAAGCCCATACAAATATCCTTTGATCGTTAATCAATTCAATTCCTCAATATTTCTCAACTTACTTTCACTTGGTAAATGGTTCTCTGATGCTCGGTAATGTCTACAGTCTTAGTTATTTCACTAACCAGTTTGATTAGGCATGCATGAATAAATTCTTCACGCAAAATCTCTGCAATCTTCTTCTTTCTGTCATGTTTCAATAATGAAACTCATATCTCTTATATAGAAAAGTAAACCATTTTCATATCATCCATTAGATTTTTCCAGTTAATCTCCTTCGTCCATTTTTCCTCTTAAACCTTCCTCGGAAGATGTGTCATTAACACATTTCAATATCATACTTTAGATCTTCAAAAAAAAAATTTTCCATGGATCTCATAAAAAACTTTATCCTTAACCTCGAAATCATAACAATTTTCAACTCATCAAATTTAGTCGGATGTTATTAGCATTTAATGTTTTCATCCATACTCAGTTGATATAGAAATGTGTCAGTGATAACTAGTTAAACTAGCTCGGTTAACATTGTCAGTCAGTATACACTGGACTAGATTGGTGTATACAAAAATCTTCAATTACCGACCACATTAACATGTTCAATTTCAAATCTATTCTTCATAATAGATTAATGTAACATGCTCAAGCCAACAATATAAATCCATAGAATCATCAATAAGTTACCCAATGTTTTTCTTATCCTTATCTATCATATCCAGCTTTTCCATGTAGATATCTCAGTTCTTCATATTTTCTTCCTTCAACAGATGTTCAGATGTTTGTAAATAACATGATAAGTATTGTCAAAACTAGTTGACATCGATGACAACATAGTGACCAATTTAATCATCTTACATATTATTTCAATAGCTCGATGATCTCTAATCACTATTCCTTCAGTTCATTTAGATATTCAATCAGTTGTAGTTCATCGATCTCTCCCTTTGGCATTGATGGCAACATAAGAAATATGAAAATATGCCATACACATACCAAACATGTACTCTACAACTATGTAAGTAAATGTTGTATCTCGGTAAGATCAAATTTAATATGTTTAATCACTACAAAACATAACAACATTACAAGTGCAAACTCTCCCTGTGGATTTGATCTTTTCAGTTCTTAGATTCCCTTTGTTCTTAGCAACAAATATTCAAGTCTCTCCCTTTCTTTGTGTTCTCACTAACTGATTTTTCATATTCATTCTTTCTGATTTTCTTTTCATATTTCTCTAATATTCTCTCCTCCAACTTTTCATATGCAAATTCTCTCCCTTTGACAACAATGCCAAAGAAAATATACAAACAGCTCTACAGCAACCAAGTAATTCTATGTTGTTCAGTTCATATTAGGTACCTTCAGTGTACAAATAAACAAATTTGTATTCTAGCTTCTACAATCTTTAACAACCTTAGACAAAATCCAAAGTGTGAGCTATGTGCATCAACATGAATGATCTTCTGATAAGTATAGGTTGATGAAACCTCCAGATCACCTCAATGACTAGTAGATAGGGGACGGACCCCAAGTCTAGTCCTCAAATATTCAAATGTGCCCTTCGGTAAAGGTTTAGTAAAGATATTAGCAAGTTGTTCCTTAGATGTTACAAATTCCAATTTCACCTTCTTCTCTTGAACTTGTTCCCTCAAGTAGTGATACTTAATGGATATATGCTTTGTCTTCAAATGCATCGCAAGATTCTTAGAAATATTAATAGCACTAGTGTTGTCACAATATATAATCATCGGGTCAATGATTACCTCATTCATCTCTTCCAACACTTATCTAATCTAGGCTATATTTGAACAATTTGCAATAGTAGTAACATACTCTGCTTTAGTAGTAGACTGAAAAATGCACACTTGTTTCTTGCTAATCCAAGTCACAAGCCTTTCCCCTAAAATGAATGCTCCACCGATTGTGCTCTTCGAGTCATCAATATTTCTAGCCCAATCTCCATTGGTGTAAAACCTAAGTTCAAATTTTCCTTCAAATATATACCATAATCCATAGTCTTCTATTTTCTTCAAGTATCTCAAGATTCTTTTCACTACAACCATATGGGAATCTTTAGGATTGGTAGAAAATCTGGCCACAATCCCCACTACATGTGCAATATCAAGCCTACTATGTACAACATACATCATTTTACCAATCATAGATCGGTACAGAGTCTAATTTACTTCTCTAGATTCATCATCCTTTGTCAATTTATAGCTAGTTACCATCGGTGTTCCCACTAGTTTAGCATCTTCCATGCCAAAATTTTTTAATACTTCTTTAATGTATTTTGATTGAGTGATGAAAATCCCATCTTTCTGTTGTATAACCTACAAACCTAGAAAGAATTTAATCTCTCCAAACATAGACATCTCAAATTCCTTTCTCATGTCATCAGAAAAAGATTTGCAAATTAGAGCTTGTCCACCAAAGATTATATCATCAAAAAATATCTCAACAATCAAAATGTTATCATCAAATCTTCCTTTCATGTAAAAATTATTATTTTCACTAGTTCTTACAAAACCAATACTTATAAGATAAGCATGTAGTCTTGCATACCATTCCCTTGGTGCTTTCTTGAATCCATTCAAGGCTTTGTGTAGCTACATACCATGTCTTTCTAATTCTGATCAACAAACCCTTCTGGTTGTTCTATGTAGACCTCCTCCTCAAGAATTCCATTTAGAAATGCTAATTTCACATCCATTTGATATACCATAAATCTCTTATGTGCATCATAAGCAATTAATATGTGAAGTCCTTATAGTCTAGCAATAGGTGCAAAGGTTTCACCATAATCAATACCTTCTTCTTGTGCATATCCCTTGCAAACAAGTCTTGCCTTATTCCTAGTGACCTCTCCATTTTCATTTAGCTTATTCCTGAAAATCCACTTAGTACCAATAACATTTTTATCTTTCGGTCTAGGCACTAAATTCCATGTTTTATTCTTCTCAATTTGTTCAATTTCCTCATTCATAGCATTGATCCATTCCTCATTTTCAAGTGCATCCCTAACATTCTTAGGTTCAAACTCACAAACTAAGCATGTATTATGTCTTAACTTACTTTGGGTCAGCATGCCAAGTTGCTTATCTCCAATGATTTGATTCTCTAGATGATGTCTTCTAAAAAAAATTGTTATCATTTAATCTCTTCTCTGCTCATCATTCGGTTTAGGTTCATTTTCTTGCTTGGTAGCTTCTTCTTGATTCTCGATTTGCATGTGTTGATTCTCGGTAGCATTTTCTTGATGATTCTCAGTAGACTCAACCTGTGGCTTTGGTAGATAATTTGGATCTTTGAGATAAGTAAACCTACCATAATCTTTCGGCTCCTTCATGCTTTCTTCATCATTCTTTTCAGAAAACTCATCAACTCTAACATTATCACTTTCTATCATCTTATTAGTAACATTGTTCAAACATTTATAAGCTTTAATCTTAGTAGAATATCCTAAGAATATTCCTTTGTCACATTTAGAGTCAAATTTACCATTCCTATCATCTTTCAGAATATAACACTTGCTACCAAAGATTATGAAATAACTTACACTCGATTTGTATCCAAACCATAACTCATAAGGTGTCTTGTTTGTGTCTTTCTTTAGTTGAACTTGGTTCAGGATATATACTTTTGTGCTTACTGCCTCTCCCCAGTACATCTGTGCAACATTTTTCTCAATCATCAATGTTATAGCACAATCAACAATAGATCGGTTTCTTCTTTTAGTAATTCCATTATGTTGTGGTGTTCTAGGTGCATAAATCTACCTTCTTATACCATGCTCATTATAGAAGTTAGTGAATTCATCAAAAACAAACTCACCTCCTCTACCAGACCTTAAGCATTTCAATTATTTTTCGGTTTCTTTTTCAACTTTAGCATTATACCATTTAAACAGTTTGAATGCCTCAGATTTTTCTTTCAAGAACATAATTGTCATCAATCTAGTATAGTCATCAACAAACAAAATAAAGTATCTATCACCATAGTAGCTTTGAGTTCTCATAGGACCACATAAGTCAGTGTGAACCAACTCCAAAATTCCTTTAGATGAATAGTCCTTACTTTTAAAACTAGATTTTGTCATCTTTCCTTTCTGACATTGATGGCACATAACATGATCAGGTTTGGTTAGACTCAACCCTCTGACTTTTCTCTTTCTAATGATCTTAATCATGTTATCAAAATTTACATGACATAACCACTTATGTCATAACCATGCATCTTCATTTTCACCAATAAACAAGAAGTCTCAACATTGTCAAGATAAAATAAATTACCTTTTGATTGTCCACCTGTTCTTACAAGCTTTCCATTTTCATCATAGATTTTCACCTTCTTGCTTTCAAATGCAACTTGGTGACCTGAGTTATTCAATTGTGCTACACTTAACAAATTGTAATTAAGTCATTTTACCTAGTATACATTATCACATCTAATTTATCATTCAATAAAATAGATCCTTTTCCTTTAACCATGCAAGGTGTGCCATTTTCCATTTTCACTTATCCTCCATTATAATGCTCAAGATGATCAAACTTATCTTCATCACCAGTCATGTGATGTGTACAGCCACTATAAATGATCCAAGTATCATTCTTACTAGCTTTAGAAATAAGTGTTTTTTCTACATGCCTTTCCTCCTCTTTTGAATCATCTTTCATTACAAAAAACACCACCTTAATATCATCATCGGTGTCGGTGTTGGAGTCATCTTCTTCAACAAGGTAACATGCCTTTTTTCCCTTATCTTTGTGATCTTGGTTGTCTCTTTTGTAGTTTCAATAGCCTCTATTGTTTCTTCTACCATACTTCCCATCACCAAATTGGTCTCTATCTTTATCATCCTCTCTCTTGTTAGGACATCTAGCAGCAATATGGCCAACCTCTTTACAAATAAAATAAGCTAAAGGTAAATTTCCCTTATATCTACCTTTACCTTTCTACAGTCTATGGGCCATAAGTGCTTCAAGCTCATCAAGCTCATCATTAGTATTACTATCACTTTCATTCCTTATATTATGCTTATTGCTAGATTTACCAATCTTAAGAGATGACATAAAAGAAGACTCAACACTCGGTACAACACTATTGTCAAAATTATTCAGCTCAAAAGTTGTTAACTTTCCAAACTAACTATCAAGAGTAAGAGTGCTATTAGGTGCAAACCTCATTTCATGAATAGCAGATATTCTGATTGCATAAAAAGGAAACAAGGTTCTCAGTATTTTACTAACCATTGTATCTTCAAAAATAATACCACCAGCTCCTCAGATAGCATTAACTACCTCTTTGATTCGGTTTGTGTATTGTGTAATATTCTCTCCTTCCTTCATCTTCATGTCATCAAATCTACCTCTCAAGCTTTCAACTATGGCTCTCATCACATTCACATCACCACCATAAACTAGAGAAAGTTTATCCCACATTTTCTTCATTGTAGTGCAATCCTTGACATCCTCAAATTCAGCATCAGATAGAGTAGCAACAATCTCTATCATAGTAATATTGTGTTCATATCGGTCTCTCAACTGATCAAGAGTCAAAGTTCCAATAGTCAGTTGTATGTAGCCATTTTCTAGTAAAGGTATATCAGATTCTCCAATTCCAGATATGTGAAGTCTCATCCAGCTTTCCCATGTAGTAAAAGTGTCCTTGTTCAGCTTCGACACTTCCCTCTTATACATCTTGTAATCTTTCTGCTCAAGTCCTTAAAACTTTCTTCCAAGCAACCAATATGCTCTGATACCAATTGTTAGAATAACTGAGAGGGGGGATGAATCAGTTAGATCAGTTATCCTACAGTCCCAAATACAAAGATGTACCTTATAAAACAATTCCAACAAATTATGCAGGTCGGTAACATAAAATATCAATCTGTATGTTCACTTTACTGATTACCAGTAAATATCTAACTATGATTACCAACTAAATCAACTATGCAGTATGTAAAGTATGATAGAAAAAAAATCATAAAAAATAACACATAACACAATGATTTAATGTGGAAACCTTGCTAAGGGAAAAACCACCTGGGACCGGTAACCCAAAATAATTCACTCTTCTGATGTGAGCTCGATGAAGAGCCAACCCTATTAAAGGTTACAATACACACTATTACGTGTGACCTAGTTAGAGGATTTATCACTAATAGTTAACTTTTTGACCAGCATTCACTATGGGGTCAACAAGATTACACTTTATATTCAATTAATGTCATAGGGTAGAACATAAGACTGTTAAGTCCACTCAATTAAGAGATTTTCTGAATCAATGGTTAAATTGATCCAGTACTGATCTGATTCAAATACAACTCAATTAAAAATATTTAGATCTATGCTAAGCCCATAGAAATATCCACTGATCATTAATCAATTCACTTCCTCAATATTTCTCAACTTACTTTCACTTAGTAAATGGTTCTCTAACAGTCGGTAATGTCTACAGTCTCAGTTCTTTCACTAACCAGTTTGATCAGGCATGCTTGAATAAAGTCTTCACATGAAATCTTTGAAGTCTTCTTCTTTCCGGCATGTTTCAATAATGAAACTCATATCTCTTATATAGACAAGTAAACCATTTTCATATTAGCCATTAGATTTTGCTTCTTAATCTCCTTCATCCATTTTGCCTCTTAAACCTTCCTCGGTAGATGTGTCATTAACATGTTTCAATCTCATCCTTTACATCTTCTCTAAATTTTGTCAGCCATGGATATCATAAAAAACTGTATCCTTAATCTTGAAATCATAACAATTTCCAGCTCATCAAATTCAGTCGGTTGTTCTTAGCATTTAATGTTTTCATCCATACTCAATTGATATAGAAATGTGTCGGTGATAACTAGTTAAACTAGCTCAGTTAACATTCCCTCCAAACTACAATATTAGAAATGTCAATGTGGAGAAATGGATAGCATTTTCAAGACCAGTCCTAACAAACACCTAAATTATCAACACACTACATGCACAAAATAAATACTTGGTAATATCAGGGACCTGAAGAGACAAGAGTGCAAAATCAAAACATAACCTCTATGTTCCAAACTACAAGACTAAATTATTAAATGTTGAGGAATGTAAAAAAAAATTTTAGTTGGACAATAAATCTCTTCTCTAAAATTTCATACTTTAACATCATGCAATAAACAAAACATATTTTTAGTGTAAATTTCTCATTCAGAAGAAGCAGGAGAGGACTACAACATCTTTTAGTATATAAAAACACCATCAATAGTATTTTAATGATTATAATCCTCATCTCAATATTTTTTAATCCTTATCTTCTATGGCATGATCATGATCATATGTGTTTACAATCAACAAGTCATGTTGTCAAACATGATTCTTCTCACCATATCTCACCTTAATCTCTAATCTTAAACACATAGTTATCAATACAAATTATTTTTGACATCAAACCCTATCCTACATTAGCATGAAAATTCTTCTAATTATAAATACAATTGATCAACATCTCATAGTAATAAAAAAATCATCAACCCATGGACAACGTCACTACCATCACAACATATTGAGTGTAGAAACCAACACTAAGAGGGTGGACATATATAATAGAGAATACCTTCAACTATAAACCATCTAGATTATCTTTTACATATTATGAAAACTCAAAAAAACATCATCACTCTTCCAATAATTTTTATCTTTGTTCATCCATAATGTTCAGGATAGATGCAACAACACAACATCACAACTTGCCTTAAACAATCTTGTAAAAAAATATAATATTGAGGGTTACTCTCATTATCTTAGTATAAAACTAGTGTCACCCCATCACTATCTTTCAAAAATTGATCTCTACATTCTAACAACCATGGTACATAACATATCATTGATAATAACAAGCATAGCATTAACATCAATGACAACAACTAACAACAAAACTATTGTATTAATGGACTGAATGAGTGAGTTTAGATTGGAAGTGATTTAGTATGGTTTTCATTGATATCGACACACTATTGCATTAATGTCAACATTCTTTATGTGCAATAGTGATAATTATTTTTCTCCACATTATTTATGTTACAAATATATTGGTGAGATTTTGACATGTTATTAAGTATAGTTTAGATTTGTTGGATTCAAGGTTTTGTGGTCTAGAGAGCAATGCAATGAATTTGATATTTGTCTGAGAGTTATTGTGATTGACAATATTCTATCTATGAAATATGTGCTTCACATTTATCCAGATAATATTTTTTGATGGTGTGATTTTATAAATATGATATTAATGTCCTTAGCTTCATTCATTTTAGTTGGGATGAGATTTTTGGCTTTGAAGATGGGGTTTCAAAGTTCAATGGTGTTTTTACTCTATGTTCGGATAACCTTGGCTGTTTACACTTCAATTACTTGTCTCGGTGAATGTAAGAATATATGTAATGTGTACATTTCTATTTTTGGTCTCAATTAAGGCATGTTTTGGTCCAGGACTCATTCCTCCCCATTGTGTGAATTTTTAGTTCCAACCTAATTCAAATTTTTTTTGGTCCTAACCTGGCTAATAGTAGGAGATTTACAAATATAAAATTGGTATAAATAATGGGTGAATCATTAAATAGTAGTTTGGCATGGTGTCATATGCATGTATTTATGAAAAATATGTACAAGTATCTACATGTGTGGTGAGGATGTATGAAACAAGATCTATATCCCTAATTGCATAAGCTAAGTGTGACGTGTGGTGCAAAGCATTGTGAACCTTAATGTATTAGCTACTCGAAGTAGTGATCTAAAGGTGACTGCGAATCTTTAAGTTGTGTTGTGGTTGTATATAAGTGATGGATCTATTCTCTCTTATCCTTCTTCATGTGGGCAGTGATTCTTTCTTGTAATCCACCTTAACTAGTGTTCATATATTTGATAATAATTTTCTTTGTGGTTTTTTCCTTTACAGGGTTTTCCATGTAAATCTAGTTCTTCATGTGCTTATGGTTATAGTTATTTTCATGTTCATATCTTTCAATGATTAAAAGTTTAAAGAAATTTCGGTGGAACTGATTAAAGGTTTTTAAAGTTATAATTTTTGCACAAATAATTTACCCCGCCTCTTAGTTGTCTTGCACATTCAACAAAAACTAATATAGAAAAAATTGTATAAATATTGAAGTATGGTCTTTGGAGATTTATTTATCAATTCTATTATTTTCTCAACGAATTGATATTAAAAAAAAAGACTTCACATTTGTATCATCTTAAAATGGAAGAACTTCCATGATAAGAGTTTTTATCCCTTTGAGTAAGTGGTTGGGTATCATGTTAAGTGCCTTGATTGGGTCTTTGCTTGTATTTGGCTTTTCCCCCTATTCTGCTTCCTTCTACACCCATTTTCCACTTCCTATCTGCATTTTCTGGCATTCTAGGCTGGGGTCCTAAGGTTTTTGACCTCAAGGCCAAAGTCAAACTTGAGGGTCAAATTTGACCTTGACTCTAACCTAGGTCAGGGTTGACCTTGACTATGACCTAGGGTAGAGTTGACCTCGTCCTTGACCCCCAATTCAAATTTCAAGTTTTTCTAATTTTTGGGTATTGAATTTCGAAAAGATTCTTTTCCCACCTTTGGGTCAGCCATTTCAAGTTTCAGGATGGTAAATCTTTAAATTGCATTTAATATGGACCCATTTCTAAGGTTTAAGGTTAATTGGGATTTAATTCCCCAATGTCAGTCTTCTCTAGAGGTTTGTGCCCTACTTCACTATAAAAAGAGGCCTTCCTCTCATTTATGTAGTACCCCGCCCCTAGTCCAATTTTATAAATGATAGGATTACTCTAGGATGATAGATTATATGTTAGGAAATTATTGATGCGTATGATTTTATTGACCCCATACTTCCATGTGTATGGTTGACGTGTTTGTTTTATACTTCTGTTTGACATGCCTAATGTGGTTGAGGGATGAAGTCATAGTTACTTGCTTGCGAGATCCACATGATCGGTCGATCCCCACCATTGTCTGTTATATATTTATATATGTTTGTACATGTGGGTGTTGTATGCAGGTTTGCAGGTATCAGGCATTGACTTCCTCGAATTGTCAGGATGAATGTGCCCTATCGCAATATCTCAAATGGTAAGAGAGGGGAGATAACACGGATCCAAAACCCTAACCTAAGCCCAATTATCCTAGGATTGGACAAGTATCGGTCTGACTACCCTATCTAAATTTGTCAAGTTGACAAAATTCGTGGATCCCTTCCTTGAGCTTGTTTGTTTTATTTGATGATCTTGATTTATTGCTTTTTGAGTATGTGATTTTCTATAGTCATGGAAATTAATATTATAGTTGGAAAATAATACTAAATTTAATTCCTATGCTTTTGTGTGATTATTTATTAATTAAAAATCAAATATTAGGATATTTGGTTTTAATTAATTAATTGTGTGAAAATAGGATTAATAATGTTCCATTAGATATTAAAATAATTGAATTGCATGTTTTAATGGTGTTTTGAATATTAAATTATTTAATGAGAAATTATCTTATTTACATGTGCTTTATTTAAGTTTGAATGTGATTTGTTTCAAAAAGTTGACAACTTGTCTTTAGGAGACTAAGTTGAGTTGTGCATAAAATATGTATTTTTAATTAATAATTAGTATTTTCTTTCAAACTTGAGAGTGGGAGTTTGATTAGGAGTTGTCTAATGAGTCAGCTAGGGTTTGCATGAATGGAGGAGTTGAATCCCTAATAGGGGAAATTTGCATTCATTTGGGGAGATTAGACAGGTTTTGGAGGAGAATTGTTGGAGAGAGAGCTTGGATTGGAATCTTGAGATTTTTGGCAAATTGGTTTTGTGAAATTCTTGTTTGTGCATCTGGATCTTGTGCCTGTTTTCTTCAAAGCTTTAGATCTGCAAGCTGATTATTTTTGGAAGAAAATTCTACTTTCAGATCTTCAAAGGGTTGTCAATTCAGTTTTTGGCATTGGATCTGAGGTAGGATTTGATAATCTTCTTCTGTGTTTCTATTTTGCTATTTGATATATATTCATGTCTGAGTAATTTCTTAATTATCTCCTTAGATTTGTATGTATTTTCTTTGTTCTGGGTATTAGAGAAACCCTTAAATATGATATTATAGGTTTTTATTGAAATTTAACATTGTACCATTATGCTGGCAAAATTTTGTGAAAAGTTTGTTCATAGTTTTTCTATAAAATGAAAAATCAATTCTGGACTATAGTTTAACTATATGCTGTGGGAAAAATAAATCTCCCTTGAAAGAAATTTCAATTTGGATGGAAAAACCAAATTTGGGTACAAAAATCAATTTTGGAAAATGTATCACTCTCTGGTTAAAAAAATTAAATACAATCAAAATATTATACAGTCAAAAGATAAAAATTCCACAGTGAATATGTAAAGTCAGGAAAAGACAAAATTGGTTGTTAAAAAAAAATATAAAAGAAAGGCCTATTACCTTTTATGGAAATAGACATAGAGATCTATTATTTCCATTTTCAGAAATTTTTGTCATTCAAAAATATACCTTGTATAAAAAATATATATATTTGTTTTTTATATTAAAAAAAATGATAATAAAACATTAAAATATATTCATTGGTTTGCATTGGCAATTTTATTTGTTTTTAAAAAAATAAATTAATTAAAAAAATATATATCAAAATGTATTGGGGGTGGGGGCCACCCCCCCTTACCTTTTTCCCCCTTGTCTATCGTGCGCAGGCACGGTACTGCCTGTGATGGTAGAGCACCTGCGCAAGCAGGGTACTTTGCCTTGCATAGGGGTACCTGCGCACGGGCCCACTTGCAGGTGGAGACCTTTTTAAAAAAGGTTTGTTTTATTTTTGTTTTATATTAATTTTTATTTATTTTCATTTGTAATTTAATTTAATTTAATTTATTTATTTAGTCAATTTAATTTTGTTTAATAAATTTAATTTTTATTTAATTTTTATTTTATTAATTAATTTGTTGAGAAGGTTAGTTTGCTTTATATGTTATTGGATTAAGTTTAATATTTTTTTTATTCATATGAAAAAACATTTAAGTTAGTATACTTTATATTATGAAGTAATATTGTTTTAATTTGTATTATATATATATTTATTTTTAATATTGGATTAAACATTAAATATTAGACTTTGTTTAATTTAAAATTAAATTAAGTCTATATGTTTCTTTTTAGACTTTATTAAATAAACCTTTATTAAATATGCTTAATAGTTGGTTTATTCATTTTGGACTATGCATATATTTTTGTATGTTGAGATATGTTATTAATTTTCTAAATTTAAGTTTTGTTTTAGACGTGATGTTTAATTATTCAATGTGACATACATAAATGAATATGTTAATAAGGACATACATACTCTATGCACAATGAAATGTGTCTGGTGGTGTTCATTTTAGAAAGGTGAATTTCAAAGGTGTTGTATATTTACCGAAATTGGGCATTTTTATTTTGTTAGAACCCTAGGTAGTCTATAGGGAATATTTTTCCATTATGGCATCGTATTAATGATTATGATTAGTTTATTTTATTAGTTTAATGTAATTCTATACTTAAATTCAATTATGTTCAATATGAAAATTAAAAATGCTTATGGATTTGTTTTTAGTTATCTGTGATACAAATGTGTCTTCTTCGTGCCTGGAGTGTTATCTTTTGCTTCTTGTGTTTGGGCATTAGATGACTTAGGGGGAAGACAGAGGCCGGGGTATGTATCAGTTGATCATGTTTTATATGTTATGTTATGATGTGTGTATATATCTGATTATACCCTGACTTGACCATATAGGCTCATGATGTTTTTTAATCTTCTTTTGGTGCCTTCGTAATCATTTCTAGTTCTTGTATGTGAAACTGGTTTTGGGATTACCTGGTTGTGTACTTGATTTGATCTATGTGAGATCTATGAGCCTAGGGTAGTTTACCTAGATATGTAGTAGGAGGTGGCTTGCAATAAGCATTGGGGCCCACAAGTGGCTACTAGGATCACTTATTGTTAAGTATCTTAATCAAGTGATAACTTAATATAATATTGAGAGATTTTAAAATGAACCTAATAAGATGTCATCCTCACCCAGGCATTAGTGCTAGTATAGACTAAGATGGTGTTGAGAAGATGACTAGCCCCCTTTAAAGGGATGAGCTGGCATAGTTGATGGCCTCATCTGTACAAGAGGTCATTGATGCCGTGTAAGGTCACTTGGGTGCCAGGATCCAGCAAGATTACCAAGACAAAACTCAAGGGTTAGACATACATGATGACACCTTCCTATGCATAGTCTAGTTATCCTACATGTGTCAGTTGCCTCTGGAATAGTGAGTCTTACATGGCATTATTACTTTTCACCTTGATTTAGAGAGCTTTTAGGATCATTTCCTTTGCTTGTTCTATTTTGTTTATTATCCGAGTGGGATCTATTGTTATCTCCTAGCACAGTGGGAGTGGACCATTTAGGTTCATGAGGTCGGGTGGTAGTGATTCTTTTACCATTTGAGATTTCAACATTTGTGTACCAGTGCTGGATGATCCCTGTTGTGATTGTTCCTTCTTGTTCCTCATCGATGGAGTTGTACTCTACACTTCTTCTTCTTCTTTGTGATCCTGTATCTTGTATTAGTTTCTCAGAAATATCATGTGTACTTCTTTTCAGTTATTGTATTACATACCCCGCAACATGTGCAGTGGATGTAGATTTATGGATACCTTATGGTACCAGTTATTTTTATGTTATCTTTTTGTGATGTTGCTTTTATCTCTCTTTGTCTATATGAATTTTGTAATTGTACCTAATCTAATTAATTAATTTTATATTCACGTAATCTTCGTCATGGAATCCTTGAGAGTTGTAACCTATGTGATTTGTTCATTTCATTGTATTTCTTCCACATTGTAAAAATTTGATGTTCTTGTATGTTAACTTTAAAAAAAATTATTCTGCAAACTTAGATGCATGTTTAGGTTAAGTTCTCCTAGGTTCCCTAGCAGGGCATTACAATTTACACATCCACACTTACCAAGCAATCTCTCAAGCTCTCAAGTTCAATCAAGAAAGAAAGAAGGAGAAGGAAAGCAAGCAAGCATTCATTCATCTTCAAGCCTAGCATCCATTCAAGAATTCATCAAGGAGATCCATTGTTAGCCATTGAAGGATTTAATCTCTTTGGAGGCCCCTTGAAGATCCATCTTTCTACATTTATCCAAGCCTCCTCATATGTAAAGATATATTCAAGATTGGTGTTGAAGATCAAATTCCATTGATTTGATACATCCTACATTCATTCTACATCCATTGGAGCATCCCTACTTGTAGATTTGAGGATTTGAATCCTCTAAAAGGACTTCAACATAAGCAAGGTGAATTGTTTCATTTTCTTTGTTTATGCAAATTATATTTCAATTCAATTTCAAGGTTAATTCCTAAATTGGGGTTTGACCAAGGCAAACCTCCCATACAAACAACAAAACCCCCTTTTTTCTTGCAGGTGTAGGTGCAGAACTTTGGATTTGAGATTGGATTTGGATACCCTTTTTGGTGAACTTTCGAGATATGTGAACAAAATCAAAGATGACCTTTAGAATAAGAATGTAGTCTTTGACCTTTTATGAGGGTCAAAGACTACCTGCTCTCGAAAAGATAAAAATTTTTTGGGTTTTCTTCATCTCAGTGTTTCCAGTCTGAAATAGGTTGCAAAATTACCTGAAAGTACACACAGACATCAGAAATTGGCACTTTCTAGATTTTCCCTATTTTGAGGTTAGTATTTTCTTTTCAATTGTTTTAGATTTCAAGCACAATTCCTTAATAGGAAAATACAAGGTTTTCTTCATTTTTTCATATTCTCCATAGATTGATTCGATTGTGCACTAACCTTTTGGTTGATCAAATTAGATCTCTCCCTTGGGAATTTGAATTTAGAAGTGGATCTCAGATTTCCCCCATACATACATTTAATACTGGTGATTCCATATTAACCCTATTCATTTTGGTGAACCCAATGTGAATCCTATTTCATCCTATTCATTTTGGTGAACCCAACCTACTTACTCTCCTTTCTTTTATGGAATTGGATGCCCTATTGTATTTTACAGTGTTATATTTACTTTTATCTTGTTAGTATTAGATTTCTCTTTTGTGTTAGATCTTGCATGCTAATTAGATTTGAAAAATAAAAAAATATTCATGCTTTATGTGTTCTTAGTTTAGTTCATTTGCAAAGCATTGGTTTATGAGCTTTACTACTACTAGTCCTACTTATAACATTCTAGGTAGAAGAAGTTGTAGACTCCGTTAATATGATTTAGAAAAATAGAGAGGGGCGGTGAATCAGTTGTCCTCAGGTCCAAATGTATAAAATAAAATTCAAAAAATTTTCTTTAAATCAAATCTAACAACCAAAACCGACTCGGTCATCACTGATTCTATAATAGAAACATATAACATTGCAGTCCACTACCCAACTGTATCTAACTTCCAAAACATAGAAATATTTAAACCAAAACATTCACACAAGCATTGACACTAGGATTTATAGTGGAAACCCAAACTGGGAAAAACCACTTTGTAACATGCTACTATTATTTTCACTCTTCTGAAGTGAGCTCAATTAAAAGCCAACCCTATCAAAGGTTACAATACACATTGTTAGGTGTGACCTAGTTAAAGGATTTAAATCACTCTGTTAGAAGTGAGCCTTGTTATAGGACTTACATACATTCCATTAGAATGCAACCTTGTTCAAAGGATTTAAACATATGACTGTTAGGTCAACCTCTGTTAAAAGGATTTTGAATCTTACAATGGTTATAAAGTAGCAACAGTATTGATCTGAAAAACATACAACTCACTTTGCAAATATCAGATCCAATTCCGTACACAAATGTTGGTTTACTAACTTTGAAACTTTTCCATCTCCATCTCTGATCTGCTCGGAACTTTTCTTCAAACAATCACCACACTTCTCCTTCATCCTTTTCTACTTATATAGTTAATAACATCTATTGATCTTCCAGCATCCTCTTTTCACCCATGCACACACATACCTAATGCTTAGGTTCCCTTAATACTTCCTCAATTAGGTTAACTCATCTTTTTTCATTCAATCTCCTTCATAGATCTTAGGGTTAGATCAGACTCATTGAATCTACCTGCTTTATGTTATTTGGCTCCTTTTCTAGAAACATCTCAAATCTCTTAAAGATTTACAATAAAAAAAATTTCAGTGCATTCAATTCTTTCAAACAATCAATAAGTAAAGTCAACACATTTTACATAATCCAAGAATTCAACAATGTTGGCTCCAAATCTGAATTCTCTTCAAATATAAAAATACTGATGCTCGGTCAATACTGTGATCAATTACTTGGTCTTCATGTAGAAAGCTCGATCATTACTAAAAATGTTTCCTTAGCTTATATTGTCTTTCTCAGCAATTAACTGATGTTCGGTCGACACTAGAATTTCGCTTGGCATATACTGACTCGGTCAACACTAACATTACTTGGCTTGAACATGATTTCTCCATTTTTGCTCAGTCAAGCCTACCAGTTTAGTCTTCAATCTTACTTAGATAAACAATACATTATCTCATCATTGTACAACATAGTCAAGTACACTTTGTAGTATCAAGATAACTCAACCTTTCCTTAGGTGCTATTGTTACCATCATTTCTTTCCCTTCTTCACAACAATACAATAGATATAGTAATTTCCTAAGTAGCAACAGTCTTACCAGTTAAGGTTTGACATCAATGACAACACAACAATTGCTTCAATTGTAGTTTCCAACAATCTCCCTCTTTGGCATTGATGGCAACACCATATGATATCACCTAAATAACACATGGATTACCAACCAATCCAAAAACTTATCTGTCCATCAAAAAAAAAATTTGTAATATCCTTAGCTTCATTCTGATTCAGAATCTATTAGCCTCACTTCTATGACCATCAAAAATATCCAGATCTCCCTCTATCCTGATTGTTCATCTCAGTTCATCATCTCCTTACTTTTCTTTTCAGTGTCATGTCTTATTATATCATCTCAGTTCATCTCCCTCTTTGACAAAAATGCCAAAGCAGCAACTAAAACATACATCCATTAGATGTAGACATTATCTATGCAGCTCAGTGTTTCTCCCTCTATCATCTTGCTTATGATTGATTCCTTGTCTTTTCTCTTCTTCACAACTCTAGGCTAGTCCTAAAGTGTGATAATCTTCTACATCAATCTGTCAAATATTCTGCTGTAGCATATTTGATGTAGTGCTCCTAGCTTAACTAGGCAGCCTCAGTTAGGGGAAGGACCCCTAATTGACTTCTCAAATATTCATATGTTTCTTTAGGTAAAGCTTTAGTGAATATGTCTGCTAATTGTTCCTTTGTATTCACATATTCCATTCAGACTTCTTTATCTTGTACCAATTCTCTCAAGTAGTGATACTTGATTGCTATGTGCTTGGTCTTAGTATGCATCACTAGATTCTTAGAAATGTTGATAGCACTTGTGTTGTCACAAAAAATAACAATAGGTTCAGTTATTTCTTCTTTCATGCCTACCAACAATTGTTTTATCCATACCAAATTTGAATAGTTTACTGCAGCAGCAACATACTCGGCTTCAGTAGTAGATTGGGAAATGCAAGTTTGTTTCTTTCTCATCTAGGAGACTAATCTATGTCCAAGAAAGAAAGCTCCACCACTAGTACTCTTTCTGTCATCTACATTTCCTACCCAATCAACATTTATATATACTCTTAGTTCAAATCTTTCATCCTTCTTGCAATATAGCCCATAGTCAATAGTCCCTTTCAAGTATCTCATAATTCTTTTCACAACCATCATGTGTGTTTCCTTAGGATTGGCAAAGAAGCTTGCCACAATCCCAACAACTAGTGCAATATCTGGTCTACTATGTACATCATACTGCAATTTTCCAATCATGGATCTGTATAAAGTCTAGTTCACTTCTGTAGCATCATCATTCTTAGATAACTTTTGTCCAATAACCATAGGAGTACTCACTAGTCTAGAATCTTCCATCCCAAAAGTTTTCAGTATTTCATTAACATACTTAGACCGTGTAATGAAAATTCCTTTCTTCATCTGATATACTTGTAAACCAACAAATAATTTGATCTCACCAAACATGCTCATTTCAAATTCAGTTTAAATTTCATTTGAAAATCTTTTACACAAAGAATCTTGTCCACCAAAAATAATATCATCTACAAAAAAATTTTCCAACAGGATACCTTTACCTTCTTCATCTTTCATGTACAGATTGCTTGTGTCATTTGTTCTTGAAAATCCAATCTATATCAGGTAGTTATGCAATCTCTCATACCATGCTCTGGGAGCTTTTTTTAATCCATATAGTGCTTTGTTCAATTTTCATACCATGTGTCTTTTGTTTGGATCAATAAAACCTTCTGGTTGTTCTATGTAAACTTCTTCTTCTAGTATGCCATTTAAGAATGCAGACTTGACAACCATTTGATATACCTTGAAATATTTATAAGCAGCATATGCAAGCAGAGTTCTTACTCCTTCCAATCTAGCTTTAGGGGAAATGTCTCCCCATAATCTATTCCTTCTTCTTGTGTGTAGCCTTTGCATACCAACCTAGTTTTGTTCCTAGTTATTTCACCTTTTTTATTCAACTTATTTCAGAACACCCACTTTGTTCCTATAACATTTTTGTTTTTAGGTCTCGGCACCAGAGTCCAAGTATCATTCTTCTCTATCTGGTCTATTTCTTCATTCATTTCTTGTATCCAATCTTCATTTTCTAATGCCTCTCTAGTTGACTTAGGTTCAAATTCACATAGTAAACATGTTGGATCCTTTGTCTTACTTCTGGTCAGAATTCTA
The DNA here is from genome assembly GCA_027943335.1 of Chamaecyparis obtusa. Lineage (NCBI taxonomy): Eukaryota > Viridiplantae > Streptophyta > Pinopsida > Cupressales > Cupressaceae > Chamaecyparis > Chamaecyparis obtusa. The sequence continues at coordinate 462,350 of BSBK01005648.1, read as the reverse complement.
GTATGTTTGTCTCCAATTATCTGTTCAGGCTTGTGATGTCTTCTTACATATTTTGCCAAAATAGGTTCAGCTCTTTTCTCCTCTATTTCATCAAGTTCCTCAACAAGATTGTCAGATTTATCTTTTGAATGCTCGACAACCACTTCCTGATACTCAACAACATTATCTTGTCGCTTGGCATGTTCTTGTTCTCTTTCAACACTATTTTCCTAATGCTCGGCAGCATCTTCCTATCACTCAGCATTGCTTACCCGAGACTCAGCATCAGGTGCAAGTTTGTTACTTGCCTCTTCTTCTTCTTCAATATACACAAAAGATCTATAATCTTCTAGTTCTCTTTTGCTGTCAACTTCATTTCTTTCTGCATACTCATCAATTTTAACATTCACACTTTCCACAATTTTTTTAGTGTTAGAGTTCAAACACTTATAATCTTTACTTTTTGTGGAATACCCTAGGAATATGCCTTCATCACTTTTAGAATCAAACTTTCTATTCCTATTGTCTTTTAATATGTAGCACTTTCTTCCAAAGATTCTAAAGTATTTAACACTCGGTGCATGCCCATGCCATATTTCATAGGGTGTTAGATTTGTACCTTTCTTGATCTATACCTGATTAAGAGTGTAGACAACTGTACTTATAGCTTATTTCCAGTATTTATGTGCCACATTATTTTCAATCAACAATTTCCTTGCACAATCCAAGATAGATTTGTTTCTTCTCTTTGCTATACCATTCTATGGAGGTGTTCTAGGTGCAGACATCTATCTTTTGATTCCTCTATCATTGCAAAATAGATTGAATTCATTTGATGTAAATTCTCCACATCAGTCAGATCTAAGATATTTTAGGTTCCTACCTGTCTCCTTCTCAACCTTAGCCAAATACCACTTAAAGAATTGAAAAGCATCATATTTTTCTTTTAGAAACATTACATGCATCATCTTGGTATGATCATCAACAAACAAGATAAAATATTTAGCACCACAGTAACTTTTTACACCCATAGGTCCACAAAGGTCAGTATGAACCAAATCTAAAATGTTTTTAGAAGTAAAGGATTTTCTCTTAAAACTTGACTTTGTCATTTTTCCTAACTAGCATTCCTTGCACATCACATTCTCAAGTTTATTCAATCTAGGTAGACCTCTTACTTTCTTCTTCTTACTTATTTCTACCAGATTATCAAAGTTAACATGACATAGCCTCTTATGCCATAATAAAATGTCATCAAGTTGTGCAACCATACATACTTCTTCAGATAGATCAAGATAGAACAAATTACCTCTAGTCTGTTCTCCACTTCCGATTAGTTCACCAGTAGCATCAAATATTTTAGCTTTCTTGTGATGAAATTCCACTCGGTAACTAGTGTTGTTGAGCTGTGCAACACTTAGCAGATTATAATTTAGACCTTCAACCTAATATACATTTTCACAAGATATCTTATCAGTCAGTTTAATCAAACCTTTTCCTCTAATAGGACATGGTGAATCATTACCAAATTTTACACTTTTACCTCTATAATGATGTAAGGTCTCAAACTTAATCTTGTCACCAGTCATGTGATGTGAACAACCACTGTCAATAATCCATTTGTCATTCTTGTTCACATAGGAGATCAATGCAGTTTTCTCATCCTCATTAGATTCATCTTTCATTGCAACATAGACTACCTCAATTTCAAAATCATCACTATTAGTGTCAGTTTCTTCTTCAGCAATGTAACAAGATTTATTACCTTTTCCTTTGTAGTCTTTGTACCTTTGGTAGCTTCTGTCATCTCTTTTGTCTTTGTGTTTTCTTTTTCTTTCTTCATCTTTATCATTTATATCAGAACATCTAGCAGCTATATGACCAACTTTATTACATGCAAAACATATAATAGGGAGTTTACCTTTATATTTTCCTTTTCCCCTTCTCATTCTTCTAGTCATAAGAGCTTCTAGATCTTCAAGTTCTTCATCAGAAGTGTCACTGTCACTTTCACTAATGCATCTTTCTTTTTCTTTCTTTGGCTTGTTCAGAACTAATTGTGACTTAAAAGTAGATTCAACATTACCAATACTACCAATAGTGAAGTTATCATAGTTAGAGAGTTCAAAAATAGTCAGCTTGCCAACCAAACTTTCCAAAGTAAGCACATTTGTAGAGTTACATCTAGATTCCTCAATAGCTAAGATCTTAATAGCATATATAGGATGTAGAGTTCTTAGTACTTTTCCAATTATAGTTTCATCATCAATAGTCCCACTTTATCCTCTAATAGAATTCACAACTTCTTTTATTCTACTACAATATTGTGCAATGTTCTCACCTTCTTGCATTTTCATTTCATCAAATGTACCTCTGAGACTCTTGGCCTTAGCTTTCAGTACATTTATGTCACCACCATAGATCTTTGTAAGAGTGTCCCACATCTCCTTAGCACTTGTGCAATCCTTAATGTCCTCAAATTCTGGATAGCTTAGGGTAGATGCAATTTGTAGCATTGCCTAATTATGTTCTTGCTTAGCTCTCATTTCTTTAGTAGTCAAAGGTGCGACAGGTGAGACATAGTCATTCTCAATGTAGTACTTTGTAGAATCACCAATACTAGCCAGATACAACTTCATCAAGCTTTTCCATGCAAGCAAGTTTTCCTTATTCAGCTTCGGTACCTCCTTCTTATACATCCTGATCATTTTCTTCAAGTCCCTTTAAACTTGATTTCTGTAAACACCAATAATAAGCAACACAGCTCTAATACCAATTGTTAATATGATTTAGAACAATAGAGAGGGGGGGTTAATCAGTTGTTCTTAGGTCTAAATGTATAAAATAAACTTCAAAAACTTTTCTTTAAATTACATCTAACAACCAAAACCAACTCGGTCATCACTGATTCTATAATCCAAAACATATAACATTGTAGTCCACTACCCAACTGTATCTAACTTGCAAAACACAAAAATGTTTAAACCAAAACATTCACACAAGCATTGACACTAGGATTTATAGTGGAAACCCAATCTAGGAAAAACTACTTTGTAACATACTACTATTATTTTCACTCTTCTAAAGTGAGCTCAATTAAAAGACAACCCTATCAAAGGTTACAATACACACTGTTAGGTGTGACCCGATTAAAGGATTTAAATCACTCTGTTAGAAGTGAGCCTTGTTATAGGACATACATACATTCCATTATAATGCAACCTTGTTCAAAGGATTTAAACATATGACTGTTAGGTCAACCTCTATTAAAAGGATTTTGACTATTACAATGGTTATAAAGTAGCAACAGTATTGATCTGAAAAACATACAACTCACTTTGTAAATATCAAATCCAATTCCGTACACAAATACCGGTTTACTAAATTTGAAACTTGTTGGAAATTTGGCTGAGGTATGTACATAGATGTTGTCATTATGGAAACATATGTTCCCTATGAAGAGTGCATAAGTTGGAAAGTAAGTATGGAAGATCGTAGACTAAAATTGTCTAAGTATGAAACAGTGATTTTGACAGAGCACCCGATATAGTTTGTTTTGGCGACGTTCACTGGAGCATGATCAGAGTTTGTGCAGTTGAACATAGACTCTATGGTGTCTAATGATACCCCATCTTAGTGCACAAAAGAGTACAGACAAAGTTATGACTATTTTACCGATGATAGAGTACAGCCGACAGTGCAGTTTTGAAGACAGAACTAGTAAATGAATTAAGGGATTATTTTTCTTGTCAAAATAATGACTTAATATTATAAAGAGATGACATCCTAGATGTTTACTCTTGGATAAAGATATGCAAGCCAACAAGAGAAAGATATTATGTTTGTATCTTGTATAAATAAAGATGTATCGAGCATACCTGAAATGTAACATGTAATATATGTAAATTGTGATAGCAGTGAAAGTTGTTGATGTGAAGTTGTAAGCAGTACCATATTGTAATTAGTAAACATTTGTATTACTTGTTTGGGTAGTGAGCTCATCTGGTAATCAGGTTTTGTATCTACAACTCCTAATAGGGTTGAGGCTTCTAACAAGGCCTATAGTCCCTTAATCAGGACTGATACACTATATGATTGTAACAGGCTCCTAACAGGGTCAACATCCTTAACTAGATATCTTTTGATTATTGGATCTTCATGGGTACCATCCCCACTGGGTTTTTCCCTTGGCTAGGTTTTCCTCAAGAACATATCATGTGTTATGAGTTCTTTACATTTACTATTGTGTATAATATTTAGTTTCTTATGCTTTGTATGCATTAAAGTAATCTTTTATATCCATAAGTGGGCAAAAGTAAAAGTTTGTGAAATACCGATTCACCCCCCCCCCCTCTCAGTATTTCCTATTTCTAACAATTGGTATCAGAGTATAGTTACTCGAAGAAGAAACATTCAAGGAAAGCCTAGCAGCTTGAGTAAGATCTCTATGGATATGGATCAATTACAGAAGAATCTTAAAGAAGCTCTTAAGAAAACTGATATGCTTACTGATGAAAGAAACACTTTGAAAATGAAGTATGATGATGCAAAGAATCTTATTGACAAATTGAAAGGTAAGATAAAAGATCTAAAATTTGAGAAAGAATCTAAAATTCTTGTTGAAGATTGTGAAGACTTAGAAAAAGAAAATGTGATCCTTAAACATGAATTGAAGATAGAAAATTTGAAGCTTAGCTTGAAAGATGGAAATGACAATTTGAGATCTGAGAATGAAAGTTTAAAGAATGAAAATGAAGATTTGAAATCTAAACTTGGCAAGGTAACATCTGAATTTGATAAAGTCAAACTACAGTATGATGAACTTGAGAAATACAACAAAATTGTGAAAGGTGAATTGACTCAATCTAAACAAAAACTTGAGAGGCTATATTCAAAAAGTGAAAAGATTGAGAAGCAAGTATCTTATGGAAAACCATTCTATGACAAAACTAGTCTTGGATTTAACATATTGAAGATAGTTAATGAAAGCAAGAAACTAGATCTGAATGAATGTGAAAGCAATGAAGAAAAGAAGTTAGATGAGAACAAATCAGAAGAATCACCTAAGCAAGAAGAATCACCAAAGCAAGAAGATGCACCTAATAAAGAAGGACCACCAAAGCAAGAAGAATCATCCAAAGATATGCAAAGAGAATTCAAAGGTAGATGTTTTACTTGTAATACTATTGGTCATATGAAGAGAGATTGTACAAGTAAACAATTCAAACCTCTAAATGGTTATTGTTATAATTGTCATGGTTTTAGACATAGAGCTATTGAATGTAGAAGATCTAAAGTTATTGAGAATAATTACAATAGAAGAATTCCTAGAAATACTAACAATGCAGATCAGAGATCAACTGAAGACATGAAAAGAGGAAATGGAATAGTATGTTTTAGATGCAACAAAATTGGACATATTGCTAGAAGTTGCAAGACACAAATCAATCAGAAAATACCTAGATATGGAACCAATGGAATCACTTGTCAGATATGTAACAATATTGGACACACAGGAAGATTTTGCAGAATGAACAATGGAGGTTATCAACATAACCCTAACCCTAGAAACTATGTAAGAAGGAATGAAAATGCAGGAAACAAAGAGAAATGTTGATGTAGCAATGAAGATGAAGTAAAATTTGTTAAAGGCATAGATCAAGGAGGTATATTCAGCATTGAAGGTAATCAGGAAGGTAATTTATCTAAAGGTAAGAATGAGTCTTTACCTAACCCTTCTTTAAGCACTTAAATTATGTAAATTTCTGTAGTTTAGGAACTTAGAATTAGCATAGAGTTAAATTTTGAATGAGTTAAGTTTTGCACAATTAGATGAAGGTTTTTTATGTTATACTGATGCTATGGTTAAGTGTGCAAAAAGAAATATTATGTTTTGCAAGGTCACAAAAAGATTTATGGTTGCAAGTTTATAGAATCAGCTTTTTAGCATTTTGGCGGCAAAATTATTGAATGCGATGTCAGATCAAGTAAATGTTAAGTGTTAAAATATTGAAATTGAATTTATTATGATTATCAAGTGATTAGAAGTGATTTGGAAGTGAAAAAAGAAGTTTGGAAGTGATTTGTAGAAGTTTGAAGCGTCGATCTAGTGAAAGCCCTAATTTTGCAAATTTAAGGTATTTATCTGACTACGATCTTGAATCATCTTAAGAAATTAGATATAATCATGGATGTGTCATTGATTCACAACATTAAGGATAAGAATAGACCTAGAAATAAGAAAGATCTAGTTGAACCCTTAGAAAGAGATGCTATTTTAGCCTTATCATCCGTACCAAACGGAGTTCTTCATTTAGAGAATGTTAAAGGTTATCTTGGATGCAAGTATGAAACCCTAAGGGAGAGTGATTTTAATGGTGAATATGATAAATTGTACAACTCAGATATTTCAGTGAAACAAGGTTATGAACATCTAGAAAACAATGAAATCATTGAGTACTCTATGAAATATGAATTTGATGATGAGGAGTGTACTAAGATCATTTTGAGTAGGATACATAATGGAAAATTTTGGTTAGAAGATAGAGTTATAGACATAATTGCAGACCTAATTCATGATGTGATTGGATTATCAAAAGTTGGTGCAATCCCACTGAATGAGAGAGAATGTGATTAGACAGTTCTGTGAGATAAGAGATGATGACCATCTTAAATAGATCCTCAAGCCACTTGACACCCTATTGAGAACCAAAAGAAGAATTATATAAATAATGGGAGGACAGTATGAGCAAGTAAAGAGTGAAACTAAACAGGTAGTTGTGCAAGTGCTAGCAAACCTAGTAGCAGGAAAAGATAGCAAAGATCAAGCAGTTGCAGAACCAGCAAAGAAACAGAGTTCAGAACAAGAAGAGGCAATAGAAAAGGTAGTTGAAGTTGAAGATATTCCCTCTTCTTCCATAAACATTGGCACATAATCTATGGACATTGAAGGAACTAAAGTTACTTTAGATTCAGATGATGTGGTACTCAATAGTTTGGATAACATTATTGACAATTTGGATTTGGGAGAGCAAGAAAAGACTATGGAAACAGAGGCCCCTACACCTACTAAAACACAAGAAGACATCAGTCTTACTCCTAAGACTGGAAAGGAGAAAGGAATAGAAACATTGATTGAAGATTTGAGCAAGGAAGTTGATGATGATGATCAAATAGAGTTGATCACCTCTTTAAACAAAATTATTGGAAAGAACAAGAAAGTTAATAATTTGGAAGGTAGTCTGAAAGACTTGACTGAGAAGCTACAAAGTTTCATATCTACAAAAGTATTTGATTCAAATCCACTTGAAAGAGCAAAGATGGTAATTAAATCTTTTGATGTTGAGTTCACTAATTTAACTGATATTGCTAAGGTTAAGGCTCAGGCAGCTTATGAAGCTAAAATGTTGCAGAACATAAGTTAGAATATCAAAAATGACATTAACAACCTTGATAGACACATTAAGGACTTAAGGAAACATCTTGAGACTGGAAAGTGTTTGTACATTCAATGTACAAAATCTGAGAATATTTTAATTGAAGAAGAAAAGAAGATAAAAGAGAAGCAAGATGAAATTATAGTAGAGACAAACTCTTTGGCCAGCCTAAACATGAAGATCAGTATGGTTGAGAATAAGATTAGGAAATTATATGATGAAATAAGAACTTTGAATGATGAGAAGAACAAGAAATCTATCAGAATAAACATCTTGAGAGAGCATGTCTCAATCAAGTTGACTATAATAGAAGAGCAGCTAGATGAATGTCTTACTGCTAAGATGGCATTTTAGAAATTTAATTTTGAGTCCCTCCAAGCTTGTCAGATTGCAGCATACGGATTGAGTACTTTACTCAATGTAGCAGAATCAATAAAGAAGGCATGGGAGAAAGATTTTGAGACTTGGAAGATAGATTTTGCAGATTGTATTGCAAGCCTACCAGCTTTGCGATAAGACAGTAAGATATAAGTTTTGACACAATTTTTGTATATCCCTTTCCACCCTTTATTTTTTCATTGTTGTCAAAGGGGGAGAGATACTTAGAAAATTGTCTATATATGATAAGGAAGGATACTCATAGGGGGAGTTATATGGATTATTATGAAGTGTTATAGATTATTGTATATATTTTGAGGAGATATAAGGATAGTATACTTATTTTATACTATGGCCACAATTTTGATACAAATTTTGAGATTTTGACCTGTACACTTAGCCAATTTTCTCATATGTTGCCACCAATGACAAAGGGGGAGATTGTTGGAAATTTGGCTGAGGTATGTACATAGATGTTGTCATTATGGAAACATATGTTCCCTATGAAGAGTGCATAAGCTGGAAAGTAAGTATGGAAGATCGCAGACTAAAATTGTCTAAGTATGAAACAATGATTTTGACAGAGCACCCGATACAGTTTGTTTTGGTGATGTTCATTGGAGCATGATCAAAGTTTTCATAGTTGAACATAGACTCTATGGTGTCTAAGGATACCCCATCTCAGTGCACAAAAGAGTATGGATAGTACAGACAAAGTTATGACTATTTTACCGATGATAGAGTACAGCCAACAATGTAGTTTTGAAGACAAAACTAGTAAATGAATTAAGGGATTATTTTTCTTGTCAAAATAATGACTTAATATTATAAAGAGATGACATCCTAGATGTTTACTCTTGGATAAAGATATGCAAGCTGAAAAGAGAAAGATATTATTTTTGTATCTTGTATAAATAAAGATGTATCGAGCATACTTGAAATGTAACATGTAATATATGTAAATTGTGATAGCAGTGAAAGTTGTTGATGTGAAGTTGTAAGCAGTACCATATTGTAATTAGTAAAAATTTGTATTACTTGTTTGGGTAGTGAGCTCATCTGGTAATCAGGTTTTGTATCTACAACTCCTAACAGGGTTGAGGCTTCTAACAAGGCCTATAGTCCCTTAATTAGGACTGATACACTATATGATTGTAACAGGCTCCTAATAGGGTCAACATCCTTAACTGAATATCTTTTGATTAGTGGATCTTTGTGGGTACCATCCCCACTGGGCTTTTCCCTTGGCTAGGGTTTCCTCAAGAACATATCATGTGTTATGAGTTCTTTACATTTACTATTGTGTATGATATTTAGTTTCTTATGCTTTGTATGCCTTAAAGTAATCTTTTATATCCATAAGTGGGAAAAAGTAAAAGTTTGTGAAATACTGATTCACCCCACCCTCTCAGTATTTCCTATTTCTAACAAAACTTTTCCATCTCCATCTTTGATCTACTCAGAACTTTTCTTTAAGCAATCATCACACTTCTCCTTCAGCCTTTTCTGCTTATACAATCAATAACATCTATTGATCTTTCAACATCCTCTTTTCATCCATGCACACACATACGTAATGCTTAGGTTCCCTCAATACTTCCTCAATTAGGTTAACTCATCTTTTGCTGCTCAATCTCCTTCACAGATCTTAGGGTTAGGTCAGATTCATTGAATCTACCCACTTTATGTTCTTCAGCTCCTTTTCTAGAAACATCTCAAATCTCTTAAAGATTTAAAATAAAACTTTTTTCAATGCATTCAATGCTTTCAAAAAATCAATAAATAAAGTCAACACATTTTACATAATCCAAGAATTCAATAATGTCAGCTCCAAATCTAAATTCTCTTCAAATATAAAAATACTGATGCTTGGTCAATACTGTGATCAACTACTCGGTCTTCATGTAGAAAGCTCAATCATTACTAAAAATGTTTCCTCAGCTTATACTATCTTTCTCAGCCATTAACTGATGTTCGGTCGACACAAGAATTTTTCTTGGCATATACTAAATTGGTCGACACTAACATTACTCAGCTTGAACATGATTTCTCAATTTTTTCTCAGTCAAGCCTACCAATTTAGTCTTCAATCTTACTAAGATAAATAATACATTGTCTCATCATTGAACAACATAGTCAAGTACACTTTGTAGTATCAAGATAACTCAACCTTTCCTTAGGTTCTATTGTTACCATCCTTTCTTTTCCTTCTTCACAATAATACAATAGATATAGTACTTTCCTAAGTAGCAACAGTCTTACCAGTTAAGGTTTGAAATCAATGACAACACAACAATTGCTTCAATTGCAGTTTCCAATAGACTCATGGGTGCTTTTGATCCTAAATCTTCCTCTCCTTTCCTTAGGATCACAGATGATAATTTGATTCTTCATGATTCCAATCCTACTATGGAGAAAAACTCTTCTCACTCATCTCATGCTGAGGATGATGCTTTAAGAGTTCCTCCTGAACAAATCCAAAAATTTTCAACTGAACTTGATAAAATGGGTAATTGGCTTATTCAAGAAAACCATAATCAAGATTCTATTCAAGCTATAGAGACTCTTAAGAAAGTTATTCATGATAGTGTTCAAGGTGTTAACCTCTTGCATGGTATTACTCACCTCATGAATTCAAATGTTAAACCTTTAGCTCAAGAAGCTCAAGATTTAGGGTTGATTCCTCCTATCACTAGTGTAGAACCTCCTTCTAATCCTTTACCTAGTATTCCTACCTATAATCCTTCTTTGGTGACTATGATGGTTCCCTCTATTCCTATGAGTGTTCCTCTTGTGTCCCTTCCTATATCACAACCTTCATATCATAATGTTCCTTTTACTTATTCCAACCTGCTTCCAACTGTAGTTCCTAGTGTTCCTCTAGTTGTGTCTTCTATTCCTATAGCTTCTTACATTATACCTAGTGTGTCTAATGTTTCTATTCCTCCTACTTCCTCTAATGATTCAACAATCATCAATTTTGCTCAAACTATCTCATCCTTAGAACAACATCTTGCTTCCTTAACTCAAAACAAGTTTAGTATTCCTACATGTCACATGGGAAGTCCTTTTTCCTTGGATATTATTCATACTTCTATTCCTTAGCAAGTCGATATGCCTCATCTTGAGAATTATAATGGAAAAGGAGATCCTATTCATAATGTTAAAACATTCCAAATCCTTTATAGTGATTATGCTCATGACAATAGGATTTTAGCCAAACTGTTTGCTAGAACCTTCTGTGACAAGGCCTTACAATGGTATTGTTCCTTGCCTCCTTATTCTATTGATTCCTTTCCAAAACTTGCTAATACCTTTATTCAACAATTTCAAAACAACATTGGCCCGCAAGTGTCTTTGACTGATTTGATGCATTGTAAACAAAGTGCTAAGGAAAAATTAACTAAATTTATTGGTAGCTTTACGCATTTGCATGCTCAGATTTCCTATCCTATTCTTGATATTGATATTCAACGTATGTTTATTTCAAATTTGCAAAAGGATATGAGAGATAAGATTCTTCTTACTGAATTTACCTCTTTTCAAAAACTTTGTGTAGCGCTTCATCATTATCAATTACAAGTGAGTCAATTTGAGAGCAACACTCCAATGGATCATGTTCCAGTTGATAAGAGTGATACTGCTCCTAATCCAAAGAAATTTCAAAAATTCAACAACTATGTCAAGATAAACAAACAAGTGAATGCAGTTGCTGATCAAGTTGTTGTTGCACCTCACAATGCCACCACTAATACATTTGGGGGCATTTTACGATGGCTATGTGTCACAATTGTGACGGCTATGTGTCGCAATAGCGACACCCATAGACGTCGTAGTTTTTTAGTCGCAAATTGCGACGTCTATGGGTAGCCGTCTCAATTGCGACGCCCTCCCGTCATAATGTCGCTAAGATTTGTTAGCAGCATGGGCATCGCCCCCCTGTCGCATGGCTTCGGAGGGCCGTCGCAATTGCGATGGGCCTCCCAAGAAATTGCGATGGGCACCTGCATCGCATTACGACGGGAGCCCGTCGCAATTGCGACGCCCGTGGGTGGATTAAAAAAAATAATTATTTAATACATTGCTAATGAACCACATTAATGCTTTTTTCTTTCAACAAATGAGGACAGTCACTGTAAAGACAACATGATAATGTACACTCACTGTAAGGATAGTCACAAATGAGGACATCTCACAGTGACTGTCCCTTGTGTAATTGCCACTTGAATGTATTGCTATTTAGCCACATTAATGCTTTTATTCTTCAACAAATGAGGATAGTCACTCTAAAGACAACATGATAATGTACACTCACAGTGAGTGTACATTATCATGTTGTCTTTACAATGACTATCCTCATTTGTTGAAGAAGAAAAGCATTAATGTGGCTGAATAGCAATACATTCAAGTGGAAATTACACTAGGGACAGTCACTGTGAGATGTCCTCATTTGTGACTGTCCTTATAGTGAGTGTACATTATCATGTTGTCTTTACAGTGTCAATATATGCATTATTACTTAAACTGAAGAGTACTCTAAATAATATGTCATTGTGGAGTTTTGATTGCTTCCAATTTGATATACGCTTGTTCTACTTATGTATCTAGCATCATGTAAGAAAAGTTGATGCTTTTAAAATAGATTCATTTAGCCATGAAATGCCTGTGCATGTTACATACAAGATTCCAAGGCCCAAAATTGATTACTCATTATAATTCATGTACAGAATGATAATCAACCACAACGAGGCATGCGTAGGTGCTGCTTAGATTTTGAGGCATCAGAAGCTCGTAGAAGAAACTTGACCAATGGCTCATGGAATGCAACAAACTTATTGCCTAAAATAGGAGCATTGGTAACCACAGATGATGGTTCTAAAAAGAACACTTCAGCATCAATGTCATGTGAGGGAACTACAATTTCTGATGGTAAGAAACTTGTAGTATATAAGAGAGATGCAGGTACAGATGCTGGGAGAAGTTCCCAATCTTTATCTGTTGGACAGTTTTCATCTTGCTCTTATAAAACATCTGAGGGTAACTCAGACAAGTCTGATAGCTCACTTAGAAATAATGGGCATTCTTCTATGTCAGTGGGTATGCCAACTGGGATTGGTTTGCATTTAAATAGCCTTGCCTCTTCTATGTCATTAAATTGTGGAACTGGGCTGCTAACAACTTCAAAGGGAGCTGCTGGCATGCAGGGAATGCTAACTTCATCTAGAGTGAAGGAGGCTCCCAGTGATAGTCGAACAAGTTCTTTACTTCCTGTAAGCTCAGGTGGAAATATTTCAGTATCAACAAATACAAGCATGGCTCCTGGAATGCTTGTGTCAGTTGTGGAAAAGACTAGAATTGATCAACAGGAGGTGCAGTCTTCTGGAAACACACAGATTGGAGTCAAAAAGTCCACTACATGTTTCTGATCCCTAACAGTTGGCATAAAGCCATTGCAATGTAGGCAACCTTTTAAAATTGAATATATGAACTCAAGTCCACTTGACAAGAAGAGGCCAGCGCTACAAGATATTTCTCGACGACCTGGATTTGGTATAAGGGAAGAGTATAATCAGAGCAGTCCTAAGAAGAAAAGGTAATTGTAGGATTTTATCAACTTTACAGAGATTTGTCTTCATTTGTAATGCTTTGTTGTCTGGATAATTTTGAATTCACTTTTGCATCCTTTTCTTTAGCTTTGACTTTTTCTTTGAATGCCCAGAAGAAGGTCTGCCACGACTGGGGATAAAGAAGGCTGCAAATGTTGCAATTGTAAAAAGTCAAAATGCCTTAAATTGTGAGTCTTTGTGCACTAGAGTGGGTTTATTATTTGGTTCCTATGTCTTTTTTATTTGTCTCAGAACTTGAACATTGCTATGAAGGTCTGTGTGTTAGCACTTAAGAAAAGCAAATTGCAATCCAGAACATTCTACGTACCTCTTAGATGCAGTAGATCAGATAATTAAATAAATAGATTTTTTGGATTTTTGCATTTCAATTCATGTATTGACATGACTAGATTTATAGTTTTAATTTAAATGAAATTCTTACTAGTACTCTTGCAGGTATTGTGAGTGTTTTGCAGCAGGAGTATACTGCATTGAGTCCTGCACATGTCAAGAGTGCTTTAACAAACCTGAGTATATAGATATGGTTGTTGGCACATGCCAGTAGATAGAATCATGCAATCTGCTTGCTTTTGCTCCTAAAATTGTTCATGGTGCTGACTCTCCACCAACTAATGGGGTGAGAAAATACTGAGAGGTTTTCCTTTGTTCTGGTGTTTTCTTTTTATAGTATCACTATTACTTAACTATCTATGGAGAGTTCTTATCTTTCTCACTATCTTACTTCAGCAGAGAGAGTGCACCAAGACTCCAACATCGACAAGGCACAAAAGAGGCTGCAATTGTAAGAAATCAATGTGTATGAAGAAATACTGTGAATGCTATCAGGTAGATATCTTCAATTGATTGCTTAATTTAAGGTTAAAGGCTGGAGAGTAGTTTATGTGTATTCTGATTAGTGCTCGTATCTTTTATTTTAGGCAAGGGTTGGCTGCTTAGATGGCTGCAGATGTGAAGGTTGTAAAAACACGTTTGGCAAGAAAGAAGGTATCCGATCACTTTTTTCAAATATCAAATGCATCATATTATCTCAATCTATACATGAATGATAATACAAATATTGAATGCATTATATTCTGTCATTCTATACATGTACAATGATTCAAATATCGAGTGCATTATATTATCTCAGTCTATACATGAACGATAAATTTCATTTGCAACTTGTATAGGAGGATCAGTTGACACAGAAGACAAAGAATCTCAGGATGAGGTACGGGAGAAGGCTATATCAGAGGAAAAGCTAGGGCTTTGTTACTGTCCCTTGTGACAGTAACAAAATTTGATGAAAATAATTTTTTTTCACTCAACTTTGACATTCACAACTTCCTCTTTTATTATAATAAGAAAAAATACAGTGACTTTAGAGAAAATAATGAAACTAATACAATTGCAATACGGTGGTATTTAGAACAAACAGAGCTTCACAACCATCAAAGAAGAAAAAAGCACATGCATATATCGAGTACTCCTCAATCAGAGAGATAGAGAAGAATTCAAAACATACCCAGACTGAACATGGCCATACCAAGACCAACATCAGACAATATTCTTATTGACTGCTCTAGGATAGCTGGCATTTCAACTTTCCATCTACAAAATAGATTATAAAAACATGAAAATATATCAGAGATGTTTGATATTGATACAAAACAACACAGATTCATTTCTTCGTACACCTGTATATCATAAAAATCCTTGCACACTTCAAAAAATTGTATTGCCTTTTACTTACTCAAAAGTAATTTACATAAAGCAGTCATTTGATTAACATGGATCCTAATATTCACAAGTACATGGTCATGTGCTCCATTGTAGCATCTTATAGATTTAGATCTGTTCTCTGAAATAATTCAATGTTTTGTTTACAATCCACAAAAGAAATATTTTCCCTCGTCTACTTAATCCTAAACAAAAGGCCATATAGCAATATAGATAGAACTATATAATAGAAACCATAAACAATGGTAACCTTAGCAGCAGCAAGAAATTGTTGCAAAAACTTTACCTTATCATACCCAGATTGTTGCTTTGCCTGGCGGAGGGAAATTTGATCAGTAAAATTGACACAGAGTATGTTGTCTCCATTGTCATGCTGGATAAAAAAACACCAACTTTAATGGGCATGTACTGTCCCTTGTGTAATTGCCACTTGAATGCATTGCTATTGAACCACATTAATGCTTTTTTCCTTCAACAAATGAGGATAGTCACTGTAAAGACAACATGATAATGTACACTCACTGTAAGGATAGTCACAAATGAGGAAATCTCAGAGTGATTATCCCTTGTGTAATTGCCGTTTGAATACATTGCTATTGAACCACATTAATGCTTTTTTCCTTCAACAAATGAGGACAGTCACTGTAAAGACAACATGATAATGTACACTCACTGTAAGGATAGTCACAAATGAGGAAATCTCAGAGTGACTATCCCTTGTGTAATTTCCGCTTGAATACATTGCTAATGAACCACATTAATGCTTTTTTCCTTCAACAAATGAGGACAGTCACTATAAAGACAACATGATAATGTACACTCACTGTAAGGATAGTCACAAATGAGGACATCTCACAGTGATTGTCCCTTGTGTAATTGCCACTTGAATGTATTGCTATTCAGCCACATTAATGCTTTTCTTCTTCAACAAATGAGGATAGTCACTCTAAAGACAACATGATAATGTACACGGGCTGTAAGTGTACATTATCATGTTGTCTTTACAGTGACTGTCCTCCTTCAAGTGGCAATTACACAAGGGACAGTCACTGTAAAGACAACATGATAATGTAGAGAAACGTTGTCATTTGTATTTTCAACAGTGCCGAGAGAGATTCCCTCCACAAAATCACAGCTACAATTTCTGAGTACGTTGGGTTTATTTTTCTTTTGTCATTACTATGTAATCTGGTATTCAGCTATTACAGAGCTAAAATACCCAGAAATGAGGACATATCTGTGTTGAATTTATTGTTAGCAGCTTTGGTTATTTAGAAGTTTAATTTTATTTGTTCATCTTTCAAGCACAAACATTTTGTGGACCGTAACATCTTCATTGTTTCGGGTATGAAATGAAACAGCCCTAACTTGCAACTACCTTCACGGTACTTGTGTACATTATCATGTTGTCTTTACAGTGACTGTCCTCATTCAAGTGGAAATTACACAAGGGACAGTCACTGTGAGATGTCCTCATTTGTGACAAGGACAGTCACACATGAGGACATCTCACAGTGACTGTCCCTTGTGTAATTACCACTTGAATGTATTGCTATTCAACCACATTTATGGGCCCGTTTGGACCACAACACACAGTAGCATCTACAGAGAAGAATATCCCAAGTGTAACAAGTTGTAAGAATATACCAACAGTTCTAAGAAGTTCCCTAGCACATAGTAGCATCTACAGAGAAGAATATACAACATGAGGGCAGCCACTGTAAAGACAACATGATAATGTACACTCATTGTATGTGTACATTATCATGTTGTCTTTACAGTGACTGTCCTCATTCAAGTGGAAATTACACAAGGGACAGTCACTATGAGATGTCCTCATTTGTGACAAGGACAGTCACACATGAGGACATCTCATAGTGACTGTCCCTTGTGTAATTTCCACTTGAATGTATTGCTATTCAACCAAATTTATAGGCCCGTTTGGACCGCGGCACATAGTAGCATCTACAGAGAAGAATATCCCAGGTGTAACAAGTTGTAAGAATATACCAACAGTTCTAAGAAGTTCCCTAGCACATAGTAGCATCTACAGAGAAGAATATGGGTCAATGAGGTTCACTTCAAAGCCATGCAATCTAATGGTAATAGTAATATCATAATTTGACATACTATCAGAAATACTTCCTAAATAGACTATTCAATCTTATAAGAGATGGATTCATGAGAACTATTATTTATGAAATATGAGTCAATGACTTTAATTAAAAAAATTACACAATCTAATTCTTGTAAAAATATCAAAATTTGATACATTGAAAATACCTTCCAAAAGTATCGTTAATTGATTAATATGAATCACTACTCATGAAATATAATTTTATAAACCTAATCTAAAAACTACACAATAAAAATCTTAATAGCAATATTGTAAGAAACTATTCCCAAAAGCAAGCCTAACAAAATTTGATGAAAATAATTTTTGTTTCACTCAACTTTGACATTCACAACTTCCTCTTTTATTATAATAAGAAAAAAAATGTCTTTTTAGATATACCTCATGAACCATACTCGAATAATCTATCATTTTTCTTCTCAAAAACATATTTGCAGAGCCTGCTTCTTTTACTTGTTTGTACTTTTATCTCTCTGATGGAAAGGGTTCCTTCAGGACACATTTTTCCAAGTTCACTGCTTGAGATATTTGAGGAGGGTTCCCCTGCTTGAGTATCCATCCAACCCATATTCAAGTAGTTCTACAATTGCACAGTCTAAATTAATAATACTGACAATTGAATGACGAATGATGATACATAGAATTGATATAAACTAATCCTAAAAACACTAAAACATTATTAATATATTTATATTTCATAAATAAAATTGATATAAAAGATCTAGAAAGATACATTAAAAAATAGAAAAACAGTAATTTATAATAGAAGGAAACTTAAATTGCTATTTTAAAAAAAAACAAGAGTCTTAAATCTTATCATTTTGTTTCATTATCATCCATAAGTACACACCTCTAGCATAATAATTATATTTTACCACCAATAAAATGAAAAAAAGATTTTCACAAGAGAAATTGAAGCTAGATTATAAAAATGAACCATCTTATTGGAAACTAGAACTGTTATCATACCCAAAAGGACTACAAAATTTCACCTTATCATACCCAGATTGTTTCTTTGCTTGGCGGAGGGAAATTTGATCAGTAAAATTGACACAGAGTATGTTGTCTCCATTGTCATGCTGGATAACAAAACACCAACTTTAATGGGCATGTACTGTCCCTTGTGTAATTGCCACTTGAATGCATTGCTGTTTGATGCAGGGGCATCCCTAATGCAAGCCAAAGACACCATGATTGAAGGAAGTTTCCATGAAGCCAAGGAGTCAAATCCTATCAATTGGAACATAAGATTTTCACCTTGGAGCTTTGAAGGATTGACTGGTGAAAGGTCCTTTTGATTGACAAATCAGAGTCTTTTTGAATGACAAATCAGAGTCTTTTTGAATGAAAATAAATTAGAATAGGAGTTTTAGATGTTTTCTTGGTTTGTAATAAATATTAAGGATTGATTTTATCTCCTTATAAACATCCACTTGTTGGACACAAGACCCCTTGGTGACTTATAAACCTTGGGCATCTTTTGAGTCCTTGGATGAAATGAGCATAGTAAGTGTTTATTAGGTGTCTTTTAGATGTTGTTAAGAAGTTTGAAGGTCCAAAATAACTTTAATAAGGTTCCTAAAGTTTCACAACACATTTTTAACCTTCTCGGCAAAGTTGTTTGCAAAGTTGTAATGCAACTTTAAAAGTTGCTTAGCAAAGTTGACATTTGTTGGATAAACTATTCTAACCACCTAGATGGTTGAACCAACATTTGGAGAGCCTATTTTAGGCTTCAAATGGTCGAAGACAGACAGAGAACTAGTATTGTAATCATTTTGCTTTCATAAAAAATAAAAATAACCCTATTTTAGTGCATTTCTGGTGAAAAATGAACTCTGTACGGCTGTACAGATGGTGGTTGGATGATAAAATTTTCCTGGAAGTTGTAATAGTGACATCTGATGCTTTGGAAGTTGGTTTTATTGATTCTCTTTGTTTTATATCTAAGTTATTTCAAATTTTTTGTGCATTGTTTACAAACCCTCATTTTCAGGGTTTGACTGATGTAAAGACCTTAACTCACGTTTCAACCATTGGAATTCCTTCTTCCTTGGTGGAATGAGAGTTAAGGATGTATATTTGTATATTCTAAAAGCCCTGAGGCAGGAGGTTGCATCTGCATTTGTTGAGAGCGAGCCCTAGATCAAAAACTACCATGTTTTTGGCTGGGAAGATGGTAATCAGAATAAAATCAGAAGCTTGCATCATATTGAGGACTTGAAAACTTGTGCATTCTTGTTTATTTGGATCAGGAGAACACTCCAAAACTTTGATCTTGGTTTCATACACCCATTTTCAATGCTTTGTTTTGGAACCCACACCTAAAAGCATGCATTAGGTCTACGGACTCAATGAAGACATTGATATGCTGGAGTGGAGTCAGGGTCTGGGAGTTGATGGTCTGTTAGAAATCCAAAAAGGGTACTCAAAAAACATATAACTTCTTAGAGTCCTTTGGCAAGTTGCAGAGTTATGGCTGCAGAGCAGGTTTGGGAGACCTACTAGGGTCACTAGGTTAGTTTGTTATTTTGATGTCTTGGGTTGTTTAGATCACAACCAATGCATGATTCTTGTTATTTAGATGATATCTAAGGGGTTTCTAAGTTTTTCTATAGGAAGTAAGATCTAGAACCTTAAAAGTCTCTTTTGATAGAAAATCAGGGAACTTGTCCCTAAAAGGAAATTTGTTATTGAATGGGATTGAGTCCATAATTTGTTGTGTGATCCTTGAAACCTTCAAATTCATTACTTTACAGAGTTTAAACATTAACCTATAGAAATTAGAGCCTAATTGATTGGTTGAGTCATTTTGGTGTCTTGAAGTGGGTTGGGACATAGATCCAAGTTTCTTGCTGACTACTCTGCATCACTATTGAACCACATTAATGCTTTTTTCCTTCAAAAAATGAGGACAGTCACTGTAAAGACAACATGATAATGTACACTCACTGTAAGGATAGTCACAAATGAGGAAATCTCAGAGTGATTATCCCTTGTGTAATTGCCGCTTGAATACATTGCTATTGAACCACATTAATGCTTTTTTCCTTCAAGTGGCAATTACACAAGGGACAGTCGCTGTGAGATGTCCTCATTTGTGACAAGGACAGTCACACATGAGGACATCTCATAGTGACTGTCCCTTGTGTAATTTCCACTTGAATGTATTGCTATTCAACCACATTTATGGGCCTGTTTGGACCACGGCACACAATAGCATCTACAGAGAAGAACATCCCAGGTGTAACAAGTTGTAAGAATATACCAACAGTTTTAAGAAGTTCCCTAGCACATAGTAGCATCTACAGAGAAGAATATACAACATGAGGGCAGCCACTGTAAAGACAACATGATAATGTACACTCATTGTATGTGTACATTATCATGTTGTCTTTACAGTGACTATCCTCATTCAAGTGGCAATTACAGAAGGGACAGTCATTGTGAGATGTCCTCATTTGTGACAAGGATAGTCACACATGAGGACATCTCACAGTGATCGATTGTCCCTTGTGTAATTGCCACTTGAATGTATTGCTATTGAACCACATTAATTCTTTTCTTCTTCAACAAATGAGGACAGTCACTCTAAAGACAACATGATAATGTACACTCACTGTAAGGACAGTCACAAATGAGGACATCTCACAGTGACTGTCCCTTGTGTGATTGCCACTTGAATGTATTGCTATTCAGCCACATTAATGCTTTTCTTCTTCAACAAATGAGGATAGTCACTCTAAAGATAACATGATAATGTACACTCACTGTAAGTGTACATTATCATGTTGTCTTTACAGTGACTGTCCTCCTTCAAGTGGCAATTACATAAGGGATTTGTGTTTTCATTTGTGTTTTCAACAGCGCTGTAACCCTCCGTGAAATCACATCGGGATATAAGGGCAAAACAAACAAGAACGTTGTCATTTGTATTTTCAACAACGCCGAGAGAGATAAACAAACTTAAAACTCAGACTTAAGAAAGATGAAGGCAATGCTTCAAAAGGCCGATGCCCTAAACATGAGAAAACACAATACCACCATTAAACGATGTCCTAGTCACCATATCAATGCTGCCAGCTCCATACCAGTATGCTAATTGCTCACTTTCATCCTGTGATAAAGGTAACTTCGTTAATCATACTTGAAATGGCAGCATACGAACTAAAGCTGATGAACATTTATAAACTAAAAGTTTAAAACTACAAATTACAAATGTAGTAGTTTCATACGAAAAGAACTTGATGTCTGAAATTTACCATTAGAAGTATCCAAAGGAATACCACAGTACTGTTGAACTTGGAGAATCAGAGATGATCTACACAACAAGGTTCAACAGCTGTAAGGACTGTTACACCATCTTTAGCTTTTGAATACATTTTCTCCTTGGCTTCTGGTGGATCCTCAAAGACCCCCAATGACATTTTCCCTACAATTATCAATTGTCTGTTAGTATGAGATATTAATAAATAAGCATTAATCACAATATTAGGCAAACAATGTTCTTGATGTCTGAATCTAAATCACAGAAAGCTCTAATAAAGCAGTTCTCAGTTTCACATTAAACCAAGTTTCAATTTCAAATGGTTATAATAATTTTTGCAAGTTATAAGTAGCTGGTTACAGTATATGACATAAAAAGAAAAAAATCATTTATATTCTTTTCTTCTTTTTCTCTTTTAACAAAGCTTTTGCACCACACAAATGCATACCAAGAATTTCTCAGGAGGTTTCAAGACCATTGCATACCAAACTTCTTCTCTGTAGATGCTACTATGTGTCGTGCTCCAAACGGGCCCATAAATGTGGTTGAATAACAATACATTCAAGTGGAAATTACACAAGGGACAGTCACTGTGAGATGTCCTCATGTGTGACTGTCCTTGTCACAAATGAGGACATCTCACAGTGATTGTCTCTTGTGTAATTGCCACTTGAATGAGGACAGTCACTGTAAAGACAACATGATAATGTACACAAGTACCGTGAAGGTAGTCGCAAGTTAGGGCTGTTTCATTGCATACCCAAAACAATGAAGACATTACGGTCCACAAAATGTTTGTGCTTGAAAGATGAACAAATAAAATTAAACTTCTAAATAACCAAAGCCGCTAACAATAAATTCAACACAGATATGTCCTCAATTTTGGGTATTTTAGCTCTCTAACAGCTGAATACTAGATTACATAATAATGACAAAAGAAAAATAAACCCAACGTACTCAGAAATTGTAGCTGTGATTTCGCGGACAGAATCTCTCTCGGTGCTGTTGAAAATACAAATGACAACGTTTCTCTACATTATCATGTTGTCTTTACAGTGACTGTCCCTTGTGTAATTGCCACTTGAAGGAGGATAGTCACTGTAAAGACAACATGATAATGTACACTTACAGTGAGTGTACATTATCATGTTGTCTTTAGAGTGACTATCCTCATTTGTTGAAGAAGAAAAGCATTAATGTGGCTGAATAGCAATACATTCAAGTGGAAATTACACAAGGGACAGTCACTATGAGATGTCCTCATTTGTGACTATCCGTACAGTGAGTGTACATTATCATGTTGTCTTTAGAGTGACTGTCCTCATTTGTTGAAGAAGAAAAGCATTAATGTGGTTCAATAGCAATACATTCAAGTGGCAATTACACAAGGGACAATCACTATGAGATGTCCTCATGTGTGACTGTCCTTGTCACAAATGAGGACATCTCACAATGACTGTCCCTTGTGTAATTCAAGCGGCAATTACACAAGGGACAGTCACTGTGAGATGTCCTCATTTGTGACTGTCCTTATAGTGAGTGTACATTATCATGTTGTCTTTAGAGTGACTGTCCTCATTTGTTGAAGAAGAAAAGCATTAATGTGGTTCAATAGCAATACATTCAAGTGGCAATTACACAAGGGACAATGTCATGAGCCATGACATATTGAACTTAGTATAATAATAAAATGATTAGATGATATATAATAATCTATTATTAACGGTATATAACAATAATATATAATTATTATCAACAGATAATAATAATATATAGTTAGCATAATAAGTAATATGTTAATTAAATAATATTAAAATATTAATAAGTAATATAATTATGATTATAATTATAATATAAATTAATAATAAATAATTATTAATAAATTATATATATTATATTATAATAATATATTAAGTAAAAATATTAAATCAATTATTGATATAATAATTTTAATATATAAATAATATTAATAAACCTCTCAATATAAAACAATATGTTATCACTATAATAATATTTATTATAATATTATTAATATTACTAACATCATTAATTATAATATTTAATAATAACAATAACATTAATAATAATAATAATAATAACGTTTAAAGCAATATCAAATATCTGTAATCGATATACATCTACGTTAAACATCTACATTATCTATCACGATGAGGAATGAAGAAGTGATACAACAATCACTAGTCATTACACATCGATACCATGAGAGGATGATTAATGAACCGAATACTATGAAGTCAAGATCAACATGATATGAATAAGGGATAAGTCGCTATGTGTTTCAGAAGATGTATTGATAAGCAAGAAGGATAACCATTCATATATTATAAATAATCATTAATTGCACAAGTTTAGACAATGACATATCCGATAAAGCAATATCAAACATGAAGACCCGCTAGCAAATATGCACCATCACTTCCTACGTTATCATGACAATAACAAAAACTAGATTGAATTCTACTATCTATATCAATAGACACCACATAGGAGGATATCGACTAAAGGATTGAAAGATTATCGATTGTCTGAGATAAACCACATCTTGTAGAAACACAAAAGCATCAGTGATTATATCACAAGCTATCGATGAATGAGGCATCAGTCACGGATAATAAGTACAATGTATCCTTAAGTATTAATAGGAATGGAAGTCAATTTGAAGATCAAACTCCATTACCAGCAATCAACCAATAAATGGACAATTATCAGAAAATGATATCGACTTATATCAAAGTAGAAAGATTGGATATAATCATAACAATATGGGATAAGGCAAGAGTTAATATCGATTGACTAAATACTAATGATAGTTAGACCAAACTAATACAAACATAGTGGATGTTAACTACTGGTTGCACTACCAATTAGGGAAGATTACCTTCATAAAAGATTTGATATTGAGTCAATCTGGGAGTTATCTATGATCAGAAAATAATGAAATAATATTATGCGAACTGTTGGATTATGGAAAGGTGTGATTAACAAAGGGACATGGAGGAAGAAAAAAGACACGTCTCATTCATAGCATCTCTTCATTTGTTAAAGACAATATAAGAATGCATTCTCGTCAGTCACTCAAGGCATCATTGGAACTTTATTTACTTATCCATATTTGGATATACTCAATAGAGAATCTGCCTTTGGCAGTTTGGTTTCAAGTTTATCATTGCAGATCAGAGACAGCACCATGATTGCACAGATAGAAAGGATAGTCAGAAACAGCATCAATATTTGAAGTTGCAAGCATATAATTCAGAATCTGAAATAGCAACATATCACTCATAGCGATATTACACATTTGCATAATTACATCATCATATCAGACACAACAAATACATTGCTGCAAGCAATACTTATTGATTGTATATCGATATTGTTTATATTAGACATAGCATCATTATACTATCACTATAAGTGATAGGAAACATCATATTCATAGCATATTTCATATCATTATATCCGATAGTGCTATTAAACATATTGGTATCAATATCATCTTGCACACATATTGTGATTGA
Organism: Chamaecyparis obtusa; assembly: GCA_027943335.1. NCBI lineage: Eukaryota > Viridiplantae > Streptophyta > Pinopsida > Cupressales > Cupressaceae > Chamaecyparis > Chamaecyparis obtusa. The sequence continues at coordinate 437,271 of BSBK01005648.1, read as the reverse complement.
ATCTGAAATAACGGTTGATATCTTAAGTAACCTCCATTACTTAGTTTAATTGTAAGTATCTAATAGAGTAAGTCTGAGAAGTCGAGTAATTGTTCCTATTTTCCAAGTTAGCCAAAAAGGGGACATTACAGACAATCACTATGAGATGTCCTCATGTGTGACTGTCCTTGTCACAAATGAGGACATCTCACAATGACTGTCCCTTGTGTAATTCAAGCGGCAATTACACAAGGGATGGTCACTGTGAGATGTCCTCATTTGTCACTGTCCTTACAGTGAGTGTACATTATCATGTTGTCTTTAGAGTGACTGTCCTCATTTGTTGAAGAAGAAAAGCATTAATGTGGTTCAATAGCAATACATTCAAGTGGCAATTACACAAGGGACAATCACTGTGAGATGTCCTCATGTGTGACTATCCTTGTCACAAATGAGGACATCTCACAATGACTGTCCCTTGTGTAATTCAAGCGGAAATTACACAAGGGACAGTCACTATGAGATGTCCTCATTTGTGACTGTCCTTACAGTGAGTGTACATTATCATGTTGTCTTTAGAGTGACTGTCCTCATTTGTTGAAGAAGAAAAGCATTAATGTGGTTCAATAGCAATACATTCAAGTGGAAATTACACAAGGGACAATCACTGTGAGATGTCCTCATGTGTGACTGTCCTTGTCACAAATGAGGACATCTCACAATGACTGTCCCTTGTGTAATTCAAGTGGTAATTACACAAGGGACAGTCACTGTGAGATGTCCTCATTTGTGACTGTCCTTACAGTGAGTGTACATTATCATGTTGTCTTTAGAGTGACTGTCCTCATTTTTTGAAGAAGAAAAGCATTAATGTGGTTCAATAGCAATACATTCAAGCGACAATTACACAAGGGACAGTCACTGTGAGATGTCCTTATTTGTGACTGTCCTCACAGTGAGTGTACATTATCATGTTGTCTTTAGAGTGACTATCCTCATTTGTTGAAGAAGAAAAGCATTAATGTGGTTCAATAGCAATACATTCAAGTGGAAATTACACAAGCGACAATCGATCACTGTGAGATGTCCTCATGTGTGACCTTTGTGAAGGCAAGTGCCAATTTGTACCCAAGTTACCAATATTGTGGCAAAAGTGGGAATGAAGCATTTAGGGGTCAAATTGGGCAAAGAAGTGTAGAAGTAGCCTATGTGAGGTCTAAATAGCATAACTAAGTCATGGTTAGGGTCTTATGGTGTTTGAACAATAAGTTTTGAACCAAAATCCCAAAGGTTGTAACAAGTTGTTAATGTTGTCATTCACAACATTGACAACATTTGTGCAAGGGAGCATTTTCGAGTAAGATGGTTATGTAACTATATGAAACCATTGAATTAGGCATTAGATCAACTATAAGAGGCCTCCATCGATCTGTGCAAAAGTTTGGGGGGAAAAACATTTGGAATTAAGAAGATTTGTAGAGTAACACAGTTTTAGTGAATTCTTGAGTTTTTTTGTTTCTTTGTTGTCAGTTGATTAATGGATTAGATAGCTCACAGTGTCTATTGGAAAAGTTAGTACAATTTGTTTTGTTATTCTGTGTTGTGTTTTTTTTGAGTTTTGAAGCATTCCAACTAGTTTGTTAATTCTTTTGTTAAGTACCCTATCGTTGGTTTGAACCAGGCAGGTTGAACAAATGGAGTCTTAGCTCATCATTCCATTGTCAATTTTGTACGGGCTCTTGGAATGGGTGAGGAGACTCCATGTACTATATGTTTGGAAGGAGGGGCCCTGGGAAGCTCATTTTCTATGTTTGCAATGATGTCCTAGGTGAGTCAGTTGAGCACAGTTAGGGATGACAAATCATTACAAGAAGATTACAACAAGTTGAATGCATTGGTTGCTTCAACTAAAATCTCATGGAGAGGTAGACACACATCTAAAGAAGCCCCAAGTCAAATTAGAAGATTGGGTGAGTTTCTTTGGTTGCTAAGAAAACAAACTCTTAGTCAGACTGTCCAAGTTGTGTCAAAATACTTGTTTTCAGGCATGGCTATAGGAGTTGGTGTACAAAAAATCTAGGAGGAGAAGACCTTAGATATCTTGGAGTTCTCAATAAAGGGCATCTGAATCCTAAGCCCTTTAGGTGGCTTAATATAAACAAAAAGGCTTGACAAAGGCCTAATTGCTAGCAGCCTATTTTTGGGTGCAATTGGCATGGTTTGATGAACCGGATTGAAGTACTGATGAAAAGTATAGGTGAAGGAGTAATATTGAAACCAATAGAGGTCCTAGTGGCCAGCCTCTCCATGGAGTAAAGTTCTAGTTGAATGTGTTTCAATTTGTGAAGACAAGACTAGGAGTGTCCTAGTAGCTGGATTGGTATTGAGCAGAGTTCGTTGTATTTCTTGTTGGTGTGCACTAGTTGAAGGAGTGGGATCTTGGGTAGAGATACCTAAAGAGTGTAGGGATAGTTAAGTACCCTATCAAGTCAAAACATTGGCCTAAAGAGACCCTAGTGAAGGATAGGGAGTGAGCAAGACAAAGTGTTACATCAATTAACAAGATCATTTTTTGGTAATTGTGTACATTATCATGTTGTCTTTAGAGTGATTGTCCTCATTTGTTGAAGAAGAAAAGCATTAATGTGGTTCAATAGCAATACATTCAAGTGGCAATTACACAAGGGAATATCACTGTGAGATGTCCTAAGTGTGACTGTCCTTGTCACAAATGAGGACATCTCACAGTGACTGTCCCTTGTGTAATTGCCACTTGAATGAGGACAGTCACTGTAAAGACAACATGATAATGTACACAAGTACCGTGAAGGTAGTCGCAAGTTAGGGCTGTTTCATTGCATACCCGAAACAATGAAGAGGTTACGGTCCACAAAATGTTTGTGCTTGAAAGATGAACAAATAAAATTAAACTTCTAAATAACCAAAGCCGCTAACAATAAATTCAACAAAGATATGTCCTCATTTCTGGGTATTTTAGCTCTCTAACAGCTGAATACCAGATTACATAATAATGACAAAAGAAAAATAAACCCAACGTACTCAAAAATTGTAGCTGTGATTTCGCGAAGGGAATCTCTCTCGGCGCTGTTGAAAACACAAATGACAACGTTCTTGTTTTTTTTGCCCTTATATCCCGATGTGATTTCGCGGAGGGTTACAGTGCTGTTGAAAACACAAATGACAACGTTCCTTTTTTTTTTGGCCCTTATATCCCGACAACGTCGTAATTGCAAGTTAGGGCTATTTCACTGCATACCCGAAACAATGAAGACGTTACGGTCCACAAAATGTTTGTGCTTGAAAGATGAATAAATAAAATTAAACTTCTAAATAACCAAAGCCGCTAACAATAAATTCAACACAGATATGTCCTCATTTTTGGGTATTTTAGCTCTGTAATAGCTGAATACCAGATTACATAATAATGACAAAAGAAAAATAAACCCAATGTACTCAGAAATTGTAGCTGTGATTTCGCGGAGGGTTACGGCGCTATTGAAAACACAAATGACAACATTCTTGTTTTTTTTGCCCTTATATCCCGATGTGATTTCATGGAGGGTTACGGTGCTATTGAAAACACAAATGAGAACGTTCTTGTTTTTTTTGCCCTTATATCCTGATGTGATTTCGCGGAGGGTTACGGCACTGTTGAAAACAAAAATGACAACGTTCCTTTTTTTTTTGCCCTTATATCCTAACAATGTCGCAATGGCGACGTTTCCAAATGTATTGTCATCGCAATTGCGATGGTGTCGGGCTATATTTGAAAAAAAAAAGCCAAAACCGCATGACATTTGCCTGCCGTCGCAAATTGCAGTTGGAACTTCTGCATCCATTGCTTTTCAACTAAATCATACGTTTACTCCTCTTTCTGAATGTTTACATGCTATTATGAATAGGTTGTTAACTACCTCTTTTACCTGCTACGATTGCATCTAAATCTTTTGATCAAAATGATTTTTGTCAATATCATCATCAGAATGGTCATGATACTGAGAAGTGTTATTCTTTAAAACATAAGGTTGAAGACTTAATTGACTCTAATTCCTTATCTATCGATAATCTTAATGGTAGTGGGAATAAATTTGTCTCTCCTCCTAATAAAAACCTTCAAATCTATATGAATCCTTTACCTACACATGATACTAATACCATTTCTCAGCCATTTGCTATGGAAATTGTGTATGATTCAAAGATGGATGATCTCAATCATGTTGTTAATCAAGTGGAGCATGTTGGTCAATCTGTATCTCCACCTCAACCTCAACCTCAACCTCAAGTTCAATCTCAACCTCGACGAAAGCCTAAGCCTAAATTGAAAATTTAACCTAAACCTTGACAACAACTTAAGAATAAAATACCTCAGGAACTTTTGATTACCTCTAATGACTCTGAGACTATTAAGGCTCCTGATTGTCCCCTTTACATTTATGGTAGGATTTCTCAAAAACCTACTTGTGGTTGTCTTGTTGATCCTACATCCTTAGTCAATGTTATTACTGAAGAAAATCTTACAATGTGATTCTTATGATACATCAAATGTGTGGATTCAAACTTTCAATGGTTTTCTTTATCCATCATTTGGTTCTATTATTTTACTAGTTGAACTCTGTGGAAAAATTATGAACACTACCTTTTTTGTTGTTCCTACTTCTAATCAATTTCAAGTTAAGCTAGGTTTTCCTTGGTTGAATTCCATGCATGCTGTCGCTTCACCTATCCATAAGTGTCTTAAATTATTTCATGATGAAGAAGTGAAGATGGTTAATCATAGTTTATATCAACCTTCTATGCCTAGAGATTGCACAGCTCTTGATTTCTTTTGGCCTTCATTACCTAATTCATGTCCTCCTCAACCTAATAATATTTTTCATTCATATCAAGCTTATAAACATCATAATATTCTAGAATTAAGCATACCTCCTGTGGATCTTAATCATGGTATTTTTTCTACACCTTCTATACCTCCTTTAACTATGGCTTCTACTTTTGTTAATCAAGTTCCTTCTATCGCTCTTCCTAAAGAACCTATGAAAGATCCTATGATTGTTCCTCCTATTTTTGATAATCCTATTGATCTTCCTAAAGAACCTGTGAAGGATCCAATGATTGTTCCTCCTAGTTCTCAACCTATTTCAAATAAATAAAAATGTAATCGATCTACCAATGAATGTCATAAAAAGCGTCATGCTCATGCTAAAGCTCATAATTTTATTCTTCAAAGATCTCTACCTTTTTCAGATAAATCTATGCATGATGTGTTATAAGAATTTGTTCCCAATAATGATGTTAAGATGCATGATTATGATGATTCTATTCATATCTTAGATCCTATTTTGATTAATTTGGATGAAGAAGATACTCTTGATGATACTGATGATGTTAATGATGAATATGAGACTATTGACATTGACATTGATTTACCTAATATGCTTTCATCATGATTAAATCTTACACCTAGTGTCAAACATTGTGATTCTCAAGAGGATCCTTGTTTCGAACTAGCTATCATTCCTACTATGTTGGATATAGTCCCTCTTGCGAGTTACCCATCTTCCCTAAATGATATACAATGAGATGGGGAGAGTAGGTGGCATGCTTGATCAATTTTTCCTTCGTGGTAGCTTCATTGTGTGTTTTCATGTTGTACTATGCTTCTCCCGTAATGTGTTTGCTAAATGTTGTTAGCTTCTTTTATATCATCCTTGTTACTCAGTCAATACAAGGTGATGAAGGAATCAAAACTATTGTTCAAATTCCTCTATATGTATCGCTATTCTTCTATGTGTTGTTTAATGTTATGTTATAAATGTGCTATTGTCCGTAAATGTTTCCTTGTGTAATCTACTTTGATTCGAGACATGGTAGCACTAAATTCTTTTTGGTCTCCATGACATGGTTTGAAAAGATTCTCCTTCATATATCTTATGTGATCTTTCCTCTGTGATCATAGTTCTACTTTATTCAGGGAATGATGTCAATTCATTTGCAATAATATCATATATATATTATCTTATGATCATACTGACCCCATGGTAGGTAGATCCCTCATGTGTTCTTTGTATGTTTCTATGATATTTCCCTTGATTTGTCTTCATCTAGGGGCATCTCGACATGAAAACGTAATCAGTGGAGTTGTTTATGTTTCTGTTAAATCCATTGCTCATGTTAAAGTGTCAGCAATGACTTTAATGTGGGGGCATACGCTCTACTCACCTGTTGCACACACACAGTTTTTGATATGCACATATTTTTCAAGATACATTTTCTCCCTTTTTGGATTAGTGACTAATCCTTAAAGCATGAATTTATATTTCAGGATCTCTTGATCCCTCCAATTTCAAATATAAATATATTTTTGATCCCTTAAGGTCAGAGGTGTCCTTAAGACTGGATCTCTTTTGTTTTGGTTTTATTCTTATGGAATAGAATATTCCTAAGGGTAAATCCTTGATGGGTTGACTAGTGAGTAGCCACATTCACTAGGCAATTCAATTCCATCTTTCCAGTAGTGTCATTTCCTTGTGTGATTCACAATGGGACATAAGTTCTCATTGGACGAGGTAATCACACCCTCTTTCTCTCTCTAGAGATGTCTCTCTTATTCTGATCTAGGAGTTGACAAAGAATTGAGTCCCTAGGGGCTTGAGGTTTCCCTTTGTCCCTTAGATTATGATAATATTATCTTTTCATTCTGATCTCCATTACCAAGAGTTTGCATTGACTCCATACTCTTTCTAAAGTGGGGGCTTAATGTATCATCTTAAAATGGAATCACTTCCATGATAAGAGCATTTATCCCTCTAAGTAAGTGGTCTGGGGTCACGTTAAGTTCCTTTATCAGGTCTTTGCATGTATTTGGCTTTTCCCCCTATTCTACTTCCTTTTGCACCCATTTTCCACTTCCTATCTACATTTCCTAGCATTCTAGGCTGGGGTCCTGATGTTTTTGACCTCAAGGTCAAAGTTGACCTTGAGGTTCAAAGTCGACCTCAACTCTGACCTAGGTCAAGGTCGACCTTGACTCTAACCTAAGGTAGATTCAACCTCATCCTTGACCCCCAATTCAAATTTCAAGTTTTTCTGATTTCTGGGTATCGGGTTTCAGAAAGATTCTTTTCCCACCTCTGAGTCAGCCATTTCAGGTTTCAGGATGGTAAATCCTTAAATTTCATTTAATATGGGTCCATTTCTAAGGGTTAAGGTTAATTGAGATTTAATTCCCCAATGTCGGCCTTCTCTAGAGGTTTGTGCCCTATTTCACTATAAAAAGAGGTCTTCCTCTCTCATTTACACATCCACACTTACCAAGAAATCTCTCAAGCTCTCAAGTGCAATCAAGAAATCAAGTAGGAGAAGGAAAGAAAGAAAGCATTCATTCATCTTCAAGCCTAGCATCCATTCAAGCATTCATCAAGGAGATCCATTGTTAGCCATTGAAGGATTTAATCTCTTTGGAGCCCCCTTGAAGATCCATATTTCTACATTCATCCAAACCTCCTCATATGCATAGATCTATTCAAGATTGGTGTTGAAGATAAAATTTCATTGATTTGAGACATCCTACACTCATTCTACATCCATTGGAGCATCCCTACTTGTGGATTTGAGGATTTGAATCCTCTACAGGGACTTTAACATAAGCAAGGTGAATTGTTTCATTTGCTTTGTTTATGCACATTATATTTCAATTCAATTTCAAGGTTAATTCCTAAATTGGGGTTTGACCAAGGCAAACCCCCCATACAAACAACCAAACCCCCTTTTTCTTGCAGGTGCAAGTGCGGAACTTCAAATCTGAGATTGGATTTGGATACCCTTTGTAATGCCCCGCTAGGGAACCCAGAAGAACTTAACCTAAACATGCGACTAAGTTTGCAAAATATATATATTTTTTTAAGTTAACAATTAACAACATCAAGTTTTACATTGCGGAAGAAAAGCATAGCAATAAACAACTAACATAGGTTACAACTCTCAAGGGTTCCTTGACATAGATTACTAAATAGTTAATTAATTAGTATAAAATAAAGATATGAATCCCAAGATTACATCTAAATGATAAATACAACATCATATGCATGATTACATAAATCCAATTGGTACCTTAAGGTAACCATAATAATAAGCATCCACTGCACATGTCATAGGGTATGTGAATACAATAACTAAAAAGAACTACAACATGATAACTCTGAATATCTGATACAATGATACAAGATCACAAGAAGAAAGAAGAACAATAAAGAACAACTGCAACATGGATCATCTAGCCTCGGTGCATGAACATCAGAATCTCAAATGGTAAAAGAACCACTACCACTCGACCTCGTGAACCTAAATGGTCCACTCCCACCATGCTGAGGAGATAACATCAGAACCCACTCGGATAACAAACAACAAAAATCCAAGGAAGAGGTCCTAAAAGATTCTAACTCAAGGATACCAAAAATTACAACAAGACATAACATACTCAACCAAAGGCAACCAAAACATGTAGGAAACCTAAGATGCATACAAGAAGTGTCATCACACAAGTCAACTCTAAGGTTATCCTGGTAGTCCCTTCAGACCCCAGTGCCTTAGTGACTCTATGTGGTTATAGCAACCTTTCATGTAGACAAGGTACTACCTGTGCCATCTCTAGTCCATAAAGGTGGAAAGCATCATCTCACTCCCATCCTAGTCAAATCCAATCGGGAACTCAAGCATGGGTAAGGCACAAAATATCTTATTAGGTTCATTTTAGATTCCCAATGTTTATTAATTATCACTTATTAAACTACTTGTAACGAGATCTCCTGGTAGCCTCTTCTGAGCTCCGGCACCAATTACAAGCCACTTCCTGATATACACATAGATGACCTACCCTAGGGTTTCACAAGATCAATATGAACTCTGAGTTAACACAACTCTCGAATCACAACATCAAGATCCAACATGCAAGACCCAAAAACACCAAGTACAAACCCACCTAGGGTTAGAACATCTCAAATAGCCTAACAACGCATGCAAGGCAAACAAACATGACAAAAAGACAACCAAAACCCACCTCTGGATTATATCCCCAAAAGTCAACTATAACCCCTAAAAATCAATCCAAAACAAATTGCCCAAGGGCGTCTATAGCCTTCATGATAAACCAAGTTTGCTAAAGATTACGTCACTCATATAAAAGAATATACAATTCAAAATAACAAAAGATTAAATCTCAACTTAAAACTATAACTAGATATAATCAATTAAAAGCAATACAAGATTATTCTAACTTTCAAAGACATCTAGAGACCAAATGTTCCGATTAGAACCAAAGTTAATCAAGTTAGAAATTTATGTTCAAACCAAGATAATACATTTATGAGCCAATTTAAGTTACTTTATGAACAAACTAAAATTCATAAATATTATCCTCATAATAATCTTTTAACAATAAAAAGAAATAATATAAAAAAATTAGATTTATACTAGTTTTCTTTAATACATAAAAACCATAACCAAATATAGAAATAACTAATTAATAAAAGAATTAATTTTAAATAATAAATAAACTTTAAATATTAAATACAATTACAAATATCATTTAAAACCATTTAATAAATAAATAAAAAACAATTTATAAACTAACATTTGCAATAAATATTACTATTTAAAAACAAATATTAAAAAAATGTTTTTAAAATACAAATAAAATCAAACTTTGAGTGGGGAGCGCACGTGCCCCCACACCCCCACCTTGGCACACGAGCCCTCCTCTGCAGGGTCTGACGTGCGTCAGTACTCTACGGTATTGGTGCACGGCAGTCCCCTAGGGAACTATCATGCGTCAGTACCCCAAAGGTACTGTGCATGACAACCTTAAAGGCACGCCAGATGGTAAGGGGAGGAGTATTTAGACCCCCCAAAAATTAATTTTTTTAATTTTAAACTTTTAAAACTTTTTCCAAAAAAATACCTTTGATAAATATATATTATTTAAAGAAAACCATTTCAAATCTATAGCAATTCTATTATTTTTTTAATACAAAATGGTGTGTGTGTGTGTGTGTGTGTATATATATATATATATATATATATATATATATATATACAACATAAACATAAACATATATTCCACAAATACAAAAATTTCTCTTAACATAAACATTAACTTTACTAATCCTCCATAAGGATCAAAACCCTAACCTTGTTGGGTTTTCCATTAATACCTCTACAGTTTTCTCAAAACCTCCAATTTACATAATAGATAGGCGAAAATATACAAATCAAATTATAATAAACATTCAAATTTCACGAGCATTCAGATCCGGCAGGCACGAAGAAGACACACTTTTCTTTCCTATAGAGATCCAAAAAGGAATAACAATATCAAAGTCTACCTCAAATCCATTGAACAAATTCGATGATGTCCAGAATGAAGAAAACAGAATTCAAGCTTTTCAAAGAGCTCTCACAAATTTGTCCCAAATCTGTCTCCAAAATTCCTCCTCCAAAACCTGTGTAATCGAATAATGGCCAAAACCCCCAATACTTAAAAAAATCTCCTTTCTCATGCATGAATTCGAACTCAACTCCAAAAAGGCTTTGCATGAAGATGAACTTTAGTTCACAGTTCAGTCTCAGTTGAACTGAAGTCTCCTTTCCACTTTGACTTTAGTTCAAAGCACATAACCAAACTTTAACTTGAATCATTAATTCAATTTCATTCAAATATGAATGTGCAAAATAATGCATTCAATTAAATAATAATTAAAACATTTAGTTAACATAATAAACACATGCCAAAATAACCCTCAATTTAATAACACATATTTTAATTAAACAAAGGTTAATTTCATGATTTAAATATTTCAAAGGTGAAGTCGTTTAATTAATTCACATTAATTAAATATTTCAACCATGCTCAAAATTAGCATAAAATTAATTTCCAATTAATTTATGCATCAACTATATAATAAAAATAATAATTAAACTAAATAAATACATTTATTTAATTACCATTTAAGTACTATGCCACAGCTAAAAATAGAATGATCTAAAAATAGAAATCACATCAAATGCCACAAACCAACGAATCAGAAAGACCTAAGAACCCACATTCATGCTCAGGACATAGGTGTAAACTCTTGCCAATTGGATGAGTTTAGAAGGGTGGAAACACAAAATCTTGTCCCCTACTTTAGGACAATATTTGGCTTAGGTTAGGATTTGGAACTGAATATTATCTCCCCTCTTTTACCATTGAGACTAGCGATAGGGCACGCTCATCTTGAAAATTTAGGGAAGTTGATGCCTGGTACCTACAAACCTGCATAAGAGACGAGCATGTGCATATATGTAGAGATATAATAGATAATGGTGAGGATCGGCCAATCGTGTGGATCTCACGAGCAAGTAACTATGACTCCGTCCCTCAACCACATCAAGCACATCAAGAAGAAATATAAAACAAACACATCAATCATACACATGCAAGTATGGGGTAAGTATAATCATACACATCAATAAATTCCTAACATATAATCTATCATCTTAGATTAATTACGGCATTTATAAAATCAGACTAGGGGTGAGGTACTACACCCTTTTCGATGAACTTCTGAGATCTGTGAACAAAATCAAAGTTGACCTTTAGAATAAGAATGTAGTCTTTGACCTTTTATGAGGGTCAAAGACTACCTATTGTCAGAAAGATAAAAGTTTTTTGGGTTTTCTTTGTCTCGACGTTTCCAGTCCAAAACAAGTTGCAGAATTACCTGAAAGTACACATAGACATCAAAAATTGGCACTTTCTAGATTTGCCCTATTTTTAGGTTAGTATTTTCTTTTCAATTATTTTAGATTTCAAGCACAATTCCTTAATAGGGAAATATAAGGTTTTCTTCCTTTTTTCATATTCTCCATAGATTGATTCGATTGTGCATTAACCTTTTGGTTGATCAAATTGGATCTCTCCCTTGGGAATTTGGATTTAGAAGTGGATCTCAGATTTCCCCCATACATACATTCAATAGAGGTGATTCCATATTAACCCTATTCATTTTTATGAATCCAACATGAATCCTATTTCATCCTATTCATTTTGGTGAACCCGACCTACTTACTCTCCTTTCTTTTGTGTTATTGGATGCCCTATTGTGTTTTATGGTATTAGATTTCCTTTTATCTTGTTAGTATTAGATTTCTCTTTTGTGTTAGATCTTGCATGCTAATTAGGTTTCAAAAATACAAAAATATTCATGCTTTATGTGTTCTAGTTTAGTTCATTTTCATTGCATTGGTTTATGAGCTTTACTACTGCTAGTCCTACTTATAACATTCTGGTTAGAAGAAGTCATAGACTCATGGGTGCCTCTAATCCTAAATCTTCCTCTCCTTTCCTTAGGGTCCCGGATGATAATTTGATTCTTCATGATTCCAATCCTACTATGGAGAAAAACTCTTCTCACTCATCTCATGATGAGGATGACACTTTAAGAGTTCCTCTTGAACAAGTCCAAAAACTTTCAACTGAACTTGATAAAATGGGTAATTTATGTGTACAAGGAAATGTACCTTCATAGAATTAGTATTGACAATAAATTAAATAGAAACTAAATAAGCCACAATATAGAAACTATTTAGCAATTTTAAGATCAATTGAGCATCCTATGGCTCTCTATCTAAGAGTGTTAATAGAAGCTCTCAACAAGCTACCATTAATGACAGTCCTAGAATGAGAAATGATAAGATAAAAAAGCTAAAGCTAACAATTAGATCAAATTGAATGCTAATTAAGCTCTTAAAATGCCTTTCTAGCTATAAAATGCAAGATATTCTATGTAATTCTCAGATGTGTGGTTATGAATTATGATGAATTTAGGCCTTCCTTTTATAGATTTTTCCAATGGTAGGGGGTGTAGTGTAGTTGATCATGATTAATCCTTGGTTGAGTCCTTGGTTCCACCCTTTGAAGACAATGCAAAGTTTGTGCCCTCAAAGCTTGGGACAAGTAGACAAGATGAATGGACAAGATTCTCTTTCACTTTGAGTGATTGAGATTGAATTTGGCTTGATCCGTTTGAATGCCTTCTCTCAAATCTCATTGGTTGATTGAATTTCCTCTCCTTTTGGGTTGTTGAGAGTAATTAATATTTTTTAATTGATTTAAATTCATTTATTTAGCCATGTACCCCTTGAATGGATTGAATTTGATTTAATCCAAGACTATACAATTATTTGATTCAATTGCACTTTGATTTGATTGCATTTGATTTAAATGATCTCAATTTTGATTTATCTCAAATTAGGACTTGATTTTAATTTTGATTGGCTAATTATGCATTGTGATTCAATTACTTCAATTTTGTCCTTGATTTTCTTTGATTTGACTTGATTTATCATTGAATTGTCTTTGTCCATTTTTAGGTGATTACAAATGCCCCTCTTTGAGTTGATGTGTGAAGCATGTAGATTCAAAGAATACTCTGATCTTGCTTGATGATAGGTCCTCATTCTATAGACGGTCAATCTTTGATGTTCATTTGATGTCTTTCGATGGTCGATTCTAATATCTGATATGAGATTGATGTAGTTTTGATGATGTTCCTTCAATTGATGTGATACTCTTGATGGTCGTTCTGATGATTGATACTTGATATGATGCTTGATTTTGATGGTTGTTCTAATGATCATTCTGATGATGAATCCTTGATACGATGTTAGAATTTGATGAAACATTTTGATGCAATACCTAATTCGATGATTGATCTTGATGCGATGCCCCATTCGATTAATTATGAAAAATTTCCTAATAAAAGCTTTCGCTTTGATCTGATGACCGGTCTCTTGATTCTTGATGATGTTGCTGATGTTTGATATTTCCAATGGTATGTCCCCTTAGAAATGAAATAAAATTTGATCGTTTGTTTGATAATCTTGATGATTTAGGTCACTTTTATGTTGATGTATTTGAATTTTTAGTAAATATTAATTTTATTTCTGATATCGATGTTTGGTCCGTTTGATTTCAAATGCCCCTGCTTTGGCTAATTTGATGATAAATTTTAGTTTCTAGGTCAATTGTGATGAAAAAGTCCTCTCTTAGGTCAAAGTTACCTCTTTTAGGTCAAAAAGCTATATAAAGGGGTCAGAACCCTTTTTACTATTCACTTTTACTTCCACTTTTGACTTTTACCCTCTCTGAGCTTTTTGACTTTCCACAATGTCTGTCCTTTATGAGCATCGGTTTGAGAAATGTCACCGCTATCAACGTCTGCCTAGCTCTAGACCTCTGATTAGTCCGTATACCTCTTCATTTTTTCCTCTCATGCATTGAAGTTCAATTTTTCCAATTTTTTCCTGGTAAATAGCCCTTTTTTCCCTTTTTTTTCTTGAATGGGCGCTTTTGCCTCTTTTAATGGCACTTTTTCCATTGAAAGTGTGCTTCCACACTTTTAATGCACGCTTCTATGAATCAATTGAGCACTTTCACTTGCCAAATTTATGCCCTTCTCCGCTTTTACTCTGTTAATGTGTGCTTTTAATCATGTTTTTCACTTTTACAACTTTTAGGAGTGCTTCCGCTATGTCTTTGGGTGCTTTTGATTAGTTTGCCACTTTTAAAACATTAATAAGTGCTTTCACCTCTTTAAGAAGCACTTTTGATTTTTTACACTTTTGCACCATGAAAGAGTGCTTTCACTCTGCAAATTTTTTTGAATTTGATTAAGTCCAAATTGTAAATTTTTTTTTTTCATGTCGTTGATCAATCGATAGGTTAAGTTCCTAATCTTGATATTTTATAACAAGTTGTGATATGTCAGTTAGGAATCAGTTGTAGTTGGAATTTCATTCATCAATCTAGATTCAGATGATGGGTGATGATAAAATTTCCATTCTATCTGAGTAGAAACATGAAATTTGATTGTGGTTTGATAGATTTATAAATTTTTTATTGACTTAGGATAGTCCCATAATTTTTTATTTCAATTTTGATGTGTTTGAACTTTCTTTCTATAGGAGGATCTTGGGCCTTTACGTATTCATGGTTCATATCCTTTTTCATGGGATACAATGCCTGATTTGAGTGTTGTTGACCATCATCATATTGCTCAGTGTGGCTTGTCTTTCCTTCTTTATCTTCCTTGATTCTGAGTGAATCAAGGTCTTATTACTACTATGGCTAATAATTGGCACTCAGACCATAACTCCTTTCATCTTCCCATGGGGGAAATGACAATTACACCCAAGGATGTCTATTGCATTTTGCGGTTGCCTACTCTAGGAAATCTTGTTTACTATGATACTGTTTATGATGGCTCAGCATGTCAATGAGTCTTCGGTGATCCTTCCATTGGTGATCGTCATATCCAATGGGCTCAGTTCATTTCATTCCATGTGTTACTAGCTATTCTATGTACTTTGATCAGTGGTGTCCTACTTCCTGATAGATGTGAACATGGGTTTGTTGTTGGGTGGGGTCCCATCCTGGAGGATTTGATGACAGAGCCTTGTCAATTCAACTGGGGTTCCTATGTGTTGGCACAATTATATCATGATTTCTATACTATTGTGTATATACATTCTACCATTTTGACTACTAGAGCTATTTTATTACAGCTTTGGACTTGGGAGCATATCCCAGTGACACGTCCTATGATAGCATGAGATCGTCAGGTAGGTTGGCCTTTTGCATGGATGTATAGTGGTATCATTATCCATACCCACATGGGTAAGCTGGATTACTGGCAACATCAGATTGATGACCTAGATACTATCATTTGGAGGCCTTATCTCAGATGTGAGTCTTGGATAGATGATGATAGTGAGCTTCCTTACATGTTCTTCCCTCGCTGGATGATCAGTCATTCTACATTTTTTATAGAGAGATTCTACTTTTTCTATGTTTTTCATTAGTATGAGCATGTTCAGGATATTCCACAGGGCTTAGCTATGTATGCTCATGTACAGGCCAAGAGGTCTTTATGGGGCCCATGTGTAGACTATGGTACATCTATATGAGAGATATGAGAGATTGTGTATCATCCTTGGTCTCCTAGGTCACATATCATGGATTTAGGTATCACTGATGAGTATGGTGCCTGGTTACATCAGTATCCTTTTCCCAAGTTCACAGATCCTACCGAGAGGATTCCCACCCTTGAGGAGTTATCAGATGGGGATGATAGGGGTGGTGGTGACAGTGCTAGTGGAGATGGTCATGATGATGATGATGATGGAGATGATGATGGAGGTGGTGGTCAGGTAGGATCAAGGGTTGACGTAGACAACGGGGTTGTTGTGGAGCTAGAGTAGGTAGAGTATAGATTCTAGTGATAGTTGCTACTCTGATTCCTCCTAGGGGTGGTGATCAGGCAAGAGATCGACGGGTTGAATTCATTTTACATCAGGTGGCCATAGATCCAGTGGATAAGCCTAGGGCTAGGTGCTAGAGGGAGATGGATGTAGGTATTGCATAGGTACTACTTGATCAGGTATAGGGTCCTCCTTCTCAATAGGTTGTTCCTCTAATTATTCCTCTGGTTCAGGTAGCTTCTTTTGCTTCTACTTCTGTTTCAGCTTCTATGCATTCATCATCTTCACGTCCATCATCTTTTAAATTTTTTTCATCTTTCAGTGATCCATCTTCTTCGGTGATGCCATCCTTTTCTATTCCACCTCCACAGTCTTCTACAGTACAAGGTCATGGGCTAGCCTCAGCATTAGATGTTGCATCTTTGCAGACTTAGATATCATCCATTCAGTAGCAGGTTTCATAGATGAGCTCGATGATGTAGACTTTCATGGATGTTATGAGTCAGCATGGTTTACAAGATAGTTTGAGTCAGCCTCCAAATAGTGCTCCTGATTGTGATGGTACTGATGGTCCTGGTGACTCTATTAATTAATTTCTTATGAGATATTTCCATTGTTTTACTTGCACTTTGATGATATATGATCTCCTTTCCATTTCTATGATCGAGACATTGGACCTTTGTTGTATCATTTTTGATCGATTGATGTTATTTGAGTTGATACTTTGATAGTTGATGGACATTGATCTTTGGATATTGCTTTTATGATCATGTTATAGACTTTGATATCTTGTTCTTTTATGATGATGGTACGATGGACTCTGATACTTCCTTGATATATTTGACTACATGTGTTGTCTTTATGTGTTGGATCTCTTTTTTAGGTATTTTGCGTGATATGCAACTCTATATGATTCTATATTCTATATGCTTTGTTTTATGCTTTCTAGAATGCAATTTTTCATGTATGCATATGTCCTAATGATGGTTAAATGTTTTGCCTTATGTATGACATAGAATAGATGAATGCAATGTATAATGGGATTACTTAATGATTATTGATGTATGAAATGGATATTAGATGGATGATGAATCTAATGAATGCATTTCTTTTGATATATACTTGTGATATATCTATGCAATGATTTATGAGCTTTTAATGATTAATGATATATGGATGGATGGTACTATCATGTATGATATGTATTTAATGTTGAATGATCTTAATGGATGTAATGAATGATTTCTAACTAATGCAATGCACTTAATGTATGCACCTTAAATGAGATAAATGCAATCTAAAGATAATGCCTTAATGTAATGCACCTAATAATTCAAATGTTATACACATCTAAATATATGAAAAGTTTAATGAGGATGACCTAATGCAACTTAAAAATGACCTTAATGCAATGCAAGTAAACTAATGAAATGCACTTTTTTTTTTTTGTTTTTTTTTAATTTCCAACACACTCGATCCTATATAGTTATTTTTTATGATCTTTTGATTTTTTATTTGAGCACACCCCCTTTTTGTTTTCCTCTTGCAACTTAAGCTAAGAAAGGAAAAAAAACATATACAATGCACTTAATCTAAGATGTGTGTAGCTAACTGTTATTATTCACAATTTGGAGCTTATAATCATCATTGAGCATTTTTTTAGGAATTCCATTTTAGTACAACCATCACTAGTTCAACTATGATGATATGAATAGTTTTTGCACCTCTTTATTTGATTTCCCATCTCTCTTCGGTACAACTATCACTGATTGAAACCAATCATGAGAGTGCAAATACCAATTTTGTTAGATTCTATGTTTCAAGTGGATGTTGGTATTATGATATTGAAGATCAAAATAGCCAAGGTATCCTTTTACGTAAACAAGTAGAAATCTCAATTTTATCCTATGTACAAGTCCTCAATGATTCTTTTATGATCACATCCTTAGACAAATAATACATGATTTAAAACTTTTATTTTAAGACAGTCATTCAAAAATCAACAAAAATATCATCCTTTCATCATAGCTTGTTTAGTCTAAAACTTTCGTCGATTCACTAGAAAGACATGATTTCATCAATTGAGTCAACACTTTAGAAAAATTTCTTGCAATGTTTTTCAAATTCATATGTCAAGTGTAGTTCCATCCATTTCATACTTTTAATCCTAATTAAGTGGTCTTGCTTAATATTTGTGTTCATTTTCATTGCAAAGTACATGAAAGGAAAAGAGATGAACTGCATCTAAGATTACATATGCATATATCAATGTTATGCATGTTGTGTATCAAAGGGAAAGAACTAAAAAGGAAACATCTATCTGAGCTCACACATGCCGTGAGCATAGCCATTGATATAATTTCCTAAATGAGTGCAAATATACATTATAAGGAGCATAGATGCAGGGGTACCAAACATTACTTGGTAAGGAGTCTGTCTCCACTATGTTCCCGGTGTGCTCCTATGATCCTGAACCTGCAAAGAGAGAGAAAAGAAAGGGGTTAGATCCAATGGATCTAAGCAATGCCTGGTATCATAGTACCTATCTATAGCATGCATATGTGCACTCAACTATACACCTCTAACATGGGCTATGCTCAGGGCATGTGCATCAATGAGGAGGCTCTGGAAATAAAAGAAGTACCATTGTTTTCACTAATATGTTTATTCCATGTGCAGAGATAGAGGAAGTTGATTCATAACAAGTAGTAGAATACTGAGATCCAAATGAATGACGATGCCCTGTGATGTGGGCTCTCTTAGGAGGATCTCAAATTTCCTAGAGAGAGACCACATCACAGGCCAAGAACACCCATGCTCAACGAGGAGACATTCAGTGAGTGATGCAATGTCAGTGAGGCATTCAAGGTACAAAATAGAGTACTAGCAGTGTCAAGGGTATACTTCATCAGCTTTTCCGAGAATAGGGTACACAATCTGCATTCTAGAAAAGGGTACATTATAGCATAAGCTATGTTTAATTTTCTTTTAAAGCTAAACAAAAGCTACAAATGGTGGATTGATTGCTTAGCATCATGGCAAGGATCTTATAAAATAATGAAATTCATCCAGCATGTTCATAGTACTTTAAAACATGAAATTGATTGCAATCCGAATAAGTTTAACAACAAACAACATGTAACAACAAATGATCAATAGCCATAGAAAATAAAGACTATGATGCTTCAAAGAAGTAACAAACACATAAAAAATCAAGAAGAGTTTACAGGCTAGCATAAGCTCTAAAACATGGATGTAAAGTCTTCAAATATGCCATGTTTTCATTGGTCTGAGCCCTCATTTTTAGTAGGGGATTGCAAATATAGTAACAACAAGTATATTATGTCAATTTCATGGAAACCAAGCAATGCATAAGCTTCATGAACTCGTGGGCTGGCATTGGTATTGACAATAGTGAAGATAAATAAACTGATGCCCTATGTCTTCACGGGGTCCAAACAATGTGGAACTGTCTCAAAATAGGGATGGGTGGCAGTGAAGCCACAATGAGCTTTCAAAAGAAGATAGCAACACCATCTGATGGAGATTGTAAGGGGCACAGGTTCAAACAGTTCCAAAAACACCAGTCCTTCACGATAGTAAGCATCTCAATGCCTCCATAAGCAATAAAAGGTAAATATACAATGAGGTAGCAGAAGAACAAAGCCATATTGAATCATTGCTATGACATCAATGTTTAAGATACCCATTCTAAGGTTCCCAACCCCATGAAGCAGAGGCAATAAATGCTACAAACAATGGCACCAAGCTGTAGCATGATACCAATTGTCATGATACCTGAGTTAACAAGAGAGCGGTCAGTATGTTAACTGAGACACGGGCTACATAAAAGCAGAGACCTACGAGCCTCCACAAACTAGTTGATAGCTGAAAGCATTGGCACCATGAATAAACAATCACTTGAACATTATAACAGCCATGCGGTTTGAAGAGTATGAACAATAGTGCCTACAAAGCAATGAGCATGTGATGCAACATGGCAATGGTGATACAAAAGTGATGCCCTAGGAGCATGGGCCTTCACCACAAGATAAATGGGGTATGCCCTAGCCATCAGATCTAGTAGGCCATCATTTAAATTGAGATCAATAAACAATACAATAAAAATACAAAGGGAAGTGATACAGTGAATAGTGCACAGGCCGCATAGGATTAGAAAATAAAAACAAAGTATGACTGGTGTGATATGTTGCAGCAGGAATGAAGATTCAAAACAAACCGTGGTAACTACAATAACATCAATGGAGATGTGCCTCATATGTGAATCCATGGGCATGAACAAAAGCCTTATAAATACAGAGCTCAAAATGCAAAGATATGAGTACAATCCCAATAACAGTGAACAATATCTCAATGCCCTAGTTTATTCACAGTGCACAACATAGGAAACAGTAAGTACAATGCCATCAGAATACCAAGTACTAAAATAGATGAATCAACAAGTTGCAGAGAGCAATATCAGATGCCCAAATCACATATGCAAGTACAAGTACAGTGCCCTCAATTTTTAGTGAGGATTAACATGAAATTCCAATGCCATTATCATGAGGTTGATAATGTAGAGGAGACAATTTCAGTGCCCTAGCAGTGAGCCATTGATGCCCTAGTTTTATACAGAGGTGAATCAAATACAGAGATATAAACATAGAGACATCAGTTTCAAATAAATAGAGAGATACTTCAACAGTGCCCTCAATTTTCAGTGAGGATTAACATGAAAAACCAAATGTCATCTGATACAGAGGAAATCATATCATAAGATTTTTTTCCCTCAAAATTATAGAGTTGATGCCAGACTAAATGCAGAGTGATGAGGCAATCAAATAAGCCTACCTCAATCAATATGCCGAAAGAAGAGAGGTTGTTGTTTCCTCAATCGAACTCAGAGATCAAAGATGGAAACTTGCCAATTGTCGAAGGGAGGAGGTTCATAGTGCTAGCAGAAGGGTTTGATAAAAATGTTTTATTATTTCATTTCTCCCCTTCTAGGGTTGAGTCCATTGTTTTGAGCACCTTGTGATATGTGGTTTCTTTTTATTAAGATGTAAATATTTTAAAATTGTTTCCCCTTTTTCATCTAGGGTTGAAACCTTTTTAAATGTATTAAAACCATATATTTTGGCATAGGAGGGGGGCCTATCTTTTTTTAAACAATTATGTGTTAAGTGGATATGTAAGAAGTGTAAACATTTCAAATATGTTTTCCCCCTATCTTTTGGGGTTGAGAACTATTTGTTAATGTAATTAAAATCCACTTTATTTGACATAGTGGGGGGTTTTTTTTTTAATGTAAAAGGTCATTGCAAATTGTTATTGTAAATTCCAACAAGTGGCATTTTATAAGCCATTGTCAAAATTCTTTTATGAAGCATGACTTTAGTGGGTAGATAGTCATTCCTTTGACTAGCTATTTTTAGGGGTCCCACTTTCCTCACCCCCCTAGAATCTCACGAATCTGGCACATGAGTTTGTGATGGCATTCATGGGCCTATTTGTAGTTATTTTCCATCTTTAGGAGGTGGTGGTCATGAATGCAGATGCAAATAGGTTTTCTTTATATACCTCCCACTTAGGTGATTGAGGTTAGTTCTTCTTTCCCTTTTTCTTGGAGGTGAAAGTTTGTAGCTTTGGTGAAGCAAATTGATGTACTTGACTCCTTTCATTGAAATAAAATAGTATTCCTTCTCATCCCTATTATTTTCTAAGTTTTTCTATTGGAATTCATGTCAAATTTATTATGATTATGTTATCCTTTAATTTGCATGTTGTTCGAGTTGAAGGTTCAGGAAAGTGTTTTGCAATTATTGATTTAATCTGTGTACGTTTGGTTTCAAGTTGTGGGAGCATTTTCCCTTCTTTTAACAAAAATACCTCTTTATTTCAAGGATTGTCGAGGCAATAAGGTTAGGTTGTGAATCACAAGTTATTTCAAGTGTCATTGTGAGTTTGTTTTTCAGTTTGTGGATTTATCAAAATTTGGTGAATCACCTAGATTAGTTTTCAGTTTCATGCACTCTCTCTCCCCTTTCCTTCAAAGTTCAACTCAATTTCAGGTGATTCAAAGGGAAGTCAGCCCTTAATCTGGAGGTCTATTCTTGAATAGGTTACCCATAACTTGAGAATAGTCCCATGTTTCACAGGATTGCTAGGTTCTACACTTAGCCATACTCGGGTGCAATCCCTAGTGACAACAGTATCCTTTTGCGTAAATAAGTAGAAATCTTAGTTTTATCCTATGTACAAGTCCTCAATGATTCTTTGATGATCACATCCTTAGACAAATAATACATGATTTAAAACTTTGATTTTATGATAGTCATTCAAAAATCAACAAAAATATCATCCTTTCATCATAGCTTGTCTAGTCTAAAACTTTCATCGATTTACTAGAAAGACATGATTTCATCAATTGAGTCAACACTTTAGAAAAATTTCTTGCAATGTTTTTCAAATTCATATGTCAAGTGTAGTTCCATCTATTTCATACTTTTAATCCTGATAAAGATAAGGCCATGTGAGATCTTGGATCAAATTTTGCATTTTAGCTCCAATTGGATTAGAATGTAGATTTGATTAAGTGTTCCTCTTTCGAATTTGATTAATTGATTCCTTGATTGAATAAATCTTGCTTTGATGAATCCTTTCTCCTTTTGAGTAGATTGCCCCTAGTTTGAAATAATTCCATTTGTGGGACTTAGGAAAATTTGCAGATTAGGTGACCAAAATCTTGAGGTACTCACAAATGTAACTATGGGGTTTTATTATGAAATATATACAAATATTGGCGAATGTAATATTTACAAAGTGACCTTCTAGGCATGCGATTGACTTTGACTTTCAATGGCACCTATTTACTAGGTTTTCACCGATTGAATAGATCTTGCTCTTTTTTCTATTTTTAAAGCTTTTCTCTTTTTTTGCTACCAAGGCGCCTATTTGCTAGGTTTTCACCAAGGCACTTTTTCTCTTTTCTTGATTTTTTTGTATTTTTCTTTTTTTTTTCAATTTTTTTTCATATCATCAAGGTGCCTATTTTCTAGGTTTTCACCAAGACAACATCTTTTTGAGGATCATATATGAATGTTTTTGCTTTCTTCATGCTCCATTTTCCACTATTTTTTATCTTTTCTATTTTTCAAATATTTTTGGTATTTTCAAGATCTCTTTTGACTATATACAATAAATATGATGCTCTTCATCTAATAGTCTTTATACTCTTTCATCTATCTTATGTATAGAACCTCTTTAGATTTATGCTATTGATAGGTTCTTGTAGATATTCTCCATCACAATATGCTAGTTTGTAGGTGCTAGCCCCAAAATTTTCAACAATGATAAATGGTCCTAACCAGTTTGCTTCCCATTTTCCTTTCTTTACTCTTTCTACTTGGTTCTTGGGGATTTCTCACAAAACTAGTCACCTATTTGAAATGTCCTTGACTTGATGTGCTTATTATAAGTCCTTGGCATTCTATTTTGGTACACCTTTAAATGATCAAATGCTTGCTTCTGTTTCTCATCTAAGAGTTCTAGTTCTTGTAATCTAGCAACCCTATAGTCTTCCTCACTTATCAAGCCATGAAGAGATACCCTCAAAGATGGGAGTTCTACCTCCAAAGGAAAAACTTCTTATGTTCCAAAGACTAAGGAAAAAGGTGTAGCTCCTGTTGGCGTTCTTATGCTTGTTCTATAATCCCATAAGGTTAGGTTTATTTTGATGTGCCAATCTCTCCCTGAATTGTCCACCATTCTCTTCAAAATTTTCAAGATGTTTTTATTCGTTGCCTCAGCTTGTCCATTACCTTGAGGGTAATATATTGAAGAAGAATGATGAATCATGTGAAACTTGTTGCATAATTCCTTTAGGTCTTTTTTTTTAAATGCTTTGCATTATCCGTTATGATAGCATGAGGTATGCCATATCTACAAATAATATGATTAAGGATAAACAAAGATATATGCTTTCCTATTGCAGTTGATAAGGGTAAAGCTTCCACCCACTTGGTAAAGTACTCAGTTGTCATGATGATAAATTTATGACCATTTGAGGATGGTGGATAAATCATGCCTATTAAGTCTAGACCCCATTGATAGAAAAACCAAGGTGTTGTCATTGGATGAAACTCTTGTGCAGGCACATGTATCAAGTTTCCATGGAATTGATACTTTCTACAAGTTTTTGCAAAATTACAAGTGTCTTTCTCCATCATAGGCCAAAAATATCCTATCCTAAGAAGTTTCTTAGCTAGGGTTAATCCATTTGAGTGTGATCCATAAATTCCCTCATGGATTTCTTGCAAGGCTACGTTTGATTCCTCTTCTTCTAAACATATAAGGAGCATTCCATCTAAACTTTTGTGATATAATGTTTTAGAGATTATGGTGTATCGGGCGGCTTGGTGAATGAAGCTTTTCTTTTGATTCTTGGTTTGGTCTATGGGAAGGATTTGATCTTTCAAGTAAGTGTAAATAGGTCCATACCAAGGTGATTCATTTTTAGTTAACAACCAAATGGTATAAGGGTGGGTAGAGTCAAATGTAGGTTGATCCACTTCTTCTACCAAGAATTCATATCTGGTACTCTAATCAGGCATTTGTAGAAGTGCAGCCAAAGTTACCATTGCATCCACTGCTTTGTTCTTTTCTCTTGGCACTTGCTCAAATGTAATAAGTATGAAATAATTTTTAATACTTTCCACCATGTTTTTGTATGGTATCAATTTGTCATCTTTCATCTGATATTCTTCATTGACTTGATGAATGAGTAATTGTGAATCTCCATAAACCTTTAATTCTGTTACTTTCCACTCTAATGCCAACTTAATTCCAATAACCAAGGCTTCATATTGTGCTATATTATTTGTGCATGGAAATAAAAATTTGTAGGACTTAGGGATAGTAGAGCCTTGTGGAGTGATTATAAGTATGCATGCTCCTGATCCATGATGAGTGTATGATCCATCAAAATATAGTTGCCATGTCTTTGCCTCAACATTCACAATCTCTAAATCTAAGAATTCCACTTGGATGGGATGATCATCTTGAAGTGGTGCTTCTACTAATTGGTCAGCAATGACTTGCCCTTTGATTGATTTTCTATCAACATATTCTATGTCAAACTCACTTAGCACTATAACTCACTTAGCACCATAACCCACTTCAAAGGGTCAATTTTGGCAATGAGCCTTATCTTGTGGGCTAGCATATAATGGCATAATTTTTTGGAAGAAAAAACTATGGCCAAGCATGCCCTTTCCATGAATGTATAATTCAGCTCATATTTGACCAATGTTCTACTTATGTAGTAAATTGCCTTTTCTTTTCCTATTTCATCTTCTTGTGCTAAAAGTGCCCCCAATGAATTCTCTATTACTAAAATGTATAGGATCAAGGGCTTGCCTCTAATAGGTGGCATCAAGATTGGTGGGTTCATGAGATATTTCTTTAATAGATTAAAGGCTTCTTCACACTTTTCATCTCATTTGAAAATTGTATCTTTATGAAAAAGTTGGGTGAAATTATGACATTTTTCGCTAATTGGGAGATAAATCTCCTAATGGATTGGATCCTTCCTTGTAAAGATCTCATATGACTAATGTTTTTAGGTTCTTCCATTTCCATTATATCTTTTACTTTAGCGGGATCCACCTCTACTCCCTTTGCAGATACAATATAGCCTAGTAGTTTGCCAAATTGGACTCCAAATGCACATTTCTTTGGATTAAGTCTCACCTTGAATTCTTCTAATCTTTCAAAAAAATTTGCCAAAATTTGTAGGTGCTCTTTTCTTGAGTGAGATTTGGCTAATATGTCATCCACATAGTCCTCCATGAACTTATGCATCATATCATGGAATATCATGGTCATTGTTCATTGATAGGTCACTCCGGCATTCTTCAAACCAAAAGGCATGACATTCTAGCAAAAATTACCCCATGCACATGTAAAAATGGTCTTATCTTGGTCTTCTAGTGCTATCTTTATCTAGTTATATCTGCTAAATCCATCCATGAGTGAAAATATGGAGTGTCCTATTGTTAAGTCCACAATGACATCTATACTCAGAAGTGGGAAGTCATCTTTAGGACATGTCAAATTTAAGTCTATAAAATCCGTGCAGATTCTGATGGATTTGTTTGCTTTTGATACTGGCACTACATTTGAGATCCATTGTGCATAATCAATGACCCTTATAAATCCCACTTTCAATAATTTTTCTAACTCCACTTTGACAAGTAGTGCTATATGGGGATGCATCTTCCTTAGCTTTTGCTTAACAAGTTTGGCTCCTTCCTTGATATTTAGATGGTGCATTATCAGATTTGGGTCTAAACCTAGCATATTGTTATATGACCATGTGAATTTGACTTGTTTTTCCTTAAAGAAGTTGATAAATTCTTCTCTTTCTTCGCTAGATAGTGATGCTGCTAGGTGGATGATCTTTGGCTCTATTTTTTATCCAATATTTATCTTTTTTGTTGGCTCAATTAAGATTGAAGATCTTTCCTCATAATGTTTTGGTAGAGCATCCAAACTCCCTTCCTTAGGTTCCTCAGTTGGGTTTTCACCTTTGGAAACATCCTTTATTTCTTTATTTTTTTCTTCTTGATCTAATGTTGCCACAATGTGGTTTTCAACACTTGATTCTTTTCTTTTTCTATTTTTTTCATTTTTTTCATTTTTTCTCAGATTGAAAGTTTGGATGCTCCCTTTGATCAATTCTTCTTGATATTCTCTGATAAAAGAAGGTTCAACCGCGTTGAGGTATTGGGACACCATGTTGTCATTCAAGAAGATTGGAAGGATAGTTGGTTCAATGGAATTCCATTCGATTAATTCTGAATGTATGAGGATTAATGGGTCAATACTTAGGTTTGTTTCAATTGGATTTAAGGTGTATAACTCATTATTGGATGGTTCATACATTTTATCTTGAAAGTCTCTGACACAGGCTTCCTCTAAATGTTCTAAAGAAGAATGATCAAAGTCCTCCTCACTAGACTCCTCTAGGGTTTCCGTTGGATAGAATTCATGCTGATTAAACCTAACATTCGATTCTCCCATAGTAGGTCTCCATGAAGGAATTTATGGTTCACCTACCCATTGATTTATCTCTATTACTATGATTGGCACATCATTTAGGATCACTTGGCTAGAACTAGATGCTTGATTTGAACTTGATTCTGCTATTGGTCCTTTATATTTTGTAGAAGCATAGGTATGAATAACATCAATAACCTTATCATGGCATGACTCATCTGATAGGTTCTCCCATTCCCAATCATTAGAATCCTCATCACTATGAGATTCTAATTATAATATTTGGCTATGAATTTTGGGATAATGTTTTTGAGTGTATCCTTCTTCAAGATAACCTAATCCTATTTTCTCCTTGGTATCTTGCCATGTACTCTCTATTGGTTCAACAAGTCCTTCATTCCTTGTGCCTAAAGGTCCTTGACCTTTTTACCCCATCTTTTTCATGATGGAAAACCCTTTCCCATATTGATGTGTGGGAATGGTTATATTTTGAATATGTTTAACATGGGCACTTGATTCTTCATCTTTATATAACCAATTTAGGATCTCATTATCTTCTTCATCCATGGTGGATGATGTACTTGCCCTCACAAAGTTATCATTATATCTATGGGGTAGATTTGAGGTTTTTCCAAAGGATTTGGGTGATAAAGGTAAGTCCATCATAGATAAGGAGTATTCACCTATGCCTTTTTGCTTGATCTTGCATTGCCATCTTTTGATAATGGGCCTCTTTAGTGTACACTTGGATAGCTTTGGTATGGTCTTCTTTTGGTTCTTCAATAATTTTATCCTCATTAACCTTCTATTTTCCTTTAGTTGATGTAGTTAGGTTAACAACTTTTGGTGTATCTTCAATAACAATTTCCTCTTCTATCTTTTCTTTTCCTTTCAATAAAGGGATGTCCTTAGAACTTTGACCTTGCTCCATTTGATTAGGTATACACCCTTCTACATTGTGTGGGAGTAAGGATTCATTGATAGGCTTGACATTATTACAATATTAGAAAGGGTTTAGATCCCCACTTACCATTATCTCTTGTCCTAGATAAGGAAACTTTAGGCATTGATGATAAGTAGATGGCACAGCTTGCATCTCGTGAATCCATGGTCTTCCTAGTAAGATATTATAAGTCCAAGACTTGGCATATGATCTCTTTTTGCATGGGGCCAACTCTTATGGGTAACACTATGACTCCTTTTGAAGCTCTTTCTTCATCATCATAGGCTTTTATGGTTATCTTTTTCTTAGGGTCAATAGCCTCCTCAGAAAATCCTAGGGCTTTTACTAGGCTAAGGGTACAAATGTTTAGGCCGGCTCCTCCATCTATGAGGACTCTTTTCACCCTATGCTTGTGAATTAACACTTCTATGTGTAAGGGAAGGTTTTGAGGATGATTAAGAGACATGTCATCATGTTCAAAAAATGATAGGCAATGGGGTGCAATGAGGTGCCCCACCATAATTTTGAATTTTTCTACCTCCAAGTTTAGAGGCACGTTGGTTTCCAATAAGGCTTTCTCCAAAATGTCTTTATGGATTGGTGATAATTTGAGTAACTCCAAGATAGAGATTTGAGCAGGAGTTCTTTTTAATTGATCAACCAAATTATATTTTTTTGATGATGACGTTGAAGCTTGATTTGATATCACAACTTTAGGAGCATTGGTAGGTAGAATAATTTTTTATGCTTTCCCCCTAGTGACAACATTTGATGATGTTTCTCTTGAATTTTTCTTTACTAGGACAACATTTATAGTATTATCCTCTTCTCTTAAAGTATTGATCATGTTATCATAATTATGAGAAAATTTCACTTTCTCATTTCCTTTTTTTAAAATTTTGATTAGCCTTAGATGACTCACCCTTTTCATGATTCAAAAAGGGATTCTTGAAAGCCATGTGGTCCTCATTGTTTTGAGGTCCTTCAATTTTGATGGTTCCATTATCTATTAAGTCTTGCACCAAGTGTTTCAATCTCATGCATTCATTGGTTGGATGGCCTCTATTTCGATGATATTCACAATGATGAGAGTCATTCCACCAATAGGGTTTATCTTGAGGTTCATAATCTTTCACATCGGGTAATGTGATAACTTTGTTGGCAACCAAGGTTTTTAATGCGTTCTCCAAAGGCTAACCTAAATAGGTGAATTTTATTTTGTTATAATTGGAGAAAAAAGATTTGGACTTATTCCCATTAGGATTATTGGCATTATTGTTGGAATTGTTGGAATTGTTATTGGAATTATTGGGATTAAATGGAGCTTTGTTTGATTGATTGACATTATTTGAATAATTAGCTACATATGGTAAGGTAAAAGGGGTTTCCTTCAAGTTGTGGGCCTCCACAATTCCATCATTCACAAGGTTTTTGTTGTTATTCTTTATCCATGATTTAGATTTATCATTGTAATTATTGGACCCTTGATTATTGAAATATTTAGGCACATAATTATTGTTGTTGTTGTTGTTGGTGTTATTGGATTTGTTATCTTTAAAAAAATTTATTTCACCTCTCTTGACCAATGCATCCTCAATCTTGATTCCATTTTCAATGAGTTTTTCAAATGGTGGGGGACATTGGAGTTGTAATCTATAATTCATTTCTATGGCCAAATTATTGGTGAAGATTTCCATCTTTTCTTTCTCGGGGATACTTTGTGGATACCTTGAAAAAATGGTCCTCCACCTTTGTAGGAATCCTACAAAGGACTCTCCATCTTTCTATTTGGTATCACACAACTTGAGCATTGTAATTTCATGCTCAATGTTATAAGAATAATGGGTTATGAACTTGGAGGCTAACTCCTCAAAGGTCTTTATTCCTTGGGGTAGTTTTGAGAACCACTCCATGGCATGACCTCCTAAACTCCTAGGAAAGAGTCTCATTAGGTATGTGTCATTATGCATGAACTCAATGCTTAGGGCACAAAAATCCCTTAAATGATCTTGTGGGTCTATTTTACCTGTATATTTATCATATTTAGGAAAAATGGTATTAAAAGGAAAAGATACCATAACTAAGCTTTTATCGAATGGAAAAGGACACAAAGCTTCAATGGAAAAGGCCTTAGGTTCAGCTGCCTTTTTCATGGTATCTATTTTTTCTTGAAAGGCCTTTATTTGCCTAGTCATAACATTCATGGGATTATCTTTCTCTTGATCTTTCTTTAGTTGTTCTATATCGAAATCATGGGGAAGCTTTACTCCCGCTTGAGCTAGGCTTAGGAAAAACTTCTCCCTATCCTTATCTATTAATTTCTCCATGACCTCTAGGAATTCCTGATCTTGGGCTGCTCTCTCAACTTTTTCTTCAAGTGTTTCTTTGGGATTATGATTGGAATTGTTGTTTTTTTTATTATTCCCTCCTGGTTGGTAATTATGATATGTCGAGTTCCTATCCATTTCTCCAAGTCTTTTGTCAAACAAGTTTGGGAAAATTTCTTCTTGATTAGGACCTTTTAAAAGACTTTGGTATTCTTGTCCTTAGTTTTCAACAAGAGTGCTATATCCTTGT
This sequence comes from Chamaecyparis obtusa, assembly GCA_027943335.1. Classification (NCBI taxonomy): domain Eukaryota; kingdom Viridiplantae; phylum Streptophyta; class Pinopsida; order Cupressales; family Cupressaceae; genus Chamaecyparis; species Chamaecyparis obtusa. The sequence continues at coordinate 406,394 of BSBK01005648.1, read as the reverse complement.
AAAGATACTCTATATGTGTGGGACCCCGTGGAAACTGGCATCCAACAAGGGTTTGATTTGGAATCATCCTTGGTTCGAGAATTGTTGATTTTAAATTGAAGAGATTAAAAATGTAAGATGAATTTTCAATGGATATCTCTTTCACTTTTTTATGTATTTAAAACACAACAATCACACATTCACTTGTGTCTTTTTGCCCACTTAACACAAAATGTTTGATTTGGAAAAACATTGTCATGGGTTTTGCACAAAAAGAAACTTCAAGCACCTACCTAGCACAAGATTTGGTTCATAAACATGGCTCTAAAAGGTGGTCTTGCTATTTTATCAAGGATTTAATATAGATTCCATTCAAATGGATCTTAAACTTTCATCCCCTAAGTATGTTAAGGGGCTTCCCACCACCGGTATGTCAAATTTTTGCGCAATCTGTGAGGACTACTTGAGGAAGTTCAAAAATTTAAAATCCCTTTGTCACACACCCCATTAAGGATGTATGTGTTTCATTTTATAGTGGGTTGGATTCTCACAGCAAAAGCAAGCGTATCCCACTTTGGTTTGTCCCTCTCACCAGCCTCGTTAAGGCAATTTCTTGAGAGGTGAGCCCACTAATGTTCTAGCATGTTCATGTAAAGCAAGGAAATAGAGTTAAGAACAAGTTTTTGAGAATTTGGTTCACCTAAAAGGTGAAGAGCATATCCCTAACTTTTCCTTAATTTCCTAAACACAATAAACAATGTTCAATTATTTCACCCACTAACTATAGAGAATTGAGTATTTCTACTCTCTTCTACAAACAAGGGGCTTTGATCTTATGTTCTTGATTCCTAAACCTTTATTCTTAACCAAAAATTTCAACACCTTTGGAATTTTGATTCATTAGAAGAAGTGAAGAGCATAGGCCTAAATGCTAAAATTTCCAAACAAAGATAGGCTGTTTTGTAATTAATAGATTTTGAAAATGCACCAATGCCACAATTTAAGGGAAAATATTCACTAGCTTGAGGCTTACCTTTCCTTGTAGCTAGCATAAGCTAGGGGAATTTTTGAGTGATTTTTGTCATTTATAACATTACCTTGGCTATAGCTCCTTTCCAATGTGCTTTCCTCCCACAAAGTTAGTCAACACAAACAACAACAATGAGGGGAACCAAAATGAATTTGAAGAAGCAAAGTTATGTATTGAATCTTAAGGCCTTATTTGCAAACTTTAAGAAAAAGTTGAACTAAGGAGCAAAAATCCAATTAAGTGATACGAATTTAGTTTTGTAAGCTTCTACAATTTTGAGATAGCTCTCATATACCTGATTTTCTTCTTCTTGTGACTCCTCAAGAACCAATTTAATGTGAGAAAAGTTTTCCTTCTTGATTTTCTTAGTCAAGGTCTTCCCTTCTTGGTTGAACTTACTCTCTAGCTTTTTTGCTTTTCGGTGATTAGACATCCTGTAGATTTATAGAAATCATTATACCACAGTCAGATAATGAAAATAAGAAATTTATGCAAAAGTGCTCTTGTAATGCTTGAAAGCGCTATTTTACTACTTAAAAGCATTGTTAATCAGATTAAAAGTGCTACTTTAACTTTGTCAGAAAATTCAAAAGCACACTAATAACTAGTAGAAGTGCTATTGAAATGTTTAAAGGCAGTAAAAATATAGGAAAAGCACTCAGTAAAATATCAAAAGTGCTCAGTAGTCAGGAAAAATGCACTCTCCGTCTGTGTAAAAGCATTGTAGAATTGATAGACAGATAATAGAAAGATCAAAAGCACCACTGATCAATGTAAAGGCACCCAAATTTATCATAGAAGCATTGGAATAGTGCTTGAAAGCATCATTTTATCGTGTAAAAGTGTTGTTTAACTTGTCAAAAGCAATGTTTCCTAAAAAATTCAAGAGTTAAAGACATGCGAATTTGACAAAAATGATATAAATCTAAGCGTTTAGTAAAGTGAAGCAACCTGCCCAACAGTGGGCACCATTTTGTGTACAAGGAAATGTACCTTCATAGAATTAGTATTGACAATAAATGAAATGGAAACTAAATAAACCACAATATAGAAACTATTTAGAAATTTTAAGATCAATTGAGCATCCTATGGCTCTCTATCTAAGAGTGTTAATAGAATCTCTTAGCAAGCTACCATTAATGACAATCCTAGAATGAGAAATGATAAGATAAACAAGCTAAAGCTAACAATTAGATCAAATTGAATGGTAATTAAGCTCTTAAAATTCCTTTCTAGCTATAAAATGCAAAAGGTTCTATGTAATTCTTAGATGTGTGGTTATGAATTATGATGAATTTAGGCCTTCCTTCTATAGATTTTTCCAATGGTAGGGGGTGTAGTGTAGTTCATCATGATTAAGCCTTGTTTGAGTCCTTGGTTCCACCCTTTGAAGACAATGAAAAGTTTGTGTCCTCAAAGCTTGGGACAAGTAGACAAGATGAATGGACAAGATTCTCTTTCACTTTAAGTGATTGAGATTGAATTTGGCTTGATCCATGTGAATCCCTTCTCTAAAATCTCATTAGTTGATTCAATTTCCTATCCTTTTGGGTTGTTGAGAGTACTTAAGATTTATTAATTGATTTAAATTCATTTATTTAGCCATGTACCCCTTGAATGGGTTGAATTTGATTTAATTCGAGACTATACAATTATTTGATTTAATTGCACTTTGATTTGATTGCATTTGATTAAAATGCTCTCAATTTTGATTTATCTCGAACTAAGACTTGATTTTAATTTTGATTAACTAATTATGCATTGTGATTCAATTACTTCAATTTTGTCCTTGATTTTCTTTGATTTGACTTGATTTATCATTGAATTTTCTTTGTCCATTTTTAGGTGATTACAATTGGCTTATTCAAGAAAACCATAATCAAGATTCTATTCAAGCTATAGAGGCTCTTAAGAAAGTTCTTTGTGATAGTGATCAAGGTGTTAACCTCTTGCGTGGTATTACTCACCTCATGCATTCAAATGTTAAACCTTTAGGTCAAGAAGCTCAAGATTTAGGGTTGATTCCTCCTATCACTAGTGTAGAACCTCCTTCTAATCCTCTACCTAGTATTCCTACCTATACTCCTTCTTTGGTGACTATGAAAGTTCCCTCTATTCCTATGAATGTTCCTCCTGAGTCCCTTCCTATATCACAACCTTCATATCATAATGTTGCTTTTACTTATTCCAACCCACTTCCAACTATAGTTCCTAGTGTTCCTCCAGTTGTGTATTCTATTCCTCTAGCTTCTTACACTATACCTACTATGTCTAATGTTTCTATTCCTCCTATTTCCTCTAATGATTCAACAATCATCAACTTGGCTCAAACTATGTCATCCTTACAAAAACAACTTGCTTCCTTAACTCAAAATAGATTTAGTATTCCTACATGTGACATGGGAATTCCTTTGTCCTTGGATATTATTCGTACTCCTATTCCTTAGCAAGTCGATATGCCTTGTCTTGAGAACTATAATGGAAAAGGAGATCTTGTTCATCATGTTAAAACATTCCAAATCCTTTTTAGTGATTATGCTCATGACCATAGGATTTTAGCCAAACTGTTTGCTAGAATGTTCTGTGACAAGGCCTTACAATGGTATTTTTCTTTGCCTCCTTATTCTATTGATTCCTTTCCAAAACTTGCTAATGCCTTTATTCAAGAATTTCAAAACAACATTGGTCTGCAAGTGTCTTTGACTGATTTGATGCATTGTAAACAAAGTGCTAAGGAAAAATTAACTAAATTTATTGGTAGATTTAAGCATTTGCATGCATAGATTTCCTATCTTGTTCCTGATATTGATATTCAATGTATGTTTATTTCAAATTTGCAAAAGGATATTAGAGATAAGATTCTGCTTACTGAATTTACCTCTTTTCAACAACTTTGTGCAATGCTTCATCATTATCAATTACAAGTGAGTCAATTTGAGAGCAACACTTCAATGGCTCCTATTCAAGTTGATAAGAGTGATGTTGCTCCTAATCCAAACAAATTTCAAAAATTCAAAAACTATGTCAAGATAAACAAACAAGCGAATGCAGTTGCTAATCAAGTTGTTGTTGCATCTCACAATGCCACTTCTGCATCCACTTCTTTTCAATTAAATCATACATTTACTCATCTTTCTAAATCTTTACATGCTATTATGAATAGGTTGTTAACTACTAATATGATTACTTTACCTCCTATTCAACCTCTTTTACTTGCTAGGATTGCATCTAAATCTTTTGATCAAAATAATTTTTGTCAATATCATTGTCAGAATGGTCATGATACTGAGAAGTTTTATTCTTTAAAACATAAGGTTCAAGACTTAATTAACTCTAATGCCTTATCTATCGATAATCTTGATGGTAGTGGGAACAAATTTGTCTCTTCTCCTAATCAAAACCTTCAAATCTATATGAATCCTTTACCTACACATGATACTAATACCATTGCTTAGCCATCTGCTATGGAAATTGTGTATGATTCAAAGATGGATGATCTCAAGCATGTTGTTAATCAAGTGGAGCATGTTGGTCAATTTGTATCTCCACCTCAACCTCAACCTCAAGTTCAATGTCAACCTTGACCAAAACCTAAGCCTAAATTGAAAATTCAACCTAAACCTCAACAACAACCTAATAATAAAAGACCTCAGGAACTTTTGATTACCTTTTATGACTCTAAGACTATTAAGGCTCCCGATGGTTGCCTTTACATTTATGATAGGATTTCTCAGAGACCTACTCATGGTTGTCTTGTTGATCCTACTACCTTAGTCAATGTTATTACTGAAGAAAATCTTTTTATGAAAATCTTACAATGTGATTCTTATGATACATCAGATGTGTGGATTCAAACTTGCAATGGTTTTCTTTATCCATCATTTGGTTCTATTATTTTACCAGTTGAACTCTATGGAAAAATTATGAACACTACCTTTGTTGTTGTTCCTACTTCTGATCTATTTCAAGTTAAGCTAGGCTTTCCTTGGCTAAATGCCATGCATGTTGTTGCTTCACCTATTCATAAGTGTCTTAAATTATTTCATGATGAAGAAGTGGAGATGGTTAATCATAGTTTATATCAACCTTCTAGGCCTAGAGATTACACTGCTCTTGATTTCTTTTGGCCTTCATTACCTAATTCATGTCCTCCTTGACCTAATAATATTTTTTGTTCATATCAAGCTTATAAACATCGTAAGATTATAGAATTAAGAATACCTCCTATGGAGCTTAATCATGGTCTTTTTCCTACACCTTCTATACCTCATTTAACTATGGCTTCTAGTTCTATTAATCAAGTTCCTTCTATCACTCTTCGTAAAGAACCTGTGAAAGATCTTGTGATTGTTCCTCCTATTGTTGATAATCCTATTGATCTTCCTAAAGAACCTGTGAAGGATCCAATGATTGTTCCTCCTAGTTCTCAACCTATTTCAAATAAAGAAAAATGTAATCGATCTCCCAATGAACTTCATAAAAAGCATCATGCTCATGCTAAATCTCATAATTCTATTCTTCAAAGATCTCTACCTTCTTCGGATAAATCTATGCATGATCTATTAGAAGGATTTGTTCCTAATAATGATGTTAAGATGCATGATTATGTTGATTCTATTTGTATCTTAGATACTATTTTGATTAATTTGGATGAAGAAGATACTCTTGATGAAACTGATGATGCTAATGATGAATATGAGACTATTGACATTGACATTGTTTTACCTAATATGCTTTCATCACAATTAACTCTTACACCTAGTGTCAAACATTGTGATTCTCAAGGGGATCCTTGTTTCAAACTGGTTATCATTCCTACTGTGTTGGATATAGTCCCTCTCATGAGTTACCCACCTTCCCTAAATGATATACAACAAGATGGGGAGAGTAGGTGGCATGCTTGATAGACTTATCCTTCGTGGTAGCTTTGTTGTGTGTTTTCCTATTGTACTATGCTTCTCCCATAATGTGTTTGCTAAATGTTGTTAGCTTCTTTTATATGATTTTTCTTACTTAGTTGGTACAAGGTGATGAAGGAATCAAAACTATTGTTCAAATTCCTCTATACGTATCTCTACTCTTCTATGCATTGTTTAATGTTATGTTGTAAATGTGCTATTGTTCGTAAATGTTTCATTGTGTAATCTGCTTGGATTCGAGACATGGTAGAACTAAATTATTTTTGGTCTCCATGACATGGTCCAAAAATATTCTCCTTCATATATCTTATGTTATCTTTCCTCCTTTGTGATCATAGTTCTACTTTCTTTGGGGAATGCTGTCAATTTATTTGCAATAATATCATATATATATTATCTTATGATCATACTGACCCCATGGTAGGTAGATCCATTTTGTGTTCTATGTATGTTTCTATGATATTTCCCTTGATTTGTCTTCATCTGGGGGCATCTCGATGTGGAAATGTAATTAGTGGATTTGTTTATGTTTCTGTTAAAGCCATTACTCCTATTAAAGTGTTAGCAATGACTTTAACGTGGGGGCATATGCTCTACTCACCTATTGCACACACACACTTTTTTATACACACATTTTTTTCAAGATACCTTTTCTCCCTTTTTGGATTAGTGACTAATCCTTAAAGCATGGATTTATATTTCAGGATCTCTTGATCCCTCCAGTTTCAAATATACATATATTTTTTATCTCTTAAGGTCAAAGGTGTCCTTAAGACTGGATCTCTTTTATTTTGGTTTTATTCTTATGGAATAGAATATTCCTAAGGGTAAATCCTTGATGGGTTGACTAGTGAGTAGCCACATTCACTAGGTGGTTCAATTCCATCTTTCCAGTAGTGTCATTTCCTTGTGTGATTCACAATGGGACATAAGTTCTCATTAGGCAAGGTAATCACACCCTCTTTCTCTCTCTAGAGATTTCTCTCTTATTGTGATCTAGGATTCAATGAAGACTTGAGTCCCTAGGAACTTGAGGTTTCTGTTTGTCCCTTGGATTACAATAAGATTATCTTTTCATTCTGATCTCCTTTACCAAGAGTTTGCATCAACTCCATACTCTTGCTAAAGTGGGGGCTTAATGTATCATCTTAAAATGGAAGCACTTCCATGATAAGAGTGTTTAGCCATCTGAGTAAGTGGTCTAGGGTTATTTTAAGTGCCTTGATCAGGTTTTTGCATGTATTTGGCTTTTCCCCCTATTCTTCTTCCTTCTGCACCCATTTTCCACTTCCTATCTGCATTTCTTGGCATTCTAGGCTGGGGTCCTAAGGTTTTTGACCTCAAGGTCAAAGTCAACCTTGAGGGTCAAAGTCAACCTTGACTCTAACCTAGGTTAGGGTTGACCTCAACTCTAACCTAGGGTAGAGTCAACCTTGTCCTTGACCCCCAATTCAAATTTCAAGTTTTTCTAATTTTAGGGTTTCGGGTTTCGAAAAGATTCTTTTCCCACCTTCAGGTCAGCCATTTTAGGTTTTGGGATGGTAAATCCTTAAATTTCATTTAATATGTGTCCATTTATAAGGTTTAAGGTTAGTTGGGATTTAATTCCCCAATGTCAGCCTTCTCTAGAGGTTTGTGCCCTAGTTCACTATAAAAAGAGGCCTTCCTCTCTCATTTACATATCCACACTTACCAAGCAATCTCTCAAGCTATCAAGTGAAATCAAGAAAGCAAGAAGGAGAAGGAAATCGAGAAATCATTCATTCATCTTCAAGCCTATCATCCATTCAAGCTTTCATCAAGGAGATCCATTGTTAGCCATTGAAGGATTTAATCTCTTTGGAGCTCCCTTGAAGATCCATCTTTCTACATTCATCCAAGCCTCCTCATATGAAAATATCTATTCAAGATTGGTGGTGAAGATCAAATTCCATTGATTTGAGACATCCTACATTCATTCTACATCCATTGGAGCATCCCTACTTGTGGATTTGAGGATTCGAATCCTCTACAAGGACTTTAACATAAGCAAGGTGAATTGTTTCATTTGCTTTGTTTATGCACATTATATTTCAATTCAATTTCAAGGTTAATTCCTAAATTGGGGTTTGACCAAGGAAAACTCCCCATACAAACAAAAAAACCCCCTTTTTCTTTTAGGTGCAGGTGCGGAACTTCAGATCTAAGATTGGATTTGGATACCCTTTTCGGTGAACTTCCAAGATCTGCAAACAAAATCAAAGTCAACCTTCAGAATAAGAATGTAGCCTTTGACCTTTTATGAGGGTCAAAGACTACCTATTGTTGGAAAGATAAGATTTTTTTGGGTTTTCTTCATCTCGGCATTTCCAGCCTGAAACAGGTTGCAGAATTACCCAAATGTACATAGAGACATCAAAAATTGGCACTTTCCAGATTTTCCCTATTTTGAGGTTAGTATTTTCTTTTCAATTATTTCAGATTTCAAGGACAATTCCTTAATAGGGAAATATAAGGTTTTCTTTCTTTTTTCATATTCTCCATAGATTGATTCGATTGTGCATTAACCTTTTGGTTGATCAAATTGGATCTCTCCCTTGGGAATTTTGATTTAGAAGTGGATCTCATATTTCTCCCATACATACATTCAATAGAGGTGATTCCATATTAACCCTATTCATTTTGGTGAACCCAACGTGAATCCTATTTCATCCTATTCAACATTGTATTTATAATCAATGCATTTAAATGTGTATTAGGTACATTGAAATACATAAGTTAGGAAGTTTTCTGTTAAAATATTCTACTTTAACTAGCCCCTTCTTTAGAATTGATTACAATCTAATTATATTTAATAAAGGATAATTATAGAATTAATACTAAAATTAATAGAATCAAGGAAGCACACAACTAAGAGGGGGGTGAATCGATTGTGTCCAAAAACCAAAACCTTAAGGAATCTTAAACCCTTAATCTCAAATCTAAAAGTAAAGGATGAAAGCACTAATCCATAAAACACATGAACACAAAACCTAAATATTTTTACATGGAAACACTATTAGGGGAAAAACTATGGTGGGGATAAAACCCAAAGTTGTTGTACTTGGATAAAAAAACTTTACCCTATTAGGAGTAATTTAAAGTGGAATGCATATGCATTCAAGCACACTGGCTAGAGCTCACTTCTCAAATAAAATTAAGGGAGACAAACTAGAGAATTACAATAAGGGCTACAACCCTTAATGGACTACAATCCACTATGGACAACAATCCACCAATTTATGAAGTGACTGATAGCATCTCCAATATGCAAATACAACTCCAATAAAGTACAACAAATCTATATCTCAGTTTTAGATTCCACACATACCTCTTCACACATTCATCAATACATCATACACATATTCTCTCATACCTTCACACTTACAAATGATTACATATTTTTAAACATTACATCAACCTTGTGAAAATAAACAAGGTCGGCTCAACCTAAACACCTAATTACAAAATGTTTTCTCATTACATTTCAAATTAAAATGTGATCCATTGAATCTTATCTAAGACACATAAATGTTCCATAAGAACATCATTGAACACATAACAACACCATAAATCATACCATGATCCTTCACAACACGTTACACAAACCATGTTGACCAAGAACAATAAGAACACCAGCACGCCACAAGAGAATTATCCAAACCAATCACACCAATGAATTAAATCAAGAAAAAAAAATGGAAAATGATCATAAGACATCAAAAAGAAATATTTAATATCTCAGCAACACCAAAAATACATCTTTCTCAAAATTCATAATCATATATGCATTGTATACCAAGAATAATAAATAGTAAACATTGTAACTCCATAAACATAGACTGTGATCCTAAAACTGACATCCAATCATTTCAAGGACATAAATCCAAGTCCTAAACATGTCATACCCTTCACATCTCAAAATATTATCACATTGGTCCATACTAATCCAAATATTGTCACACTATCTTTTCTTGAACATCAAAATACTAGTCTCTGATAAATCAATCATAACTAACTCAAATATCATTGTGAACCTATGTAACTTGACAAGGATCAAGTAAAAAAACACCTCAAAAATTTTGTAGCTTTGCACCATCAGATCTTTAATATAGCAGTTGTGCCAATCTAATCTTTCCACTTCAAACAATCATGCAACATCTTGCAACACTGTCACAACAAAGAAATATATTGACATCAATGATAACACATATCTCAAATATGTGATACTGATCTCTAAATCACATATTTTCACAATATCCCAACAATCTCCCCCTTTGGCATTGATGGCAACATATGATGTGAAAAACAAAATCAATGCACAAAGAAACATACTACCAACAATATCCACAATATATCTTTCCCAAATCTTATGCAACAAAGAAGAATCTATCCCTCTAATTTTTACAAAGTTTTTCACATGGCTATTCCTCCCCCTTTGACATCAATTAAAAAGGAACATATGCTCACTAAGTCAAAGAGGGAAAAAATAATTAAATATCTCCCTCAGAACTAAAAAGCATATGTCTTGAGACTAACTACTCCTAAGTAGAAGTCACCAAAAACATCAATCCAAATGAAAAGTAGTCTCTGTAATAGCATTGGATTGATCCATCCCAATGCATCTCTAACTCTAATCAGGAGGGGAAATCACCCCAATATTACCTTTGAGATACTCAAAAGTATCCTTCGGTAAGGGCTTCATGAAGATATTTTTAATCTATTCTTTAGTAGATACATATTCTATTTTGATTTCCTTCTCACTAACTTTATCCTTCAATAAGTGATACTTAATAGATATATGTGATACTCCTAAAGAGTTATTTTTGTTGTCATTAGTTTTTTTAAAGTCATATTGGAGAGTTAAAGTCATTCGGTGAAAGGAGTCATAGGACTCAGTCGATGAAGCAAACAAACAATTTGGTAAAGGAAGAGACAATTTTGGTAAAGGCAAATGAGAGATAGTCACCGAGCAGAGCAAGGCAGGCACTGAGAATTGCATGATAGTTACTAAGTCAAGAATCACATATTATCAAGAAAGAACAAAGCATGTTAATGAGTAACACAGATTGACATAATAGATTATGTTAGATACATTGAATCTGGACACCGAGCATAAAATGTTTTACTGATTTCAAGAAGATCATTTGGTAAAACATTGGAGATATAAATAAATATGATTGCACTTGATTACAAGGTAAGATCCACCAATGAAAAATAATGTAGTATATACATTGGAAATGAAACCAATGTTACCAACATTTAAGGAGAAGAATCTAGAACATTTCCACTGCTTCTAGATCAAGTATATAAAGAATAGTATACAAAGATTAGAGAGAGAGAGTGGATCATGAGAAGTCAAAGAAGGGTGAAAAATTGATGTGATGGTGATGAAGTGAAAATAAGCTACAGAGTAGAAAAATAGTTAGAGAAGAACTATGAAAGTGAAACAAATTTGAGGTTACTGAGTATAGAAGTTGAATTGTGATTGAAATGTACTAAGTATAGAATGAGGTAAAATGTTATTGAGCACATTGAGTCTGAACAACATTTATTGATGCATTACTATAGATAGTTTTTGTATTAAATTATATTACAATCAGAATTGTAAAATCTCATTAGAGAGTAGGCCCTAATAGGTCTTATTTTGTAAATCCTTTAACATGGTACATCTCTTAGATTGTAAAATCCTTTAGCAAGGTAGACTATATAATTCTTATGTACTCCTAACAAGGTAAGCTATCAGAAGTGGCTAAATTTTGTAGCTCTAATTGAGAAACCTTTCTACAGCAATAGTGAAGGATTATAGGTACCATTCCCCACCATATTTTTTCCCTCTAAGCAAGGGTTTTTGTGAGACCAAAAATCATTGTGTTATGAGTTATGCTTTCATGTTTTAATTTATATGTTTTATGGTGGTATATGCAAAGTTTAAAATTCAATAAATGGTCAGAATAGTTGATAAAAAAATTTGCAAGATTGATTCACCCCTCCCTCTCAGTACTTAAATTTCCATTTTTAATACAATAATTGGAATCAAATATTGGACTCTTAAGATAAAGGTTTAACCACCTGAGAGTAGAAAGATCATAGAAATGGAAAGTTACAAGCAAGCTAAGTAGGTTGATAATCTTGAGTTTGAATTGGAAAATGCACATGAGTTGATATATGATCTTAAAAGGAAATTAAAAAATTCATTGAGGGTAAGAAAGAATTTATCTGATGAATTGGAATCTGCACAAGAACATGTTGAGATACTTGAGACATCATCTAAAGAGAGTTTAAATGATGAATTTGAAACAACTATTATAGAACTAATAGAAAAGAATAAAGCACTCGTTGATCAGTTTAATCTAATAAAGAAAGATCAAGAGGCACAAGGTATTAGAATGGGTGAAATACTTGAATCAAAAAGAGCTTTTTAAGATGCAAAAAGAATGGCAGAAGTAGACAAGAGGCAAGTTGAGGCAAGACTAGCTGAAAAGGATGATGAAATAATGAGAATGATATAAACACATTATACTATGACTGACCAACTAGTGAATGCAAATCAGGAGACAACCAAAAAGGAATCTAAGAATCAAGCATTAAGGTCTGAGGTTGAAAGATTGACAAAGGAACTGAAATCATAAAAGGAAACCAATGAAGTATTAAAATGGAATGAAGAAACATTAAGGATGTTGGATGAATAGCTTAGAGGTCAAAGAAAACTGAGAGATACAAATGGACTTGGGTTCACTAGAAATAGCACTACCAAGAAGGGAGATTCCTCAAATCAAGTAGCCAACCGAGAGACTACTACCCCACCAAAGAAAAAGAAGCCTATTTTTTATCATTGTGGGAAACCTAGTCAAATAGCTAATGTATGTAGGAGCAAAAGAGGTAAACCACCAATCATTCCTAAATTTCATGGTTATTGTTATAATTGCAATAAGTATGGACATCAGGCATTTGAGTGTAAATCAAGGATTTCTAACAATACAAGGAATATGAAATTCAATGGTTACTGCAATACTTTTAATAGATATGGTCATAAGTATAAAGATTGCAAGTCACAAAGAAAGAATGTCAAATGGGTACCTAACTGACAAAATACATCAAACAACCAACAATGCTCAATAATACCATGGGACTACAACACAAGAATTTCATGTACAACATGTGGGAGATTTGGACACATTACAACAAATTGCATTTTGATGCATGGTAGAAATAACAGAAGATCGTGGAGAAATCTTGGAATGGCTTTTTTTCATTATCATAACGTAGGTCACCTAGCAAGTACAAGTAAATGTTGAATAAATAAGAGACCCGATGAATAAAATATGGAGAAGGAAGTCTCTAGATGATGGAAAATCACTTGGAACAATCAATGGTTCCTCATCCTATGGGCCGGGTGCACCTATCTTCACCTAATCGGTTAAACATATGTGTAAAAACTGTGAGCTAAATTTTAATCTTAAATCGGCTCCTAAAATTTGTGCAAGGATCCATATAATCATATTTATATTCATTTGGATATATGTTGTGAAGTTAAAATTGCATGTTTGATCGGTGAAAGATTATGTTATTTTGTTTCATTCGGTGAAAGGAAGTATAGTTTGGTGATCGATAAAAAGGGAAGTCAATGATAGCATTAAATGCTAAAATTATATTTGTTGCATACCCTAATTGAGGAAAAGGTATAAATAGACCCCTTTACTATTTATTGTTACCTAACATTTTTAAAGAGAACTTGAGCTCATTATAGAGTCGATTCATCTGAGAGCATTATTTGAGTGATTGATTAAGAAAATATAAGCACTATTAAGAATATTTGAGTGATTATTGGTGTGTGCTCGAGTTGTCAAAGTGCGACCAAGTTGATTTACATGAAAACCTACTTCAATCAAGTGTTTTTATATATTAATCAATGGAACCTAAAGTACAAAACCTTGTTGTTGTTGAGAAGGTTGATCATGTCAACCCAAAATACAAGCTTCCTCTAGCTAAAGTTTCCAAATAGACAAGATGGGAGATCTCTCATCAATTCCACCAATAGTTATCTTGATCGAAGACATCCATTCCTTCATCCACTGCAAAATTGAGGAAATTTTTCAAGTTGATATGGATACATCTTACCAGAGTTTGTGTGAGAATGGGAAATTGAAGGATGAACACATCTACCTAGAGACTAAGGTTTTAATGCATGCCCTACATATACCAAGTTTATTCAAGACCAAGTGGATAAAAATCATGCTAAGTTAAGTTCATAATCAGTTTATGTGGCTAGATCAACTAGTCAAGATTACAAAGGATGTTCTACACATCGTCACTGGATACCCAATCAGTGACAGGCCAAAGGAAAATATGAAGACTAACAAGAATAAGTTATGTGAGCTGACTCAAGATAAATGGGATGGAAGAGGTCTTAATATATCAACTATGGAATACCTTGAACTAAGATTTTCATGTAATGGCATATCATACCAAATATTATAATCTTCTCGAGTGGATATTGTACCATGTGGAGCTGTGGACATTGCATACAAAATTATCAAGAAGGACATGAAGATTGATTTGTGTGAAATCCTACATAAGCAATTTGATTATAAAATGAACATTATTTGGCAAGAAAAGACCAACACATTTAAGTTTAGTTCTCTTTTGGTATGTATATTTTTCTAGTTCAAAAAATTATTTCCATCAATCGTTAATGTAAGCTGGAATGTGAAGAAATCGATTATCTCTCAGATTAATGAATACATCTAGAGTTTAGGAGATAATTTTTATATTGTGATAAATGATTATTTCATTAATTTTCAAACAAGAATGCATAATAAATTCATAATTCCACCTAAGTTAGTGGAAGATCACCAAAATACCATATGTTTTAAATTTGATACCAACACATGTATTGTGAAAGCCTTTGAGCCAAGGACTATCTGGCTACAACCAATAGGCTATGAAATTTATATTAACACTACATCATATAAAATTGAAGCCCTACTTGCTAAGCCTATGGATAAAAGAGCTAATCAATATGGGACATATGAGGAAGTGAAGGAAAAGATAAAACTAGGTATATTGATACTTAAAGCTCAAAAGAAAATAAGAAGAATGATCATTGATTTATCAAAAAATATTGGAGTTAGTGTTGAAGAAGATGAGATAAGTTTGTTTGAAGTCAAGGGAAAGAAAACAAAAGTGAAAAAGGAACCACCGAGACCCAAAGGAACAAGACCATTGACAAGGTCTACATCTACACTGAGGGAGAAGAGGAAACCTGAGCTTGAGCAACCAAAACCAAAAATATATTTAAGGGAAAAGAAAGCATCAAAAATACTAAGAAGAAAGCTAAAATTGCAAGAGGATAGTGAAATAGAGTCTAAATATTTAAGAAAATTTAAAGTTGTGCAAAACCAACCCTAAAAAACAAAAAACTTAGATGCATTTATTGAGAATCTGAAGAATTATGGAGGTTTTGCAAGAATTAAATATGTCAAGTATGAAACAAGGAGTGATGAAGACAATGAAAAGATAGAGTAGGCATTTGTCTTCACATTGCATAAATTTAGGACAATACTGATTGAATTTTCCAACTAACTACCTCATGAACTCTAAAAGAAAATTGATGCAAGATGGAAACATGCAATGACTTATGAAAAAAAATGAGGGAAAGATCCATAGAAATAATTGTACCTGATTTATCGGTACCTAAGATCAAGGAAGCACTGAAAGAGGACTCAAACATATTTCTTGTAAAAATAAGATCATTAAGGATTATGGTCGAAGAGTTGGAAGTAGTACAAAAGGAAACCAATGATATATGGTGAAAAATCTTCTTTCTAGACCAATCAACTAAGACTGAGGCACAAAAAGGTAAGTATAATCCTATTAACTTAACACATGAAAAAGATGAAGTGACCATTGAATACATCATTGATAAAGATCAAGCAGAAGAAATCAAACATGATGAAGATGTCATGGACATTGAAGAAAGGGACACCAAATATATGAAAATTGAAGATATAGCTACTATTAAGTTGATGGATGAAGATCCAATCCTACAACAAGTATCTAATTTTATTGAGATTCATGAGGTTATTTTCAAAGTTGTTAAATGTATCCCTACTGATGCAGAAGAGAACTCTGCCGAATAGGGAAAGCTGACTGAAAAAAAGGAAACCAAGGACAATCAAGAAACTAAGACAAATACATAATTGAATGCCAAGCAGGTTACCTCTACCGAGACTACATGATAGCAGCAACATGAAGACAAGAAAGAGAAGGAGAACAATAAGGAGCAAGAAGAAGAGGAGGAAGAAGAGAAGCAGGAAGATAAGAAAGAAGATAAGAAAGAAGAGGAAAGAGAAAAAATAACTAAGGATACTAAAAATCCTACTATATCTGTTACAATGAAGGCATCACGATCCCCAAAATTTTCTACTGGTGAAAGGATTCAAATTGAGAAGAAGAAGAAGAAAAATAAAAGGAAACATGAGAAAATAAAAGTTGACTTGAGCCAACCAATAGTAATACCAAAGGTAGACATGTCCTCACTTAGTCCTAAAGAATTATCTGAATTCAGAGATCTACTAAAAATGAAAGCAACCTAGGAAAAAATGCTAGAAAACAAGCAAAAGACAGATGTATTAGAAAGTGTCAATGATATACTACAAGAAGTTATTCCTAATGAAAATGTCAATGAGAAAGGAAGCCTACTAAGTCAACTAGAAGAATTGATTAAACAAGTTAAATAACCTGGTATAGAGACCACTGAGTACCTAATGCAAATATACAAGAATAAAATAGAGCATAAAATAATTGAGGATATATTGCAGAGTGTTGCGTTGGACAAGGTATCACTTTCTAAGTTGATCATAGAATTAGAAACTAAGCTTCATAATATTCTTTCATTATTTCATAAGATATATATAATATCAAATTTCATGAGGAAATCAAAAAGAAAGATGAGTCTATTGAGAAAGAGTTAACTGATCAGCTGATGATTGTCACCACCGAGCCTGGAATACTAAAATTTTACTACCATAAGATAAAACATTTTATGGGAATGCAACATGAACTACAAAGAGAAGAAAGAATAAAATGTTTTACTGAGTAACACAGGCTAACATAACAAATTATGTTAGATATATTGAATCTAGACACTAAGCATAAATTTTTTTATTGATTTCAATAAGATCATTTGGTAAAACATTGAAGCTATAAACAAATATGATTGCACATGATTATGAGGCAAGATCCACCAATGAAAAATAATGGAATATATATATATATATATATATATATATATATATATATATATATATATATATATATATATATATATATATATATATATATATATATTGGAAATTAAACCAATGCTACCACCATTTAAGGAGAAGAATCTAAAACATTTCCACCACTTCTAGATTAAGTATATAAAGAACATTTTTGGAGATTAGAGAGAGAGTGAATGATGAGTAGTCAAAGAAGGATGTAAAACTAATGTGATGGTGATGAAGTAAAAATAATCTATTGAGTGATAGAATAGTAAGAGAAGAACTATGAAAGTGAAACAAATTTGAGGTTACCGAGTATAGAAGTTGAATTGTGATTGAAATGTACTGAAGTACAAAATGAGGTAAAATGTTATTGAGCACATTGAGTATGAATGGAATTTGTTGATGCATTACTATAGACAGTTTTTGTATTGAATTATATTGTAATCAAAATTGTAAAATCCCATTATTGGGTAGGCCCTAATAGGTCATATTTTGTAAATCCTTTAACAAGGTACTTCTCTTAGATTAGAGATTGTAAAATCCTTTAGCAAGGTAAACTGTATAAGTCTTTTGTAATCCTAACAAGGTATGTACTCCTAATAGGATAATCTATCAGAAGTAGCTAAATTTTGTAGCTCTAACCAAGAAACCTTTTTACTACACTAGTGAAGGATTGTGGGTACTATCCCCACCACAATTTTTCCCTCTGACCAAGGGTTTATGCGAGACCAAAAATCATTGTGTTATGAGTTATCCTTTCATATTTTAATTTCTATGTTTTATGGTGATATGTGAAAATTTTATAATTATGTAAATGGTTAGAATAGTTGATAAAAGTTTTTGCAATATTGATTCACCCCTCCCCTCTCAGTACTTAACTTTTCATTATTAATCCAATAATATGGTTTGTTTTAAAATGTGAGACATGATTCTTTGAAATATTGATTATACTTGAGTTATCATAGTAAATAGAAATAGGTTCATTGATACTTACTCTGAGATCTTTCAACATTTGTTTCATCCATACTACTTGTGTATAATTAATAGTAGTAGCAACATATTCAGCTTCAGTAGTAGATTGAGAAACACAATATTTATTTTTACTTTCTCATGCAACTAACCTCTTCCCAAAGAAGAATGCACCACCACTTGTACTCTTTCTATCATCCACATTACTTGCCCAATCAAGATTAGTGAAGGAACTTAATGTAAAATATTCATCTCTAGGATACCATAGAGCATATTCAACTATCCCTTCAAATATCTAAAGATTATTTTCATTGCAAAAATATGACATTCCTTTAGCTCTGATTAAAATCTAGCAAATATGTAAACTGTATTCATAATATCAGGTCTAGTTTGTGTCAAGTATAGCAATCCACTAATCATTGATTTGTATCTAGTTTTATTTTCACTACATGAGTCATCAATTTTAGTCAATTTATAACCATAAACCATAGGAGTACCAATAGGTTTAGATTTATCCATTCCAAAAAAATTCAACAATTCTTTCATATATTTAGACTGAAATATGAAAATTCCTTTTTTCTGATTGAGTAACTTGTAAACCAAGAAAGAATTACATCTCATCGATCATTTACATCTCAAATTCATTATGCATATCATTATAAAATTCCTTACTCAACTTGTCATTACCACAAAAAATGATATCATCAACAAAGACTTCAACAATCAAGATATTTTCATGATCAACTTTTAAATATAAATTGTTGTAATAAGCACCTTTGTTGAAACTAATTTTAAGAAGATATTTATCAAATCTTGTGTAATATGATCTAGGAACTTGTTTCAATCCATAAAATTTTTTCTTTAATTGTTATACCATATCTTTATTATTAGTCAAATGAAATCCAATAGGATTCTCAACATAAACTTCCTCTTCTAACTCATCATTCAAGAATGCAGACTTGATATCCATCTGATATACTTTAAAATATTTATAAGCAGTATATGCAAGAAATAGTCTAACATCTTCAATTATAGCAATAGGAGAAAAAGTATCCTCAAAATATGTACCTTCCATTTGTGATTACCCTATGAAAACAAGTCTATCTATGTTCCTTACAACTTCACCATCTTCATTCATCTTGTTTCTAAACACCCATTTAGTACTAATCACATTCTTGTTCAAAGGTCTTGGAACAAGAATCTGTGTCTTATTTTCCTCAATCTAATCCAACTCTTCTTCCATATCTTTTACCCATGATTTTTCATTACATGCTTCATCTATATTCTCAACTTTTGAAATCAAATAAATCTCTTCTCTATTCTAAGATAACCTTCTCATAGTCAAAACACCTTTGTTTTTATCATCTATTATCTGATTCTCAGAATGATTCATTCTCACATACCTTATAATCTTAGGATTTTTATGAGTATTTGATTATTTATCTCTTGCATCATTCACTAGATCATCCTCATCATCATGAATTCTAGGAACAATTTGCAATTAGTTCTATAATGGAGTTTATGTTCCCTGATTTGCACTAACATCCTCACCATTTGAATAATAATCACAAGGTCTAGCATGTTTCTGATTACTTTTATCAACTTTGACATTATCACTTTCAACAATATTTCTCAATATCTTGTTATATAACATGTGTATGCTTTACTATTAGTAGAACAACCAAGAAAGATACATTCATCACTTTTAGGATCAAACTTACCTAGGTATTCATCTCTCTTAATGTAGCATTTTCTTCCAAAAATTTTGAAGTATTTCACAGATACATTCATCACTTCTAGGATCAAACTTACCTAGGTATTCATCTCTCTTAATGTAGCATTTGCTTCCAAAAATTCTGAAGTATTACCATACAAAATCTTATAAGGGGTATTACTATTTTTGTGCTTTATTTGTACTTGATTCAATGTCTATATAGTAGTCCTAACTGTCTCTCTCCAATAGATCTACAAAATCTTCCCTTCAATCATCATAGTCCTAGTAGTGTCTAAGATGGTTCAGTTTCTTGTTTCTACAACATCATTTTTTTTTTGAGTCCTTAGATAATATGTTTGTCTTATTATTCCATGTTCTTCACAAAAAGTATTAAATTCACCAAATGTAAATTCATCACCATGGTCAGATCTTAGATATTTCAACTTCAGACCTATTTATGTCTCAACTATAGCCTTAAATATTTTGAACTTGTCAAATGCTTTAGATTTTTCTTCTATAAAATTTACTGACATCATTCTTGATTAGTGATTAACAAATAGTATGAAATACATTTTACAATAATAGCTCTTATTTCTAGATGGACCACATAAATTAGTATGCACAAGATCTAACAAACTATTTGAAGAATATGTTTATCTCTTGAATGTAGATCTAGTTTTCTTACCCATCATAAATCCCTTACACATATCATTAACAAGATTTATTAATTTAGGTAGGTCTCTAACTGCTCTAGTAGAATTGATCTTCACAATGTTATCAAAATTTACATGACATAACCTTTTATGCCATAACCAACTCTCATCAACATGTACAATCAAACATATTCTTTCAACACTATTTAGATTTTAAAATATTATCTTTATTCTTTTTTCTTGATGCAATTTCAGTACTTTATCTTCCAATGATTTTGCACATTCTATACTTTAATCATAAATCATATCCCTTGTTAACTAGTTGTCCAAAACTCAAAGTATTATGCTTTAGTCCTTAAACATATAAGACATCATTGGTGTTATTCTTACCATCAAGAGTAATAGATCCTCTCCCTTAGATCGGACAAGGAGTGGTATCTCCAAACCTAACCACACCACCATCATATCTTTCCAAATTTATAAATTTTATTTTTTCACTAGTCATATGATGTGAACAACCACTATCAATAACCCATTCAGCTTTCTCATCAACATGTGAAAACAAGGATTTATCCTTATTAAATATAGGATGTTCTTCTTTGATAGAAATGAATCCTCATTCATCATCGGTCTTAGGGTATTTCTCTAATTCATCATTTGTCACACCTTCCTCAATAACAAGGTAGCACTTCTAATATTTAAGAGTGAACTTCTTTAGGTTATGCTTAGGAACTTTCTCAAGACAGCTAGATGCAAAATGAGCAATCTTGTTACATGAAAATAATTTCAAAGGAAATTTTCCATCATACTTACTAGCTCCCTTGGGAACTCTCCTAGAAATTAGGGATTCAATTTTTTCAACCTTCCTTTCATATTCTTCAATCTCTTCCCATTCCTTAGCATATCTAGATCCAAACTTAGATGAACTTTCACCAAGGTCATACCTTTTTCTTATCCTAGAAACAATAGCTTTAAATGAAAATTTAACCTTAGGAAGATTATCACCAAATTTACTCATTTCAAAAGAAGATAACTTACCAACCAATGTATCTCTTATCATAGTAGTCATGGTCCTAATTTCTTCAATTGAAGCAACCTTGTTATCATAAGGTAGAGGCAAGGATATGAGAACCTTTGAAACAATCTCTTCTTCATCCAATTTCCCACCAGCACATCTAATTTTACAAAAGAAATCATTTATCTTCTGAATATAATGTTAGGAATGGGAACACTGAGAGGGGGGGGGGGTGAATCATTATTCTATACTTTATTACTTTTTTTGATACTTTGAAACTTAACTTAATTTCTTAGTTACTGAAATGAACATCAATGTAAGTAAGATAAACATTCATAACACATGACACTAGATATTATTACAAGGAAACCCAAATAGGTAAAAACCCGGGTGGGAATTGACACCCACTAAGAACTGCACTAGTGTATTATGATCCCTGTTAGAAGATCTTGCAACCCTGTTAGGAGTTGTTCTTTACAATGCTTTAGTATAGTGACCTTGTCAAGGTTCAAACCCTATTAGGATTCTTTTACAATTAACCTTCTTAGGGGTGGGGACACACTGTCCTAGAGCTCATTGCTCAAGTGGTGAAGGCTACAACCTTGTGGATATCAGATACACACTATATCTGCAAGGTGAACTGTTGCTTTGACACTGGTTTTCTGATTAGTTCCTTTTGTGCACTAATGCTTTAGCCTCTTGTAAAACTCTACCTCATTCTATATTCTCTTCACATACTTCTGCTCTTCTTATCTAATCTCTATATCTCATGTCATTCTTAATTACAAAGGTGCATGTCTTATTTATATGCACATACAAAACTCTTCATCAAGTCATCCTATAACTAATTACATATAACACTTCCAATTGAATTAGCTCAAGTGTGTTTACATATAATCATATTAACATGTTTATGACCTAAGTATAATAGGTGCATAGCCTTTACAAAAGAATATTACAAGTGCTAATCAAAATACAAATAGTCAGCCCTGTACTTTGTTCTATTTTTTCATTCACTGTCTGTGCCACTTCATCTGACTATAAATTCCTCATATTGTTTCATATCATCATGCACTCTTAGACTTAGCATGATTACATATCAACAAGCTTATCTTCAAGGTCACATATCATAACTCAGTCATACACACGTGCAATGATGCTCTGTTCAGCTGGTGCTCTGTTATCTGTCTAGTCTTCCATAGCCATATTTTTTATCTTTTACATTATACGCTGACTCCAAAACTTCATATGACTTTGTTTCCATTATAACAACACTAAATATAGTCATATACTTTATTATCATCAAATTTCTAACAATCTCCCCCTTTTTCATTAATGGAAACAAAGGAATATGGTGAAGTTACTAACTGTATCCTTATACAAAATTTTCTAATACATACTCTAACTTATATCTCCCCTTTCATTGTGTACTATACTTTTATTTACATCATATACAAAGCTCCATATTCTTTCTTCTACATACTATACTCCCCCTTTGAAATTAATGACAAAGGTACTCAAAAAAATGTATCTACAAGTACTCACAAAGTGAAGACATCCGAATATGCTATCTTTAGGTTAGCAATCTCATTCTACCAAAATTTCTTCAATGAGTCTATTGTTTGGAGATGGGCACACAAAGCATATGTTAACTTCTCCATATTCTCCAAATTTTTACTTGGACCTTGATCATATGTCACCATAGTGGCATCGATCTCCTTGATGTTCTAGTTCAAGACATCTAATGAGGGCACAAGAGCATTTCTTAGCTATGTTTGCCTTGCCCTTATCTTGGACATTTCTTTCTCTACCTTCTCTATTTGGTCCACTTGCCCCTAGTATACATTGTTGCACATGTTCATATCTGTAGAAGGGTCTTCTACTAATTTCCTCACTTTGTCTATCATAGCTTCTACCTCCTGAATTTTCTTATAGAGGTCTGCAGTCAGCTTGTCTTGGTTCATGCAGTCTGCTATGATTTTCCTTCCTTTTCTGCAAATTATTTCAATGAAGCTTGACCAAATTTTAGAGAGTTAAGGTCAAGTGCAAATTTTTCAGTTAATTCATTCAATCTTTTCTTAAGGTACTTATCTTCTACTACCTTCGCTACTGATTCTTCTAGGCAAGAAAAGTTTTCCTTGAAGCTTGTCAGGATGTTGTTGACATCCTCCACTGAGTGCACTTTTGGTACCTTCTTCTCTGCTGGCAATAGATTGTTCAAGATGTTTACTAAATCAAAACATAGAGGATTTCTCATCACTTTTTTATCCTTGTCCTTCTCCATAGCAAGGACATTGATCTTGATCAGGTCTTCTTCTCCCCATGAATCCAAGCTTGTAGTATCAAGGATCAAACTTGACAACAATGTTGCTGATGGCATGGGAGTGATAGGCGTACTATCCATCACTTCTATATTTGTCTTTATAGGTATTTCAATAGAGAGTTCATCTGTTGGTTCCTTTTCTTTCTGCTCTTCTTATTCATTCTCCTTTTCTTTTTCTTTCTCCTCTTCTTCTTATCCCATTAAGTCCTCAATCAGCACATCTGTTGGCATTAAACAGAATTGCCACTAGTGACAACACTTATTTGCATTCTGGGTGCAAGCCGAGTAGACAGTGCAAACCGAGCAGACAGTGCAAACCGAGCAGACAGTGCAAACTGAGCAGACAGTGCAAACTGAGCAGACAGTGCAAACCGAGCAAGTTAGTACAAACCGAGCAGGACAGTGTAAACCGAGTAACATCATGACTATCGAGTCACCAGTATTTACCGAGTTCAAAACCTACCGAGTGATCAGTATGAACCGTGCCTTCACTTCTACCGAGTGCATGACGATGCCGAGTAATGCAGTGGACGCCGAGTATCAGAAAGTCACCGAGTTAGTTTGAAGGAACCATGTAACCATACTTGGGCCGACTTAGTAGCACTTATATTTATTTGTCAAGCCGACTTTGTAATTGTAATTGTAATTAATTGTTTAAGACTTGTATATAAACCATGTTGTAAAAATGTCAAGAGCAATGTAAGAAGAATATATGTGAAAAAGAAAGAAAGGCAGAGATAATCGAATTACAAAGGGCTTCAGCAGTATAAGGAACAACAAAGACAAATTCATCATAGAAGGTGATCAGTACATCAGTGAATCTCAATCAGCAATCCAGTTGCAAAGCAAGAGATCTACTGTTTCATCCTAACAGGTGAATCAGTACTAAATCCTTTAACTGGGTAGACTTAACAGTCTTTTGTAAAATCTCTTTACCAAGTGCATACTTCATTGTATGTTTGTAAATCCTTTAACAGGGTGGATTTAGCAATCCTTATTGCTCCTAACAGGGCAGATCATCAGAAGTGATCAAATTGTAAGCCTTAACCAGCCAACTTTATTCTGCAGTATTAAAGCTTTGTGGGTTTCATCCCCACCCCAGTTTTACTTTCTTTTTGGAAGGTTTCTGGGTAACCAAATCTATGTGTCATTATTGTGAATGCTCTTAAGTTTCATGCTTTCTGTATGCAAAGGTTAAAGTAAATTACATGTTAAATTGAAAGAAAATTTGGAGTTATTGATTCACCCCTCCCCTCTCAGTAACTCAGTTAATTCCTGAATATTTCCAACAACATCTTCTTGTTGCTTAGGTGAATTATCACCGCATAGTGTTTCTACCTCTTGTGTACTCACAAATGCTTCCTCAAATTTGTCTAAGTCCTTGTCAGTGGCTACCATTGATATCTCCATATTATCAATCATTATTGTGGCATATTCTTATGTTATGGGCATGGGTGCAGACTTTGTTTCAACTATAGGCACTATCACTATGGGTGCTGAGTCCTGTGGACCTATCATAGGTGCTTTTGTGACCTCAGTTGCTTTATCTTTCTCAACAAGTGCTTGAGTGATGGGCACAGATGTAGGTTGTATGCATTGTTCAAGGAACACCTTCTCAATGGCTTTCTCTATCTCCTTAACTATTATCTCATAATCCTTGTTCATTATATGAAATGTTCTCATCTTTTACCTTAAGTGTGGCTTCACCAAATCCATTAATAATGCTTTTTCTTCCACTGAACACACTGGTAGGTTGTCATCTAGTTTTTTCTCTCTTATTCTAATGTCTTCTTTAGCTACTTGTCTTTTCAAAGTGTCTAGAATATCCCATAATTTATCTAGGATGACTTTTTTTAGTTCTAGAACTATCTTCTTGAACTTGATCATATGTTTGATTAGCATCTCATGGATCTCAAACTTATCAATTTCATGATATCTATCATAGAACTTAGATATCTGATCAAGTCTTCCTTCATCAACTACTCTTAATCTTAGCACTTGTAAACTTGGTAAGAATCCTACCTCATGAGGTGGTTGCACATTTTCCTCTTAGACATCTTAGGAGAAGCATCAATGGGTGCAAGACTGATATCATCTATCTTACTCTCTTTTTCCTTTGTATCATCAATTTTCTCAATTTTTATCTTCTTCATCTTAGGATCATCTATTTTCTATGTCTTGGCTTCCACTATGGGTGCGCTCTAAATTTCCATGGCTATATTTTTTTTTCTAGCTTTATCCAGGTCTACTTGGGTCACACCATGGATCTTCAAAATCTCATAGGTGATTTTGGTGGCTTTCCTCTTGGTCGTTGCACTATTTAGGACTGCATCTACTTCCCTGGTCTTCTCTGCATATGCTCCTCATCTAGGCTCATTAGGATCCTTGGGTGTCGATAGTAAGACTTGTGCATAAGCTGCCAAAAATTTCTCCTCCACTTCATAGCCAAGTGTATGAATCCACTTAGTTCTAGGCTCAATAGTCTCCATACAAGTAATGTCAGTTTCCACCATAAAATAGATACTATCCTTGTATTTTTCAATAATGCCTTCAGGTATCCTATACCTCATTTGTATCTTTATCCTAGAGGTTTTCAACTCTAACTCCATATAGTCTTTCAGTGTGCTCTCCAAATGCTCAAATTAGAGTGCAATGTGTGAATAATGAATCTCTAATGGCTATAAAGTTACTTTTCTACCATTAATGCTTTCCGCATAAACACAGAATGCAACAAGAAATTTCATTCTTTGTCTCTGCTATCAATTAGGTAGTGCACTCTTCCATACTACATCATATAGACTCCAAATAGTTGTAGTCCAAGGTGCATACTCTAAGGGTGAGTATACCAGCCGCACAGGGATCTAGAGCTAATCTAGCTCCCCCTATGACCATGAAGGTCATTTAACCATAAATAGGAGGTGCATCCATTGCAGATGCATCCTCAACTATTTCATCAACATTTTCTTTCTTTTATTCCTTCCAAATCAAGCTCGCATCTTCTGAAGCTTGCACAAATTTGACTTCTCCCGCTTCTTCCAAAATTGATCCTTCTGACATTTTTGGTCTTTCTTGTCTTTGCGCTCTTGTTCTATAGAACTTTGAGATGTGTCCAGCCTTGTTACATGAGTGACAAATGACTGGAGGCTTGATATTCCTTAGTGCATTCATGTAGGTTAACATACTGCACTGTTTGGCTATGTGACTGACATAATTGCATATCTGACATGTAATGTTCTGAAATTTTCTTACATTCTACTATCGATGACTTCTCTAACTTTGTTGATTCTGATTTCTTTGCTTTGATCTACAATTCATAGCTCTATGACCAAACTTATTGCATGAATAACAGTAACCATTGAATGGTCTTACCTCTTTGCAATTTCTCGCTATGTGCCCATGTTTGTTACAAGCATAACAAGTCTTTTTTATTGTCTTGCACTCATCCTTGGGTGGTTCAGCTTCTTCTACTATATGATTTCCTACTTTCTTAGCTTTTGTAGATTCTTCTAATGGTTTCTTTCTTTCTCACATGTCATTGATCTGATTTTGTGCTTCATTGAACCCAATACTGCTGGTTTCTCCTTTAATCTTCTGTGCATACAATTGTGACTCTATAAGATCATTTCTTGTGTGCAATTTGTTAATATGGTTCTTTGCCTCAGTTAATTCAAAATCCATCTATTTCTTGATGTTCTCTAACTCCAAGATTTTCATGTTAGCTTGCCTTAGTTCTCCATCCAACTACTTGTTTTCTTTGATCAGTTCTTCATAGGCTTCTTGATTATTAAGTAACTTTTCATCTGATTCTTCAATCTGATCTTTCAGAGATGTGTTTTCCTCATTTATATTTTTAACCATTTTTCCCAAATCACTAGTGGAACATTCTTTCAAATCTTTTCTTATCTTTTTGATGACTGCATGAGAATCACTAACCTTTTCTTTCAGTTCTTGAATTTCTTTTTCCGATCTGTCAAGGTCTTCAAGTGTTGCTTCAAGATTCTTTTTTAGATGTTTCATTTCTCCCTTATCCACGATCTCCTCAAGTGGTTAAACTTATCTTCAGAGGACTAGAGCTTTGATACCAATTTTTAGGAATGGGAACACTAAGGGGGGGGTGAATCAGTGTTCTATACTTTATTACTTTTTTTGATACTTTGAAACTTAACTTAATTGCTTAGTTACTAAAATTAACATGAATGCAAGTAAGATAAACATTCATAACATGACACCAAATATTATTACGGGGAAACCAAAATAGGTAAAAACCCCAGTGGGAATTGACACCCACTAAGAACTACACTAGTGTATTATGATCCATATTAGAAGATCTTGTCACCCTATTAGGAGTTGTTCTTTACAATGCTTTAGTACAGTGACCTGGTCAAGGGTAGGACCCTATTAGGATTCTTTTACAATTAACCCTATTAGGGGTGGGGACACACTATCCTAGAGCTCACTGCTCAAGTGGTGAAGGCTACAACCTTCTAGATATCAGCTACACACTATATCTACAGGGTGAACTGTTGCTTTGACATTTCTTGTCTGATCATTTCCTTTTGTGTGTTGATGCTTTAGCCTCTTGTAAATCTCTACCTCATTATATCTTCTCTTCACATACTTCTACTCTACTTATCTGATCTCTATATCTCATGCCATTCTTAATTACAAAGGTGCATGTCTTGTTTATATGCGCATACAAAACTCTTCATCAAGTCGGCCTATAACTAATTACATATAATGCTTCCAATTGAATTGGCTCAAGTGTGTTTACATATAATCATATTAACATTTATATGACCTAAATAAAATAGGCACATAGCCTTTATAAAATAATATTACAATCACTAATCAAAATACAAATAGTCGGCCCTGTACTCTATTTTATTCTATCACTCACTTTATGTGCCACTTCATCTGACTGTAAATTCCTCATACTATCTCATATCATCATGCACTCTTAGACTTAGCATGATTACATATCCACAAGATTATCTTCAAGGGTGCATACCATAACTCAATCATACGCACATGCGTTGGTGCTCTGCTCACTTGGTGCTCTACTATTTGTCTAGTCTTCCATAGCCATATTTCTGATCTTCTATATTATGTGCTAACTCCAAAACTTCATATGACTTTGTTTCCATAATAAATACACTAAATATAGTCATATACTTCAATATAGTCAACTTTCCAACATATAAGAGGTGATGTTCTCATCCTCACTGATCCTCAAGGCTTCATATTTCCTATTTAAAATTTGAAACTTGTCTTTCTTCACGTTGGCATCTCCTTCATGCAAGGTCTTCAATTTTATCCATATTTTATTATTGGGCTCCAAATCCATGACATTTATGTATTATGTATCAGACAAGGTACTTATCAAGGCTTCCTTAGCGATAATGTTGTATTCAAATTTATTCTTCTCAACATCACTAGTAGTAGATAAATCTGTAGGTGGATTCTAAGAATTCTTAGTGATAGTTCAGTAGTCTTCTCGAATGCATCTCAAATGAGTCTTCATTAGGCCTTTCCATATTGTGTAGACTTTTCCTTTAAATATAGGACTATCCTTCTTGAATATTTCCATCTCAAATCTCCTCAAACAATTAGGCTTCCCAAAGAGAACTTAACTTTGATACCAATTGTTAGAATCAAGGCAAAACATAACTAAGAGGGGGTGGTAAATTAGTTGTGTCCAAAAACCAAAACTTAAGAAAACTTAAACCTTTAATCTCAGATCTGAAAGTAAAGCATAAAATCAATGATCCAAAAAACACATGGACATATAACACTAAAATATTTTTTGTGGAAACCCTTTTAGGGGAAAAATCATGGTTAGGATCAAACCCACAAGATGATGTACTCGGTTAAATAACTTTACCCTATTAGAAGTAATATAAATAGAAATTAACATGCATTCACGTACACTACCTAGAACTCACTACTCAAATACAACTTAGGGAAACAACCCAGATAATTATAACAAGGGTTACAACCCTGAATGGACTATAATCCACTTTGGACAACAATCCACCAATTTATGAACTAATTGATAGCATCTCCAATATGACAATACAACTCCAATGAAGTACAATAAATATATGTCTTAATTATAGATTCCACTCATACCTCTTCACACATTCATCACTACATAATACACACACTCTCTCATACCTTTGCACTTACAAATGATTACATCTTTTTATACATTTCATCAACCTTTTGAAAATAAACAAGGTCGGCTCAACCTAAACACCTAAAAAAAAAATATTTTCTCATTAAAATTTAAATTACAATGTGATCCATTTAATGTCAACTAATAAAGATAAATGATCCATAAGAACATCCTTTAATACATAACAACACCATAAATCATGCCACAATCATTTGTAAAATGTTACACCAACCATATCATCCAAGAACAATAAGAACACTAGCATGCCACAAGAAGATTATCCAAACCAATCTCACCAATGAATGCAATCTATAAACATGAATGCAACATGATAAAAAGACATCAAAAAGAAACATTTTATATCTCAGCAACACTATTAATATCTCTATCTCATAATTCATACTCATCTCTGCATTGTATACTAGGAACAATAAATAGTAAACATGGTCACTCCAAAAATATAGCTTGTGATCCTCAAACTAATGATCTTATCATGTCAAGGACACAAATCCAAGTCCTAAACATTCCATATCCTTCACATATTTAAATAATTTCAGACCAATCCATACTAATCCAAATATTATCACACAATCTTTTCTTGAACACTTCCTAAACATCAAAATACATGTCTTTGATAAATCAATCATAACTAACTCAAATATCATTGTGAACCTATGTAACTTAACATAGATCAAGTAAAGACATACCTCAACACTTCTATAGATTTGTACCATCATATATTAAATATAGTAATTGTACAAATCCAATCATTCAACTGAATATTTCTGCAACATCTCTACAACATTGTCATAACAAATAAATATGTTGACATCAATGACAACACATCTCTCAAATATGTGATAGTGATCTATAAAGCACATATTTTCACAATATTCCAACAAGAACATCCATTGAATTTTCATTAGGTAAAATTGATTTTACAATGAAATTATGTTAGAGTCAAAATTATGCTCATTTAATGCTGAGAAATAATGTGTCCATAGATAGAATATATATAAACTACAAGGGTGATTATTTTTTCTCTTTATTCAAGTGTAACTATGTTATGCAATGGTTTAATATGTAAGAAAGCTAGGTCTTCACTCTAGATCTACCTACTGATAGCTAGCTAAAAAATTGATTTGGATAAAATTATTGTTAATTATTTTGATACTAGATGACTATTTTTTTCACTCTCTATCATATCATTATCTTGGGACATATCATTTTCATATGTGAAATGTATGTTATTTTCATCATGGTACACTATATCCCATCTCACCCACTAGTTATAGATTTGTAGATAGCTCATGTAGGATTGGGAGCTCTTTATTTGAAGAGTATTGGGTGAGATTCTACATTGTGGTTGGGTAGAAAAGTACCTAGAAAATTTTATCTCATGATTAGGATATGGAGGAGAGTTGGTGTGACCGGAGGCTTAAATATTTCATAATATCTCTTTTATTTTTGTTATTGTAATCATCCTTTTTATTCTCATATATTATATTATTCTTTGTGATGATACTTACCATGAAATTGAACTTTGATGTAAATTCTCTCTTTATGTATATTATGGAAACCTATAGTTGTGGGAATTTTATTTTATGATTTTTTACGTCTTTACTAGTGTCCAGGTAATTTATGAAATTAAAATCAAAATATTATGCGTATATCATCCTCAACACTTTCACAATGATGAAATATTTGTGTAACAGATCCTCCTACCCATTCAAATAAGAAAAAACCCTTTTTATCCTTCATTTTCAAAATGTATTCACACTTCATGGACACTTTCATGCACACACACACTCTCTCTCAAATATAGTGAAGCTCTGCCAAAATACTCTTGTGTCTCAGACTCCAATAATATTTAAGACACCTCTTGTCTTCTACAATATTACATTTATCAAACTAGCATAAGAGAGAAGCCCTAGGTTGTTGGCAATTCTGTCTTGCTCACTATCATTTATGAAGTTGTTTATACTTCTTTTATTTATCATAATAGAGGTTTCCCCCCATAATGAGGACTATTTGTATCACACATCTATTTATTCCATATTTATTATTTAAATTATTTATTTTTTTATCTTGTTTTCCTATTTGGTGGAGGTAAAAATCCCAAAGTGGGGATTTGACCAAGGTGAACCCATAAAATTCTCCCAACATTTTTTCTCATCTCCTTGTGTGTAGGTTTGAAGGCTAAACAAACTAGACTATGTCACCTAGGAAACTAGTAGATAACTTTATTAGGAGGATAATGTGGGTGCACTATCATATCTACGACACATTAGCATGTGTGGATAAAAGTAATTCTACTTGGTGATTACCTCATTTACCTATTTCTTTCTATTTTCTCAAACTAAACATTTTTTATTTTTATATATTACTTTAATTAAGTTATTTCTATTTAGATTATTTTTCAAGTTAGCATAAACTTAACCCTATAACATAGAAACTCTTCATCATTTTATCTTAGTAATTAATTAGATCATTTGAGGTAACCAGAGTTTTTTTTTCTCTATGAGACCTCATCATCTTGAGAGTAGTGAATCCCCTCCTTTATATTTTGGTCAACACAATATGAACATGTCAAATATATTTACTCATATTTTCAGTATTTTCAATGATGTATTTTTAATACAATATTTTGATATGGTAGATGATTCCTTGGATGATTTATTGGATGCATATCCTTTTAGTCTAAAATTTTCTAAATAATTTTTGTTAATTTAATTGCAGTCTTTGTTTCCCCTAGTTTGCCTTATAGTTCAGTCATTCACATGACTCTATCTAGTTCATCACTCTAGAACTATTTCATCTCCCAAGAAATTAATCTTTGTTTTTGGTATTCCTTTTGGAGATCACCCACAAGATATTTTCTTGAAATATGTACAATCTATTACATCTAAAGCTTCTTCTCATAGAACGGTCCTCAGTAACCCATACTTACAGCACTAGAAGAAAGAAGAAAATGGTTTATTAACTAACTTCTTTACTATCTTATCAGTATAATATTCCTCAAGAACCTAAACCTATAGCTAAGCATAAAAGTGATTATGATCTTATTGAGCAACTTTTTGCTACTCCTAATACAATATCACTTTGGGATTTCCTTCAAACTACTCTAGTTTACCAAGTTATACATTAAGAATATTTGCAAGTAATTCTCTTTTCTTCTTCTACTAGGTTGACAGATGTGAGTGCATTGATAGAACATATTCATGTAGAAAATCTAAATATTATATTCAATTAGTATAAGCTTCCACCTCTATAAGTAAAAAATAAATCAAGTCCTTTTATTGATATTTTTATGTAAATAATATTGAGATTACGCTTAGTCTCATTGATATTTGTTTGACACTCAATGTTTGTAGTCATGACCTATTTCCTAAAATAAAGTTTGATCTAACTTCTCTTGAAATTTTATTTTTTTAATTCATAGATTTTATTATGTTGGCTGAAAATCTTTAGGCATAGTGATCTTTCCTTTAAGGCTAGGACCCATTATCATACACACCCTAGTGTATGATACCCTAGCACTTCTATCATATAATATTCTCTTGGGAAGAGTAGAGATCCATATTTTAAGAGAGATCACATCTAATATGAATCATTCTATAAAGTCTATTGCTAACAATGAGTAAGTAACTATTACATCTTACCATGGTGCTATACATTTATGTCAATAGTAGTAATTTAGTTTGTAATTTTCTCACTCTTTGTGCTAACATTGATCAGGTTAGAAGATGGTATGATGTGGTTTGTAAATTAAAAGGCAATATTATAATAGTAAAAAATCATTTACTCCTAGCTTTAATAATTTCATTCAATAATTATTGTCTAATGTACATAAATCTACTTTAGTTACAACTACGAAAGAAGATGTCCTACAATATATTTCCCCCAAGAATCAAGACCTTCCTAAAGATGAAAATCCTACATATTCTAATTTTTCCTTCTTGACAAAATGTATGTTTGGACTATGTTGGGGATATTTGATTCCATCAATTCCTTTAGCAAAGAATACAAAGTCAATTTAATGCACCTAAATATTCCATATTTCTTGTTTACACATACTTTAAATGATTAGTATACTTATATGAAGTAGGATTGTGCATATAATATAAAATAATCCACTAATAATGATCCTCCTTCAAGGAGTTGATCCTCTTTCAAAAATAAGATCTAGAGATAAAATTTGTGGGTATGATGAAAAGGTAGTAAAGTTTCACCAGAACCTAATCTACATGGTTTTAAGATAGGAATTTGATACCACCCCATAATTTTTCAACTAAGACTACAATAAAATGTCCTTATGATTTCTTGTCAACCTCATTCACTTAAAATTATTTATCCCAAGTACTATTAAAGTAGGGTAGGCACTAACTTACAATTCCTATAGATGTTTTCTCTCTAGAGGAAGCCCTACAAGAATTCTTGGGAGTCTAGTTTGATCTTCCTTTAAATCATCACAAATGTTAATTCCCATATTGCCTATATTGATCTAGGCATATTTTAGAGAAACTTTTGTGAATTCCTATAAGTGTATCATCGTAAATTGTAAGCATCTTGATAACATGTACAATTTATTCTTACTTAGCACCCATTTTAGTGTGTGCTCATTCATCCATGCATCATTAAACTTTATTATGCATTTAATTAATAAATATTTAAATGTTTTCCTTTTGTTAACTTAATTTACAAGAGGCCCCTTTGATTGTGTGTGCTCCCCTTCAATTTTTTCTACAATTGTATTCAATTAATTAATGTAGAATACAAGCCCTTTATTAATTAAATGAAATCAGCTATGTATGAATACACCTTAATTATGGGTGTGTCCCTTTAATTATTTAAATCATTTATTACCTCATGTATACTGTTGGGTATCCTAATTTTTTTTTGAGGTTTGTGTCCAATTCCTGGTTTAAGTCTCCATGCGAGTGTTTTTCCTGGACTAGGGTTTGTAAAGTGTCGTGAAAATGGTTTTTGACATGTTCAGAAAAACCCTTACCCTAGGTCTTGTCTTCCAAAATGTTTCCAATTCGTTTCCAAACTTC
Source organism: Chamaecyparis obtusa (assembly GCA_027943335.1). Taxonomy (NCBI): domain Eukaryota; kingdom Viridiplantae; phylum Streptophyta; class Pinopsida; order Cupressales; family Cupressaceae; genus Chamaecyparis; species Chamaecyparis obtusa. The sequence continues at coordinate 371,272 of BSBK01005648.1, read as the reverse complement.
ATGTGGTCCTCTTGTTTCTTTTTCTTGGTTGCCTTTAAATCACTTAAGTTGCTATTTGCGCATGTGCTTATTTGCCCCAAGTGTTCGCTGAATCGGGAAGTGTCTTATCAAATTTTAAAACAATCTGGCGATTCAGCGAATGAGTCATGTTCATGTTCATTATTAATATCAGTCGCCAGTTCTCTAGATCTTCCACAGGTCATCCCAAACATCCAGTGAATTGGTGAATGCATTAAAGCCAAGCTTTTTGATTACTTTGTTTGCTAAGTCTCCAAGTGTTTCGGCGGTTTCATTTTCCTTTCCGAGAACTAGCGAATGGCGGTTATCTCCAGTTCTCGCAATATTTGGCGGTCTTGTGAAACAATCTAGCGATTCAGCGAACGCTTTGTTCGCTTGTTCTCAGAATCTAGCGGTCAAGGGTCATTTCAACTAGAGAATTAGTGAATACCATGGATTGCTTTCACAATCAACGGCCCTGTTTTAATCTCAAAATATTTGTGGGTCATGCATATTTGATCTGGTGAATGAGCGACTAAATAGTTATAATGCTACCCTCTAAATTTGGTGGTTCTGATGGTTTGCCCAAAAGATTTCAGCGGAGATAAGTTTTCTCACATTCGCTTATTCTTGGAATAAGTTGATGACATGCTAAACCATTTAGCGATTCAGCGAAGCCTTTGGTCGCTAGTTCTCTTAATAAAAGGATAAAGGTTAAAACAATCTGGCGAATAAGCGAATCAATGGATGATAAGTTTTAAGGTTTCAGTCACTTATTCTCGAAATGAAATTTTCAATGATATGGAGTATTTGGAGAACTAGCGAATGCTCTTTGTTCACTGATTCTCAGAATTAAATGGTTAAGGGTTTTGTTATTCAGAGAACTAGCGATAGCCATCGATTGATGAAGATCAACGGTCAATCTGGAATCCTGGTATAAAGTGATTATTAAGGAAAGATTTAGCAAATTAGAGATTAAAGGGGTTCGCCAGTTCTCCAGACAATCAAGCGGTTAAGTATATTTTTAAGCGAATGCGCGAACCCTTTGTTTGCTAGGTCTCCAAGAAAATTGACCGTCAGTCATAACATTAAGAGAATGGGAGGTGGCTTTGTTCGCTGGTTCACCAAATGGTAATTGTAGTTAACTGTGTAACTGGGAGCCCTTTGTTCTCTGATTCACGAAATGCATGGATGGTTAAGGATAGGATTCTGAGAACCTGCGAAGCTAGTAGTCGCTAGTTCTCCAAATGTGAACCAGGATCAAACAGGGATTCAGAGAACCAGCGAAGCCAGTGGTCGCCAGTTCTCCGGTTGCTAGCTAGGGTTAGCATTCTATTCAGCGATTAAGAGAAGCCATTAGTCGCTGGTTCGCTAAATGGGCTCAGATGGAAAAGGTCATAAAGGGAAAAGAAAAAGGACCGTTGCCACATAGATAAAGTACTTTGTCGATATGGACATGAAACTAGTAAGCCATCAAATCAGCTTCAAGAAGAAAGATTGCATGACACAAATAGTTTTAAACTACAGAATCATGATCATTCCCTCTTCACCTTGTTTTCAAGTAGTTTAATCTATCTGTCAACATCCGGACATGGCGAGCTCAAAATTTGAAATCGGAGGGTACATGAAATTGAATATGGGATCCATTAAGGAGATTTGCATTAACTATGGTAGTTGCACACCTTGGATTCATATCGATAAATAAGTTGAAGCTCATTGTTTATTTGTTCAGTCTCAGTTGTCAAGAGTTTCTGTTTGTCCAGAGAATTTCTGAGCATAAAGCATTTGAGATACAGAGAATTGAAGGTGTTTCTGTAGCAAGGATGAGTCAACCTGAGAAGAGTGCAGCGTCTTCCAGTAGTGAGGCCAAGTCCAAAACTGGTGAGGACAAGAATAAGCCAAATTTTTTAGATGAATTCCTGAAACTATTGCCGGGCTCCAGTCAGAACAAGAGGGCTGCTGATGACGTGTTTGAAGACCTTTTGGAATGGTGTAGAGACCCAATCACTCTGGAATTCACAGGTTACACTATTTTCAACTTCTTTTACAGCAATAAGAGTAAGTATGTTCCTGTCTGTAATGGTTGGGTGTTAGGATTAGGAAAAATGGTTGTCCCTGACGTTTTCCTAGATATTGATTTAATTGTTGCCCTAGCCAGAAGTTATGACCCTATCTCAAGGACAATTAGAAAAGAAGACCAATCACCCTTAGTTACTCTTGATAGGGGATCTTTTATGAAAGCTTTTGGTCTATACACGTCCTTTTCAACTGAGATTGATTTGAACAAAGAAAAGGCAAGATACAGAAGCAATGTAGGGTCAGTAAAAGACCAGTTGGTTAAACATATGCCAAAATAGGATAAATACATAGCCCCCCTTCCTGCTAACATGAATGCCCCATACCAGTTCAAATCCCTCCATCATTATATGAGATATACTTGCTATGCATTATGTAGAGTTTTGGGAATGGATGGGAATGCAGAATTTTTACCAGCTGACTTGCTGATGATCATCTTGGATATTCAAAATCCCTTGGTAAACATTGACTATGATTACATTCAGTATGTGATTGATAGGATGCATCAAGGGCTGATGTCTATCAAAGAAAGTAAAAGTCCTATTGAGTTCATGCATTATTCTCTATTAATGCATTTGATTTTGTTTTTCAACATCAACAGTTTTGATGCAAACATGTTAAAACCAAGGTTCACTCTCAAGGATCAGCACAATCCAGTGCAGTTGTGGGTGAGGATATGGAATTCTACCTCTAATGAAGCAGATTTTTGTGTTTTTCAGAATTTCATTGTCTATCCAATTATCAGGATGCTAGGCATAAATGTCACCAGGCTATCTCCTAGAGTCCTCAGGCTTTTAAGACCACTGCAGTATGTGGATAAGTGGGATGGAAATCATAATTGGGGTGATTTCTACTTAGGAGATAATTCCACAATTATCAGAGTTTATGGTTGTCCCCAACCCCCACATTTATTACCAAAGTATGTGCCTCCGAGATTGGCTTGTTTGGAATTTGTTTGGCAACTAATGTGTACAGATAAAGAGCTTCTGGCCCCTCACAGAAAGGGTACATTCACACCCAGGCAATTCAGGGTAGGTGACTTCCTGATAGGAAAGAGGGATTTTCCTCAAATTAGTGCATGGCTACAACAATTCAAAATGGTTACTGGTGCTTGTAGGCACATAGATCCTGAGGACTTCATCAAGATTGCCAGGATGACTTACATCCCAAACATTGGTGTGATCAAGGAGCATGAAGATTTGGATGAAGAAGATGTGATTAGAAACATCTTAGATGAAGATGAGGTTAAGAGGAGATGGTACAGATTCTTTGATTTAGTAGATTTTTCCAACCAATTGAAAGCATCTCAGATTCCTTTTGAGGGTTTTTTCCCCGATCTTCCTTATTTGAAGAAGATTGATGGGATGATTGAAAAACATGATACCTTGGCAAATCAATTGGAAGGCTTGATTGATCAGAATGAGCCAGAGAAGAAGAAAAAGAAAGATTATTCATCTTCTGATGAGGAAGAATTTAATGATGAGTCACAAGAAGAAGATAGTCCTCCACAGGTTGAGGGACCACCAGTTGTTGATCTCACTCAAGATCAACCAGAAATAAGGGATATCTCAGAGCCACCATTGAAGAAACAGAGGCTTGAGGAAGGTGAACCTTCAAGGCGTGAGAAACAAAGAAGGGAAATTGATAGAGCATCTTCTCTTGTACCAGGTGATAGGCCATATCATCATCAATTGAGGAAAGCAATAAGAGCAGGCAAGAAAATAGCCATTGAGCAAGAAAGCAGAGAAAAGTCCTTATGGTTAGAGAGGGATATCAGAGAGGTCTATCAAGAGGAATTCTTGAGTGATGATCACTTCATTAAGACTAATGAGTTTAAGAGTTTTCTCATTTGGAAAAAGCAGCAAGAAGTAAGGAAAGCTCTTCCTGAAGGTATGGAGCCAAGTGAAGAAACTTTGAGAGCTCTTGCTTCATATGATCCTAGCCTTGATCCTATAATAGTGGACAAAGCCAGAGATTTGGTTAAATCAAGTGGAATGTTGTTAACCCCAGGATGGGATCTGACTTCTGCATTCCTCATTGATCAATTGAGAAAGCAACCAGAGGGTAGCCTGTCATATGAGGTTCACATTGGTGACATGATAAGAGGAAGTGGCTATGACCCTAAGTCCCAAGCTATTGCAATGTGGTCTATGGCCCCCAAAACAAAAAAGCCATCTCTATTAAGTATAGAGGATAAGATGGAGGGGAATAAAATTATATGGACTGTACAAAATACAATAGACCTTGAAGTCTCCAAGGTAGTAACTCATTGGACTAATCTGAATGAAGCCAAGACAGCTCAGCTGTTAGAAAGATATGCCAAATTGTTTGAAAGTTCAAGCATGGTAGCCAAGGACAGAGATTTGAAAATGATGAAAATCAAACAATTGGAAGATGAGCTGGCAGAAATAAAGGTCAAACTTGAGGAAGCCTCAAAAATAATTCCTCCTCCTCCTTTGCAAGTTGAGGTACCTATTCAGATAAACTTGGAAGCACTTGAGGGACCTGTTGAAGACTTGGAAAAGGTGAAATTGGATGCATCCCTGGACACTATAGCCAAAATAGTGCAGTACAGGTAGGACAAAATAAAGGACAAGATGGATGCAGTTCATAAATCAGTCAGCCTATTACATCAGACCAATCAAAAGGTGAATGACTATTTAGCCACCTTGGAGCCACTCTATAGTATTTGGTCTGGGAGGAATTTGTTGTTTGATAAGCTTGATAGTTTACAAGAACACAGGCCTGATATCCCAAAAGTAGTAACTGATGTATTTGAAAGGATTGGCCTAATAAGTGCAGCGTCAAAGTTTTTCAAAGGAAATTCAAACCAAATAAAGGCTAAGTTAGCCATGTTTGATAAAGATTACAGCAAGTATTTGCCCCCGGTATATGATGACAATGGAAATGTGGTTAAGCTGGAAGATTGGAAGTGGTCAATGGGTCAGTTGGTAATCAATCAAGATGCCTTCCTAAAAGATAATAAGGCTTTGGATGTGGAAGGAACTAACAATATAATTGATAATTTATTCAAAGTTGAAAGTGACTGTATTAAGTTTGTAGCAGAAGTTAAAAATGTGACTGATTCTACATGGGAACGGAAAGTCAACTTATTACAGGAGCTGCAAATTTACGACTGGCCATCTGATGATGATGTGGCAGCTTGGGAAAAGTTAATCACAAAGAAGAAGAAGAAACTGGTTATCCAACTGACAGAGGAGGAAGAAGAATAGATTGCACTTGGCACCTGATCCAGAATTTGAGGGAGAGCGTGTTCAAACAGAGAATGATGTAAATTAGCTTGTAATGGCGGTCATCATTCATATGACAAACTTGGTAACTGCTCTAAAAATATCTACAAACAAAGGTGCCAGCTACGGAAGTTGTTCAGAACCAAAAAATACGCCTTGCTGTCTTTATTAAATATCTTTCTGTTTGTATTTTCTTTTGTTTTCTAGCGCAAATTTCTATCAGCCATCCGAAGCTTGTTGCATCCTTTCGAGGATTCCAGGATGGTTGATTAGTATAAATATTCAGTTTCTATTGAAGATAGAGGTTGGAAAATATTTTTGTAAAGAAGAGGTCCAGAATATAGAACCTTATTTTCTTGAAATCAAGGAAGACTGTATCAATGCGTTTGATCAATTAATACAAATACACTGGAGTTTTGTTACTATCATTTGATTGTCTTTACATGTGGAGTGTTTTAGTTTCTTTATGTATTTAGATTGTAAGACAGTTTAAATACATCTTTCACAAGGTGAATGTAGGGGTTGAGCTTAAGTTTCTTTCAAGGAAAGAGTAAAATCTTAGGGGAGGTCTCTGGGAATTGAATATCTATATGTGGATTTGATGACAGGTGCAGGAATGGAAACAATGATATGTTAGGCATGTTATTTGAGTTTCATTGTATTCATTTTAATAGATATATGTGAAGGTAGAGTTTGACTCTGATACCCAGCGGATAAGGGACTGGTTTTAGATCCGTTTACATTGGTTTACCATCCAAGATATAATTAACTGAAATTTTACTTTATATGCATAATTTCCAGACTTGAGACATTTTATGACAAGCTCATAAATATGTATTTCAATGCTTTGAAGAAGCAATAAATAAGGTTAACCCTTCCCCGAGTTTAACTCTAAAAGGAAGAAGGATGAATATCCTTAAGCCATTGTGTCGTGTTGCTGTTTTTATAGTCTATATCATGATGTTGTGTATCAGGATAATTTGGGTTATACTCAGAGTTTTAGCAACTTATTGAGTTGGATTTTGAAGGCAGTAACAAAGCAGTGAAGGAGCAAATTCTCAATTCAGAGCTCAGTTGAACATTGAATTGAAAGAGGTACACCTGCCTGAGTATATATTACTCAAAGTGAAGAAGGTTTTAACCTTAATACCTTAGTAGTTTGTAACTTGCTAGGTTACAGCCACTGGGATTATTTGAGTAATTGATTAATCTGCAGGTTCAAACACTAACATATACATAGAACCTATTTCAAATTAGTGGCTTATTATATTTATTTTGAATTAAAACCTTGATTTTGTGTGCATTTTGGGTATCCCCATACTCTATTGATTCCTAATTCAATTTTGAACCCAAATTGGTTAGAAATGACCACCATGTAAGGCATGAGATGAAATAAGTTTCCCACTACCTCAGGAGGAGCCTTATTCCACTTAAATCAAGCCCAAATTTAAATTGGTGAAAGGTCTCTAGTTTTTAGCAAGATACTCAAATATCCATTAGCCCCCTTCACATTTTGAGCCTTGAAATGGATTAGAGAGGTGTAAAAACAATGTTGCATCCCTCATTTTGGCATCTTCAGTCAATCTAACAATTCATGTATCCAAGAAATCAAGCATTCATTCAAGATAAAGAATTCAAGGATCAAGTCAAGCACTTAAAGAATTCATTATGGAAAGATACAACAATCATCATACAATATTGTATTTTGTGATGTCCTTTTAGGTCTTTGAGGATTCATGTTATTGCATCAAAACTTCTAATATTATTTCAAGCACAATTGTGCCATCCAAGGTATAAGACACTTTATTCTCTTATTCAGTCCTCTATAACTAACAACATTGTGCCTTATTTCAATCATTTAAATTTATTTCAAGGTTAATTCCTATGCAAGGGTTTGACTAATTCAAACCCATTTCTCCCAATATTTTCTCACTTTTTATGTGTAATTGACAAATGGAAAAGCCACAAATTGAGTTATAGGCAAATCTAATAAGAGGTTGTAGGTGATAGAAGTTTTACTAGAATTTACCAGGACTTAGGTGCCTCCTAGGGCCTCTAGAAATAAAAGTCACCGATGAGCCACAGAGTTTCTCATATTTTATATCTTATTTTTTTTTCCATCCTTGTTGCTTTGAACTAATTTTCATTGACTATCTCTTTAAAACTCCAGTTTCTTGACTATAGTTGGAAAATATTCCTACAGCCTTTGAATTCAAAGTTTGAACTTATAAACCTTTAAATGCAACATGGTTTTAATGTGATATTGTATAGTTTTTTTATAAATGTTTTGTATGTGATGAATGAATATATTTCATATTTTGTGGAATGTATTTCTTTGTTATGTTTGCATTAATGAAACATGGGCATCGTGTTGAAGACTAGAGTAATGAACGATTTCATAGAACCAGTCATGTAAAAAAGATAGTTGGAGGTTTCTCAAGACCTGGTCTAGGTGAGCTGAGGCATTCAAGTAAATCTATGATTGATGTTAGTTCAAAGTTAAAATTTCTCGAGTCACAAGGAAAGATTCTTGTTGTCGAGGAAATCCAGGATAGTGGACACTATATTTGTTCTTGTCTTAATGAGAGACTTTTATGTTCATTGATGAAAATAGCTAACATGTTCCTCTTTCTATGGAATGATTGATGACCCATCTTGCTTGTGGTATACACATTTAATTAAGCTATAGTTTTTTTTCAAGTATAAATAAATGCTACTCATCTGCGTAGATAGTGAGCTAAATAGAGATATATATTATTTTTGGTTTTTTGAGATTTATGCATGTAACGAGATGTGTTATGAATATATAATGAAGTTGAATATAATCTGAGTAATTGAGTTTTTAGGAATACTCACTACGGGGTCCCACTTAGTCAAATGTTATCCATTAGTATAGTTTTCCTTTTCTGAATTCATAGTTTCCAGAGTTTTCGCATTGACTGTTCCTATAGCCACTGGAGTCCATTTCGTGTGTTTGTTCCTATAGCAAAAACAAACAAAGTAGTTCTTGTTTGGTGTGATCTCAGCTTTATTTTCTTTACTCAAGTAAGTTAGATTAGTGTTATATTTTTCAAGATGTTTTAGTTAAGTTACTTCAAGCATTTAACTTCTTGCTTCCATAGAATAGTATTTGATTATGTATTTCATTTCCTACAAATTCTTAGTAGATGGCTTTAATGGGAACTTAGTGCACATCTTGTGCTGCATAATTTCAAGTATACATCCCTAGATTGATATTTAAATGTATCCCCATAATAAGAAAATATAGAAACTTGGATAGTATATCCAATCCCCAAGGAGAGTCAAGGACCTAGTTATAAGTACTCTTTATGGAACTAACCATTTTTGGCACCGTTCTCAAGGATGGTTCCAGCTAAGAACCAATTCCAATAATTCTTAGGATTAGATTAACACTTTCAAGCTTTACTAGTTACTTTTTCAATAAGTTCCATGCAACCCCAAAGATCAACTGCATGTATAGAAGGAGGGATGTTCTAGGAAGATTCCTTCCTAGTCACCTTGATAATTAGATTGTAGAACCTTTTATACAATTGGAATATTCTAAGGAAGAAGACTTAAACCCCTTTGTTGATGCTACTGAGTCTTTTCCCACATCCTCATCCTCTTCAAAAGAAGAACCCATAGACCTCAATCCTTTTGTAGAAATCTTGGCCAATTTACATCTTCAACCACCTAAAGCCCTTATCAATCAAGAGCTTGACAACTACCTTCTTTTAGTATTTTATCATCTAGGAGGTCAGCAAAGAGGTCTCATGATGGAAAATCCACCTGCTACCTTTCCATTCCCAATCTATTATTAGCATAATAACAATAACCTCAAGAATATTCCTACATCAGCCTTACCCAAGTTTTATGGCCTAGTAACTGAAGACCTTGATACCTTCCTCTTTGAGTTTGACATCCTTTGTAGAAGTTTTGACTATGCTACTAATGTTCATAGGCTTAAAATCTTTCCTTCAACTTTAAAAGAGTCATTATTGAGATGGTTCATGGGTCTAGGAGATGATGCTATTCGTAACTAGAATGAGATGAAGACTAAATTCTTGGAAAAGTAAAAGGAGTATTGCAAAGGGAATAATTTGAGAGGAGATTACATTTTCAAAATGTCCCAAAAAGAGGATGATAGATTAGAAGACTTTATATCTTGGTTTCTTTTCAGCTTGCAAAAGAATACCCAACATGAGCTTAATGAAGAATCCCAAAATCTTCTCTTCCTACGAGGGGTAAATGAGGGATGCACTAAAGCCTTAGACTTAATGGAAGGAGGAGATATCACCCAAGTTCCTTGGGATGATATACAGAAAATATGCCTTAATTATTCTAGAGTTGTTGGTAAGAAAGGATGAGGATAAAATTCTACCATAGAAAAATCCAATGGTGCTATATTTTCAAGGACATAGATAACTCATCCATTGTCATATTTCAAGTAGGATATTATCAATAATATGGAAACTTAGTTGGACACTATGCAATCTAAGAAGAAGCGTGATGAAGGTGAAGCCATGCTAGCTGAATTTTGTCCTCATTGTAGACACAAGAAGAGGGATTGTAGATGCAAGAAAGTAGCCAATTTGGAGGCCAAGAAACTTCCCACAAAGTTCAACCAAGTTCTTGGAGATGATGACCAAGTCTTTTATATTTCTCAAAGATGCTCATGGGCTCCAAGGCAAGGTATTCCACAAGATCCTTTGATTTTTTTTGGTCCATTCTCTAATTCTTATGGAAATAAATGGCCACCTACATTTAATAATCAATCTCAGTCTTGGAATACACCCCCACCTCAATGGCTAATGCAGTGGCATTCTTGGGTATTCAGAAAGTCTGCATGGTGGTGTGTTGAAGTGGTTCTATGTTGCTTGGTTGAAACTTTAACCGAGGATCTTGATTATTGAAGGAGCTCAATCATTGAAGGAACTCGGTAAAACCTCTGGCACTTGATGGAACATGTGCTTGGTGATGCTTGTGGTGCTCAGTTGATGTGCTTTCTTAGTTATGTCTAGCTTTCTTGACTATTTTACTGGCGCTCGGTAGTTCTGTCTTATTGACTAGAGTTCTTGGTGATTTGGTTGGGCGACTTGGTGTATTTAATGTTGGTATCTTGTGTTGTATTATCCTATGTGGATCTAGAGGCTGACATGGAGAATTCATTATTTGTAAGGCTATTTGAGAGCCGACTATTGTTGCATTTAATATTTATTTGTTTTAGAAGCTGACTTGGCTTAGGAGTTAATTGTTTCTTCTAGCCAACTTGTGGTTGAAGAAATGTATTTAAGGAGTGTTTCGGTAGTTTTTTAAAGGTTGAGTCAGTCAGAATAAATGAAGGACAAGGATAATAATTGGATCTTGTGAGATCTTGAAGATCAGATTGTTTATCTGATATTGTAATAGCAGAGCTAGTGGTTTGCATGGTTGGAGACAAGGAGATTGCTTGGTGGCTTGTGATCTCAAGTTTAGAACTGCCTTACTATTTCCACCAATGGCTAATGTGCTATAGAGATGGACTAGCTAGAAGGTTGCATAAATATTAATGTTGTAAGTGATTGTATTTGGCCCTAACCCAGAAGGCCTTACAGTCAAGCATGTTGAATAAAATTCTATTTGAAGCATTATATTATTATGTTTCTATTGTTTTTTTTGTTATTGTGTTGTTTCTAGTGTAGACTTAGACTATCCATTTTGGGATTATCCATTCTATCATGCGTCAATGGTTGAATTATCAAAATCCTCAATGGAAAAATCCTCAAGGAGGGTGGCAGCAAAACCAAGGAGGATGGCAACCACCTTAGGGTAACTGGAAACAAAATCTACAATGGAAATGAGGCCAGCAATGGAAGAACCAAAACTCTAGGTTCTTTCAGCGACCTTCTCAGCCTCCTCCACTAGCAATTATGCCTCCTTCTGTAGCCAATATAGGCCCACCAAAGCCAACTCAGTTGCCTACCCAGCCTTTGCCAAATCTAAACATTAAGAAACAATGCCAACAACCTATGTACTCTATAGATCAGTACCCATCTTATGCCCTCAACATCAATGTAATCCATCTAAGGTCTGGGACTACATTACATAAACCAGAGCCCCAGTAATCACAAAGGTACCAGTTAAAGAGCCTAAAGTAATGGATAACCCTATTTTTCCACCTATGTCTAGCCCACCAAAGGAAATTGATATCCCAAAGGAAACTATTCCACCTTTTTCCCAAAATACTACAAGCTAAAGGACCCCAACCTTAAGATGAAACAACCTTTGATATTGTTGACCAGCTTTAGAAAATATTTGTTCAGATTCCACTCTTCCAAGCTATCAAATATGTTCCCTTGTATGAAAAATCTACTAAGGAAGCTTGCCTAAAGAAACCTGGAAGAAAGAAGAAAGATCCCCAAACTATCCATGTTCTTAGCCAGTTAGTAGATATCATGTTAGGCAAAGTGGAAGTTCCTAAATATTCTGATCCAAGTAGCCTGGTAGTTAAAATTATCATTAATGACCATTCTGTAAAAAAATTCCCTAATTGATTTAGGAGCAACCATTAATGTTATGACTAAACATACCATGCAATAGATTAATATCTTGGGTATTTGGTCTACTCCCACTATCTTGCAGCTTGTGGATAGCTCAACTATGAAACCTAGTGGAATGATTGAGGATGTAGATGTAATATTAGACTCTTGGGAATATCCAGTAGATTTCATGATTTTATCCTATAAGGTAATACTTGGAGGTTAACCAATAATCCTAGTTCAGCCATGGTTGGCCACTACTGATACACAAATAGTTTGTCAATCAGGAGATATGACCATTTCATATGGTCTTACCACAAAAAAGTTATCATGTATCCACATGCTCAGCCTCATCAAGATTTAGTCCAACTTGTTTGGCTAGCCTTGGGAGAAGAATCTGAAGAGATAAATTCAATAGCTCAGCTTATGATGCTTCAATGGAATCCTTTCCTAAAATTACAAGAGGAAGAGGATCTACTCACAAATATCATGTAGAACAATTATGGAGTAGAGTAGTCCCCTATTTATTCACCCAATATCCACTGCTCCCTGTAGTCATTGTATCCTAAATCAAACTCTTCCAATTTTAATGTTTCTCATATTATGTTGCATAAATTTCTACCTCGTGAGATTAACACGCCTCCCCTAACTAATGCTTCCATGTTAGAAGTAACAAATAAGATAGAGGTGTCTCCAGGTCATTGCTTGAACATAAAGAGAATGCTCACATAGTCCCAACAAGTAGCTTTAAAAAATCTCCTATAGTAACACAAAACTTTGTTTTCCTAGACTAAGGGGATATGAAAGGGATAGATCCAAAACTATGTACCCATAGAATATATATCACAGAAGGTAGTATGCCTATAAGATAATCTCAATGGAGAGTAAACCCTACCCTTAGGGAAATAGTCAAAACTGAATTACAAAAATTATTGATTATTGGCTTTATATACCCCATATCAGATTGTCAGTGGGTTTCACCATTACTAATTGTACTCAAGAAGGGAGGGAAATGGAGAGTTTTTGTAGATTATAGGGAATTGAACAATGCCACTAGGAAGGACCATTTTCCTTTGCCATTTGTTGACCAAGTGCTAGATTCTTTGGCTGGTAAGAAATACTTTTCATTTTTGGATGAGTACAGTGGATATAATTAGATAAGAATAGCCCCTGAGGATCAAGAAAATACCACTTTTACAAGCCCATGGGGAACATTTTCATAATTTTTCTTACCCTTTGGATTATGTAATTCTCTAGAAAAATTTCAAAGGGCATATATTAGTATTTTCTCAGATATTTATCATGACTAGATGAAAATATATATGGATGATTTTTCCACTTATGGAGTTGCATATGGAGAGGCCTTAGATAATTTGCAAAAAGTCCTGACAAGGTGTGAAGAACATAATCTTTCTTTGAATAATGAGAAGTGTTTTATGATATTTCAAGAAGGTGTTGTCTTGGGACATTTTATTTCTCAAGCTAGTATATAGGTTGACCCTACCAAAATAGAAGTGATTCTCACTTTTCCTACTCCAACCAAGAAAAAGGATATTTAGAGATTTTTAGGCCATGTTGGTTACTATAGAAGGTTGATCAAATATTTTAGAAAAATAGCTAGTCCATTGTATACCCTTCTTACCAAAGATTCAAAATTCAATTGGACTGTAGTCTATGATGATTCCTTCATGCAGATCAAGACTCTCCTTACCCAAGAACTTGTCCTTAAAGGACCAAATTGGTCTCTTCCATTTCATATATATAATGATGCTTTAGAGTTTTCTATAGCAGAAGTGCTTGGCCAAAAAGAATAGTCCATTGAGCATGCTATCTATTTCATCAGTAAGAATATATAAGGTATGTAGTTAAACAATATTGTTACTGAAAAAGAACTTCTAGCTATAATATATTCCCTTAGCAAATTATACCACTATGTCATATGGTATCAAGTTTTTTTCCATACTGATCATGCAGCAATTAGATATCTAATGAATAAGCCATTAATCTCTAGGAGATTAGTAAGTTGGCTTCTTTTGTTGTAGGAATTTGACTTAGAAATCATTGATAAGGCAGGGAAAGCTAATGTAGCCACATAATTTTTGTCTAGACTTCAAAACCCTACTTCTGGTGACTCTTAGGTGATTGATGACAATTTTCCAGCTGAACATTTGTTTTCTATATCTACTAAAACACAATGGTATGCAAACATTGCTAATTATTTGGCCGCTAACAAGATTCCAACCTACTTCTCACCCAAGGAGAAGAGATTACTTGTAGACAAGAGTTTCAACTTCATATGGGTGGTTGATAGCTTATTCTATACATGACCTAATCAAGTCATGAGAAGATGTGTGAGGGAGGATGAAACTTATGACATCTTTCATGCATGTCATGATGAGCCATGTAGTGGACACTTTGCAACCAAGAGGATAGCTATGAAGATATTAATAATAGGATATTACTAGCCTACTTTACAGAAAGATGCAGTAGTCTACATAAGGAAATGTGACAAATGTTAGTGAATGGGCTGCCCCAAAAAGTCTAATGAAATTTCATTGTATCCTCAGGTAGTTGTTACTCCCTTTCACAAATAGGGAATGGACTTTATTGGTCCTATTAAGCCCTCATCCAATGGATATTTCTATATCCTAGTTTGCATAGATTATGTCACTAAATGGGTAAAAGTCAGAGCCATGATGCATGCTAGGGAAAAAAAATTGCTGAATTTATGTATGTATAAATATTCACAAGATATGGTATTCCAAGAGATCTTGTCACAAACCAAGGTTCCCAATTCACTTCAACCTTGATCATGTTACTAATAGAAGTATATAAAATAGGCCACAGGAAGTCAAGCCCATATCATCCTCAATAAAATAGCCAAGCATAGGTCACTAACTAAGAGATTGAATCTATCCTAACTAGAACCATGCAGCTACATAAAAAGGATTAGAGCAATAGGCTTCCTAAAGTTGTATGGACCTATAGAACAACATGGAAAACAACAACTGTGTTTACCCTGTTTGAGTTTTTATATGGGAAAACTAAAATGTTTCCTATTGAATTAGAAAATAAGACTCTTAGAATAGCCTTAGATTTGGATATTCATCTTCCTACAGCACATCAAGAGTGCCTCCTGCAGCTTAATGCACTTGATGAAACAAGGAAGTCCGACCTACAACAAATAGAATTGATTCAAAAATAATGGAAGAAATGGCATGACAATAACATCAAGAAAAATAAATGTATAGGTGGTAACTAGGCATTATTGTATGACTCTCAGTTTCAAACAAATCAAAGTAAGATGACCACCAGGTGGATGAGCCCGTACAAAATAGAAATAGTATTTGATAATGGCTCTATATAGTTAGCAACTATTGATCTATTCTGGTTTAAGTTACTTGTCAATGGTCATAGGCTAAGTCTGTACCATAAGCCTACCTCCAAGGATGAGTTCCTTTGGCAATTTGAACACACAGATCAACAAGAACTTCCTATAGTAGAAGACTATGGTCTTCTTCCTGCAGCTTCCACTTGAACTCATTGGAGTTACCCATAATAAATACTTACTTTCCTTCGGAAGTACTTTTATTTGTAATAAATTCTCATTTCATTTCCAATTCCATAACCTTTCACTTCATCCAAAGATCCACCTCACCTTTTCAAACTTTGAGCTTCTGTCAACCATGTAAATCAATCTACTTCACCATCAATATGAAGATCTTTAACTAGGTATGCAACATTTTTCATTTATTACATATTATTTTTTTTATTTATTACATGCTATAATTATTACACAAAAATCTATTGCATTTATAATTCTTCCAACTATGAAATATTTCAGCATGTGTGGATGCATGTTACCTTTTTTGAAGGGGCTAGGATTGAATGCAAAATCTTGAATTCACATATCATTTCCATCATGAGGTCTTGTCATTGTCACTTCACATTGTTTTAGAAGTACACCCATTTTGCCTCCACCTATCATTGTCATAATATTTTATCATCTTTTGAACCCAATTTGAATAATGAAAAGACAATATCTCCTGCTACCATTAATGATTTCTTGTTAAAAATTTGTTTCAAATTCATTTAAGTCCAAATCATAAGCTAAACAGAGTTTTCTTATGATACCTGAGACTTGAGTTTTCAAGTTTTCATACCTAAGACTTAAGTTTTCAAGTTTTCAAGAAGAGCAGTAGGATAAGGAATGAATTGTAATCAGAGCAAGGGGAGAAGAACTAAATTTTAGACCATGGGAGGGAAATTGATAAGGCATGAACCCACTACACATGCATCCCTTCTTCAAGATCAGGATGTTGTGTAAAGATTCAACAATACTAGCTGGTTGAATTATTTTCTGAGACTAAATGAATATGATGATAGTGTTACATTTGAATTCATGTGCACATTTAATGTGATAGAAGTAGTAGTATGGGGTCTCACAGTGTTAGCGACAAAAGAGAAAATTATTGAAATAACTAGGTTACCAGCTGTGGGAGAATAGTATCTAATCAACCATGATGTCAGATCAGTTAGGGAAGGATTTACTCGACCGGTTGATACTTGGTTGGAGGTTGAAAAGAAAGGATCCAAGAGACTTTCTCTACCTAGATGATATCCAAAACTTGATACGCATATCATCAGGTATTTAACCTGTGAAGGTCGGTTCTCTTATTTACATTCCCATCATTTTAAATTGTTGAGTTGCATTTGGCATGGCCACATAGTAAATGTACCCAATTTCCTCTATTATTTTTTGTTAACTAGTTATAGGGAAAGACGGAAAGGAAATCAAAATGTTGTAACCCATCATGGGTTGGCTAACTTATTAATTAAAAGAGCTTTGAGAGATCGGCCTCCCAATGGATGGGTAGAATTTATAGCAGCTAGGGCTCTGCAACCCAATGTTGATAATATTGAGAATATTGGAATAATTGAGAGAGTTGAGACTCCCATAGACTCCCCTTCCTCATCCACTCCTGCAACCAAAAGGACCAAGAAGTTTGTGGCAGAAAAAGAGGAAGATCCTTTCGTTTCCACTACCTCGATTCAGACTAAGTCTAACCATGAGAAAGAAAAAGGAAAAGGGAAGAGTATCAAGGTAATTCAAGAAAAAACCCCTCACTCTATTGTCCATAAAGATAAAAAGAGGAAAACACCTCTTACATCTTCATCTTCCATGGATTACTTGTTGGAGATTTGCCAGCAGGCCAATACTGACTATATGTTTGTCATTGATGACAACATATGGAAAGTATCATGCATGGAAGTCTTATGTAGTAAGATTTTAGTATATGTAGCATGGACATGATATCATCATGATATCATGGGTGCAAAGGTTAACTTTTAGTATAGATAGTTATATAGCAGCAGGTGTCAGCAGTGTTCCTAATAGAGTAACAAGCAGTGTTCTGTGTATGGTTGTCTATACAGTTATCATGGAGCCTTGCGTGCTTGGATATATGTTGAAGACATGTTAGTGATGTTTCAATCATGGACACATAGTCTGATATTGAGTAGAAGTAAAGTTATGTAGTCGCTATTTGCTAGCAATAGTTTCCTATGTTTATTCAGAAGAGCTGACAGAGATTTTATTGGTTCTATAGTTGCACCTATCTTTAGGGTATGCGCCCTTGGAGTTAAGCTTAGAGAACATTTATTTATGTTCAATTAAGAGTGCATGAGTTAATTTAGCTTAAAAAGAAAGATCCAGTTGTTTTGGTAGAGCCAATAGTGTGTAGCATGCATCTATAATTATCTTATTGGATAGGTCCCAGAATGTGTTGCGTGCATAGTAGAGCCGACAAAAATTTTATTGGAGTTTGTTATGGTTTCTCTATTATGATTTCAAGGTGGTTCTAATAGGATGACTTGATTATATCATTTAGAGGAAATATATTTGTAGGCAGTCATTTGTGATTGCTTAAGTGTGGTTCATAGTTGATTAAGCAGAGCAAAGCAAAGTGTGTGAAGTGTTGAGCCATCAGAAGAAGGTCTATGTGACCTAGTAAAGTACTTGTGCTATTCATTGGAACTGATCCAGATAGTAGGTCAAAGCACAGTTCACCAAGATCTAGATATAGTGTGTATTTGTTAATCAGAAGGTTGTAGCCTTCACCCTTTTGAGTAGTATGCTCTCAGACAGTGTGTCCTCTCCCCTAACAGGGACAATTGTAAAAGACTCCTAACAGGTTCTAACCCTTGACCAGGTCTACTGTACTAAATATATTGTAAAGCAACTCCTAACAGGGTTAAGGATCTTCTAACAAGGATCATTATACACTAGTGCAAAATATTAGTGGGTGTCAATTCCCACAAGGGTTTTTACCTATTTGGGTTTCCCCATAACCAAAATATTGTGTTTTGTTCAAGTGTTCTTTCATTGTGTTTATGCTTTATGTTTAAGTATACTTAATTGGATAAAGAATTGAAACTTGTAGATAACTTATTCACCCCCCCCTCCCCCCCCCCCCCCACCTCTCAGTTATCTCTTGGGACTATTCCTAGCTTTACTCTGTTAAAAGAAAAACCCCTAGAACATCTCATCCTGTAGCTAAAGAAACTCCAACTAGGAGTTCTAGGATTAAGAAGAAAGAAGAAAAAATTCTAGTTATTGAGTTAGGAGAAAAAGATGTTGATCAAGAGCCTCGGGATGTCAATAAACCAGAGGTTCCCTCTAAGGATATAAACCCTGAAGAAAAGTTGGAGATTGAGTAAGGATTTCAAAGTTTAAATGATTTAGTTGAAGTAGTTGTTGAGTTAGTCAGAGGCCAATCTAGCCTCCTACAAAATATAGCATTAGTTCCATATAGAAGGACACCCATTATAAAATATTTAGAAAGTGTTTGGAAGTAAAATTTAACATCTAGTCCTACCTCTCTTTAGTCTCTTTCTTTCAATTTTTATTACCAAGTATTGTTTCAACAAAGCTTATGGGAAATAGAGAAAAATAAAATGCAAGATGAAATTGAAAAGAAAAGGCAAGAGATTAGCATCTACAAACAAAAATGGACTTAGTATTGGGTCTTACTTCACAAATAGAAGAATGTAGACCACCTCCTAAGGTATACACTCTTTGTTTGCAAGAGAAACATTTATTATTTAAATTAATGATAGTTTTTAAGGATCTATCTCCTGACATACAAACTCCACAAGAGTTTTATGCACTTTACCAATTTTCCCCAGAATGGATTAGAAATATACTATGTGAATTTTATCTTCATAATATGATGTTACCTTCCAACATAGAATGGAACCCCCTGTATTACATTGGTGATGTTCATCTAAGAGCCTTAATGTCTTGGATGAGAAATGAAGCCAATTATGAGAAACAATTAGAATTTTATGTAGAGAAAGAGAGGAATGAACCATTACCTCTTAGGCCTAAGAGTAAAAACCTAGAAAAACTATATTTGGACTGGCTTAGGGTTACTTATGGATCCCTCAAGCTAGAATCTAGAGAAAAGATTTTTGATGTTAGGGAACAGATTTATAAGGAATTCCATAGAATTCCTTATCACATGAGTTAGAGAGCTTTCTTTGGGATAGATTCATGATGTGAAAGGCTTCCCACATTTTTAAGGAGAGTGGAACCACATAGTCCCTTTAATTTTAGGGATTCCATGTTGCGGGCTCCAAAATATATTAAATTGGGAAGGCAAGCCAGGCCAGAATTATGGTTCCCCATGACATTCTAGCCACCACTTCTCATGTGACCCCTTTACCTCCATACCATTAAATAAATGGATGAAAACATGGAAAATAGGAGAGTTGAGAAGTGGGAGTGGTCAAGAGGATTCTATTGGACAGTTGGAATCTCAAGGAACATCGGATAAACAGATGAAGGAGATTTCAAAAAAATAGAAAAGCTCTACAGTGCTGGAGGATTAGCATGAGTTTCAAAGGGGGAAACGATGAGCCACAGAGTTTCTCATATTTTATATCTTATTTTTTTTCCACTCTTGTTGCTTTGAACTACTTTTCATTGACTATCTCTTTAAAACTCTAGTTTCTTGACTATAGTTGGAAAACTTTCCTATAGCCTTTGAATTCATAGTTTGAGCTTATAAACCTTTAAATGAAATATGGTTTTAATGTGATATTGTATGGTTTGTTTTGATAAATGTTTTTTAAGTGATGAATTAATATATTTCATATTTTTTGTAATGTCTTTCTTTGTTCTATTTGCATTAATGAAATAGGGGCATCATGCTGAAGACTGGAGTAATGACCGATTGCATAGAACCGGTCATGTAAGAAAGACAGTTGGAGGTTTCTCAAGACTCAGTCGAGGTGAGCTGAGGAATTCAAAGAAAATATGTGATTGATGTTATTTCAAAGTTAAAATTTCTCAAGTCATAGGGTGAGATTCTCGTTGTTGAGGAAATCCAAGATAGTGGACGCTATATTTGTTCTTGTCTTAATGAGTGAGTTTTTTGTTCATTGATGAAAATAGTTAACATGTTCCTCTTTATATGGAGTGATTGATGACCCACCTTCCTTGTGGTGTGTACATTCAGTTAAACTATAGTTTTTTTTCTATTATAAATAAATGCTACTCCTCTGCATAGGTAATGAGTTGAATAGAAATGTAGATTATTTTCTAGTTTTCTAAGATTTATGCATGTAATGAGCTATGTTATGAATATATAATGAAGTTGATTATATTCTGATAAATTGAGTTTTTAGGAATACTCACTAAGGGGACCCACTTAGTGAGATATTTTCCATTATTATAGTTTCCCTTTTCTGCATTCATAGTTTCCAGAGTTTCCACATTGATTGTTCTTGTAGCCACTAAAGTCCATTCCGTGTGTTTGTTCCTATGGCAATAACAAAAAAATTAGTTCTTGTTTGGTGTGAATTGAGATTTATTCTCTTTACTCAAGTAAGTTAGATTATTGTTCTATTTTGCAAGATGTTTTAGTTAAGTTACTTCAAGCATTTAACTTCATGTAGCCATAGAATAGTATTTGTTTATGTATTCCATTTCCTGCAACTTCTTAGTAGATGGATTTAATGGGTACTTAGTGCACATCTTGTGCTGCATCATTTCAATTATACATCCCTAGATAAATATTTAAATGTGTCCCCATAATAAGGAAATATAGCTACTTGGATAGTATATCCAATCCCCAAGGAGAGTCAAAGACCTAGTTATAAGTACTCTTTATGGAACCGACCAATCACCACGTACCCTCGAGGTTCCCTATCCCTACCATTTCATATTATAATTTGGATCACAAGCTAGTCTCTTCTTTGAATTTCCAAATCTAGTGTTAGGATTGATTTTGTGGTCTATGATCTATTTGTATGTACAATTTATCCCATTTTTTCCCTACATATTTCATTCTTCCATTCATCCTTTATATAGAAAAATTTAAACTCAATATCAAATGAAATCCATTGCATCTATTTAATGATTCAACCTTCTTGAGTGTAGTGGATTTTATTCCTTATAATGTATGAGATCAATTTAGGTGCAAGTATTCCTAGTTTTTCCATCCGTCCTAGTGATCTCCCCTTTGCATATATTTTTCATTCATTTCAATGAGAAAGTTCCTTTTATCTAATAGTAATGAGATATTATCTAAACTTTATCCTAAAGATCATAATACTCTTTTTAAGGGAGATAATTTTGATACTTTCATAGATCCAAATTCTTTGGTGATGGTGAGTAATATTGGGAAATATTTCTTTAGAATAATCCAAACACATGTTGATCTCTTGCATTCATAGTTTGATATCTACAATTGGTCTTATGAGTATATTCTTGGAATTGATAAATTTTTTGTGTTTAATGATATTATCAAAATCCCAAGGTTGCATTAAAGGTCAAGAGTAAGATAGAAAACTTCTTACAAGCTAGTTTTATTTGTTCCATTGACTATTCACTTTGGATATCTAATGGAATTGCTAAGTTCATATCTTGCCAATGTTAGATTGACAATACTCATCTTATCTTTGAAAGGCTCTCACTCTACAAAATGATACTAAATCACTTTAAGTATTATTTTGTGTGGATGCCAAAAAAATACTAGAATTGATTGTCCCTAATAGAGGAATATAATTTGATATAAATAATATTGATGTGATTGTCAACATGACTCCACCTAAGAACATATCTTAATTATTTGATCACACACCCTCAACAGTAAACATAAGTTTTAGAGGTCAAAGTCTCACCAATTTAATATAAAGGGGTGTAACAGAGCAACTATTATTGATCTCTAGTATCTTAAATTATAATTTTTAGAGAATTTGAAATTCTTGTAAAAATTAGGTACATGAAAATTTTATCTCCCAATGATAACAACTAGTTCGAACTTCTAACCATTTGCAAGATAAATAAAGAATGGCCTTCACTATTAACTAGGAAATATCCATATATTAAAGAAGGGATTTTTGTGAGGGTGCACATATCAATTGAAATTAAAGGTAAGCTATTATAAAATGAGTCCCATGCAAATAAAGTTAAAATTAAAAGGGGATAATAAAGTTTGGAAATAAAATAAAAGCATGTTATTTTATTGTTAATTGGTTAGGCATGGAAATCAAGTTAAGTTATGACTTTTGTACTAACCACAGTATTAAGAGTAAATAAAAATTAATTTAAGCATGAGAATTAGATAAAAATAAAGTGACAAGTGATAATTTTAACTTTATTTTAATATTAAAAGTGAAAGTGAAGACTATAGGTGAAGATGAGATATGTTGATGTAAATCAAATATGAAAGATAGAAGATCTAATAAAGAATAAATTTTGAGTGAAAATTAGAAAATATGGGCATGGAAAAAGGGAGGATGTTTTACTTTAATATGAATATCAAATTATTTTCAAAATTCAAATAAATTGATATAGAGAATATTCATAAATAAATTCAAATATGAATAATTTGTTGTCATGGCTAAATAAAATAATAAAGGAGTCCTACCATTTGAAGTTAATTTTTTTTAAGCTAAAGTCCTCGTAAAGTAAATCATGCCTTGAACTAAAAATCATCATATATAGAATCTAGTGGTTGGCATCACTCTTCAATGGATGACATTGTATTTTCTCAAATGATGTCATCCCAAAGGCTAGTGTTGACATCACTTTTCAATCAAATGATTTAACAAATGACACTTCAATGGTAACTTTTATCATATGATATTACAAATGGTGATGAATAGTATTTTTAGTATATAATATTATCTTTTCAAATGTATCATTATATTCACCATGATTTCATTTTTGAAAGACAACCCATAGGAAGTTTAACCATTTTCAAGCTAAATGAAAGAATGGCCTATGATATTGACTAGGAAATGCCCATTTAGAAAGATGATACCTACTTTAAGGGTAAACATATCAATTAAAAATCAAGGTAAGTTATAATAAAGTGCAACCCATGCAATTTGAGTTAAAAGAAAAGGGGGATAATGAAGGTTGATAAAAAAGTTTTTAAAAAATTATTTTATCGTTGATTGGCTTGGCATGAAAATCAAGTAAAGCCACGAGTTCCATACTAACCATAGTATTAAGATTAAATAAAAATAATATTATCCATGAAAAATTAGATTAAAAAAAGGTGGCAAGTAAGAACAATAACTTTAAGATTGACGTTAAAAGTAAAAGTAGAGGCTATGGGTGAATATGAGTTATGTTGGACTGAATCAAATAACAAATCTAAGAGCTTTAGTAAAGATTTTATTTTAAGTAAAAAATTTTAAAAATAGCCATGTATAAAAGAGGATAAGTATTTTACTTTATTATAGTACTTTTAAAATTTAAGATAGAATATTATTAATATTTTAAATCCAAACATAAGTAATTTGTTTTCATGACAAAACAACATAAGAAAGGAGCCCCACCATTTAAAATAAAACTTTATTTTCAATATAAGAACCCCATAAAGTAATGTTTCCTTGCATTGAAAATCCCTATAGGAATAAGCTAATGCTTCGCATCGCTTTTCAATGGATGATGTCATCTTCTTATGAAATGATGTCATCCCAACTAATATCAGTATTGGCATTAGTTTTTAGTTAGTTGATGTTGTGAATGATAATATGTAGTATTTTTCATCATATGATGTTCGCAAATGGTGATAAATAGCATTTTTCATTAAAGGATTTCATCTTGTTATTTTCTAACATTAACTCCCCCTTTTAAGAATTTGGACCGCTTCCCTATTCACAATTTCATTTTTCAAGTATATCTTTGGAGGAATGTTTTTAGTAAGTATAAGAAATTGGGTCCACTTCTACGAGAATTTTTGGGCTTGAACAAATCTATACAAATATGGATACCTATTTTGTAAAAAATTGGTATCCAATTAGGAGTGGTCTCTAGAAGCTAAATTTATATCTATTTGAAATGAGTACCCTTTTTATAAATGTGTACCTTTTTATTTAATAATCACATATTTTAAAATGTTTACCTATTTTTATTCACATCATATTCTTTCTCCTTGTAGAATGAATATGCATTTTGAAGTGGGTACGTGTTTCATAAAATTTTAAAATTAAAATTTGTCTTTTGTTTTAAGCTTGGAAACTTGATGCAATAACTTATAAAGGTCATAACTTTTCACTTAGGAGTTTGATTGGGCAGAAATTTTACATGGAGAAGCATCTCAAAGAGTTACATAAAATCCATTTTGTCTAGAAACTAGTACATAGACACTGGTATGAAGATACTTAACATCTAGCTAAAAAGAAAGGTCTTGACTAGGAGATTTGGATGATAGAATGTACTCTAGAGATATTATGTGAGGGCTATGTATCCTATTTTATATATAAGTAGTTATTAAAATATATTCACTAGAATAGGAGAATTAGAAAGAGATCTAGTATGGTGAAATAGGATGTATATGTGATAAAAGGAGATATAATTGTTGTTAGAACTACAATTGATAGACAACTTGGAGAACAAAATGGGAGAATGTGAAGATGATCCCTGAACTACTAAAGTATATGTGAGACATTAAATTAGTTTTTATATTGTCATTGATGTCAACTAGTTTTGACTTTACTTATCATGATAGTTGCAAACATTTGAAGAAGGTGATATTGGTGAAGGAAAGGACATATTAGTGTATATGCTAAAAGTGGGCCCCAATCTTAGCCATACACTTCAACATGGTCCTTATTCATCAAACACACACAGGAATGAATATGAGATCATTCATCATGCATGCCTAGATGAGCCAACTTGTTGCCTCCTATCTGGATGGGGGTTTTAAGCAGCTCTCGGAATCAAGATCCTAACAACCATAGACCAACTCTAGAATGGAGGGTTTTAATCTAAAATGCAAATGTAGTTTATTCTAGAATGAAGATACGAGATTAATCTAGAATAATGAAAGATGAATAGTAATCTAAGAACAATCAAAATAAACTAAGCTCCCATTGTTAATCTAAGAAATGATATTAATCTATAAATGCAAAGTGACAATAACAAAAGCTTGAATGCACACAAGTTGAGGTAACAATTCAGTAGTGATTCGATACTCAAAAATTGCATCCCCTTGAATGAGAAACAAGAGGGTTCTTTTATAGAATCCCAAAATCAATCGATAGTCAAGATTGAATGAGATGAACGGTAGAGATTGAAAGGAAATCCAATTCATAATGGTAAGTTTCCTGTAGAGAGACAGTCAACTATTTTCTTTTGGAGTGAGTGGAGGAGTTAACTAGTTTGTTGCACTTTTAAATTTGCAGTTAACTCAGAATTTCCTTTTTTGAACTAGAGTGAGGATTTTGGGGAGAATATTTGATTAAATAAATGAAATATGTCCTCATAAATGGACTTTCTCAATTGTTTGAATAATTAAATTCAATTATTGAAATGAGGATATTTATTCAAAAACCAAATATTATTTAATTCATTTTCATGTGTTTTAGCTAAAAGGGTGAATTTAATTTAATTAAAGTGTTAGGACTTTGTAATTAAATTAAATCAATCATAAGGTTTATTTAGCCAATTGTATTTGATATTTAGGAATTAAATATAATATGTGATTGATGCAGATTTAGGGTTATTTGCATTTGACATTTAAGTCAAGTAGAGTCAGTCAGAAATCAGAATTTCCTAGTACAATAGGACTTTGATGATTTAGAAATTTGATAGTATTAGAATAAATGCAACAAAATTAGTTAGGGTTGCAAGATGCCAATTTTGGGATATTACATTTTTCCCTCTTTGAATTGATGTGCGAGTAGCGCATTGATTCAAAGAATAGTCTAATGTTTGAAGCATAGAAAAATAGTTGAAATTGGTTTTGAGAATTGTTGATATGATGATTGATGAAGGTTTTAGGGTTATCTTCAGAATGAAACTTAACCCTCCGAAGTCTAGGTTAGATTGTCAAGACACCGGTTAAGTTGAGTTTCAAAATCATCTCCAGAATGAAGCTTGATTCTCTAAAATCTAGGTTGGTTGCCCAGACACCATTCAGGTTATCACCTTTCATAAGGCTGTCCCCAGAACGAGGCTCAATCTTCAGGAGTCAAGGTTAGATTACCCTGATACCCATTCATTGAATGATAACCAATATAGATTTTTTGGACTATCTCCAGAATGAAGCTTAGTCCCCCAAAATCTAGGTTAGATTGCCCAGATACCAATTAAAAAAAGAGCTTTCAAGAGCCATCTTTAGAAAAATTTTTGACTTTCAAGGATCCAGGTTAGATTTCCCTAATACCTAATAGTGAGATTTTGAGAACCATCTCTAGAATGAAGCTTGATCCCCAGGGATCTGAGTTAGATTGCTTAGATACCTAATCGTGAGATGACAAGATGTAAGGAATAGAGATGCCCCTAATGATTCAAGATTGTGGAATATCTAGTTTTGACTGTGAAGTATAAAACTAAACATGTCCTAAGTGATGAGATGCCCCTAGCAATGAGGGCTTTTTGAATTTAGATCAAATTGATTTGGGAATTGATTTGATGTAATTCAATGATGTAATCATCCTTCCCCCTTAGGAGAGAAATTGAAATATGACATGTCATAAAGGTGATTGAAAGCAATGGATTGTAGATAGAGATAGAATCAAAGGTCTAGAATAACTTAGAATGGATTACGAAAGATTCGAGGAGATTCAGAAGTAATTTGGAGTGATTTTGAGGTCTGATTGACCAAGTTTGACCAAGGTTGACCAAAGTTGACTTTTGATGAAATTATTTTAAGATTTTGAGAAAATGTTGATGTGATATAATTTTGACAAGAAGCTGACATTAGAAAGTCAACTGCACAAGCATCCAATCACGTCAGTCCCAAAATATTAAAATGTGATTTTGAGCTATATAGAAGTGTCAGATTTTAATTTTGATCCTGAAAATGGACTCAAAGTAGATGTTTTAGCCAAGGTTGACATTTTCATGCAAAATGGAGCACTTTTTAAAATTAGGTCAGAACCTATATATAGGCCAAAAGGGTCTTTTTCAATTCATTTGCACCATTAACTTTTGCGGGAGGATCTTTGAGCAGAAATGGTGGTCCCCATCAGTTCTCATCATTTTGAGTGTTCTAGGCATCACAATCGGTTGCCAACATACAGAGTACTAGTAAGAATTCAATAACCTCCATATTGATTCAAATTTTTATGCTTTCGATGAATGTTTGGAGCATTTTATTCATGTTTTAAATTTTTATCCATAGGTTCTTGCACGAAGAACTGGTTTCTTCGGGTGAGACTATGAGGAAGTTCACGCGAGAAAGTGTTGTGAAGGCACTTTCTCATGTGAACCTTTGCACAAGCTCACACAGGCAACACCCATGTGTCGCATGAGAAACCCTCAAAAAGTGGGTTTTCTCATGTGGCCCATGATGAAAGTTCATGCGAGACTGTATACTTCTTCGCACAAGGTTTTGTATGAATGTTGTTTCTTTGCGCAGAGAAAGGAGATCAATGTGAGAGCATTATGAGTTGATTTTCATCCAATTAGAAAATTAAGTAGTCTTATAGTCATGTGTAGGATATCTATATAGCTTTATATTCCTATTTTGCATTGATTTGACATTCTGATTTCAACCGAGTACTGATCGTGCGTTGTTTGATTGTGTTGCAGGTTGATTTCCCAAATATAGGATTCAGATCACATCATCCAGCTATCGGCAGGCTAGTTAGGTAGTTGGATTTCATTGAGTTGGCCTACATCAATGCACTTGGTTTGTCTCATCTCCATGACGTACTTGATATTCAAGTGAATCACAGTCTACTGGAAGCTTTGGTGGAGTGTTTCCATTAAAAGACAAACACCTTCCACCTTTCTCAAGGTGAGATGATAGTCAACCCTGAGGATATCTATAGGATTCTCGGGATTCCATTTCACGGGCCATGCATCAAGTATGGCATACAACCTCAGGTAGGGACTATAGCACTGAGAGAGACTCTACAAGATGACCTTGTCCTGGGCCGAGCTATCCTATGGGAGGATCTCATTAGAGAGTATAGGCCCAAGCATAGAGGTCATGGTATTAGCAGTGTTCCTGGGTTGTTATCTAATGCCAGACTAAGGGAAGCACAATCTTGAGTTTGGATGGGGCAAGATGCTAGAGAATCCAACACACTATGGGTGGGGTCATTGCATGCTGGTCCATATGTATCATGAGATGCATGAGATAGCCTATAGAGAGGTAAAGAGCATGGTTGTTGGCTTGTTCATACTATAGGTGTGGGCATGGGAGCACTTGCCTATATGTAGACCAGTCTTTGAGGATATGTGGTAGCCCCATGAGTGGTATATTTATAGGTACCATGGTCAGATGACCTAGCCTGCACTGGGTAAGACCAAGCAGTGGTGGTCCTAGCTAGATGATATGGTAGCAATGGTATCGAGACCTTGGAGGGAGACTAAGGCATGGGACAATGCTAGGGCCCAGCTCGATTATATATTTTTATCATGGCCAGTGATCAATTGTTTGATCTTGGTGATCGAGAGGTTTCCTCTTACACATGTGTGGCAAAAATTTGGTCATCCATAGGATATTTCTCAAGAGTACTACTCCTACGCTTGCTTCACCGATGAGGTGAAGAAGGGGTGGTCAACACAATTGGACCTAGGGAGGTCAATGATTGATGCACAAGGATTAGTACTGAGTCACTAGAATTATATGGTCGGGGTGGTAGATGGTGACATGACGCCAAAGTTCAAAGAGTATTTTTCTAGCAATTTGTTCCCCTGATTCATTGATCTAGTGGGTATGGGCCCACACTAGTGCAGGCAGTGCACCAGCTAGCAGTGCAACCTTTACATCCATAGCAGTAGGGACCTTGGTCAAGGACTTCATAGGTTCCCATCCCTCCTCTGTAGATGAGGATTGATCCAAGGGCTAGAGGTAGTGGGTCCCAGGAGAGGCTCTCCTAATGGAGGATAGATGAGCAGTCTATACAGCAGCCAGAGGTTGAGGCATAGGAATAGGGAGATGGAGATGAGGAGGTGCAAGAGTAACCTACATAGGGTCCAATGGCAAGGGAATTATTGGCATAGACACAGGATGCTATGTGGAGGGCCCGAGATAGGGTGAGGACTGCACATCGACAACTTGGGGACTTACAGATATAGCTGGTAGTTCAAGATGCGCGACTGAGAGATAGGGATCAGGAGCTTAGGGAGCTTTGAGAGCATTTGGAGAGATCTCAAGAGGAGACCCAACATTAGTCTTCTCAGGTAGCATACCATTTTGTGACATATGTTGGTGTGGTTCCTGATGGAGATGAGTAGTTGTCAATATTTTTGGAGTATGCATGAGCCTTCGATGGTGCACAGGCACCTACTCAACCCAATATGCCTCCACCTCCTCCTAGTGATGAGGGAGAAGGCTAGAGCTAGGTGATGTACTTGTGATCAATTTGTTTATAGATTGTACTATATGATGTATCTGATGCATTGCCATCTTTGTATCATATCATTTTTTTGAGATAGACTGTGCTCAAATAATACCCATTTTGTACTGACACTTTGATATATATATATATATATGAGCTCTTCTTTTGGTATCATTGCATGTGTCATGTTTTCTTTTAATTATTGTACTTTATGAGATGTTTCCTATATGATTAGATGGGTAGATGTAAATGTATGAATATATAGATGAATATCTATGAAATGCACATGTGTTCCTTTATGTATGGATGAAATGCATATGTAGATGTAGATGTGTATGTATGCAAATGATTTATGGTAATGCATTTATGAATGAAATATGTAAATGCAATGTATATGGTACTAACATCTCATTTAGGATGTCACAATATATGAAGATGCTAACCAAAAGAACTTTTTGAAGATCGAGAGTGAGTATCAAACACTTGTGTAGTCATGATGAATCAGGATGTGAAATGAGAACCTCTCGTCATACAAATCTAGGATAATACAATGAAATGACCATAGAAATGTTGTCAGGATGCAAGTCTAGAATGAAAATGCAATCCTAAGCTAGATACAATCCCTAGGACTTGGTTTTTGGACCCATTAGATATTTTTCATCACAGAGCATTTTTATAGGATGGTCACAAGATGTCATACAACCCTCACTGACATGGAAATCATGAGAATATGAATATGATATTAGTCTTAGGTTTTTCAGAGTGAGTTGTAAGCATTAAGGCACAAGAAACTAGAATGACTAGAACACCCATTCCTTTTGATTTAGCAAGGGAACATAGAATCAAAGCACAGTCTCAAGGATAACCAAAATGTTTCTTCCATAAAAACACATTAGACATGTGAGGTTCCTTCTTATGCTAAATGATCAGTAAGTATTCTATCTACAATGACCCTTTTAGGTGTAACCTGAGATAGAAGGTCGCTAAGTATACTCACAGTGACCCATACATTCACTTCATAGGACAAGCATTAAGATTTTACTTGTAGCAAAGAGAAGTCACTCAAACAGACAAGGAGAAGAACCAACCTCACCAACTTTCCATATAAAATAAGTTGAGGTACACATGGCCATCCAACACAAGATAGAGGCTCTCATAGTGGACACCCCTTTTATAAAAATCCTTTGGATCATTAGAACTAAACCAACAAGTAGAAAGCAAATAAAAGGATCGTGCCCCTAGTCTTTGCATCTCTTGGTCAAGATAGATGTCCTAGAGTTTCTTGAGAAGGAATAATAAAGTGAAAAGACAAGCACACAAAAGAAAATCTCAGCATGTCTCAAAGAGTTTCAAATTTAGTTTAAGTTTTAGCGGATTTATGTCGAATCATAAATATATGTCATTTGTGAGAAGTCTCATTAGTATAGCGATAGTAGATAGATGTAGTGAGAACCACTGGTGAATGACACGAGGGAGATTCTCAAGTAGAGAGATATCAATAATATCTAGGCATCAATAGGTAGACATAGTGAGAACCACTGGTGACTAACGCGAGGGAGAAATCTTAATTGGAGAAGTCTCTTTCATAGGGTGGTGATAGTAGATAGACGCAGTGAGAACCACTAGTGACTATCATGAAAGAGATCCCTGAAATTAAGAGGATAGTTCCCCCTAGATCAAGAAGGTTGCCCCTAGAGTATGTCCATTTTCAATCCATGTAGACTCGAGTAGAGTCCCAAAGGCAACTGAGGGCATGTGCATGAGCGAGAAAACTAAAGCAAGAAAGTAGGAAAGCAAAGAGAAACTATACAAAGCCAAGTGGTGTTGCAATAGATATAGCATTATGAAACAAGAGGCACCTATTTACCAGGTTTTCACCTTCTTGGTAGAAATTCCTTTTTTTTGGTACCATGACACCTATTTGCCAGGTTTTCATCAATGGTACTTTTTTTTCTTTTCAAATTTATTTTCTTTATTATTTTTTCATTTTTTTATTTTTTTGGTATTATCAAGGTGCCAATTGTTAGGTTTTCACTAGGATAATATATTTTTTCAAGATATTTTGCAATTTTTAGGATTTTTTTAGGACTTTACTATGTCCATAGAGAATTCTAAAGATGTCTCAGCTATAGAATCATTTTAGATGTAGGGCATTAATCAGCTCCTTAAGCTGTTCTCCTTCAGTGGTGGAGAGTTGATAGGCACCGAACCCAAATATTGTAGTAACAATATATGAACCAAGCCAATTCAGCTCAAATTTTCCCTTTTGGATCCATTGTTGTTGATTCTTAGGGTTCTCTCTTAGGATGAGATCACCCACTTGGAAGTCCATTGGTCTAACCTTCTTGTTATAGATCTTTGACATCCATTTTTGATATTCTCTAAGGTGATCAAATTCCACTTGTCACCATTCATCTAGTAGTTCTAGCTCTTGCAACTAAGATATTCTTCTATGATCATCAGTGATGAGGCCTTTTAAAGAGACTCATAGAGTAGGAATCTTGACCTCAATCGGTAGCATAGACTTCACTTTGTAAACCAAAGCAAAGGGCGTGGCCCCTATTGGTGTCTATATACTTATGTGATAAGCCCATAGAGCTAGATTGATCTAGAGATGCCAATCTCATCTAGATTTGTGAACTGTGCACTGCAAGATTTTGAGGATCACTTTGTTTGATACTTCCACCTATCCATTACCCTAGGGATAATACATGGAAGACCAGTGCTACATGATTTTGAACTTAGAGCATAGCTCCTTTAGATCCTTATTCTTAAACTACCCCTCATTGTCAATGATTATGGAGGAGGCTACACCATACCTGTAGATGATGTAATTAAGTATGAACATGGCTACAGATTTTCTATTTGCTATGGTAAGATGTACTGCCTTGACCCACTTGGTGAAATAATCTATAGTAGTTATGATGAACTTTTGTCCATTTGATGAAGAAGGATGAATCTGACCCACCAAATTGAAGGCCCATTGTTGAAATGGCTAGAAAGTGATGAAGGGAATTAGCTCCTTGGCTGTAGAATGAATCATATTTCCATGTAGTTGACACTATTTACAAGACTTAGCATACTATGTAGCTTCCTTTTCTATATCTGACCAATAGTAACCAACTCTAATAAGCTTATGAGCTAGTGTTAGGCCACTCGAGTGAGATCCATAGATGTCTTTGTGCACCTTAGCTAACACATGCTTAGACTCATCGAGTTCTAAACACCTAAGGAGGGTACCTTCTAGACCTCACCTATACAAGTCATTACCTATGATAACATACCGTGAAGCACTATGGATTAAGTGATGTTTCTCATTATGGGTGTAAGTATCTAGAATGATTTGGTCATGGAGGTAGGAGTATATGTGGTTGTAGTGGGACGAATCATGTCCAATGAGAGAACAGATCATCTAGGATTTAGGGGTATCATAGCCTGGGTAGAGTAATGTTTCCACCAGGAATTCATGTTGAAAATCATTCTCTGGCATCTGTAGCATAGAAGAAAGAGTAGCCATTGCATCAGCCACTTTTTTGTCTATGCTTGGAATTTGTTGGAATGTGATATGTGCAAAATACTTTTGAAGATCATTGACCATCCACTTGTAGGGAACCAGTTTGTCATCCTTTGTCTAGTAACTATCATTTACCTAATTAATGACTAGTTATGAATCTCCAAAGACTTTGAGTTTAACCACCTGCCATTCTATGGTTCTCTTCATGCCATTGATTAGAGCTTCATACTTAGTGATGTTATTTTTACAAGGAAACAACATCTTGTATGATGAACCTGATGCCTATTGGGTGAATGATCCATCAAAGAACATAGTTGATATAGCAGTGGTCAGTGGAAGCCTCCAATAGTGAGCAATTTGGTGAGTTTGAATCCCTCAACACCCAAGGTGAAGGGTCTAGTGCTGAAATACTTATCACAAGTATCGAAAAGGACTTGGTTTTAGGTTATCACAACCCTACAAGACAATATCACCTAATCACTAGGCTTGTCAAAGTCCCAAGCACCAACAACCAAGAGTTTACTAAGAGGTCTCCTTAGGGAAAGAAGTGCTCAAACCCCACGCAATGAATACTAATACCAAGGGTGGCCTACCAAACATAGCATTGGCCCATTTAGGTCTTATTTTAATAGTTCCAATGGTTCTTTCACCATTGAACAACTCACAAGGTTATGCTGCTCCACAATCCGAAGATTCTGCTTGTAGCCCTTCCTAGAAGGAAAACTGAACATAAAAAAAAATACTCCCAAATGAAGCAATGAATAGGTTAGGGATTCTGATACCCTTTTTGGGTTTACTAAACATGTTTGAATTCCAAGGAGTGGAAATGAGTGGAGGTCACTGCTGTTACAATATTAGATCAGGCTAATGAGGGCTCCAAATGCACTACAAGTGCTTTCTCTCCTATGCCAAAATACAAATTAAGAATGGAGGCATGTGAGGACATGTTAAAAAACTCAAAATCCAAGTTTTTAGGCTTTGGTGAATCCCCAACCAAGTTTTAGGATGAATGTCCTAATTCGCTATGAGGTGCATGTATGGAGCCATACACCTAGGGCTTTGTGGCAAAACCAACTCCCTACACATCCACTCTCCAAACCTGCATAATATGAAATCACATTGAAAATAATTTGATTCCACCAAAGGGCATCAATTTCCCATGGTTGAGTGTGCCTAAACAATCAGGCCCTATCACAAACCCTAATTTTAAGCCTCAATCCTAGGCATTATCACTAAAAATTAGATATCTTTCAAATGAAGGTTGATCAACAATTGAGACCAAGTGAAAATGAAAGGTGATTCAATTCTTCAACCTTTGGAATCACTATTTCATGCCCTCATGTTTGTACCTATCCGTACAAAGTTTTGAAACATGAAATTTGCAGAGAAAAGTTGGTTATTTTATTGATATTTGCCAAAATTACATATCATATCCTATCACCCACCTGTAAGGGCTTATATAGGATGTTCCCAATGGTTACATGAGTGGTTTAAACCAACTAGCCATTTGGGATATGAAATAACAATTTTTAATAGCTTTTAGAAAGTTTCTCAAAGGTTGCTTGATAACTTTTGGAGCAACTTTTGCAAATCTAGTGACCAAAATTGGTCCTATCCTTATTTTGATGATCCCTAATGGATCTAAACATATAAAATCATTAAAATACCTATGCCTAGGGTATTGGATCATAAATGACCAATAGTTATACCAAGGGCTCATAAAATGCCAATCTTGGAACTATGGCCTTATAATGAGATTCCATGACTAACTCTTATCCTAAGCATGACTAGAGGTCTCAAGGACCTTAGTGTGAAACCCTAGGTTCCATAGGAGTGCTTTTTGAATGAAGAGTAGGTGCTCCTACACCATACTCCCCTAGATTTTTAAAACTCAAGTTCTTACTTAAGGATAGTTGCTCCATCGAAGTGCCATGTTGCTGTATTTGATCCTCAATGAGCCATGTAGCATCAATGTTTGGGAGGCCCCTCCATTTGACTAAGTACTTCATGTACTTCTTAGATCTGGTTTGTTTTAACAGCTTGGAGTCTAAAATTTCTTCAATCTCCACTGGTTTTCTTTGTGGAAGATTAGTGACATAGTCTTCATCCTTGATGCTTGTGTCCTTACCCTGCTCATTGCTTGAACCTGCTGTAACTTTATATGGTGTGAGGTTTGCAATGTTGAAGATTGGAGAGATCTACAAAGTTGGAGGAAGGGATATCTCATAGGCATTGTCACCTATTTTGTTAATTATGCTACAAGGGCCTACTTTCTTCATTTCCATCTTGGAGTATCTACCCTTAGGTAGTCTCTCCTTCCTTAGAAATGCCCAAACCCTATCTCCTACTTGGAAATGGACCTCTCTCCTTCTCTTGTCAGCATTTTCTTTGTACTTCAAACTAGACTTTTGCAAGGTTTCTTTCACTTGCTATTGTACCTTGGTTATGAGCTCTACCAATTCTTGGCCTTGAGCACTGATTTTGAAATCAGAGGGGAGTTCCATTAGATCCAATGGTCCCTTGGGGTGCAAACCATACACTATTTGAAATGGAGTCTTGCCGGTTGACCTATTTATTGAGTCATTGAAGGCAAACTCTTCTTGGGGTAGGATGGTATCCCAACTTTGTGAGTATTTCTTGGTTAGGCATCTTAAAAGATTACCTAGGGACTTGTTTACTACCTCAGTCTGCCCATCTATTTGAGGGTGATAGGTAGAACTATAGGTGAGATTTATACCCAACTTCTTGAAGAGTGTCCTCCAAAAGTGCCCTTGGAACTTCACATCTCTATCTGATACAATTGTTTGAGGTAAGCCATGGATTCTAACTACTTCTTTGAAGAAGAGATTGGCTATATGAGATGCATCATTTGTGCTCTTGCATGGCACAAAGTGGGTCATTTTGCTGAACCTATCCATGATGACAAACACACTATCAAATCCTTGCTTGGTTTTAGGCAATCCCATGACAAAATCCATTGAAATGGATTCCCAAGGCCTTGAAGGTATTGGTAAGGGTTGGTAGAGCCCTTGATTTGTTGTCATTCCCTTAGCTTGCTGGAAGATTGTACAAGTTTCACTAAACTTTTTGACATCATTGTTTAACTTGGGCCAAAAATAACTCCTCTTCACCATGTCTATTGTCTTGTCAATGCCAAAGTGACCTCCTAGGCCACCACAATGTTTTTCTCTGATTATGTTTTCTCTCATTGAACACTTTGGTATGCATAATTGTGCTCCCTTGAATAGAAGGCCATTCTAAATCAGATATTCAAAGAAATCAGTGTGATATCTACCCTCCATTTTTGTACAAATCTGATATATCTCTAAAAAATCAGGGTCATCCAAGTACAAGTGTTTGAGGGACTCAATTCCCACACTTTGTAGTTGAACCTCTTCAACCAGACCAATCCTCCTACTAAGTGCATCAACAATTTTTTTTGCTACACCATTTTTATGCTTAATGTTGAAGGTATAGGCATGCAATTGCTCTACCCATTTGAGATGCCTGACTAAAAGTTTTTCTTGTGAATTAAGGAAGCTTAGTGCATGGTTGTCAGTGTAGACTAAAAACTCCTTTGGGATCAAATAATGCCTCCATTTCTTGAGGGCTTGGACCATGGCATAAAGCTCTAGGTCATAGGTGGAATACTTCCTCTTGGCCTCATTCAATGTCTCAGAAAAGAAAGCAATTGCCTTGCCTTCTTAGCTTAGGATTGCCCCTATAGCCAAATTACTTGCATCTGTCTCCACAGTGAAGACTTTGTTGAAATTAGGGAGGATCAAGATAGGGTATTGAGAGACTCTATTCTTCAAGTATTGGAATGCATCATTGGCCTCCTTTGTCCATGCGAACTTAGTCTTCTTTCCACCTTTGATTGTTTCAAGCATAGGTGCACACACATGACTGAAATTTTTTATGAACTTCCTATAAAATGTTGCAAGCCCATGGAAGCTTCTTACATCACCTCGATTCTTTGGTGGAGGTCAATTAATGATTTCATCTACCTTCTTAGGATCCATCTTGAGGGTACCCTGTGAGATCACAAAACCTAGGAATACAAGTTCCTTTCTCATAAACATGCATTTTTCCAAGTTGATTACCAACTTGTGCTGATGGAGTCTTCTTAGTACCCATTCCACATGATCAAGATGGTCTTCCTTGCTATGACTAAATATTAGTATGTCATCAAGGTAAACAACAACAAATTTCCCAATAAAATCTATGAATATCTCATTCATAAGCCTCATAAAAGTGCTAGGGGAATTGCTTAAACAAAAGGGTATTACTAACCATTCAAACAAACCTTCAGTAGTCTTGAATGTTGTTTTCCATTCATCACTAGGCTTGATTCTTATTTGATGGTAACCAGACTTTAAGTCTATCTTGGTGAAGTAGCAAGCACCTCCTAGTTGATCCAATAGGTCCTCAATCCTTGGCATGGGAAATTTGTACCTTATTGTGATTTTGTTTAGGGCCCTACTATTAGTGCATAACCTCCATTTTCCATCCTTTTTAGGGGCCAAGGCTGAGGGTACAACACATGGACTGAGACTCTTTCGAATGAGCCCTCTTTCCAACAATTCAGTGACCTATTTTGCAATCTCTACATGCTGCAATGGTATCATTTTGTATGGTGCCTTATTAGGTAGGGATGAGCCTGGTATGAGGTCTATTTGATGACTAATGTCCCTAATGGGAGGGAGCCTAGAGGGCAGGTCACTAATAGTGGCATCCTTATACTTTTGCAGTAGATTTTTTACTTCATTTGGTATGGGATCTTGTTGAACAGACCTGATGTTATCTTTGGGTTTATAAATTAGGACAAATGGTTCAATATCAGATTCTTTCAAGGTTTTCAACATCTCCTTTTCCCCCATGATAATCATAGTGGGTTCCTTTTCAATTTTACTATCCAGTAGGGGCTTCATAGTGAAGGTCTTCCCATATTTGGTGATGGAATAGGTGTTATTCCTATAATGGTGGGTGGCATCAACATCAAATTGCCAAGGCCTGCCTAAAAGGATGTGAGCTGCATCCATCTCAACAACATCACAAAGGACCTTGTCCTTGAAGTTAGCAATAGAAAACTCTATCCAATCTTGTTCTGTGACTAGAGTTTGTTGGCCTTTGGTTAACCATGAAACGTGATAGGGGCAAGGGTGTGGATTCTTAGGCAAGTTTAATTTCTGAACCATTTCACAAGACATAAGATTTTCAATTGAACCAGAATCAATAAGAAGATTGCATACCTTTCCATGTCACTTGATCTTTTTCCTAAAGAGGTTCTTTCTTTGTGGAGGCTCTTGGGTTTTTGGTACTTGAAGGAAGACCTACCTCATCATTAGAGACACTCCTTCTGGTTCCAAGTCTCTAGCATCAGCATTTTCTTCTTGCTTATCCTCTTGGAAAAGTTGTGCTCTCCTCTCACCTTGGTTATTGTTGTTCCTCTTCTTAGGGCACCTTCCTGCATGGTTGATGAAGGGTGCTCCCCTTAATACCACAAACACATAACAGACATAGAGAAACAACAACAATAATATGCAAGAACAGAAAATTGGCTTCTTATTATCTCCACAAATGTGGAATTACAAATTTTCAGAATTACAACATGCAAAGCCACATGGGCATTCCCTTACAATATTCTGTAGGACAAAGCCTCGAATCAATACCCAGATCTACTACCCAGAACTATTCTGAACTGCCTAAGACAATAATATAGCCTTCCTTATATAGGCAATTTTCCACCGCCTGGGAAGGTTCCAGAATTTTAGCCAATAAGGCCGACCAAACTTAGAATTATTTTTATTTTACATTTCATTACATCATAGTCGGCTCAAAATAAATTTTGAAACCCGAACAGAAATTTTGAAGAAAAATCATTTTCCGCCATTTCAGGTGACCCAACTTTCGAAGACCATAAGTCATCACCAGTTGACCCGATTGACTATTGTAACCCCATTTCAGAAAGGGCGCGAGGAGCTCTACAACGCCTAAATCAAGCAAGCTTCACTCAGCCCAAAATTCAACC
Organism: Chamaecyparis obtusa; assembly: GCA_027943335.1. Classification (NCBI taxonomy): domain Eukaryota; kingdom Viridiplantae; phylum Streptophyta; class Pinopsida; order Cupressales; family Cupressaceae; genus Chamaecyparis; species Chamaecyparis obtusa. The sequence continues at coordinate 332,065 of BSBK01005648.1, read as the reverse complement.
TCATCCGGGGCCTCTAAAGCCTTCAAAACTGAGTTCAAAGTTTCTGTCCCCTGCTGCCAATACCGAAAATCTTCAATATCTTCCAATATACACTTGATTTGGCAATGAAACTTTACTGGCAGACTTATATGACCAAAATCAACCTCCAAGAAAGAAATCAGATCATTCTGAGCACATACAAAAAAATTACCAAAAATAGTAACTTTCCATAAATAGCAGCTTTGCACAAGATAGCCCTTATTGAAAAGCAAAAACAAATATTTTTGGGTGATGCAAGATTGTTCTTACACCCAGGATGCTCCTGCATCAATGGTGTCCCAATTGGTTGCAATAAAAACACTTCAATGGTCCATTACCTCTTCCTAAATTTGTCCTTTCTCTATTGAAAGGTCTTCTTCCTCTATAGTTTCCTCTTGAATTAGAGTCACTATTTTCTATCTCCTTGGTCAGGGGCCTTGCTATTGTTGCCACTACTTTGTCCCTTGTTCCAAGAGTTGTTTTTGCCTCTAAAACTCTTCCCACTATCATTGCTCTTTCCTTTGCCAAAATCCTACTTCTCTTCCATTTTTCCTCTACCTTAAGTGCCATTTGATAGCACCTATTGACTGTGGTAGGGTAGTGTAGACTCAACTCTTCTTGAATGGATACTTTCAAGCCATTCATGTACCTTGCTAGTTTCTCTTCCTCATCTTCATCCATATTGGTCTTCATGAAAAATTTCAAGAACTCCTCAGTGTATGAGCCTACATCCATGTCCTTTTGTTTTAGACTTTGCTTCCTCCTATGGAGTTGTACACCATAGTCCTTAGGTACATATGTCTCTTTGATCAATGCTATCATTCTATTCCATGAATTGATCATGTTCTTCCCATTCTTCACCCTCTCTGTTTGGATGAAGTTCCACTAAGTTAGGGCTTCTCCCTTCAACTTGGATCTTGCTACCTTTACCCTCTTCTTTTTAGGGATGTCTTCACATTCAAAGAATGTTGTTAATGCCTCTATCCAATCCAATGCTAGATTAGCATTCATCTTTCCATTGAAAACTAGAAAATCTATCTTCTCCTCCATGGTTCTTCTTCCCATGGATTTCAAAGCATCTATGAAAGGTCTTTGGTCTGTAGGGATATACTAATTAGGATCATCCTCCTCTTCTTCACTCCCTTCTTCATTTTCAGACTCATCTTTGTCCTTATCATCAAGCTTCTTCTCAAGTTCCTGAAGCCTCTTAGTTAAGGCCTTATTTGCAGTCTTTTATGTTAGTCCATTTTCCAGTCAATGTGAAATCCTATGAAAATGGCCTTTTCTCTACAATTCTTGAAGATGTCCTGACCTGTTGCAAGCTTGTTTTAATGTGTGATGAAAATCCATAGTGTTTCATGGTTTGAGCTCTTAGCCCTGTGTTCTTCATTATGTCACCAAGCTCTAGTCCAAATTGCACGTGCTGAATTGCAAAATCCAGAGAGTTATTAAAGTTTTAAGGTCTGCAGGAAATAGTTTCAGAATATGCCTAAGTGTCGAAAACCCATAGTGTTGTTGAGAACCCATGATGTTTTCTATCATCTGTATGAAAACCCTGGTTGTTTTCAACCTTGTGCTTCTTGTTTTTGCACGCTTGTCTTATGGCGTCGAAAACCCTAGATTTTTTTGATACTTCACTATTGTAAAAACTTTGGATATTTTCGACCTCACTTTTCTTCCCTTTTGCTAGTATTCCTTGTTCGTCAGTCTTAACTGGGCAAGTGTGATCGGTTGGTGGGACCTTTTCCTTTCCAAGGGGTTAAACTTCAGTAAGATCTCATGGTTGTCATTATACCACTAGGGAAAGTTGCTCATTTTTTAAGATTGCGGTATAGCAACAACCGTCGATCTTCTTCGGCGATGCAATGGACTATGGGATCGCTATCAAAGGCTACTGAGATGGAGTTTTCTTATTGGATGCTTGATAATGACATGGAAATCTCATGGGCCTGGGTCTTCAAGAGGCTTTTGATCTACGACGGGCATGTGATCGTAAAGAATATTCTCATGTCATGAGATCATGCGCCAACCATTGATCTTGTTTGCTACAAGTGTTTCTTCAGCGGTGGTCCTGGTGTCAGAAAGGAAGTGAAGGTGTGTATTTTTATTGGTTGTCGCATGGCTGCATGTCAGACTTTTCTAACATGGGATCATGCAACTACTTGCCACCTATCTGCGTGGGTCCCAGTTCTTAATGATGTTCAGCTGCCTAGCGGTTAAGTTTTTCTTTTTGCGATTTGGTGACTCACGATTATCTCTTGGTTGCTGATTCTTGGCGGTTAGGCCCTTAACATTTGATGACCTAGCTAGCGGTTTACTTTGCCTTAGTCATGCAATCACGTAATGGTGGCCCTGGGTTTTCATGCTTTTAAAGGTAAGGCCTCTTCGGCAATGGCCCCGTGGGTGGTGAAGTGGCATCCTCCGGATGTTGAGGTGGCAAGGTTCTAGTGGCTGTGAGGTGGTGATTTAGATTTTTTCAGTGGGGCTGGTGTTTTGGTGACATGGGCATTCCTGATTAGTTGGCGGCTGACAAGGTGGCAACCTCGTGGCTTGTCGCATAGCCTAGTTTTGGGCTATGTGATCATGCAACAACTGTTTGGACATCATGGTTGCAGAGTTAGGGTGGATCCATAGTGCCAGTGTTGCTGAGTTGTTCAATTTTGATTGATTGCTAACTGCTGACGGGGCTGTTGACTTTCTAGAGGGGCTCGCAACTATTGTGAATTAAGTATGACCGCCCGATTTGCTGGGAAGGGAAAAAAATCTATGGCTGCATTTTAAATTTTGACTTGACTGTTGGAATTCAAATTCAAACTTGGAGATGGTTTTCGTGAAAGGAAGTACCAGAATTTATGGTTTATTTTTTGATCTGGTTGGTGGCATCGATTGTTGTAGTCTGGTCTAGTGAGTTGGGTGATTAATTGGAAAAGTTGTTTTATACCTGATGGAGTGTGGTTTTGTGCTCGAGGTGTGTTTGCAGGTGGTTGATTAGACTAATTTTTATGGCAGTTCCTTGGTGTTCTATACTGAGCTCGTAGATTTTCATAATTGTAGATCTATTTGAGATTTGTTTTCTCCAGGTTGCTTGGTTTCCAGCCCCTGCAATAATTTTTTGACCATTTCCAATTGGTATGGCAATTGTAACCCTAACCCTAGTCACCCTAAGCTTCATGCAATCTCTTGGAGATTCCCAAGGTGGCTAGTGGTATAAGTTGTTAGTTTTTGATAGAGTCAGGGTTCAAATTTTGATCAGTTCCAAGGGTTCTAATTTTGATTAGTTCCAGTGGGAAGTAGTAAAACTTTGTCAAATTGTAGGAGGCTAAATAGAACTTCTTTGTATCTTGTGCAGGTTATTAAAGTGGTAGTCTCATTTCTGGTATAGACATGTACATGATTCATCATACTTAATATAATTGTTTCAAGCTTTCAAGTCTCTCCTTAGTGTCAGTTTTATGAGTTTTGGATTTTTTGGTCCATTGCATAGGGTTACCTTTGCATATGTTCTAGTCTTTAGTTCTTGATCTAGGATCAAGTGAAAAATACTTTGGATAGGACATAGATTCATTAGATTCATCTACAGAAGGATCTTATAAGTAGTGGATGGGCTGGAATAGTTGTATTTATGGCTTTGAGTCTTTGACAGTAGTTGGTTCATGTTTCTATACTTGCATTTGATGATTTTCCCAATGGATAATGGCACTGATCAAGGATTAGTACATTCAGTTGAAGTTCAGTGTTTGATGGGTTTTGGCTATTTCCTGCATCTTTGAATATCAACACCATTTCAAGTCTTTTTCATTATTTGGTTGATAGTAGTAATACCCTTCACAAAACCATTTTACCCTACATAGTAGAGTTGATTCAATGAATACCTGGTTAGTATTTAGTAATCCTTTACTATGATCTGCTTTATGAATCCAAAAGTATAAGGTGTGTAGTGAGTGGAGTTTTCTCTGGATTAGGTGCACCCGCCTTAGTTTTGTAGAGCCATAAGTAGAAGAGGGCACATTAAGACCCTATAGTTGGTCCATTTGTCTTGCAGAGCTCTCATACTTGGAACTAACCACTCCTAACATTAGTCTCAAGGCATATTGGCAACCCTAAGTGGTGTAAGCATTTTTGAACAACAACATTTTTCTCTCTCACCATCTTTTCTAACTCACTATTTTTAACCCTTGTAGGGATCTCCTCATTCTCAGGATTAGACATAGCTCTGATACCACTTGATGCAACAGTGGTCAGCAGAAGCCTCCAACAGTGAGCAATTTAGTGAGTTTGAATCCCTCAACACCCAAGGTGAAGGATCTAGTGCTGAAATACTTATCACAAGTATTGAAAAGGACTTGGTTTCAGGTTATCACAACCCTACAAGACAATATCACCTAATCACTAGGCTTGTCAAAGTCCCAAGCACCAACAACCAAGAGTTTACTAAGAGGTCTCCTTAGGGAAAGAAGTGCTCAAACCCCATGCAATGAATACTAATACCAAGGGTGGCCTACCAAACATAGCATTGGCCCATTTAGGTCTTATTTTAATAGTTCCAATGGTTCTTTCACCATTGAACAACTCACAAGGTTATGCTGCTCCACAATCCTAAGATTCTGCTTGTAGCCCTTCCTAGAAGGAAAACTGAACATAAAAAAAAATACTCCCAAATGAAGCAATGAATAGGTTAGGGATTATGATACCCTTTTGGGGTTTACTAAACATGTTTGAATGCCAAGGAGTGGAAATGAGTGGAGGTCACTGCTGTTACAATATTAGATCAGGCTAATGAGGGCTCCAAATGCACTACAAGTGCTTTCTCTCCTATGCCAAAACACAAATTAAGAATGGATGCATGTGAGGACATGTGAAACAACTCAAAATCCAAGTTTTTAGGCTTTTGTGAATCCCCAACCAAGTTTTAGGATGACTGTCCTAATTTGCTATGAGGTGCATGTCTGGAGCCATACACCTAGGGCTTTGTGGAAAAACCAACTCCCTGGACATCCACTCTCCAAACCTACATAATATGAAAGCACATTGAAAATAATTTTATTTCACCAAGGGGCATTAATTTCCCATGGTGGAATGTGCCTAAACAATCAGGCCCTATCACAAACCCTAATTTTAATCCTCAATCCTAGGCACTATCACTAAAAATCAAATATCTTTCAAATGAAGGTTGATCAACATATGAGACCAAGTGAAAATTAAAGGTGATTCAATGCTTCAACCTTTGGAATCACTAGTTCATGCCCTCATGTCCATACCTATCTGTACAAAGTTTTGAAACATGAAATTTGCAGAGAAAAGTTGGTTATTTTATTGATATTTGCCAAAATTACATATCATATCCTATCACCCACCTATAAGGGATTATATAGGATTTTCCCAATGGTTACATGATTTGTTTAAACCAACTATCCATTTGGGATAGGAAATAACAAGTTTTAACAACTTTTAGAAAGTTGCTCAAAGGTTTCTTGACAACTTTTGGAGCAACTTTTGCAAATCTAGTGACCAAAATTGGTCCTATCATTATTTTGATGATCCATAATGGATCCAAACATATAAAATCATGAAAATACCTATTCCTAGGGTATTGGATCATAAATGACCAATAGTCCATTATTGATGCATGAGAAGCAGTATGGACTCATCTGGAAATTCAATGCTCAATGGTTGATGATCTTTGAGAGGTGCCTCTACCAACTAATCTACAATTTCCTTCCATTTGATGCCTTTTATTTCTACATACTCGATATTAAACTCACTAAGTATCATGACCCACTTTTCTAGTCTACCTGTGAGGGCAACCTTGGTAAGCAAATACTGTAAGATATCAATCTTGGCAATGAGGCATGTAGTATGAGCAAGCATGTAGTGTCGTAGTTTTTGTGAAGAAAATACCACTGTTAGGAAAGCCTTATCTATGATAAAGTAGTTTGTTTCATATGAGACTATTATCCTACTAATGTAGTAGATAGCCCTTTCCTTATTATTCTAATCTTCTTGAGCTAATAGGACACCCAGTGACGTATCTATAGAAGAAATGTAAAGAATGAGTGGCTTCCCAGGAATAGGAGGTATGAGTATTGGTAGATTCACAAGGTACTACTTGATCTTTGTGAGCCCTTTATCACAGTCTTCATTCCATTTGTAAGTCATGCCCTTATGTAAAGTCTTAGTGAAGGGTTGTGACTTGTCAACCAGTTTTGAGATGAAGCTTTGGATAGACTGTAATCTACCCTGGATTCCTCTCATTTGACTAATGTTGTGTGGTAGAGGCATTTCCATGATGGCTTGGACCTTCTCAAGATCCACTTCTATGCCTTTTCTAGAGATGATGTAACCAAGTAGTTTTCTAGATGTAACCCTAAATGCACACTTCTTCAGATTAAGCCTCAGACTGAATTATTCCATGCAATCTAGTATAGGACCTAGATCTACAAGATGTTTCTTTTGTTGCATGCTCTTAGCTAAGGTGTCATCCACATAGTCTTCCATCATCTTATGCATCATGTCATGGAAGATAGTGGTGATAGCCCTCTGATATGTAGCCCCAACATTTTTGAGCCCGAAGAGCATGACATTCTAATAGAAAGTCCCCCATGCACATGTGAAGTCATTTTTCTCTTGATCTTTTGGTGTGATTTTTATTTGGTTGTAGCCAGAGAAACCATCCATCAGTGAGTACATTTCATAACTAGCCATCATGTCCACAATCATGTTGATGTTGGGCAATGGAAAGTCATCTTTAGGACATGCCTTGTTCAAGTCTTGGAAATTTGTGTAGACTTGAATGGATTTTTCATGTTCAGATCAAGGAACTATGTTGGAAATCCATTCCGCATAGTCAATTGCTTTGATAAAACCAGCTTTAAGAAGTTTTTCTAGTTCAGCTTTGACTAGTAACACCGCATGAAGATGCATCTTACAAAGCTTTTGTTTAACAGGCTTAATGCCTAGTGTAATGGACAAGTGATGCATGATCAGATTAGGATCCAATCCTAGCATGTCAGAGTATGTCCATGTGAAATTGATCTTCTTGCTTTGAAAGAAATTGATGAATTCCTCTTTCTCTTCTTTAGATAATGAGTGTGCCAAATGAATGATCTAAGGTTCTACTTATGTGCCCAAGTTCACAAGTTGAATTATTTCTATCAGTACTGACAACCATTCCTGAAAGTGACTTGGAAGCATATCAAGTATCCCATCTTCAGGAACCTTAGAGAGGTTTTCACCCTTGGATACGTCATTTATTTTTTACTTTTTTTGGCTCTAATACTCCCACAATGTGGTTTTCACCATCAGAGCACCTATTCTTTCTTCTTTTAATTTTGTGACTAAGATATTTGATATCGGCCTCAGTCATGTTTACATTGTCTTCACTGGTGGAGGACATTACTAGTTCGATGACATTAAGGTAGTAGGCAAGAGCATAATCCTTCTGTAACATAAGGACTTCACTAGATGGGAAGGAAGAGTTCCAGTCTATTAGCTCAAGAGGGCGAAGTGGAAGAGAGGTGGCAAGTTCTAGTGCATTCATGATGTAATCATCAAAAGCATGGACAAGAAAGTCGAAGCCTAAAGCAATCTCATCCAGAGATATGTTTGAATTCCTTTGAGTCCTCACATCCATAGTAGAGGGAAAGTTAACATTGATGGAATTAAAATCATTTTTCCTAGCATGAGACACTTCACCTATTTTGAGAGAGTTTTCATATGCATGTACAGTATCTACATCCTTGTTAGAGGTTGCATTGAACATAGAATCAAATTCATACTCATGTGAGTCAGTACTACTTGAGGTAGGTGCTTTGTTACTACTTGTGGTACCATCTGATTCATGTTAATCTCTCACAACAGTGATGGTTTGTTGGATTTGTTCTTTTTCAAACCACTCATGGAAATATGATGGCATGTATAATTTACCCTAACAACCAAGATTGGCAGTTTTCATTTCTCTCAACCGCTCGTATGTCAGTGGAGTGATTGAGTCAGTGTCATCAGAGTCACTGTCAATCTTGACCATACTGTCAAGATCATCTCGCTCAATAAAGAGTGTGGCAAGATCTAGAGGAATAGGATAAGGAAAATTATCCTCATCAAATATTTTTTCTAGGTTTTCAGTTGTGGATGTGTCCTCAGGTTCCGGTTGGTGATCTGGTTCTGGTACAAATTTGTTAATCCCTAAGTGAAACAAGATCTTCTTGAAGCCTAAACCATCACTGTCTCTTGTTTGTCGACCTGTAGCTTCAAGTGGTTCAAGAAATCCTTTTTTATTTTCCCCTATAAGGCCATTCCCTTTATAGCCAAAGTGTTTCATGAGCTTGAAGCCTTTTCCATATTGTTCAGGTTCTATTTCATGAGTTGGAGTGACTTTCTCAGGTGTTTCCTCCCCTTTGTAAATCCAAGCTGCAATAGCTCTTTTTATCTTCGTCCTCTAGTGGCATCATGGCATGTACAAAGGTGCCATCATAGATCATTTGAGGAGAGACAACTAAAGTTTTCTTGTCCTTAGAGAGTCTCCCATAGGAATGCAGAGATGGAGGTAAATATATTAATGACAATATAGGTTCAATATGATATCCCCCCATGCCATTATCCTTGAGCTTTAGAGTTTGTTCCATTTCCTTGAGTTTAGTGTCGAAGAATTTAGTAGACTCTTTGTTGGTTGGGACAAAGCTATCAGTAGATTTTGTGAGCATATTGCAAGTATAGCTCATATTAGCAAGTACTGTTACTTATGTTCCTTGGAATGGGAACTTTATATACTGATGATAGGTTAAAGGGACTACCTGCATCTCATGGATCCATGGTCTTCCCAATAGTATATTGTATGCTAGGGGAATGTCCAATACCTGATAGATGAAATCCCTTTCAATAGGTCTAACCCAGATTGGTAACACAAATAGCCCTTTAGAATTTCATTCTTCTTCATCATATGCTTTAATGCTGATCTTTTTGTGAGAATATATATAGTCTTCACCATAGCCTAACTTGGTGAGCAAGCTAGTAGAGCATATGTTAAGGCCAGCACCATTATCAATAAGGACATGATGAATGCGCTTTGGGCCAACCATGACCTCAATATGCAAGGGTTTATTGTGTGGATGACTCAAAGAATGTCATCTTCCTCAGAGAAAGACAAGTAATGGGGTGAGGTCAAGTGACCTACCATGGATTGAAACCAATCAAAATCAAGATCTTTAGGAACATTTTCTTTAGTGAGGGCTTTGTCAAGAATCTACCTGTGAGAAGACAAGATTTTCAATAGCTCAAAGATAGTAATCTAAGCATTGGTTCATTGCAATTGGTCCAGGATGCTATAATTAGCATTGTTAGATGAGGTGACCAATTTCAAATTCTTGATGGCAGTGCCAACAAAAATTTTATCTATAGGTTTTTTTGGTGAAGATGTAGAAGGCTCAGGGCCTTTGAGCATGATCTTTGTACAAGACCAAGTGATAGCATTTCACAAACCTGAGACTGTTCTTGTTCAGGGGAATGAGATGCAAGCCCTTGTAGGATGGATGAAATTTTGGTTTTGGGAGCATCCTCACTTCCCTTGATGGTGATAACATCATAGTATTCGACATCAATGGGTTCAACCATATTAATGATATTATCATTGGTGGTGTACATATAGTTGACCTTTGCATTAGCATTTTTAGCTTTGGAAGATTCACCCTTCTCATGAGGAGGAAAGGGGTCTTTGAATGCTTGGTGATGTGAGTTCTTGTTATGGATTCCCACAACAACATCACCACTATCAATAAGGTCCTGATTCTTATGTCGTAGTTGAATACATCTAGTAGTTTTGTGACCTTTTCTCTGGTGGTAATCACAATAAGTAGATTCCTTCCACCAAGAAGGTCATGGTTGTGGATTGTAGGGACATGAATTATCTAAAGGAGTGATTATTTGGTTTTTTAAGAGAGTCTTGTAAACCATGTCGAGAGGTTCTCCTATGGAAGTGTACTCACGCTTGGGCCAGGAAGCCCAAGGTTTGTTTCTAGAATAATTTGAAGGTGGTTTAGTTTTTTTTATAGCCTGCTTAGTGGCTTCGGGCATCGGCATAGTGGTAGTAAGATTGAACATAGCCTTTGGAGGCTTTGGAGTTACATTTTCAACAACTTTATCATTCAAAACATCTTGGTTTTTATTGACAAATTTGGGTTTGTCTTTGCTCGAGGAGGACCCCTATTTTTTATCCTTGTGTAGGGTCAATTCTCCTTTCTTGACCATGAATGTTTTGATTCTTAAAACTTATTTGATCATGTCATCAAAGGTCAAAGGACCTTGTAGTTGTACCTGGTACCTAAAATTGGGAAGAATATTGTCTAAAAAGATGTCAATCTTTTCAAACTCAGGCATCTTATGAGAATATTTCATATAAATCTATCTCCACCTCTAGAGAAATGTCAAGAAAGGTTCCTCATGTTGTTGTTTCAATTTGCAAAGATCACAGATGTTAACTGGATGTTGGATGTTGTGTGAGTAGTGTTGTAAGAACAAGTTGGAAATCTCATCAAAAGACTTGATGCCAATAGGTAACCAAGAGAACCATTCCATAGAAGATCCTCCCAAGCTACAAGGGAAGAGACGCATGAGATAAGTTTGGTTGTGTATAAACTCCATAGATAGAGCACCAAACTCTCTTAGGTAATCTTGAGGATCAAAGGTACCCAAATATTTTTCATATTTGGGAAGTTCCACTCCTTTAGGAAAAGGAGGCATGAAGAGACTTTTATCGAATGGGAATAGACAAATGATATCTAGTGTGAATTGTTTCACTAGTTTGTCCTTATCCTTCATGAGTTGACTGATTTTCTCTTGCATGTTTTGAAATAAATTTTGTAGTTTAGCATTCTCAATTTCCTCCTCTTTGACTACAAGAATCTCAAGGTTGTAGTTCAAAGGTAACTTGGCCCCTTGTTTGGCTAGCTTGAGAAGGTATTTCTCCTTCTCTTCCTTCATGAGGATCTCCATCATTTTGCAAAAGCCTTTGTTGGTTCAAGCATCCTCTATGTCTTGTTGAGTTATCTCATCATCATCATCACTAGGGATGTTTTGATAATGATGTTTACCCTTGTCAGTTTTAGATTGATCATTATATTTACTATGTTCACCCTCTTGATTTTGGTCTTCCATCTTGCTAGTGTGCAAGTGTGTAGTGTGTAAAAACTTAGTATGAGGGGGTATAGTGTGTCAAGATGTCATGTCTATGGGAACCCTTGTTACATCAATAGAGTCAGATTCAGATGATGACTCATTAGAGTTTTGATGCTCTTGAAACAATGGTTTTTGGACCTGACTAAAGTTAATAGGAAATGAATGCCTAATGTAAGGTCGAATGATAGGACTAGAGAGACAAAGATGGTCCCTCTCTACATGTATATGGTGAGGAGGAATGTTATGATCTCCCACTACACTCAGACTACATGACAAGTTTGGAACGACCTCTTCCTCAATTTCAAGGTCTATCTCTAGCTCATCTAGTAAGACATAAAGGGAATGCATTGCTACTTTGAGTTGCAACAATCATAGACATAGATTGTGTAATGAGAGTGAACTAGGACTACTCTTGGAACTATGTCTTGAGATAAGTGCAAGGAGTGATAGAGGTGAAGTATACCAGGCATGATTCATCAAAGATAAGGCTAGAATAGTTGAGAGATGACTATCATGTCACAAGGTATGATAACACAACAAAATGAGTAGACAATAGAGAGACAAGATAGGTTCAAGAGAGTATCATGTAGTTCTCAACCTAAGACATCTAGTTTTAGACTCTATCCAAATAGGAAGATGTGCAAACAGACCCCAAACAGAGATCGGACTAAGCAAAGTGATGACTGGAAGATAGCAGATAGCTCACTAGAAAGACAAAATTTTCATAGTTTTGTGTGAAGAAGTGCATTCCAGCATGAAGATCTACATAGGGTCATACAAAACTTTACATTCTCACATAATGAAGTGTAGGACTGGACTGAGAAATTGGTAAAATTTGACAGAGCTCTGGCAAAACCTTGTGAAAATATTCAGAGTCTCATGCGAAGAAGGGCATAGAGTGACGTGAAGATCTAGAATAGTAGGTACTAAACACAAAATTTCACGTGAAGTTTTGCAGAAAACCAGGTGAATAAGTGCAGAAACTGACATTATGGACCATTTTTCAAGATAGAATATGACTGTGAGATATAGATTGGACTATTCTCTAACAAAGTACTCAGTTTATAGACTGGTTTGGATAGTTTCAGAATAAAAATTTTTTAGTTTGAATGTTTGGAAATTAGTTATTAAGAAGCATAAAGGTTTGGACTTTCAAATAGTTGTGACACAATCAGTAGTTGAAAACAATTCAGTTGAGGACAAGGCAACTCAGAAGAATAGGGGAGTCTTGACAAGTTTGAACATTTTGGACATTTTGAGACTTGAAACAGACACTCATTTATCCCTCTAAAGAAAATGGTGGACAAGAAAAAACCTTTGCCTCACAACTTATGTGCATGCGTGCACCTCACACAGCCATGTCACCCCCTAGAGGGTGCCCATGTTTTTGGTGTTTCCAAGGACTGAATAATATATCTTCAAAGGAAACCCTTGAAGCAAGGGCTGATTTCATATACCACCTTCAAATGTCTAGGTGCATGCCTATGGTGAGAATCTACGGGAGAGAATCTTCCCCCTCCCTGCACAAAGATTATGCCCCCTTTCAGAGGTGAATAGAGTAGGCAACTAGCTACAAAAAATTTTAATAGGCTTCCATTCACATTAACCTCTAGTGGCCTTGCAAGTGAATTTGAGACCTATAGTCACATTGACACCTGCAAGTGTACACCCCTGGGAAGCGAGGCTAGGAGCGGTGCCACTCAGTACAACAGATAGGGTTTCCTCAAGATGTTTGACATCAAGGATCAAGAGGTAGAAATTAACATGGCTTTGGAGTATTTCTCTCTACAAAGAAACTTTATTATAGTGGGGTGGAATCACTGGTGAAAGGTGTGTACCCACTTGGGTCATTCCCGAAGGTTCAACTTCCGGCAGGCCCGCTAAAGGTGACTCAGACTTGGTTTGGCTTCAAGGGTCCAAGTTTCTAATTTTCCCAAAGGGAAAAGAGCATACTCCTCTACCTCTACACCACACCCAAACACACCAGAACTGTTCATCATAGAACTAACTCCTCTCTCAATAAATCCAAGAGCTTATGGGTTTCTAATTCTCTCAAAGATAGAAGAGCATAATCCCCTCACTAATGGACATGTCAATTAATTTGTTACCTTTCCTCGCTCCCATAGGTATCTATCTCTTAGTAGCATCTAGGTCTTGGATTAATTCATGGGCATCACTTCCATGTAATTAAGATCCTAATACCCTATTCTTCTATCAAGACCCTTAAGAGATTTTAACGAGGCCCTAATTATACTATGTAATGAAAGCATGAAAATAGACACGGCATTTTTGTGGGTTTGAAATTCTTCAGAAAGAAATCTTTGACAAGTGTCCTACAATTAAATGGTTAGTGAGTTTACATAGTCATAGTTTAGAGAGTCTTTGGCATTCATCTTGCAAACCACTATTAAGCTATATCAAGAAGAAAAACTAAAAAACCACAAAAAATTGAAAATATCAACAATCAAAAAACAAAGATAGAAAACTGCAAATTATGGGATTCTGATGCCAAAATTTGCATTAGAAAGTGCACTACTCCATGTGAGAAAGAGATTTGTGTGATGTGGAGGAATGCAAATTCCCAGGTGAGACTATGCACAATCATGCGAAGAACTACCACAGGTTGCGTGAAGAAACTCTACAGACCCAGCGATGAAATGCATGGACAAGCACAACTGCATGCTGTATAACACAAAACTTTGCGTGATGAAGTGAATCTCCATGTGAGAAATCATTGCATAGATCTATGAACAAAGAACTAAATTTGATAGAACAAGTAGAATATGAGGCTAAAAATTGAATTTTCTGCCCCACGATGGGCGCTAGAAATATATACGCTAAAAGTGGGCCTCAATCTTACCCATACTCTTCAACATGGTCCTTATTCATCAGACACACATAGGAATGAATATGAGATCATTCATCCTACATGCTTGGATGAGCCAACATGTTACCTCCTATCTAGATGGAGGTTTTGAGAAGCTCTCATAATCAAGAACCCAACGACCATAGACCAACTCTAGAATGGAGGATTTTAATCTAAAATAAAAATGTAGTTTATTCTAGAATGAAGATACGAGATTAATCTAGAATAATGAAAGATGAATAGTAATCTAAGAACAATCACAATAAAATAAGCTCCCATTTTTAATCTAAGAAATGATATTAATCTAGAAATACAAAGTGACAATAGCAAAATCTTGAATGCACACAAGTTGAGGTAACAATTCAGGAGCGATTCGATACTCAAAAATTGCATCCCCTTGAATGAGAAACAAGAGGGTTCTTTTATAGATTCCTAGAATCAATCAATGGTCAAGATTGAACAAGATGAATGGTGGAGATTGAAAGGAAGTCCAGTTTAGAATGGTAAGTTTCCTGTAGAGAGACAGTCAACTATTTTCTTTTGGAGTGAGTGGAGCAGTTAACTGGTTTGTTGCACTTTCAAATTTGCAGTTAACTCAGAATTTCCTTTTCTGAACTGAAGTGAGGATTTTGGGGAAAATATTTGATTAAATAAATGAAATATGACCTCATAAATGGACTTTCTCAATTTTTTGAATAATTAAATTCAATTATTGAAATGAGGATATTTATTCAAAAACCAAATATTATTTAATTCATTTTCATGTGTTTTAGGTAAAAGGGTGAATTTAATTTAATTAAAGTGCTAGGACTTTGTAATTAAATGAAATCAATCATAAGGTTTATTTAGCCAATTGTATTTGATATTTAGGAATTAAATATAATATGTGATTGATGCAAATTTAGGGTTTTCTACATTTGACATTTAAGTCAGGTAGAGTCAGTCAAAAATCAAAATTGCCTAGTACAATAGGACTTTGATGATTCATAAAGTTGATAGTATGAGACTAAATGCAACAAAATTAGTTAGGGTTGCAAGATGCCAATTTTGGGATATTTCAATTAGCATGAAGACAAGATGTATGAGTAAGTTATGAATAAGGTATTTATTGGGTAACTAATTGATGAGTTTATGATAGTATGATAGTGATTTGATTGTCTTACATGATTCTGCTAAGTGTTGAAGATCAAGAATGTACAAGTTACTTTGGTTGGTATATGAAGAACTTAGTTTACACTAAGTAGTTGTAGTGTACACCAAGTGTGGTATTAACCGAGTAAGAAGAAACCAACATATCAGGGTATTAACTTAGAAGGAAGAAACTGATATATCATAGTATTAACTGAGCGGGAGAAATAAGGAGGAACATGTGCTTATCGATATGAGATGATGAGTTGGATGAATCTAGAACATTCCAAGCATAAAGAAAAAGTTTTTTATGAATATCTATGGCTATAAAAATTTAAGGATGATCGGATGATGAAGATTGAAAATGTTTTAAGGCATAAGTTCTAAGGGAGGTTAAAGAGGCAAAACCAATGATGAAGATTAAGAGGCAAAATCTATGGCTGAAATGAAAATAATTTACATGTCTATATAAGGAGATAAGAAACATAGGAGAGAGAATATTGTATCCCTATGCAAATTTTTGGTGCATACATGTGAAGCTGGTCAAACAGGTTCAAGTGAGAACCAAGTTATTCTACAAACCTAAGTGAGGAATAGAAAGAGATAACTAAGAAAAATAGAGTAGAAGGAAGAAGGAGACCAAAGAGATTATGATGACCAAAATGATATTGAGCTTAGAATAGATCTAAATATGAGAAAAATAAGTTTCATTTGAATTAGGTCATACACTATTGCATTCTAACCATTTCTACAGTCAAAATATCTTAACCAAGTGAGACTTAACTGTCTTTTTCTATATACATTCTATGAATGTTACTTTTTTTCTTGTTAACCCAAGTGAATGTATGGTCATAGAGAACTATTAGTGATAAATCCTCTAACAAGGTCACACCTTATAGTGTGTTTTATAACCTTTAACAGGGTTGTCCCTTAACTGAGCTCACTTCAGAAGAGTGAAATGTTTTGGGTTACCGGTCCCAGGTGGTTTTTCCCTTCACAAGGTTTCCATTTTAAAAATCAAGTGTTAAATGTGTATGCATGTGATGTTTTGATATTTTACTTTACACATTATAGTAACTAGTTAGATTGGTATATGTTAACTACTAGTTGGATTACATTATCTAACAATCAGTTAATTAATTAGTAAATCAGAACACAAGTTATTATCGAGTTGTTTAGTTTATTTGTTTGATTTGATATTATACATCATATAAAAATGTGGGATAGTAGGATAAGTGGACATAACTGGTTCACCCCCCCTCTTAGATATTTAACAATTGGTATAAGAGCAAGAGTACTTAAAGGAAGAAGTTTGAAGGACTTAAGTTAAAGATATAAAGATGTATAAGAGAGAGGTACCAAAGTTGAACAAGGATAATTTCTCAACATGGAAAAGCAGGATGAAGTTGTATCTATCATGCATTGGGATTTTACACTATACTATTTGTAAAATCAATTCATAGTACCTATTGGTCCTTTGATTATCACACAGATGAAAGAAAGACAAGAAAATAATGCAATGATGATTGAGATTTCTTCTTCTCTATCTGATGTTGAATTTGAAGACATTAAGAATTGTAAAACTACAAAATAAATGTGGAACAAATTGACACTAGTCCATGGTGGAGATCAAAATGTGCTCAGGATAAAGGTAGAAATCTTAAGAGGAAAATTTTATGATATGAAGATGAAAGAGGGTGAAAACATCACTCGGTACAGCAACCAAGTCAAGGAAGTGGTGAATACTATCTGAGAAGCAGGTGGACTTATTGAAGAAGAAACTATGGTAAGAAAAATTCTCAGAATACTATTTCCTACCTATGATAATAGAGTCTCTACAATGCATGAAATGAGATCAGTAACTGGTAATGATGTTTCCCTTGATGGTTTAATCGGTAGATTGACTTCATTTGAGTTTAACAACTTTGATAACTATTTTTTTCCTAAGGTAGAATCTATTTTTGGGTCATCTTTAAATACTGGAAGATCAAGTAATAGACATCAAATAAGAAATGTAAGTGATGATGAAGTTGAAGAAGATGAGCTTGAATAACTTGAAGCATTAATGGCCAGATGGCTACCGAAAGGAAAAGGAAAATACCGAGGTAAACTACCCTTAATATGTTTTAAATGTAAAGAGATTGGTCATATTTCTACAAGATGTCCTGATAGGAATGATAATGAAAGGACAAGTGAAAGATCAAATGAAAGAAATAATAATAGAAGAGATTACTGAGATCACATAGATAATCGACAACAAGAAAAAAAAGAAAACTGAGACTACAGAGATAAACGAAAAAAAGGTATGCTACCTAGTTGAAGAAGATAATGATATCGAGACTGAAACTGATGAAGAAGTAGAAGTGGTGTTTTTTTCAATGAAGGAATATTTTTAAGAAGAAGAAAGGTATGTAGAAAAGGAACTTATTACTAAAGTAAACAAAAATGATACTTGGATTATTGATAGTGGTTGCACACATCATATGACTGGTGATGATGATTTGAATATCTTGAACATTATAATGGAGGATTTGTAAAAATGAGAAATGATACTCCTTGTCAAGTGAAAGGTAAAGGATCAATATTACTTAATAACAAGATCAAATGTGAAAATGCTTATTGGGTGAAAGGACTTAAGTATAATTTGTTGAGTGTAGCATAGTTGAATAATAGAGGTCACCAAGTTGCATTTGAGAATAGAAAAGCAAAGATCTATGATGGTGTTGGAAGACTAATAGGTACTGGTGAACAATCAAAAGGTAACTTATTTTATCTATACAATGTTGAAACTTCATGTTTAATGGATGAGAATGATGTTGTTTGGTTATGGCACAAGAGGTTCTGTCATGTGAATTTTGACAAAATGGTAAATATCGGTAAGAAAAGGAAAGTTGGAGGTTTACCAAGTATGTCTAAGCCTGACCAAGTGATGTGCAAACAATGTCAAATGGGTAAAATGACAAAGTCTAGTTTCAAGAAAAAAAATTATTCATCTAATGTAATTCTGGATTTAGTTCATACTCACTTATATGGTCCAATGAAAATTCAGAGCTATTATGGAGATAGATATTTTATCTTATTTGTTGATGATTTCTCTAGAATGATTTCAATTATGTTTCTAAAAGAAAAATCAGATGCTTTTCAAATGTTTAAGTGGTACAAAGCAAGAGTAGAGAAAGAAATTGGTAAGCAACTGAAATGCTTGAGATCTAACCAAGGAGGTGAATTCATTTCTGATGAATTTAGTAACTTTTTTAATGAGCATGGAATCAAGAGATAGGTATCAGCATCGAAGACACCACAATAGAATGGAATTATTAAAAGAAGGAATAGATCAATTGTTGATTGTGCTAGAACATTCCTATTTAAAAAAGAGGTTGCACAAATTTATTGGAGAGAAGCTATCAACACTGTTATTTTTACACTATGTGATGCCCAAAAGTTTGGGTCAAAACACAACCAACAAAATTTTTTTTAAAAGGTTAAAAGTTTCACGTTAATGTTGCGGGAAAGAGTAGTAATGTCAAAGTCTCAAAGTGACAGGAGGTCATAACCTCTACAAGTTGTTTTAATATCCATAGGATGCTAGATGATATCAATATAATTGAAAGAGATCGTTGACCACCTTCTCGATCAATATCGAAGAATCATCGATCTATAAAACTTATAGGTAATTTAAGAGGGCTAGAATGTCAATTGTTAATGTTATCCTATAATAAGGTTGTCCATACCCCCAACATGTTCATAACGAGGCCAGAACTGAATGAGGTGGTAAAATTATCGTCAAGAGATTATATAGGATAAAAGTTTAAACTGACGATATCATTGACATCCGTTTTCTCGAAAGTATTAATTCAAATTCAATTGATAATGAAAACATGCCATGAAAGTCCATGCACATATTAATCCATCAACAATTTTAAAGTTATCATTAGCTAGTGATTATTGTAATCGAAGCTTATAATACAATATTAACAATTAATAATTATTATATATTAATTAATTAATACAATATTAACGAATTAATATACCATAGTTTATTAATAAATTTTGTATAAACTATGAATTTAGAACATGACTAAATATCTAAAAAAATACATAGACAACATTATGATCATCTAAACTTAATAACACTATCAATAAACTATCTTATTTTAACAAGATTAAATTACTATTTATCCATTAATAAAACTACACTTTTAAAATTCAAAATATAAATTTTAATACAATTCTAAATATATCATCAAATGAAATTATCATACAAATGAATATATATCATTCAATTTTAATTCAATTCTAGACAAGACCTTAAAGCTCTAATTAACATAACTTAATAAAAACATTCAAAAATAAATAAATAAAAAGTAACTAGTATCTAAAGACAAGACATAATATCCAGTTATCTTATTAAACAACTTTCTAATCTAACTTAATAACAACTAAAATCTACTAACTATCCTACTCTACTAGCTAGCTTACCCCCTAATCCACCCTACTAACTAGCTTGACTTTCCACTTGTCATGAAAAAGGACAAAAAGCCATCATGCTTCAGCAAAAGGGGAAGAAGTTCAAGTGGAAAGAGAAAGATCAAATGAAAGAAATAATAATAGAAGAGATTACTGAGATCACATAGATAATCGACAACAAGAAAAAAAAGAAAACTGAGACTACAGAGATAAACGAAAAAAAGGTATGCTACCTAGTTGAAGAAGATAATGATATCGAGACTGAAACTGATGAAGAAGTAGAAGTGGTGTTTTTTTCAATGAAGGAATATTTTTAAGAAGAAGAAAGGTATGTAGAAAAGGAACTTATTACTAAAGTAAACAAAAATGATACTTGGATTATTGATAGTGGTTGCACACATCATATGACTGGTGATGATGATTTGAATATCTTGAACATTATAATGGAGGATTTGTAAAAATGAGAAATGATACTCCTTGTCAAGTGAAAGGTAAAGGATCAATATTACTTAATAACAAGATCAAATGTGAAAATGCTTATTGGGTGAAAGGACTTAAGTATAATTTGTTGAGTGTAGCATAGTTGAATAATAGAGGTCACCAAGTTGCATTTGAGAATAGAAAAGCAAAGATCTATGATGGTGTTGGAAGACTAATAGGTACTGGTGAACAATCAAAAGGTAACTTATTTTATCTATACAATGTTGAAACTTCATGTTTAATGGATGAGAATGATGTTGTTTGGTTATGGCACAAGAGGTTCTGTCATGTGAATTTTGACAAAATGGTAAATATCGGTAAGAAAAGGAAAGTTGGAGGTTTACCAAGTATGTCTAAGCCTGACCAAGTGATGTGCAAACAATGTCAAATGGGTAAAATGACAAAGTCTAGTTTCAAGAAAAAAAATTATTCATCTAATGTAATTCTGGATTTAGTTCATACTCACTTATATGGTCCAATGAAAATTCAGAGCTATTATGGAGATAGATATTTTATCTTATTTGTTGATGATTTCTCTAGAATGATTTCAATTATGTTTCTAAAAGAAAAATCAGATGCTTTTCAAATGTTTAAGTGGTACAAAGCAAGAGTAGAGAAAGAAATTGGTAAGCAACTGAAATGCTTGAGATCTAACCAAGGAGGTGAATTCATTTCTGATGAATTTAGTAGCTTTTTTAATGAGCATGGAATCAAGAGATAGGTATCAGCATCGAAGACACCACAATAGAATGGAATTATTAAAAGAAGGAATAGATCAATTGTTGATTGTGCTAGAACATTCCTATTTAAAAAAGAGGTTGCACAAATTTATTGGAGAGAAGCTATCAACACTGTTATTTTTACACTAAACCAAGCACAACTGAAGAAAGAGGCAAACAAGACACCTTATGAGTTATGGTATGGTTATACACCTAATGTGATCTATTTCAGAGTATTTGGAAGTAGATGTTACATTTTAAAAGATGATAGAAATAGAAATTTTGATTCTAAAGGAGATGAAGGCATATTTCTAGGATACTCTACTAGGAGTAAGGCCTATAAATGTTTAAACAAGACTACTAACAAGATGATTGAAAGTGAAAATGTGAAAGTTGATGAGTTTACTAAGAAAAATGATGAAGAAAGCAAGATGGAACAAGAATACTATAGAAGATTTGTTTACATAGAAAGTGAAGATCCTAGCACTTTACCCGAGCAATAGCCTGGTGTCACTGAGTGACATAATATAGCTACCAAGAAACAATCCTTATAGACCGAGCAACAAAAAAGAGTTACTGAGGAAAATGATGATCATGCACCTAGTGGAGAAAAAATTGAACAAAGATCTGAGCATGTTTTAGCAAAATGTGTGAGAAGATACCATCCACGTGATTATATAATTGGTGACAAAGGAGTAGGAATGATGACAAGAAGTAAGTTGAGGAATGATAAATGTTTGGTTTGTGAATTTGAACCTATAACTATTAAGGATGCATTGGAAAATAATGATTGGATTAAAGAAATCAAGCAAATACAGAAAAAAAAGACATGGACATTAGTTCCTAAGCCTAAAGACAAAAATGTGATTGGCACCAAATGTATTTTTAGAAACAAATTGAATGAGAATGGAGATGTTACAAGAAACAAGGCAAGATTAGTCTATGAAGGTTATGCACAAGAAGAAGGAATTAACTATGGAGAAACTTTTGCACCTGTTGCTAGACTAGAAGGAGTGAGAATTCTACTTGCATATGCTGCTTATAAAGGATTCAAGGTATATCAAATGGATTTGAAGTCTGAATTTCTAAATGGGATACTTGAAGAAGAGGTATACATTGAAAAACCTAAAGGTTTTATAGATCCAACTTAGAATAACATGGTTTGCAAGCTGCACAAGGCACTTTATGGATTGAAACAAGAACCAGGAGCATGGTATGAAAGATTAAACTCTTACTTAGTAAGAAATAGATTTGTTAGAATAAGTGATAACAATAATCTATATCTGAAAGGTGTATAAGAAAGAAAAAAAGTTATATTTCTCAATCCACTGTTGAAGCTAAATATGTAGTTGTTGTTGCCAACTGTTCTAATATTACATGGATAAAGAAATTGTTGGAAGGTATGAATGAAGAAGTAAAAGATTTAGTAACAATCTATTGTGACAACACAAGTGCTATTAACCTTTCAAAGAATCTAGTCATGAATATAGAAAAAAAAAGCACATATCCGTTAAATATCATTACTTAAGGGAGCAAGTTCAGGAGAAACAAGTCATATTCGAATATGTGGAGTCACAAGAACAACTTGCAAATATATTCACAAAACCCTTAGCGAAGGATACATTTGAGTACTTGATAAGTAGACTAGGGGTCCTTCCCCTTTCTAATAGTCACTAAGGTGATATAGGGCTACATCAACCTATTTTTCATCAAAAGATATAATTATGTTGATGCAAGATGTTCAAACTTTGGGATTCCTAAGGTTTTGAAGAACATGAAGACAAGCTGAAATAGAAGAACATATGTACATGCAAGGAACAAGAATCTGAAAAGGAAAAACAAAGATACTTATTTGGCTACTGAAGAGCTTATTTTTGGCATTTTTGTCAAAAGGGGAGATGATTACACATGAAATATCAGAGAGATGAAATATGGGAGAGATGATTATGCACAAAACATTCAATTAGAAAGGAAGCTAACTGAAAGAGAGAATATGAATTGAATAGAAAAGAAGAAAATAGTCTACAGTAAAGAGAAATAATATAGGAGAGATAGATGATTCTATGTACTGATAAAACATATTAAAATCATAAGCTAAGGGAGAGCTAACTAATTCACAGCATAAAGACTGAGTTATAGACACTTAAGATTTTTTTGGTATTCTATGGTATATTTCATATTGTATTTCCATCAATGCCAAAGGGAGATATTGTTAGAACTAAAACTGATAGACAACTTGCAGAATGAAATGGGAGAATGTGAAGTTGATCACCGAGCTACTAAGGTATATGTGATACATTAGATCATTTGTTATATTTCCATTGATATCAACTAGTTTTGACTTTACTTATCATGATAGTTGCAAACATCTAAAGAAGGTGATATTGGTGAAGGAAAGGAGATATTAGCATGAAGATGAGATGTATGAGTAAGTTATGAATAAGGTATTCATTGGGTAACTTATTGATGATTCTATAAAAGTATGATAGTGATTTTATTGGCTTACATGATTCTACTAAGTGTTGAAAATCAAGAATGTACAAGTTACTTTGGTTGATATATGAAGAACTTAGTGTACACCAAGTAGTTGTAGTGTACACTGACTCTAGTATTAATTGAGCATGAAGAAACTACCATATCACAGTATTAACCAAGAAGGAAGAAACCAACATATCATGGTATTGGCTGGGTGGGAGAAATAAGGACCAACATGTGATTGCTGACATGAGATAATGAGATGGATGAATCTAGAAGATTCCAAGGATAAAGACAAAGTTTATTATGAAGATCTCAGCCAAAAAAATTCAAGGATGATCGAATGATGAATATTCAAAAAAATTTAAGGCACAAGTTTCAAGGAAGGTTAGAGAGGCAAAACCAATGATGGAGATTAAGAGGCAAAATCTATGGCTAAAATAAAAATGGTTTACATGTCTATATAAGGAGATAAGAAAAAAAGGAGGAAACAAAAGATCGCATCCCTATAAAAATTTATGGTGCATACAAGAAAAGATGGTCAAATAGATTGAAGTGAGAACCGAGTGAATCTATAGACCTAACCAAGTAACAGAAGGAGATAACCAAGAAGAACAAAGTAGGAGCAAGAAGGAGAACGAAGAGATTATGATGACCAAAAATATATTGAGCTTAACATAAATCTGAATATGAGAAAAATAAGTTTTATTTGAATTAGGTCATACATTTTTGCATTCTAACCATTTCTACAGTCAAAATATCTTAACTGAGTGAGACTTAACTATTTTTTTATATTTACATTCTATGATTGTTACTTGTTTTCTTATTGACCCAAGTGAATGTATGGTTTGTTAGCATGAATGATTATGTTATTCCTATGGGGGAGTATCCTAGTAATGTTGGAGGCATGTTACAATGATTGTGTGTTGCATTCATGATAGATTTTGTCATTGATGTCAACATATGTTAATGACTGGTTGTTCAGAAGCTTGCAGACAGATTGTAGAGAATTGTACAGACACCATACAACAAATTAGCACATGCAAAATTTGATGAAGAATCTTCATGATTTCTTGGGTCACTGGATGTGATCGCACATTCTTATGAGTTAATTTGATAGAGTTGTGACTAATTTACTGATGACTAGTTTTTAGGAGACAGAAACTGTGGTTCTCATAGAGTTGATTGCAAAACTTTGTGGATAGCACTCATGGTTATTTAAGTTATGATGTACAAACATAGGTTCATGTTAGACACTAGCTTGACATCTTATTGCAATCATATAGAGTTTTGATCATACAAGTGATGTCATCTATGGTGTGTGTATTGGTGAAGACCTATTTGGAGGCTGGATTGGAACACATTTCAAGTAATGTGATGGGCGAGCTTGATTTATGGATCTGAAAGATAAATTTATGTGATTTTTATGTTATAAAATTGTAACATGTGTTGTGTGCATCTTTGCATGGGTCCATTTTGTATTTTTTAAATAGGATTTATGCTATGAAGGTCGACCTAGATTTAATTGTTGTAACTTGTATATAAGGATTGAAATCCTTGGAAAATAAGTGTGTGGTTGCACATGTGTAGTGCAGAGGTGAATGAAAGCTTGATGTTGCATTGGTTACTATTTGAAGAATAGTAGTTGTGCACTTGGGCACAAGGTGGAGTTTGTTTTGTAGTGGTTGAGTACTAGAAGCAGTTTCAGAACATAATTATCTTAGTCTTGAAGTTGTGAGGTTTGGAGAACCTGAGGGTGGCTTTAACTCTCAAATATCTTGATCAGGTTGATATATTGGACACCCCTAATAGGGTTATTGCCTCTAGTAGGTCTGGACTCTTAGCAAGGTTGATTCCTTAACAAGGATCATATTGTAAAAGGCTCCTAATAGGGTTTTGCCTATAACCAGGACCTACCTATTGTAATACTTGTCTCCTATCAGGGTCAGAACTCCTAACAGGGTTATTATACTCATAGTGTAGATATTTTTGGGTACCATCCCCACCGAGTTTTTTCCCTTGGTAGGGTTTTCCTTGAGAACAAATATTGGTGTTCATATGTATTTGTGTTATTTTTGCATTTACTTTTTAGTTTAGTATTTTCTTTTTAGCAATAAGTTTGAAGTTAAAGTTTAAAGTATTCAATATTGGCATCAAATGATTCACCCCCCCTCTCAGTTGATTAGGAAATTGTTATTCTAACATGGTCACATAGAACTGTTAGTGATAAATCCTCTAACAAGGTCACACCTTATAGTGTGTTTTGCAACCTTTAACAGGGTTGGCTCTTAATCGAGCTCACTTTAGAAGAGTGAAATATTTTGGGTTACCGGTCCTAGGTGGTTTTTCCCTTAACAGGGTTTCCACATTAAAAATTAAGTGTTAAATGTGTATGCATGTGATGTTTTCATATTTTACATTACACATTACAGTAATTGGTTAGA
Organism: Chamaecyparis obtusa; assembly: GCA_027943335.1. Lineage (NCBI taxonomy): Eukaryota > Viridiplantae > Streptophyta > Pinopsida > Cupressales > Cupressaceae > Chamaecyparis > Chamaecyparis obtusa. The sequence goes on along the minus strand of BSBK01005648.1, from coordinate 306,302 downwards.
TTGGTATATGTTAACTACTACTTGATTTTCATTATTTGATAGTCATTTCATTAATCAGTAAATCAGAACAAAAGTTATTACCAAGTTGTTTAGTTTATTTTTTTTAGTTTATATTATACATCAGACAAAAATGTGGGACTATAGGGTAACTGGACATAACTGATTCACCCCCCCTCTCAGTTATCTAACAATTGTATCATCCTAAAAAGTAAGCACTTAAATTGTGCTCATTTTGGGACCATTTAATTGTACATACTTTAGTCTATTTCCTATGGTATAATCTCATATTGTGCCTTAATGCATACCTAATTCAAATATGTTTCCTCCTCCTTTAATCTTGCTTCAACTCAAGGTTGGCTCTCTCTTCTAGGCATGATTTCCCCTTTTCCATCCAATCCCATAATTCATTTCCTCACCTACGACCCATTCATTTATTTTTGGATTTTTGGATCTATCCTAACCCCATGGAAAAACTACATTTCATTCTCCTACTCCTCACCTTTTCTAACAATTTTTGGGATTTTGAGCTAGTTATATCTAGGCCAAGTTGATTGGTCAACTTTTCCCTAGAGTAAAATTTGAATTCTTGAGTTTCCCCTAGGGTACAAGTTATGTGTCAACTTTTCCCTAGAATTTTGAGCCCGAATCTAGCCCAAGGCCCAATGCCAAGGTTTCCCTCCAAGGTTTAGATTTATGGTCGACCTAGATTTAATTTGGACCCTTAAGAGAGTATAAAATGGCATCCTCTCCCCTTATTTGGCATTCATGTTTCATATAAAAACAATACCATAAACAAGTGCAAGCATTCAAGTAGTTAAGCATTCGAGTGCAAGGAAGCCATCAAGAGCCATCAAGAATCCAAGTCTTCATTCTTCTCATGTATTCAAGGTGTTCTCTTCCATATATCTAGCTTCTTTCTCCAATTCAAGGCCAAGAAAAAGAGTTTTCTATGAAGGGAGGAGATCCACATTCATCCATCAAGATTCATTCTTCTCTCTCTTCCCCAATCAAACATTGTGGTGAATTACAACATCCAATACATGAGGTTTTGTCTTACATGATTTCATTTTTTATGTGTGTGTTTATTCAAAGCTATTTGATCAACATACTTGATCACTTTATTAGAGTTAATTGCATCTATATGGTATGATATACTTCATTATTTATATATAGTCTATGCTACATGATAGCACACTTTTCCTTTATTTCATTTCATTTCAAGGTTAATTCCTAAATAGGGTTTTGGCTAAGGAAAATCCATTTATTGAACCTTCTTCCCTATTTTTATATGTGTAGGAATAGGTTATGGATTTTTGGTCTTGGATCTGAGAAGTACAGGTGAAGACACAGGATCCCAAAAAGTTTCATCAGTTTTGGCACTACTAGGAACAAGTTGACTTCTCCACTTTTCTCTAGGTAAAAGTTGACTTCTTGACATTTCCCTACTTTTTTTGGCTAAGAATTGCATAGCATATAGTTACAAGTCTCAATTTCCAAAATCCAAAGTTACCATTGATTCTAACATTCTGGCGATAGTCAAATCCAAGTTCAAAGGTCAAATCTCCTCATCCTATTTCAAGGTATATTTTTTCTTTTCTTTTTATTTGATTTACTTTTCTAGATCATATTTCCTTTCATCATCACATCCCTCTTTAGGAATATTGAATCCCCTCTAAGATATATCTTGCATTATCACCCTTCCTCCTTTTCTTGTGCTAATTAGATTCATTTAAGGGTAGGTTTTTTATTCCAATATATGTAGAATATTGGTGAGTGATCTACATCTTAGATTTTCTCACCATTTTCTTATATATGTTTTGGTGAACCTAACTCTTCTTAAATACTTTTGATTTGGTGGTTAGATTTTATTTTTCATATTTATATTAGATCTCATTGTGTGCTTCTTATATATCATTAATCATGGAACTTTCTAAGTTGTATTGGTGTGTGATAACCTATGTTATTACATTTCTTCTTACTTATCTTTATCATATGCATGGAGTGAATCATAATTTCTTTCATTTTGTTATGTTTTTTTTTTCTTCATGGTATCCTTACATATTTCATTATGTCATTAACAAACATTTTTCTTCCTTACTAGACATATTTCAAGACCTTTATCAATCTTGTGTGTTTCTTTCTTCTTCAAATTTTAACTAAACCCATTAAACATATGTTAGGAATGAATGTTGAATATATCCTATGGGAGTATTAGCAGCCATTATGTAGTAGTTTTTGTTTCATTCATGACTGTGATTGTCATTGATGTCAACACAGTGATCTACTAAATATTAGTAGAGGAGCAAACAGTATTTGGATTAGCGCACGTGGGATATTAGAGATCAAGCTATGTGATGTTGAGGACTTACTCTATGATCTATTATATGTTTGTGGTTAAGAGCACAGATAGTAATTCATTTATTCATGGAAGTTATGAGTATTTCAGTGGAAGCAGTATTTAGGTAGTTTTCTTGAGTAGCGATTTGTGGAAATCGGATGATATCTCATAATCAGGATGGAATCTGGTTATGCATAGTTAGAGAGAATTTGAAGACATGTTGATAGTGATGTGGATGATAGTGCAAGATTTGAGGTCACACAAGTGAAGAGTTATTCGAATTGGAAGCTGATAGTTTTCTATAATTTTGATGTAACATGTGGAAAATTTTATTTTGTAATTTGGTTTCTGACTCATTTTTAATTACTTGAGTGTGGTATAAAGGAAGGAATTTTTTCCTTGTTGTAATGTAGTAATTTAGTAATTTAAGAGTGAATGAAATTGTGAAAGTGAATTTGTCAAAAGAGGATATGCGAGGTATAGAGATCTGAAATTGAGATCTGGTGTAGCAGTGAGTGCAGTTTGGCACAGTCAGAGAAGAGGTAACATATTATTGAGATTAGTAATATTTTGATATTATTCTATTGAATAATCTAGAGATCATTTGGACAGTGTGTTCAAAGATCTTGCCATTGAATTTGTTTGGGTAGTGGATCCTTTTGTCTTCCATAACTCCTAACAGAGTTAGAATCTTTTAGCAGGGATTCATATGTACTGAATGTATTTCATAAGACTCCTAATAGAGTCCATCCTTTCACAAGGAATATTCTATTAGTGCATCTTTTTTGGGCATCATTCCCATTGGGGTTTGCTCTTTGATCAAGAGGTTCCCTAGTCAACATATCTTGTGTCATTGTGTTATTGTGTATGAATATCTTTTGTATAGTTGTTGGTTACATTGCTTATATGGTTAAAATCTATTAAAGTTGATAAAGGTTATAATTATCTGATAACTAATTCACCCCTCCCCCCCTTTCAGTTATCTTGGTGGACTTTACTTTCTAACAATTGGTATCAGAGTGGCAGGTCCTTGAAAGAAAAGTTTAACAGCTTAAGGAGATCCCTGGTGAATTTTACGAAAGAAAGCCCTAAGTTTGATGGAGTGAATTTTGATAGCTAGAAAGAAAAGATGAAGACACATCTACTATGTTTAGGACCGGGTTATTGGTTGATTACTAAGAATGAGAAGACTATCATTGATGAGGATAATATTGAAACATGTACTAATGATGAAAGAGATCTATTCATGTGTAACATACTTGCTAGAGAAGCACTTTTGTCAGCCCTTCCGGAGAATGAGTACAGTCAGGTAAAATATTTGAACACATCTCATGAAATTTGGTTAGCTTTATAGTCTACTTTTGAAGGTGATGAACATGCAAAGAAAGTCAGATTACATAATTGGATATGTGCTTTTGAAGATATAAGAATGATGGAAGATGAATCTATTAGAAGCTATATTGGTAGAATGTCAGAGATTTTTGCAGGTATAAAATCTTGTGGAGGAACAAAGATAGAGAATGAAGTGATATGGAAAATTATGAGGACATTGACTCCTGCATTTAAGAAGACAACACAGATGATTGAACAAGTTATATCTTGTACTACGAACTTTACAAGAGAGACTCTTCTTGGAAGATTGGAAGAAGCAAAAATGAAATTGAGGTTATCAGGAGACTTACCTAGAATGGAGATAGTATTCAGTGCTCTTAGTGTTCGCCCTACTTTGTTAAGAAGCATTAGTGTGAGTGGAGATTATGCTGGCAGTAGCAAATCTAGAAATGAAGAAGACAGGAAGATTGAAGAAGGTATTGCTTTTCTTGTGAAGAGAGAACCAGACGGTAATAAAATGTTTAAATGTTGGACATGTCAAGAATATGATCATTTTGCATCTAAATGTCCTAAGAGAGTTAAGAAGTACAAAAACAATTTTAAGCCTAGAAGATCTAAGGAATGTTATTATGCTAATGATGAAGAACTTGAAGCTAGTATAGAGAGAACCTTAAGTGAAAGTGATACTGAGAATAATGATGATATAGGATTTGCAAAAATTAAAGAACAAAATCTTGAAACAGAGGTTAAGGAAGAAAAAGCTCTAGTTTCTCAAGTTGAAAAGAAATCTGATTGGATTATAGACAATGGTTTTTCAAATCATATGACTGGAGACATGAAAAAGTTCATAAAGTTTAACAATTATGATGGTGGAATTGTTAGAGTTGGAAACAATGCACCTTGTTTGATTAAAGGTATAGGATCTATTACTCTTGATGGAAAGACTAATACTAATGATGTTTACTTTGTCGATGGTTTGAAACATAATCTTTTGAGTGTTCAACAGTTAGTTGATAAGGGATATCAAGTTTGGTTTACTGAGAAAACTTGTGTGATAAAAGACAAAGATGGAAATTTGATTGGTACTAGATCTAGAACCAGAGGTAATGTATTTTAGTTGAATCCTACTGAGATGACATGTTTGATTACTAAGATTGATGATAGTTGGTTATGGCACAAAATATTTTTTCATATAAATTTTGATAACATTGTGAAAGTGAGTACTGCACTTGCAGTAAGAGATTTTCCTAGAATTATGAAGCCTACTAACATGATTTGCAAGGAATGTGTGATGGCTAAATAGAAGAGAAGCTCATTTCCCAGTAAGAAGTTTACATCAACAAAGAAGTTGGAGATTATTCATATAGACTTGATCGGTCCTACAAGGACTAGAGGATTCTATGGAGAAAGGTATTTTATGATTCTTGTTGATGACTTTAGAGGAATGATGTGGATTGCATTTCTTAAAGAAAAATCTAAAGCATTTGATAAGTTTAAGATCATTAAGAATAAAGTTGAGAATGAATCTAGAATGAAGATTAAATGTTTGAGATTAGATAGAGGTGTACAATTTACTTCTAGATAATTTAACATCTTTTGTGAAGTGAATGGTATTAAGAGACAATTTTCAGCCCCTAGGATAGCTAAACAAAATGATATTGTAGAAAGAAGAAATAGATCAGTGACTGAAGCAGCAAGAGCTATGTTATTTGAGAATGACTTAGCAAAGATATTCTGGAGAGAAGTAGTGAACACAGTAGTATATACAATGAATAGAGTAAAAATTAGAGTAGACACAGACAAGATAGCCTATGAAGTATGGTTTGGACATGCACCCTCAGTTAAGTATTTAAGAATTTTTTGAAGAAAATGTTATATAAAGAGAGATGATGACATTGGAAAGTTTGATCCTAGAAGTGATGAAGGTATATTTCTTGGATATTGATTGAAAAGAAAAGCTTATAGATGTTACAATAAGAGAACTAAGACTATTGTTGAGAGTGCAAATGTTAAAGTTGATGAAAATTTCAAAATTCAGGAAAGAATGCTTGATTATGAATCAGATGAAGGAACTCATCCTAGATCTAACATTGAGACTACTAAATTATTCTATGAAACTAACAGTGATCTATTGAATAAAAGCCACAGTGAGATAATTGAAGAACCAACACCTGAAGTGAGATCTGAGACAGTGACACCTAACAGGAATCTATCAAGGAACCATCTTGTTGAGCAGATTATTGGAAGCATAGATAGAGGAGTTCAGACTTGAAATAAGGTACAAGAATAGTTATGTTTGATTTCTCAAATTGAACCTAAATCTACTAGTGAAGCTTGTGAAGATAAACATTGGATTAAAGCTATGAAAGAAGAACTAGATCAAATTGAAAAGAACAAAACATGGGAATTGGTCCCTAGACCTAAAGATAAGAATGTTATAGGAACAAAATGGGTATTCAAAAACAAGATGAATGAACAAGGAGAAGTAGTAAGGAAAAAAGCAAGATTGGTATGTAAAGGATACTCACAGCAAGAAGGAATTGACTATGAAGAAACTTTTGCACCAGTAGCAAGAATTAAAGTAGTAAGAATGTTTTTGGCTTATGTGGCTTACAAGAAGTTCAAAGTATATCAGATGGATGTAAAGTTAGCATTTCTAAATGGAGAGTTGGAAGAAGAAGTCTACATTGAGTAGCCTAAAGTTTTTCCTTTAACTCAAGAAGGAGACATGGTATGTAAACTGAAGAAAGCTTTATATGGACTAAAGCAAGCACCTAGAACTTGGTATGAAAGATTGGACAAGTATTTGATAAAATTAGGATTTACAAAAGGAACAACTGATAGCAACCTATACACAAAAGAAATTGAAAATGGTTTGTTGGTTGTAGTTATTTGTGTTGATGATATCATTTTTGGAGGAGAAGATGAAGCCAGTGATAAATTTGCAGATGAAATGAAGACTGAATTTGAAATGAGTATGATTGGTGAAATGAAATATTTTTTGGGATTGCAGATAACACAAAATAGTGATGGTATCTTTGTAAGTCAAACAAAGTACTTGAATGATTTGTTAAAAATATTTGGAATGGAGAACTGTAAACCAGTTGGAACACCTATGGTAACTGGACATAAGTTATCTAGCATAGATGAGACTCCTGCAGTGGAACAGAAGAAGTACAGATCTATGATTGGAGGATTGTAGTACTTGACACATACAAGACCTAATATAGCACATTCAGTTGGAATTGTAGCAAGATTTCAAGTTGAACCTAGAGAATCACATTATGCAGCAATGAATAGGATACTGAGATATTTAAGAGGCACAATTGAGTATGGAATGTGGTATGAAAAATTTGATGATTTTACCCTATGTGCATATACAGATGTTGATTGGGGAGGTAGTGTTGATGATAAAAAGAGCACCAGTGGTGGACCATTTTTCCTTGGAGGAAGATTGGTTTCTTGGCTAAGCAAGAAGCAAAATTGTATTTCACAAAGCACAGCAGAAGTAGAGTATGTAGTAGTAGCAAACAATTGTAACTAGATAATTTGGATGAAGTAGATGCTAAAGGATATTGGAATAAAATTTGTTGAACCTTTTGTTATACATTGTGACAACACTAGTACAGTCAGTATGTCTAAGAACCCTGTATTACATTCTAAGACAAAGCATATAGAGATAAAGTATCATGTAGTAAGAGAGAAAGTTTTTGAGAAAGAATTCAGACTTGAATACATAAGCACAAAGGAGCAGATTGCAAACATATTTACAAAACCTTTTCCTAAGGATACATTTGAGTATCTAAGAGGTATGCTTGGGGTTATGCCCCAGCCTACTTTTGAGAATGATGCAGATTGTTGCATTCATCTAGTGGTATATGAGCCCTATCTTTCTTCTGGATTGGTTGTTGGTACTTCCTCTATGGGGGAGTATGTGTATCTAAGCTGAGTCATGAGGACTCTAGTGAATGCATTTTTTGAACAGTTCCTTTTGACATTGGAGTTGTTGACATAATGATGAAATTTATGTCATTGATGTCAATGTGGGAGAAGTGTATGTATGAAAAACCATTTGTACCATCTATTGGAGAGAATTGAATAGGAAACCAAAGCAAGATTTGATTGATGAAGAGGACTTGAAGTATTTTTCAAAGCAGCAATGTTGCAGTGATTGGATTTATGGAACTTGGATGTTTTTCATCTCTCTTGCCATCAATTCCAATGGGGGAGATTGTTAGGAAAGAATGCTGAATATATCTTATGGGAGTATTAGCAACCATTCTATAGTTTTTTTTGTTGCATTCATGACTGTGTTTGTCATTGATGTCAACACAGTGATCTATTGAAGATTAGCAGAGGAGCAGACAATGTTTGGATTAGCACACGTGGGATATTAGAGATCAAGCTATGAGATGTTGAGGACTTTCTCTATGATGTGTTATATGTTCATGGTTAAGAGCACAGATAGTAATTCATTTATTCATGGAATTTATGAGCATTTCAGTGGAAGCAGTATTCAGGTAGTGTTCCTAAGTACTGATTTGTGGAAATCAGATGATATCTCCTAATCGAGATGGAATCAGGTTATGCACAATTAGAGAGAATTTTAAGACATTTTGATAGTGATGTGGATGATATTACAAGATTCAAGGTCACATGAGTGAAGATTTATTCTAATTGGAAGCTGACAGTTTTGTATAATTTTGATGTAATGTGTGGAAACTTTTATTTTTTAATTTAGTTTTTGACTCATTTGTAATTACTTGAGTATGGTATAAAGGAAGGAATGTTTTCCTTATTGTAATTTATTAATGTAAGAGTGAATGAAATTGTGAAATAAAATTTATGGAAAGAGGATATGCGAGGTACAGAGACCTGAAATTGAGATCTGGTGTAGCAGTGAGTGCGGTTTGGCATAGTCAGAGAAGAGGTAACATATTATTGAGATTAGTAATATTTTGATATTATTCTATTGAATAATCTAGAGATCAATTGGATAGTGTGTTCAGTGATCTTGCCATTGAAAATTGAAGTTGTTTGGGTAGGGGGTCCTTTTGTCTTCCATAACTCCTAACAGAGTTAGAATCTTTTAGCAGGGATTCAAAATCTCCTAACAGGGATTCATATGTACTGAATGTATTTCATAAGACTCCTAACAGATTCCATCCTTTCACAAGGAATATTCATATTAGTGCATCTTTTATGGGCATCGTTCCCACCGGGGTTTATTCTTTGATCAAGAGGTTCCCTAGTCAACATATCTTGTGTCATTGTGTTATTGTGTATGAATATCTTTCTATAGTTGTTGGTTACATTTCTTATATGGTTAAAATCTATTGAAGTTGATAAAGGTTATAATTATCTGATAACTGATTCACCCCCCCCCCCCTCTCAATTATCTTGGTGGACTTTACTTTCTAACAACATATAGATGAAATAAGGGTCTTGGTGGATCCTCATCCTACTCCTATAGTTCCTCCTAATCTTGATGATAGAGATCTAGCTCCTAATGATCCCATTATAGTTATACCTATATCTCCTCTTATTCAACCTACTCTAGTGGAAAGTCTCAAAGTGGTTGGTTCCTTTGATGACCCTAGAGACTTTCATATTTATCAAGACATTATTCATAATCTAAATGTTATACATTTCTTAGATGATTTATTTCTAAGAGTATTGAGTACACAAGAGAATTTAGATAATCCTTCTTCTTCACCTAAAGATAATAAGAATAGAAATGGAGCATCTCTTAAGGATAATATTTATCCTCCTATTCCTTCTTATATAAAACACTCATAAATATCAAGATGAATCACCTCCTCCCTCTACACCTAAGAATACAGATTTAGGACTTGGTATTAATGAACAAGAAATTAAGGCTCCTATTGATCCTCCTAAAAAAATTACAAAGGTTTTATAGCTTCCATAACTCATGTTTACCCTTTACCATCTTCATCTCTACCAAAACCTCCCCTTGATGTTATTTTTCCAACACCCTCTAATGATACATCACATTTTGATGATCATTTAACTTTCGCTAAAATAATCTATTGGAGTATCAAGTATAACTCTAGAATACAATTCCCTTATATAAATTATTTGACACAACACCCTATGGTTGGAGGGTCTGAAAACAAACTATCCACCCAAGTTGCTAAAAAAACATAGCGTAAATACAACACAATCACGTGATATAACAAAATTCCCTATTTATTTCATCAAATGCCAATTACATGCAACATGTTGAGCTATAAGGCCTTCTCGGTTACAGCCAATACACTAGAAAATACAACAATATCTCATGGGATCCAACTAATCCCTAGCTATCCCAAATCTATATCCCAACATCAATCTGGTAGAAACTCCAAGATAGATCTACACTTGAGCTTGCAAGCCACCAAGAAAGCTTCTTATTTCCTAAGCTAATAATTAGCCACTAGCTTCTAAACACCACACTGTTCCTACTCTTCTACTACCTTATATGCTACCCATATCCTCCTTTTATACAACATGGCCACAAGTTGGCCTTGTAAATAAGAAATCATAAAACAATAGTCAACTCCAAGAAAATCATGACAAAATATTTTATCATTCATGTTAGCTTGCAACAGTCATTAAATTTGCATACAAGAAAGATCCAACCTAGATTTAGATCCTCACACATCCTAATGGTCGATCCATATCATGAGGAATGTGACCCAAATTAAATGCACATCTCATCCCTCCAGAACAATCAAAATAAACTCATCGGTGAACTTGACCACTAAGCTTGTCAGAACATCAATCAGGAAACACATAACACCTACTGATGTCAATTGGTGATAGGACATTGAAATAGAGACTAAGATCATTGGTGAACCAAAATAGGAACATTTCACCGAGAATCCCAAAGTAGTTATCAAGCACAAACCCATCCACTGAGCTCATTTGATCGAGTAACATCCATACATGGTCACTGAGTCCATCGGTGAAGCTGTTACCATAATTGATAACACTGTTGAAGATTGATTATCTGATGGAGTTGATGATGAAGACCGACCAATATCAGAGGTATACATGATGATAGTAGAAAGGTTAGATCAGTTATAGTCTTGTCATTGATGTCAAGAAATTTATATTTGATTTATATTATGTTCCCATATCATTCGGTAATGATATAAAGTTAATGAGATAAGGAGAAGAAGAAATGAGAAGTTGAGAATCTATAGAACTTAATTGGGAAACTAATATAGATCAGACAATTATTAGAGTATGTTGATATAATTGTTTTCTACCTAACATATGATTATGTTAAGCTGGTAAAGCATGGTGATGAAGATTTGAAAATTTGGTAAGTTAAGTTGTTTTGGCTACCGAGATGGAAGAGTCACTCAGTAAGGAAAAGGTAAAAAGATAGGTCACTCGGTAAAGCAAAAAGGTTTAGGCACTAAGTGATTTAACCAAAATTCTAATGAAGAACACCAAACAAGGAAAAGAGATTAAATAAGGATAGAATCGACATTTAATGATTAATCTATGATGAGCTAGATAATCATGATGATGAGGAAAGTTAGTTACAAGAGATATATGGACAAAAAAATTCAAGATGAAGATCTACGGCAAGATCTAAGCGGAAAAAAGAAATGGAACAAGTTTCTAGAAAAGTTCAAGTTCCTAGGTGAAAAGAAAACATGTTACCAAGATTTAGATTTGAGAAATAATGAATTGAATGGTCAAGATTGATTAAAGGAAAATGTAATAGATGAGATTAAGAGGAAAAAAATTCTATGTAAAGGATGATCTTGTATGGACAAATGGCTAGCAAACTGAATAGTTGAAGGGTTACAGACTATTACAAAGAAGAAGGAATAGAGAGATTTCAAGTGGGAAAAGAAGGATTTGATGAAGTGTTGATTCTGGTGGATAATGAAGAATTGAAGTGAAGATTGAAGAGCACATGTGGATCTGATTGAGAAAAGAGAGTTTCAAATTAACAGGTCAATTTTATTATTGTTTCTTACTAGAAATTATAACAGAGAAATATCTTTCTTAACAGAGTGGACTTAACAATATTATTATAAAATCCTTGAGAAAGGTGAAATTCTAAAGAGTGTTTAAGCACATCTAACAAGGCCACTCCTAATAGGGTGAAGATCGTAATAGATCTGAGATAAATCCCTTAATCGGGTCACACATAATAGTGTGTACTATAATATTTAACTAGATTGGATCTTAATCGGACGTACTTCAAAAGAGTATTTTCTTAGTGGGTGACAATTCCCATAGTGATTTTTCCCAAAGCTAGGTTTCCATGTTAAATATTGGTGTTCAACATTGTGAATGGTTTGTGTGAATGATTTACTTATTATTATAGTTTATTTACAATTTTTGGTAAATAGTGAATTTGTGTTGTTACCGATTGCTATTGAGTTAATCAGAGAAAATTATTTTAAGGTATTGGTGATCAAGATTACTAATTCACCCCCCTCTCTATAATCTAATAGAAGCAACATATATTCCAACTCAGAACTACCACCAAATGATTCATAATCTCAGGTCTCCAATCAAGATCAGCACTTCAAACATTAAAATCTAAAACCCAACTCTAACATATTTTTGGTTGATACAAGATTGCCAATTGCCCAAGGATGCTCCTTCATCAGACACCCCGAGTGCAAAAATATGTTCTCAACATCTTGACAAACATATTTTTGGATTCAACACATAAATCCCAAACTGGTTCTTGATATACGTGTCCTTCAAGTCCTCAACTAGTACACTCTTGCCTCTATTCCACTTATGTGAATCCTTCCCTACAACTAACAACTGTTTGCCTTGTCTTCTCATATCTTTCCTCAATATATCACAGGTTTTTTTTCCTTGCTAATCTCTAACCCTTTGAGAATCCTTCAACTTACTTCTTCTACCAGAGCTCAGATTCCTTTTATCCATTTTTGTATCCTTCAAAGGAATCATGGAAAACTTCATGCCACACTTCTCAATAGTGAATAAATTCTTGACACAATCATGTATAGAATTACAATCATATTGCCAAGGTCTACCAAGAAACATGTGACAAGTACTCATGCCCACAATATCACACAATACTTGATCCAAATACTACCCAATCTAAAAAGAAACAACACACTTCTTGCTTACCTCTAAAGCATGTTCATCTTGCAACTAGATGATATTATAAGGAAAAGGATCTCTCACTCTCTTCAAACTAATTTTCTATACCATCTCCTCAATAACTAGGTTATTGGTACTACCACTATCCACAATCACATTATAGCACTTACCTCCAAATTTTCATTGGGTTCTGAACAAATTTCTTCTCTAACAAGGTTCCATCACCTTCTTACTGAACAATATTCTTTGAACCACCAATATTTCTCCCTCCTCGAGCTCATTTAGTATATTTTCATTCACTACATCATTCCTATTATTACCAACCTTTTTGTTTGCATGGGAACATTCAAATGACCTATGTCCATCTCCACAATTATAACAAGTACCTTTGAATCCACCTCTACATGTCCTTATATTTGATTTGATAGGTTTTGGTCCATCCTCAACTATCATTTTGTCCTTTCCCAACTGCTCTTGCTTCTCATTCCCTCAAGAGTTATCTTGATGTCTTATCTTCATCTTATCTTCCACTTTCAAGGCATACTGGTGAGCATCCTCAACTAAATCAATCTTCAACATCCCAATCTCATCCTAGATATTGAATCTTAGACCATTAATATACCTAGCCACCTTTTTTGGAAATTTCTCTATGCCCAAACAGAATAGTTAGCTTGTAAAACTCCTCAATATAGTCTTTCACAGTCATCTCCTTCTTCTTTAGGTTTTGTAACTTCTTGAATAGCTCAAGTTCATAGTCAGTAGGAATGAACTTACCCTTTAGTTTTTCTACCATCAACCTCCACCGAGTGATCATCATTTCACCTTCTTCTTCTCTATCTCTCTATAATTCTTTCCACCATAAAGTAGCATGTCCCGTCAACTTAGTATGTGCTAACCTCACTCTAAGAGGATCTCCAATGTCTTCTAGCTCAAAGTAGTCTTCTAACTCACCAATCCAATCAATTATTTCCTCAAGTTTCAATGTACTTGAGAAATTAAAAACCTCCATTTGGTGACTCGTACTCAATTGAACCATAGATATCTCCAACAAATCAGCTTTGTCTTCCATAGATCTCTCCAACTAATCATCTCTATCTTCTCCACTAGATCCAATAGCCACAAAATATTTAGCATCTTCTTCATAACCATCCTTTGTTCCAAGGTTCCTCGATAAACTATCTATAGCTCTCATGATCTTAGTGACCATCTCATTCTTCATCATCTCCATCTCAGATCTGACATTTGATTTAACCTTTTTTGTTATCTTCATCTCCATCACATAACAAAGATCTAAAATTTCTCTAGGGTCCAATCTTCTTGGAGGTATCTTCCAAGATTTTAGAAAACCCTTTACAACAAATCCCAAACCAACCACCTTGTGACAACCTCCAAATTTTATGCAAGTCAAATCACAACTTGCTACCTCACATAAACAACCACCAAAGGATTCACAAGTCCAGGAGCATGGATTTGCAACATGGATTGTACAGAATCTCTGGAGGAAATGAAACCTCCCTTGAACAAGTCCCCAACCAGATCAACCTTCACCCTGATAAGTCCCCAACTAGATCAACCTTCTCTCTAATACCACCTGACTCAACACCCTATGGTTGGAGGGTCTAAAAATAGACTATCCACTCAAGATGCTAAATAAACACAGCAGAAATACAATACAATCACATGATATAATAAAATTCATTATTTATTTCATAAAATGCCAATTACATGAAATATGTCTAGTTTTAAGGCCTTCTTGGTTATGGCCAATACATTAGCAAATACAGCAAGATCTCACAGGATCCAATTACTCCCTAGCTAGCCCAAATTTATCTACACTTGAGCTCACAAGCCACCAAGCAAGCTTATTTTTTCCTAATCCAATACTTAGCCACTAGTTTCTAAACACCACACTTTTCCTACTCTTCTACTACCTTTTATGCTACACATATCCTCCTTTTATACAACATGGCCACAAGTCAGACTTACAAATAAGAAATCATAAAACTACAGTCAACTCCAAGAAAATCATGACAAAATGTGTTATCCTTCATGATCAGCTTGCAATAGTCATTTAAATTTGCATAGGAGAAAGAACAAACCTAAATTTAGGTCATCACACATCCCAATGGTAGATCTATATCATGAGGAATGTGACCCAAATTAAATGCACATGTCAGCCAGACAAAATAATAAAAATAAACATGTTGGTGAACTAGAGCACCAAGTTTGTCATAACATCAAGAACATCAATTGGGAAAACATAGAAAAACTATTGATGTCATTCAGTTATAGGACGCCAAAACAAAGAATGAGCTCATCGGTGAACCAAAATATGAACATTTCATCAAGAACCCCAAAGTAATTATTGATCACAAACTCATGCTCCAAACTCATTTAGCCGAGAAAAATCCATACCCAGTCACCGAGTTTGTCAATGAAGAAACACATCTTCCAATTGAGACCTACCACCAAATGACCTAGAATCTCAAGTCTCCAACCAAGATCACCACTTCAAACATTGAAATCCAAAACCAAACTCTAACATATTTTTTATTTATATAGAATTTCCAACTACCCGTGGATGCTCCTGCATCATTTTCCAAAGAACCGAAAACCTATTAATGGTGATTTTTCATATTTCTTCCATCATAGTAATAAACATTGTCTTTGTTATTGCGTTGAATTTAGACAATTTGTTCAAGATTTGGTTGATATATCTCTTCTTCATTTAACACTAGATCTTTTACATTTTCTTGATATCAAATAAGTATGTTAAGCATATATTTTTTCTATTATGTTTCTCTCCATTATGCAAACCTCTTTGTTTAATGTACATTAAGGGAATAATAATAGGAAATATATATTTCTCTCTTAATTGGGGGGAAATGTATCATTACCTTCCATTTCTTTTTTCCTCTAGAGGATCCATTATCTCTTTGTTGATCATCTCTTTTATACTATGATGTCATGGACATACATAGACTTGTTGTTTATAATCTCTCTCCTTAATAAGACTAGCACCCTCCTTACAATTTCTTCCTTTATTGGAAGTGCATATCTTGTATAATTGGGTTTCCCACTAAGTAGATATAATATGGCACCCTTATTTCCTTGTTTCTTTATCTTCTCATGGATTTGTAATTATTTCATGATAGCACATCCTTTTTGGTATGAGATGCTTTGTTTCATGCAAGATGCACACATCTTTTCTCAAAAAACATTTTTCATACCTCAAAGGGGTGTGTCTATTATAAATAATCACCCATATCATTCATCTATTTCTTTGATGACTTTCTTACTTTATAGTCAATGTCATTTCTACCATAAATATGTCTATTTACATTAAGATTTATCTTTGGTTTATAGCTTATTTTACTTAGAATTATATATCTATTATAAAGTTACTATCATTATGGATGCATCTCATGTTTCCTTCATACTTGGGGGGCAAGGTTCATGTTTTTTTTTTCCTTTTTCATTTTTTCTAAGGATCTACTTTCCTTAGTATAGTGGCATTTTTTTTATCATGTGACATTCTTCTCTTATAAAGATTTTTTGGGGGGATTCTCTCTTATACAAGAGGTGTGTATCCTTGATCACAACCTCTTCTTTGTTTGTAAAATTGTGTTCATCATAAGAAAATTCCCTTAATTTTCATTTCAAAGTACTTTATCCTTCATCAAGAATCCCATTTCAGCTAGCAATAGGGGGCTAAAAGGGTGCATTCATGTTCTCTTCCCCTCTTTGTCTTGAATATGTTATCTTTGTTCAAGAACTCCTCTTGAAGGTAGATTTCTTTCAGCCAAGATCTCTTCCTTTCAAGGGTCTCTCCCCACAAGCACAACATCCTTTCACAATTATCTATTTTCTTATCTCAGAAGAGTCATCCCTCTTGGCTAAGTCTATGGAGTACATTATTTCTTTAAGGATGTCTTCTTTTTGTTGGAATTAGGCATCCTTGATTCTCTTTCCTTATGATGTCACCTAAGTTTTCATCATAAGGAGGGGATCATACATACATCTTCTATTGTGCAATATATAAATATTTTTATTTATGGATCCACATAGAGATAATGCTTTCCATAAGGTTGATCCCTTAAGCCACTCCAGTGCACAAAACATTTTTCAAGCCTCCCTTGTGTGAAAAAAAATCAAGCCACCCCTCTGCACAAGACATTTTCCAAGAAGCCCCTATGCGCAAAATATTTTCAAATCCTCCATTGTGCACAAACTTTTAAGGTATAATTGACTAGCATAACACAATTTTCTAGCCCATCAATTTGTCTTTCCCTTTCTCTTTGAGATAAGTGGAACTATCATAACACATATTGCTAGCCTTTCTATGCATCTTCCTTTCTCTCTTCTCATCCTATGGATCAGCTAGCATAACATAACTTTCTATCCTATCAGATTCATGACCTCTCTCTCTCTCTCTCTCTCTCTCTCTCTCTCTCTCTCTCTCTCACACACACACACACACACACACATAGCTATCCTAGTGGATTAGATCATGGATTTTGTATCATCTTTTTTTATGCCCTTTCCCTTTATATGTCATCACTTATTCTCTTTTAATAGCTTTCTAGATATGATATTAGTGGCTAGGACATTTTCAATTGAGGTCTCTTTCACTAGTTGATTTGGAGTATTAAATATTTTTGTGTGTTGTCTTTTGTATTTTTTTTCCTTTTTTTTAATTTTTTTCATTCCCTTGTACATGGATATGGAGTTTAGATTCTTAGTTTGAGGACTTACATCCTTAAACTTAGCATTGTCTTACTTCTTTGCAATTTTCCTATGATCATCTCTCTCTTCATTCTTCTCTTCTATCTCTTACTTTATCATGAGCATGATCTTTTCCCATACTCCCACTAAAATGGGGGCTAAATATATCATTATTTAAAGTAAGAACTTAACTTTGTGCTCATTTTGGGACCATTTTCTGCCTACATTAGTGTTCTTCCTATGGTGGTATCTCATATTGTTCCTAAATTCATACCTAATTCAAATATGATTCCTCCTTAAATTTTGCTTCAAATCAAGGTTTTCTCTCTCTTCTAGGAATAATTTTCCCTTTTCCATCCAATCCCATAATTCATTTCCTCACCTAGGACCCATTCATTTATTTTCATATTTTGGGATATATTCTGACCCCATGGAAACTTTCATTTTCTTCCCCTACTTCTCACATTTTCCAATATTTCCTAGGATTTTGAGCTGGCTCTACCTAGGAAAAGTCAATTAGTCAACTTGTCCCTAGGGTACAAGTCAACTTATTGACTTATCCCTAGGATTTTGAGCCCAAATCTAGCCCAAGGCTTGATGTCAAGGTTTCCCTTTGAGGTTTAGATTTAGAGTTAGCATGTATTTAATTTGGACTCTCAAATGAGTATAAAAGGACATCATATCCCCTCATTTGGAATCCATGATTTATATACAAATAACACCAAAGATAAGTGCAAGAATTCAAGAATTCAAATAGTCAAGCATTCAAATGCAAGGAAGCCATCAAGAGCCATAAAGCATTCAAGTCTTTAGTCTTCTCATGCAATCAAGGTGTTCTCTTCCATCGATCTAGCTTATTTCTCCTATTTGAGACCAAGAAAAGGAGTTTTCTATCAAGGGAGGAGATCCACACTCATCCATCAAGCTTCATTCTTCTCTCTCTTTCCCAATCAAACATTGTGGCACAATATTCTCAAGAGGAAAAGTCAATGGACATTGTTAAGAGGCGAAAAGATGTGTGGAAGCAATTAATAGGAAAAAGAATATTCCACTCATCTTGGAAAGTGTGCATTTGATGTGTAGAAAAAAAGTATTTTTCTCTTCTTTTTTTTAAATTAGGAAATTCCTTTTTCATGTGCATACATAGGATAAAGTAGATTTTATTTAAGTAAAAGGGGACAAGTGGTTTTAATTAAATAAAGCTTAGGATAAAGTGGCCAAACTTTAGGATATCATTAAATAAATGATAAAATGATTATTTGATTAGGAAATAAGAGATTAAATAAATGTGAAAAATTGATTGAGCACAAGATTTAGTCTATTATTTGAATTTTAATGTTTAGAGAGGAGGCTTATAGTTTACTAGAACATTTTTGGGTGATTACATTTACCCATTTTTTACTAATGTGTAAGCAATCTGGGAACACATTGATTCAAAG
Source organism: Chamaecyparis obtusa (assembly GCA_027943335.1). NCBI lineage: Eukaryota > Viridiplantae > Streptophyta > Pinopsida > Cupressales > Cupressaceae > Chamaecyparis > Chamaecyparis obtusa. Next base: position 287,357 of record BSBK01005648.1, on the reverse strand, counting down.
AATGATGATGTCATGGTAACTAATAGAGATATGACTCTGAACTTGATCAAACAAAGCACGGAGAGACAACTAATCCCAAACTTGATTGAACAAGAACTAGAAAAGATACGAAGATTCCAATGCACAGTTGAAGCAAAACAAAACATTAAACTAGAGATTGAAAGACAAGACAATATCATAACTGATATGATGTGATGAGAACTGATATGTCCAAAGAGTGAATAGATAAGACAATAGAAATAATTTTATGCTTTGAAAGATAGGTTGTTCCTACCCCCTCTGGATTAAAATTGAAATGAGGTAGAGGAGATGCAGAGATGAGATAGATTTGATCAAATCGGGATAAGATAAGGCTCAATATGATTGATAAGTGCACAAGACCAAGTTTTCCCACCAACTAATGAAATTTTTTTCTAGTTTTAATAAGGTTGACTAGAAAGGTATAACATTATAATTAATTCAAAGCAATAAGAAAGGTGATGAAATGATGATGCAGAAGAGGAAAGGATGATTTCCTTAAAAGATTCAAGAGATTAGTCTCAAAGGGTCAGCCAACTACACCTAGAAGAAAAGAATTTTGAAACATGATTTTGGCAATTGAGATGAAGTTTAATTTTGATTTCATTCCCAAAAACTGATCCAGGATGTCAAAATTAAGTAAGGGTGCAATTTTTGCATAAATTTGGGACTTTGAGAATTTAGGTCAAAATGCTATATAAGGGGCCCAAAAGGTCATTTTCAAATCATTGTGCATATTTTCTTTTATTGAATTCAAAGTGAGAGAGAGATTTATGATGAAAAATAGGTGAGTTCCCATTGAGAAATATGGATTCGAGCTCAGCTGGTTGGGTAACCAGCCTCAAGAATATCCCCAAGCAATAATTGATCAAAAAAAATTCCCAATTAACTTCCATTTTGTCATTTTTCTATGTTTGTAGCATTTTTTTTCAAAATTTTCATACAAAATTCCAAAATATTGTATGGTAGTTGTAAGAAACATCGTATGATGTTTCACATGATCCTGATGTATCATTCTCTTTATGTCAAATTTTGTATGATGACTACCCAAAGCTCATACAACATCGTGTGAAATATTGTATCAGAAAGAATTGTCGCACCATTATACTATGAAGTTTTGTACGACATAAAGACTACATGTTGACCATCACCCAAAGAAATTTGATCACTTAACTACTTGATTATTTGACCAAAGGAACTTTTAGCTATTGTTGATGATTTTTTATGTTTTTAGTCACTTTCTGATATATCCTTGATGTAATTCTAATGTGTTTTTGCATGTGTTTATGATGCAACGACAATTTCCAAATATCATGATTAGAGCGCCTCATCCAGTGGGATTATATTTATTTCTATATTTTTTTGATGATGAGAGAGGTATTCTAGAGACCATGGGTCTATGAGAGTCATTGCATATGCCCCATATCTGAGAAAACCATGGTTTATTGACCACACTAGCTGAGATATTTCACTTTAAGCATAATACCTTCCACTTATTGATGGGAGAGATCACTTTTACCCTTGAGGATGTGTATCCTATTTTTTGCATCCCATGTAGGGAAGAGTTTGTAAGTATCTTGATGATTTCATATTCTGGTTGAGATGTACTTATGTTTTCTTGATACTAACATTAATACTTAATCATGTATGGTGTAGGTATATTTTGATCAGATGCCCACAGAGGAGATAGCATTCATGTAGAGAATTTTTGGTGATTTTCCATTAATGATCAGACCATCTCATGGGAGAAGATGATGGATACTTATGGTGATGAGTATCTAGTTGCATGTATCCTTTTTTCATTAATTGTTCATGTTTTGGGAGTTGATAGGAGCCAAAGGGGCTTCTAGTGTGGATAGAGTCATTTGGTTATGTATCTTCTATCTCATCCTCGAGGTATGATATGGGGACCCTCTCTATTAGTAGACATGTACCATGAGCTTCATGATATAGTCTACAGGGAGGGGAAGAGTTGGTATATAGGATTTATCTTGGCACAGGTGTTGTCTTGGGAGCATATCATTATGATTCATCTGAGGGTGTAGCCCAGACAGTGGGGTTGACCCTATATCTATAGGCATTCAAGTTTTGTGTAGAAAACACATGTGGGAGATACACCATACTAGAGGAGGAGACTATATAATTTATATTCAGTGGTATGGTGACCATATATAGATTGTGAGCAGTGGGTTGAAGTGAAAGATGAGTTGGCATACATGTTTTACATTAGACCACTCTTAGTGAGACACTTTGGGATAGTGGAGAGATTTTTCATTAGAAAAGTGTGGCACCATTTTTGAAGGGTACAAGGTATCATTGTAGAGACCATGGAATATGCCAAGTACAGGGAGGAGGAGGACCTTGGATGGGGTCCTATGCTGAGATATGACATTTGTTTGCATGATACATTGTAGTTATAAAAGATAGTATAGGACCTACTCCCTAGAGTGGAAGATGTATGGATGACCTATGATTACAAGAGATGACTATGGGAGCACCCATACCCTATATTTACTACTCCTATAGATTTAGGACTTGGGATAGGAGTAGGCAGAGGTGATGATGGGGGAGATGGAGATGGAGAGGGAGGACAGAGATGACAAGGTGGCTCTAGTGGGACCAGGAGTGATGGGGCTTCTAGAAGAAGACCATCCACATGATCTAGGGCTAGAGGTGTATCAGTGGATATGGATTAGGATGAGCTAGAGGAGTGGCTAGCATAGAGGCCATGAGTTGATAGGGGCACTAGATCAGAGGATAGGTTGACAGTTCATCTAGAGAAGAGGGCACAAGAGGATGAGGGATCTGCACAGAGGATCAGGGCATTAGAATCCAAGCTACAGTAGGCTAGGATTAACATATCAATGAGGTACTAGTAGTTACAGAATGAGAAGGCACAACTCCAAGATTTATGGTAGGAGAGGGACTGAGCATGATAGGATGTAGAGTGACATGGGGCTAGGATAGCTTATTTTTATGCAACAAACATAGATATGGCTCCTGAGGTCAAAGAGTGCTAGACTACTCATAGCACACAGGTAGATCAAAGGGTGTAGTATAGGAACCAAATAGGACCCCAAGCTTCTCCCCCTCCTCCACATACTCATGAGGGTTGGAGTCAGTCGTAGATTGTATTAGGGTTTCCCATCTGATATTTTGAGATATTTCATCTAGATTTTGATCTTATGATTATACTTGGACTAATTCATTTTTATATATATGAGATATTGGATTCAACTTATATGTGTTGTGTTCTTGTCTCATTTACTTCATGCTCTTGATTTCATCGATATATCTTTACTTTCAGCTCTATAGTTGCATGTGATGTCAATATGTACTCATGTCTTATGTTCTATTCCTTGAAATGTGATGCTCTCATAGTTGTTGATTCTTTATACTCTGATATGTATATTATGAACTTTATTATTTGAAACTTAACACTTTAGATAGATTAGATATGATGATATGATTAACCCCTTGAGATGACAGGAGGTGAATGGGTGAAAGATTAAAGAGGTAGAAAAGAAATGGTCAATATGGAAGATATGCAATCAAGCACAGTTGACTATCCATCTAAAATGATGAAGGGGACCCTCTCCTAACTCACATGAAAAATATAATGAACCCTAAAATACAAACTACTATGAAGATGAAAAGTGTGACTTGCAAGGGTCAATTAGATAGGTCCTTATTTTTATCATCGATCCTTTTTAAGGGACATCACAAGATCATAAAACCATCACTAGTGAAAGAACAATTATGAAGATATGAATATGATCTATATCAGATAGAATGTAGGAAACACATGTAAGCATTGAGGCATAAGAACCGAGATGACCTAAACATGGTTTCCAGTTAATGTTGCAAGATTATACCAATATCAAAGTATAAGCACCAAGATAGACATGAGTACAGTCTTGCATAAGAAAACATAATGTAATAATCAAGTATATAGCTCTAAATCTCCCCAGTGTCCAAGGGGTCAAAGAAAGAGATACCTAGGATCATCAAAGTGATACCCACAAGCATAAATCAAAAGAAAACATGCTCCATTCCCCTAGTTCTCTAGTCAAGTGACATACCAGAGAGACTAAGGGAGGAACATTTAGTGAAAATCATTAATTAATCAGCACTCAAAGAAAATAAGTCATAACATGTCTTAGTCATTTCAGTTTAAGCAGAGTGTGAAAAATGAAAAAGATAATCACTAACTCACTAGGACTTATGCTTGTAGGTGAGAAATATTACACAATCCTAGACTGTAGACAAAGCATCGACTCAATGGAGCATCGCTGATAAGTGTTAAGAAACACTCGATGTCAAAGGAAGTGTTGATAAATAGAGTTTGGGGTGAGTCACTAAGAAACACCATCGCACACCAAAGGAGGATATAGTTCATACCCATTCCTAGACAAAGACCAATCTCATACTAAGGATATGGAAGATTGAAGTCGAAAGGGTTTAGAGAATAAAGCCACAATATGATAGATATAAGCACATGGGTCTCAAGTAACACTTATTTCTAGGTTTTCACCACTTGGATGAACTATTTTGGCTACCATGATGCCTATTTCCAGGTTTACACCAAAGAACTTTTTTTTTCTTTTTCTTTTTTTTTATTTTATTTTTGGTCGATGCATCAGAGTGCTTATTTTCCAAGTTTTCACTAAGATGATCATTTTTTCAAGACTTTTTTGACTTTTTAGAATCTTTTTTAGGACATTTTATGATTTTTAAGATTTTTTCATGACATTAAGATATGCACAAAGCTTTGGAGCATCATGGGTAGAATTTCTTCATATGAAGGATGTTGATAGGTTCAGGGAGCTATTATTCCATAGGTGTGGAAAGCTAATAGGCACCAGACCCAAAAGTAGCAGTAACTATGTAGGGACCTAGCCAATTTGGTTAAACTTCCCTTTTTGTGCTCTATTCTATTGATTTTTGGGATACTCTCTCAAGACAAGATCTCCAACCTAAAATTCTCTAGAATGAACCTTTTTGTTATAGCTTTATGGCATCCTTTTCTAATATACCCTCATGTGATCGATTGCAACTCTTCTACACTCATCTAGAAGTTCTAGTTCTTGTATGCACATGATTCTATAATCATCATCTATGATGAGGCCTTTCAATGAAACCCTAAGGGAAGGTATCTCAACCTCAAGAGGTAAAACAGCTTCAGATCCATAAACAATTGCAAAGGGTGTAGATCTAGTAGGTGTGTGAATGCTAGTTCTATAGGCCCATAGTGCAGGGTTGATTTCTAAGTGCCAATCTCTTGCTATCTTGTTAATTGTTCTGTGTAATATTTTCAATAGTGTCTTATTTGAAGATTCACCCTAGCCATTGCCTTGAGGATAGTAGATTGAAGACTAGTGTTGTTTAATCTTAAATTTCTTACACAACTCCTTAAGGTCTTTGTTTTTAAATTTTTCTCCATTATTAGTAACTATGGAGTAAGGTATGTTATAGAAAAAAATTATATAATTGAGGATGAACAAAGACACTTCTTTCCCAGTAGCAGCTGAGAGATGAACATTCTCAACCCACTATGTAAAATACTTTGTTGCAATAATGATAAACTTGTGTCCACTAGATGAGTTAGGATGTATTTGACCTACCAAATCAAAAGTCCACTATTGAAAAGGCCAATGTGTAATAGATGGAATAAGTTATCTTCCTAGAACATGGATCAAATTCCCATGTATTTGACACTTCTTACAAGACTTAGCACAGTGCATGGCATCTATATGCATAGTAGTCCAATAATAACTAGCCCTTAATAGATTTCAAGATAACATAAGATAGTTAGAGTGAGACCCACATACACCATCATGGACTTCAGATAACACATGTTTAGACTCATCTTTCTCTAGAAACCTAAGAAGTGTTATGTCTAGACCCTTCCTAAACAATTCACCAAAGATAAGGGTATAGCGAGAAGTGTTGTGAATGAGATGTTGTTTCTCATTATGGGTTAGGTTATCAGGAATGATTTGGTCATGGGTAAGAGTAAATGTTATCATATCAAGAGGAATCATGACCAATCATAGTACATATGATATGGTTGTTAGGGGAATCATAGGAAGGGTATTGTAGTTCTTCCACCAAGAATTTAAATCTGGACTCGTGCTCCTCCAACTGTAAGATAGAAGAAAAAGTAGCCATGGCATCAACCACCCTATTTTCATCTCTAGGGATCTACTAGAATGTGACAAAGATAAATTAATTCTTGAGATCATCAATCATCTTCTTAAAAGGAATCAATTTATCATATTTGGTTTGATAGTCATCAATAGTTTGATTGATGATAAGTTGAGAGTCTCCAAAAATATGTTGTTTAGTGATCCTCCATTGAATGGCTAGTTTAATCCCATTTTTCAAAGCCTCATATTCTACTATGTTGTTTGTGCAAGGAAATAAAAAATTATGACTTTGGGATAGTGTAACCATGAGGTGTGACAAACAAAACACCAGCTCAAGCACCATTCTGTGTATGAGATCCATCGAAGAACATCTTCCATGTTCATTTAGTCACATGCATAATAGATGAGTCAAGAAAGTCAATCTGTATAGGAGCGTCATCTTATAGAGGGAATTTGGCTAGTTGATCAGCACTTTATTGTCCTTTTATGGCCTTACAATCTACGTACTTAATGTCAAATTCAGAGAGAATCATCATCAAGTTAGCTAGTCGACTAGTAAGAGAAGCTTTACTTAGTAAGTAAATGATCAATTTTTGCTACAAGCTGTGTAGTATGTGCCAGCATATAATGTTTGAGTTTTTGAGATGAAAACACCACTACAAGGAAAGATTTTTTCAATTTTTCTTTTATTGATCTCATAATCTACTAATGTTATGTTGATGTAGTATATAGCTCTTTCCTTCCCATGTTCATCTTGTTGTGCCAATAATGCTCTCAAGGATGTATTCATAGCTGAGATGTAAAAAATAAGAGGTTTTCTTGGAATAGGAGGCATTAAGATTGGAGGTTTGGCCAAATATTCCTTGATGTGATTGAGACTTTTCTCACATTCCTTATTCCATGTACATGTAGCTCCTTTGTGTAGATTCTTATTGAAAGGTTGAGCTCTATCAATAAGTTAGGATATGAACCTCTTGATGGATTGAAGGATCCTTGTAGAATCCTTAATTGAATTATGTTTTTGGGAGGTGGCATCTCTATTATAGCTTGGACCTTTTTGGGGTCAACCTTTATTCCTTTATCTAAAATGATATATCCAAGTAGTTTTCCTGAGGTGACTCCAAAAGCACATTTCTTAGGGTTTAATCTAAGTTGGAAATGTTCCATCCTATCTAAGATCAAACTCAAATATTCAAGATGCGTGTTCCTTTTCTTATATTTTTCCAAGGTATCATCCACATAATCCTCCATATTTTTATGCATCATGTCATGAAAGATGGTAGTCATAGCTCTTTAATAAGTAGCTCCAACATTTTTTAGTCCAAATGGCATGATGTTCCAGCAAAAGGTTCCCCATAAACATGTGAAGTCAGTCTTTTCTTTATCTTTAGGATCTATTTTAATCTGATTGTATCCTAAGAAACCATCCATGAGAGAGTACATTTCATAACCCGCAACCATATCCACTATCATGTCTATGTTTGGAAGTGGAAAGTCATCCTTTTGGAAAGATTTGTTAAGGTCTTGTAAATATGTGCATACATGAATGGATTTATCATGTTTAGATATAGGTACAATGTCTAAGATCCATTCAGTATAATCTTTAGCTCATATAAATCTAGCACTCAAGAATTTTTCTAATTTATCTTTGACCAAGAGATCTATGTGTGGATGCATCCTTTGTAATTTCTATTTGACTGGATTAACACCAAGAGATATGGATAGATGATGCATAATTAGATTAGTGTCCATCCCTAGCATGTTTTCATATGTCCAAGAAAAATTGACTTTGTTTTCTCTAAAGAACTCGGTAAACTATTGGTTTTCATCTTCCAACAGAGATTGAGCTAAATGTATGATCTAAGGTACTTTAGTTATCCTAAGATTTATAGTCTATGTCAGCTCTATCAATAATGAAGATCTATCTTGAAAATAACTAGGAAGACTACCAAGTACCTCATCCTTAGGCACCTCAAAGTGGTTTTCACCCTTAGATACATCTTTTTTTTTAACTTTTTTAGGCTCTAACACCGCCACAAAGTGGTTTTTTTCCATCATAGTGCCTATTCTTTTTCAATTTTATTTTTATTTTATGAAAAAGGTACTTGATATCTATTTCATTCATGTTTATTTTTGGTTCACTGGTGGAAGAAACTACAAGCTCAATAGCATTGAAGTGGTAGGCTATTTCATAGTCATTTTGGAAAGAAGGTAATGCAGGTTGTCAATTCTATTGTGACCAATCAATAAGGTTGGGGTACATGAGTGAGAGAGAAGTGGAAGGTTATAAAGCACTGATATGGGGTAATTTATCTCCAATGACAAGATATTCAGAGTCTATAAGGTCTCCCTCAAAAGTACCTAGATCCATCTGATTCCTAGCATGGTTAACTTGATCAATGAAAGCACCATGTAAGTTCGACTCATCAAGACCTAAGGGTGACTCATCTACCACTTCAGTTTGGTTTGCATAAGTATACACCGCATCTATTCCAAATTCTATTGACTTGACTGAGAAATAATCTCATTCATATTCCTGATAGTCAATATCTTTTCCTCTTTGTAACAACTGGGTCATGTTCTTACAAATGCATTCTCTATTAGGATCTTCAACATTTGACTCTTCACTTTGGTGAGATGTGGAAGCTTCATTATCTAGTTCTAGTGGAGATCCTTCTTCGTTCCAAAGAATGGTAGTAGAGGAGACAAATTTTTCTTCATCTTTGTCAAAAGTGTGAGTAGGCACAGTCTCTTCTTTAGATTCTAGAGAATTATCAGGAGATGGGTTGAAAACTAGTTGTGTATTAGAAAATCCCAATCCAGTCTTATGCTTAGATTTCCTTCTATTTATGTGACTCAAATGTTCAACAAGATCATGTTTCTTATTTCTTAAATGAACATGACCTGGGTAACCCATCCTAGCTAAAAACTCATATCATTTTCTATATCATTTTGGAGAGACTACAATAGTAAGCATAACTTCCTCAGGTTCTTCCTCTCTATAGACCCACTCCCTAATATCGTGTTCTTCTTTTTCATCTTCTAAAGGTATTGAGGACTGGACAAAGGTCCCATAAACTATTATAGCAGAAGATGAAGGATTCTTATTCTCTAAAGGTTTACCATAATAATGAGGGGAGATTGGGATTGCAGCAATAGAATCTATTCAATATTCCCCCATCCCAAGATTCAGCATTTTTAACTTCTTCTCACAATCAACAAGAGTATTCTTAGTCTCATCAGTAACTCTATTGTGTAGTACTAAGGATTCAACTGTAAGAATATTGATAGACATATAATTATCCCTTGGAATGGAAATCTCAGTATCATTGAAGGGAAATTGTATGCACTAATGGTAGGTAGAGGGAATTTCTTGCATACCATGGATCCATGGTCTCCCTAGAAATATATTGTAAGAAAGAGGGATATCAAGAACTTGAAAGACCACATCTTTTATCCATTGGAAGACCTTTCAACTTCATCATAGGCTTTAATAGCAATCTTTTTCCTTTGATCGATGGTGAAATTTGACAATCCTAGATGCTTAATCACACTGAAAGAATAAATATTTAACCTAGCGCCATTATCTATAAGCATGTTTTTTACTCTAGTTTGATAAATTTTGATTTCAATATGTAGGGAAAGGTTATGCGGGTGACATAAAGACATGTCATCTTCCTCAGAAAATGAAAGGTAATGTGGAGAAGCAATGTGATTAACCATGATCTAAAATTGATTAGTATCAATGTCTTTGGGGACACTTGTTGTTTTCAATGCTTTCTCTAAGATCTCCTTATGCATAGGTGATAAATATAGCAACTCAAAGATTGAAATCTGGGTTGGGGTACACTGAAGTTGATCTACTAGATTATAGCTTAACTTGTTGGAAGTAGAGGCTTGTTTGGAAGAGGATGCCACTTTCTTAGGATTAGCTTGCTTGGGAGAATTTGGACCCCTAAGCATAACCTTGGATTAACTCCTAGTGACCTCTAAGCATGATCAGGTGCTTATGCTCATTGCAAGATTGGGATTGTGTGGAAGAACTGATACCTTTCAAGATAATCTTAGGTGCTTCATCAATATCTAAATCATAGTTAGGTCCATCTTGTTTAGATCTTAGCATGTTAATGTTTTCATTCACTAGTTCAAGCATATGAATAACATTGTCATAATTTGTATAAGTGTAGTTGATTTTGGCATCCCCCATCTTTCTTTGATGTTTCTCCTTTTTCATACTTGGGGAGTGGTTCCTTGAAAGCCTTATGATCAGAATTCTTAACAATGTCATCTACTCTAACCTTCTCATCTTCGATAATATCTTGAATGACATGTTTCAATTTTATACAGTTGTCAGTTTTGTGTCCCTTGTTTTTATGATACTCACAATAATGGTTGTCATTCCACCACTTAGGTTTCAACTCCAGTTCATAAGGTTTAGAATATTTAGGTAGTGTGATAATATTTTTGGTAATTAAGATCTTAAGTATCACATCATATGAATCACCCAAGGGGGTAAAATCACATTTAGGCTTAGGTTCCCTTGAAGATTTAGCCTTATTAGAATGGTTAGATTTTGCATCTTCTTATTGTTTGGTTCTTTGGATAGCACTAGCCAAGTTGAAAATGGACTCTTTGGGCTTAGGCTCATCAAAAAAATCATCATTGACCATAAGCGTATTCTTATTCCAAGTCTTATTCTTGTATTTTTTATATCCATTACCATTGTTGGATTTATCCTTTCTTAATGTGATCTCACCATTTTGGACAAAAACATCCTCTATTTGAAAAGCACTCTCAATCATGTCATTAAAGGTGAAAAAGATTTGCTTTCTAAGATCATAATGCAACTTGGGTATGATATTATTAACAAAGATATCAATCTTCTCATTATTTGGAAGTTTTCATGGGTATTGTTAGAGCTTTTTCTTGCAGGACCAAACTTGATAAATAGGTATGATTGATTCTCAATTTAATGAACTCTCAAGTTTGACAAGAAATAGTCTAATTTATGAGGATTGGAAAAGATCCTCCTTCTTCTTCGAGCTCCATAGGACTCAGGCGGGTATTGCCTTAGATAGATTACTATATTTCAAGTAAAATTTCAAATGGTGGATTGGGTTCCTCACTGCTATGTTACTATGTTCCAAATTACTTCAATAAAATATCACTCTACAAACAGCTGAATATCTTGATACGGAGTATGACAAGGGAAACTATGAAAGTAATAACATAAAATAGTGGCACAAGGATATTCATCCTTCTTCTTTTTATGAGTTTAACTCAAGAAAGGCTAACCTTATTGATTCTCTCTTGAAGGAATCATTAATGTGAACTATATTACTTGAATGCAATCCTTTCAAAATATGTATGCACTTAGTAACAAAAATGTATTGGAATGATATGCTTTATGTTTGATGACTGAAAGATAACTACATAACAAGCATCCAACCAGTGCCTAATCCATGGGCAAACAGATTTTGAATGTAAATCCACAGGAATAAATACATTAAAATGCCTTGCAAGCTACTTGTAGTTTGAATAGAATGCCTTACAAACTATCATGTTACTTCTATGTTGATGTTATCAAAATCCTAACAATTATGTTTATTCTCTAAAAATATTTATGAAACTTTAATCCTTTCCTTGAAAGAAATTCATAAACAATTAGACTAGTTGCCTTGCAACTGGTATGTTTTTATATGCCTTACAAATAAAACCATACAAGAGTAAAACATAAAAGTAAAGAGACAACAACAAAATATAAGAGAAATCACAATGTATTTTATTGAAAATAATCTTGTTTCAATACATACAAAATTTGAAGCTTAGAAGCTTAGACACATAAATGAGAAGTTTGCTCTCCATAAATTGTATTCAACATTCATCCTCTAAAAGAGAGGTTACAACTGCCATTTTTATAGCTAAAACCATCTTGGAATCCTTAAATGAGTAAGGATGCAACAAGCTTTGGATGGTTTAGCCCTAAACCTAAAATAGGAAAAGACAAAAATACAACTAAGGACCTTTGGTGGTGGAAAGACAAAAAACTTTTGATGACTCAGCTGATATCTGATCTTCTTCAACTGAATTTTATCTGATTCTATTTTCCCCAAGAAAAAGATCTAATCCTGAAATGAAAAACCCTTATTGCTCTTTCCCATCAAGCTGAAACTGAAAATAATGATTGCCAAAAGATTCCTTATCTCCTACCATTTCCGGAAACATATAGCATGTCTATGTTTAGATAAAAATTAAGCATCCAGGCATAATTTCGGTGAGCATGTTCTGTCATTTAAATTTTTTGAATTTATCTCTAATGTCTGAACTTTGTCACACTTTAAATTCTTTTTCATTTTAAATCTACCCTTTTACCTCAAACCTGACCAGAATATGACAAGTGTCACAATGCGATTGGATGCTCTGACTAACCCTGGCCTTGACCTCTGATTTGGAGATTGGGCGAATGCACTTGATCTCTAAATCTCTGAATGATTTCACTAACTCGGGGTTGATCCAGAGAATAAGCGAATACAAAAATCTTTGAATCTTTGAATGAACTTGCTAACCTTGGGTTAAATATGGCGATTGAGAGACTGAGCTCATTTTTTGAATCTCCAAATTTTCCTTGCTAACCGCCAGGGATTTGGAGATCTGGCGACCACGGTCATTTTTCAATTCATTGAATGCTAAGGCCTAACCATCATTTATCTAGCGAATGTGTGAATACTGTTTGATGAATCTTAGAATACTGGGTCCTTAACTACCAACATCTATCGACCTGGCAACCATGGTTAACTAACCGCCACCTCTGAATCACTTGATTTTTACCTAACCGCTAGTTTCATCTCATGATCACATGACTAGAGGCCACCTATCCTTCTCCATCCACCTATCATCCTCACTCATCTACAAAATTACCTTACCTTTGGCCCGCCAGCACGGTTCCCCGAGGCACCTCCACATGAGCACACCTGCAAAGCCTCCTGCTCTTTCATCTCATTTATTATGTGAGCATTTGGGCATATAAACACCTGAGATCTCCATTCTGGGGTGAATGTGGGACTAAGATTTTGAAGGTTTTAAAGACTTTTCAAAACTTTGTCTATAGTGCCAGCTAGCATGCAATCCCACAAGGTAAAGGCTAGCACTTAGCCTCTCTTCTTTCTTTCATTTACCTTTAGTTTGAGCCCCCTTGTATTTAAATACCTCATATACAAGGAGTAGAATGCATGTGGGATAAAGCTCACTGAAACAAAACCAGTGAAAACTCCTCCCTTCATCTTTTATACTTGTGTTGGCCTCTCTCCATTTAGACTCACACAACCTCCTTTGTTCATGCATGAGTCCCTTCTTGCCACTTACCTCACATGAACTCCATGGTCTCTCATGCCAACAAGCTACTTCAAATCTTTCACATGGTGCTTATAAAGTAGTGAGCCTACAAACAAAATATGTGAGCTCCCTGGCTTTTTTGGCATGCACACGCAGTCACTCCTATGTTTACTAGATGCTCATGTGAGCACCCCCAATGGTCTCATGCAGCCATTGGACTAATATGTGAGGGCCCCAATGGTCTCACATAGGCCCCATTACCTATGTGAGATCCTCTTCTCCCTATGCATGAGCCCCTTTTTATACACTGTGTGCTACCATTTGTGCCCCCTCATGCAAAGGGAAAGACAAGCCCTCACTTGCGTTTACACACTGGCATCTTCCAATTCATGCATGAGCTAGCATATATGCTTTGGGTTGGCCACATTATGCATGAGTCTCCTATCTTTTTCTCAAACCATTCCAAATTGTATACATATTGCAACAGCCAAACTTCTACGCACCCTTACTTGTCTCTAGCGTGAACCTTCTTCATGTTTGTTTTGATATTCATGCAAACTCCTTTGAGCTTTGCGCAGACTCCTCACGCATTACAAACATTAACTGTGGCCAAGTGTTCTAGCTAGCACTCATGACCTACATAGAACTGGTAGCTCTCCATGATAAATTTTGCAGCCACACGGTGGGCAACCAAAAGTGGCTTCCCCTTATAACGTGTGAGTCACTTCTCAATGCGTTAAACATGAAGCCTCACATACCCTTACTAATTGAAAAATGAATCCTCCTTTGGCTTAATTTGTATGATCAACAAAACATCATTGCTTGGTCAATGTCACTTTCGGTTAGCAACCTCCATTCTTATGTAGCATTTTATTGATGCCTACAGCCCCATCTCCAACTGGTATGTGGATTGCTTCCACTCATGGACATGCCTCCAGCCTGGTCCTTAATGTATGTTGCTAGATTTCTCCTTTTACTAGCATTTCATGCAAACACTTTATACACTGGTTTGATTAATTTGTCTCATACATTTGACTAGCATACAGCCTGGATGAGCACCATCTAGTGTCATCACATGCTGGCACGTGCCATTTAAAACTCAATGCACCACTCTTACCTTTGTTTTAAGATTAAATTGGTGTACACTCCTTCTCCATGTGCACAAACAGCCCCACCCAAACAAATTCACATACCAGTGTCAACACATGCCAGAACAATAACAAAGGTTTCTTTAAAGAACACTTAAAAATAAAAGTGTACTTAAATCTCTTATCACTCAAGTGTGCACAATATTTCTTAACTAGCATCTTGACATGGTACTAAATCAAAATTGCAGCCAAAAAGAACAACAATCCTAGGAGATTAGCTTTTTAGAACTAACATCCTTCACATCATATTAACCCTTTTTCATCCAAGATGAAAACACTCAAAAAGAACAAACCATGGCGCATCGAAGAAATCAGCTACACCATGCATTTTTTACAACTTTGCACAACTGCCAGATAACATCAATTGGCCTCCAAAAAGTGGCTTTAAAAAATAACCAAACGGCCTCATAGGAACATGCCACCGGGAACACACATTCACCTCCAACATTATAATATGTTTTCCAAAGAAGAAATCATGAAAAGACCTGAGCCAAAAGATTTTAATAACCAAACATGGCCACTCAAAAAACTGAAACTTTCCACACTGCCAAAATCACTCAAGTCACCTCTGGAATTGGCTTTAAAAACTCACCCATTGAGATTTTTAGGAACAAAAAACTTGGCCATTGATTCACCCCCATACAAGGTACATGGATCCATAATTAACTTGCCCAAAAGATCAAGTGGCCGATTACAATCAAATGCCAAAGTCAGCCTGTTAGAAATATTCAGGACTAAAATAGTAAAATATGCATAAACTAGTTTAGAATAGGCCTCGAAAAGTGATCAAATGGATTGGCAAAGACTCAAAAATCTTCATGAAAGTACACTTCCAGGTCTACAATATGGAACAACATTCAATTATGCCTGACCATGAACAAGGTACAAACTACAAAGCTTCAAAGTAGGCCACTCAGAAAACATGACAAGGCACATAGAGAAACTTAACAATCTGCAAACAGAATGGTTCTGGCAAATAGGTCAAACGGGAACATGGGGGCTAAAAATTTGAATGAATACTCTTTCTCATGCCTACAACATGATGCAACAAACCACACATTATGATCAATCATATGGAAATAAATGCACTTCCTCAAAGTGGGCTTCTTAGTGAAACTTCTTAGTGAAAATCAGAAAACACACATTATGCAGATTTTGGGAAACACCTTTAAACAGCCACTTCAAAAACATGCCAGAAATGAAACCTAGGACCTTAAACCTATTAAAAATGTCAAATGAGAGGTGACAAACACCCTATCCAAGTGACTTCTCATGAAAATCAATGGGTCCACATTTTCAATGCACTCAAACTAGGCATCTTTCAACGAATTTTTAGCAGCACAATTCTGACACTTAGACACAATTTACAAATTTGGACTCAAAAGATATTCAGGATTTTTGAGCTTCAACAAGTATCTTGAGTGTAACTTCCTCCACCTTTGTAAAAATGTAACAAAAGGTTCACCTTGTTTTTGTTTTATGTTGCATAGGTCAAGTATTGTCACAGGGTGTTGAATGTTATAATAGTATTTTTTAATAAACCTTTAGACAAGCTCATCAAAAGAATTGAGTGGATGTGTGATTTTTGTGAACCACTCCATATCTTGACCATTTAGACTCCTAGGAAATATTCCCATGAATTAATTTTCATCATGCATAAATTCCATACTCAAAGAATATAATTGTCTAACATGGTCATGTGGATCCCCATTTCCATCATGCTTAGGAATCTCAACATCTCTTGGAAAAGGCATCATGTATAGGTTTTTGTCAAAAGGTAGAGTGCATATGGATTCCATATAAAATGATGACTTAGGCTTCTCCTTTTCCTTTTCCAATCTTGACAATTCATTTTTCAGGTCTTGTATTTCCTTGATGGAAATTTCCAAAGGTGAGGGTTCCTTTCTTTGAAGCAACCTATCAACATCAAATTCGTGGGGAGTTTCAACCCTCTAAAAGCTGTAATACCCCAAAAATGGGCTATAGGTTCATTAACCTCTTGCATCAACAATTCGATCAAAATTTACATCAAATTCCTAACCTGAGGCACATCTGCACATCAGTTTATCAAAAACCTAATTGATTATCTTAATTCTGCATCCAGGAATATTCCTTCAATATTCCTAATTTATCATAATTATCTTTAATTGAATATTATTTGGTGATAAATGTCATTATTTATCCTAAAGTTGATTAATTGAATATGATGAATATTTAATTAATTAATTTAAATTCTGCCACTTAATTATTTAATTAGATTTAATTGCATTTATTCCTAATTAATATTATTTTTATTTTGACAATATATCAAAATTCCTGCAAACAATCAATTGAATATTTATTTAATTGATTTAAAATCAATGTTGTCAAATTTAATGATTTAATTGGAATAAAGTTTGATTTAATAATTGATTAACCCATAAATCAATTGTTTTAATTCAAAATTAGTTAAGTGGAAAATAAATCACTTTATTTATTAAATTAATTCATATTAAATCATGCACAATCAGAAAAGCAGTTAACTTTAAATCAATTTTCAATTTCAATTTGTTAACTTTCTAAACTCAATATCTGATGATGAGTTGAAAAAGAGAACTAAACTCTATTTTGAGATAAAAACTGCTTTTGCATGATTTTATGAGTTTATTTATTCTTAATTTCTTGTTAACTCAAAAATCAACCTAAGTTTATCAAGAGTGATTTATGGTTTTTCTTATGCATCCTCAAACCCTAGATTTCTATAAAAACAAGGCTCAGCTCTTCATAATATATCCCTTGAATTTGCATACTTACTCTAGCGAATTGACATCTAAAGAATCAAGCTCTTGCACACAAGGTGATTGTGAGATTTTTTTTATTATTTTTGAGGGTTCATAGTATTCATTCATAGCATATCATTGTTAGATTAATTTACATATCATTTCAATTCATTCTAGATTAGTTTCATATCAATTTTTTCATCTCATTGCATCAAAAATACAAAAAATAGATTAATTTGCATTCATATTTCATTGCTTTTATCATTTTAAATCCTTCATTTAGGTGTTACATTATCACTGATCTCAGTCTAATCTGAGAATACCATACTCACACCTACTAGAAGGCAGTAAATCACCTGGTTAGCTTAGTTTCATTTATTTATAGATTTCTTTGATTTGCTAACCTCTAATGTTTTACTGAAGTGTTGTGTCCATAGCTAGGTACAATTTTCACACACACAGAAGCCAAGTGCATGAAATATTGATCACCATTTTGTTCCAAGGTTTTCAGCATGATTCTTTGATAATGGTCATCTTTTTGAAATTTTAGCAGCTCTTCTTCAGTAATTTCATGATCCGTGTTGTTTCCATGTTGAGAGTTATGCCTAAAATGTGAAGATCTTGGAGGTGAGTCAAATCCATCATGTTGTGACCTTGGGGGACATCTTGGAGGTGTGTTATTTCTATTATTTCCAAATAAATTGGCATTGAATTGTTGATCCAAAAAATTCACTTCTTCCTCCATGTAATCTTTTCTCCCTAACTCACTTTTTCTTAACCTCTCATTGTGCTCAAAAAGTTCATTCAATCGCTTGTTATATTCTTCCCTAGATATGGTGATAGATAAAATATTATCAGATCTTGATGAGGAAAGAGTTGTCTCAAAGGTACTTCCAAAATTACTAAAAGGATCAAACCAAACTTCAGTATTATCCTCTTCTTTGTCAAAGGTAATTTGAGGTTCTTTGTCTTGATGATGTTGATGCTTAGTAGGAAAAGGTAATTCCTCAAAGCTAATTGGAGGTTGCTTCCCTTGACCAATTTGGTATCTAGTTGTTACATGACTGAATGAGAATGTAAAAAGATAATTAAGATGACACAAGAAAACTTGATATCCACCCTAGAGAAGCAAAGTGTTCACTTGTCAAAAAGAAAAAGAGAGTAAAAAGAGATCAAGATGACTTATCACAAAGTGCCCAAGCTGCGAGTAAGTTCCCTATGTATGATACTTGTGACTTGAGTCAAGAGATAAAGTCAAAGTAAAGATAAAGATATCCAAAAGAGATATAAAAGTGAACAAATTTACTAATAAAGAGTGTAACCAAGGTATCTAGGTGATCCTCTTCAGCTAAAAACAATCTCTAACATGCTAGTTCCAAACCAAGAGACCATAAATAGTTGAGTATAAGATTCCTAACCTAGCTAAGTGAAAATTTAAGGCTAAATCAACTTGGATCAATAACTGGACAAAAAACCTTAGTAAGCCAAATGATAGTTAGAAAGGGAGGATAAGTCATACAATACAACATATTAAACCTAGACGATACTTCAGGATAAGATCATATTCTGTTAACAGACTAGACGATACTACCTAGTACTGACAGATGATATTTCCCTGAATGGAAAATGATCTTCTAAACTATTTTATGATATTTCTCACCACAAAAGATGATATTATGACAACAAATGTAAAAAGACCAACTTTTAACTCAAAAACCTTGTTTTGATTGACCGTTTTGATAGCTTTAGCAATGTAGATCATTTTGATTAAGTAAAAATAGGTTTTGAAAGGAACTCAAAACCTTGAAAATATCATGAAAGATAGAGCTTTAAGATATCAAGAAACTACTTTGAAACATCACCAATAGAAAAGCAACGAGACTAAACAAAAAATCCTAAAGCCAACAAGCCAAAACATAAATAGGGACAGCACAACAAAATAGGACAGCTACCAGACAACAAAAGACCAACTAAAAAAATTTCATGGTTTCCTTAACCTAGTTCACCATAAGATCCATGGTACCAGTAATTTTTTTAATATCTTCTTGATCAGTGTCCTCCTGGGTAGCAGCCTTCTTCATCCTCGCATGAGTCCTCTTACCAGGGCCAATCATATCTAGGTCCTTATTAGCATCATTCTCCCTACTACCCTTACCTTTGAGCTATTCCAAATTATCCATCAGAACTTTAAACTGCTTTGCATTACCTTTCAGGGCACTATGACTTTGAACCCCAATCTTCTTTATAGTCTCCTTAATTCTATCCATCCTTTTTTCCATATTTTTATAGTAATTGTCCTTGTCCCTAATTTTCTTCTCCAACCTATCCACCATAGCCCCCATAGCTTTATCTTTACCAATGTCTTTCTACAACTCATCAATACAAACAAAAAGGGGTTTATCACCAATATTGACATTTTTAATCTTGACCATTTTATCTTTCTCTTGTAGCTCCTTTTTTATTTTGGTCATATCCTCCAAAAAATTCCCAATTGTTTGACTGAATCTCATTATGTTGTTCATTTCCTTCTGAGTATGACTAGCATATTGCACTTTCCATTTGTTAATGGTAAGGTCTTCATTATTTCCTTTATCATTGCTTTTTTCTTTCTCCATCTCCTTGGTACCAATATTTAACTCATCATCTTTATTCACACCATCATTTTTACCTCCTCTAGTTCCCTGATTGGAATTTCCTTGCAAACCCATAGAGTTATCTTTCTCCCCCATAATATCCCTATTAGGGTTCCTATCATCCATCAAATACTTCTCCTTCTTTTTCTTACTACTCCTAGTAGTTATTCCAACAATAGTATCATCTTCTGTTGGAATAACTAAGAGGGGGGTGAATCAGTTAATCACTGTCCCAATACAAAATGTATAATCTAAAAACAAATACTTCAATTTCTACTGCTCAGTAACTTAAAATAC
Source organism: Chamaecyparis obtusa (assembly GCA_027943335.1). NCBI lineage: Eukaryota > Viridiplantae > Streptophyta > Pinopsida > Cupressales > Cupressaceae > Chamaecyparis > Chamaecyparis obtusa. The sequence continues at coordinate 267,021 of BSBK01005648.1, read as the reverse complement.
TTTTAATGTCTGTGCATTTACCAATTACCCATCTAAAAATTATAGTAGTTACCGATCAAATCAAATATGCAACATGTAAATATGACATCAAAACAAACATCACAATCAACACATAACACAAGAGATTTAACGTGGAAACCCTATGAAGGGAAAAACCACCTGGGACCGGCAACCCAAAATATTCACTCTTCTAAAGTGAGGTCGGTGAAGACCCAACCCTGTTAAAGGTTACAAACACACTGTTAGGTGTGACCTTGTTAGAGGATTTAAGACCAACTGTTTGTTAATTTCTATTGAACATTTAAGGTTGTCATTAGTATCAAAGGATATTAAACAGTTCAGTCGGTCACTTATATTGAGTTGGTCGGTAACCAGAAGTAAGATAGAGCAGTCGGTAAAGCCTTTAGACTAAGCATCACATAGTTCACCGAGCACCAGTGACACCAACACTGATGGATAGTAAACATCAAGCATCACAGTATACACCGAGCAATTTATACAATGTTTACCGATGATCACAAAAAATGGCATAGTAATCTAAAATGGCACATTCTTCTATGCAAATGGTTATAACATATCGTAAAATGGTTTACCAAGATTGAGGAGCATTTATTGTAAAAGATACTCACTAAATGTAATGTTTATCTTATTGTAATAGTTGATCTAGGTTAATTTTGCACCGTAGATCTTAGGGTTATGATTATTTTTGTAACCAAATTTTTTCTAAAGTGGCAAAATAGAACACTATATATTTTGTCTATTCGCATCATTCTGAGAGGTTGGTGAACTAATATATATGAATCACGGAGCACTTGAAGACATTGCCTAACTTCAAGTCAATCAATTTACCGAGCAGAATAGAGTACAGAGGATATCAGATTGAGCAGAATCAAAGAAGGCTACCGAGCAGAACAAAGCAGAGAATCATCATAGTCAAGGTGATATTTTATGAGCATTTATTGATCTATTTCAGACAATTGAATTGTCAACTAGCAGATAAATGCCTATTACTTTCTGACAATTGTAGTAGAGTTTTTGGTAAAATCTCTTAACAGAGTAGACTTAATAGTCTTATGTAAATCTCTTAACCGAGTACACACTTCATTAGTGTTGTCAAAATCCTATAACTAGGTAGATCTAGTTGATCTAATATGTTACCCCTAATAGGGTAAGATCACCAGAAGTGATCAAAACTTGTAGCCTTAAAGGCAAACCTTTTCTATCTGCAATAGTGAAGAATTTGTGGGTGTCATCCCCACCATAGTTTTTACCTTCTTACAAGGGTTTCTGCATTACCAAAATACTTGTGTTATGTGATTTTCATATTGATTTCATGTTTTTTACTTTCTCAAATTTAACTAGATGATTGATTTATGCAATTAGATTCAAGGTATTTTGATCAGTTATCACAGTATATAGTTATAGATCTGAAAGGTTTTTACAAGTAAAGTTTTGAAGGCACTGATTCACCCCTCCCCTCTCAGTACCTATCTCTCCTAATTCCAACAATTGGTATCAGAGCTCAGTTCTCTTATTGAACAGTCTAACCACTGAAGGGTAAAGATCTAAGTCATGGAGAGATACAAACTTGACAAGACTATTGAGAATCAAAAGATACAAATACAGATGTTTGTGGAACAGTATAAACAAGCCAAGGAAGAACTAAAGAAATTACTGGTTGAAAGGAAGAATCTTGCAATTCTATAAAATGAAATCAGTTATCATGAAGAACCTATTGATGAAATATTTGATCATATTGGATCAAGCTCTGGAAGCATCTCTGATGGATCTGAAAGCATAATCTCTAATTTATCTAAAAAGAATCAGCATCTATCTGAGCAAGTGAAAGCACTTCAAATCGGTCATGAATCTCAGATGGTGAGAATGGTGGAAATCATGAACAATGCTAGACAAGCTGAACAAGATTAGAATTTGGCTATTGAAGACTGAAGACTGATGACTGAACAACTTCAAGCAAAAGAAATTGAAATACAGAGACTCACTGATCGTCACTTCCAAGTATCAAATCAGATGATGATAGTTAATCAAGAAATGAACTGAGTAAATGGAGAATTATCAAGAAGACTTGAAGATGTTGCAATACTCAGAGAAGATAATGAAAAATTGAGAAATGAAATAAAAATACAAAAGAAACATAATGAAATGATGAAGATAGCTGAGGATAGTTCTAAAAAGATTGATGATTTCCTAACTAATCAGAAAAGATTCAGAAACTGAGCCGGTATAGGTTACACCGGTGAAGGAGAATCATCACAACAAGCTGAAAAATTCAACAATAATCAAAGTCATAAACCTAAAGTGTTGACATGTTATCACTGTGGAAAACTAGGACATACATCTAATGTGTGCAAAAGCAAAGCACAAGGTAAACCTCCTATCATTCCTAAATTTAATGGGTATTGTTATTACTGTGGTAAGTTTGGACATCCAGCTTATGAATGCAGAGCTAACTAGAATGACATTGCTAATAATACTACTGAGGATAAAATATGTTATACTTGTAATAAGCATGGACACACTGCAAGGGACTACAAGAAAAAATGAAACAAGTCTAGACACCTAAAGAGAAACTACAATGAAAGCCATATCAACCGAAGAGACAAGGTAACTCATATGTTTGGGATTATAATACATGGACTAATTGTGTTGTATGTGGTTGGTATGGACATATTGTAGAAAATTGTTACAGAAAGAGTCGGATTGGACAATCAAGAAACTAGACAAATGCAGGAATGGCATGTATGCACTGTCACAAGGTCGGTCATGTAAGAAAGAACTGTAGAGACCGAGCACCAGATGAAAACCATATATTTGAGAGTGGATATAACATTGTAGAAATTATGAAGTTAAGGAACACAATGTGGAAGAAGGCATCTAATGAGAATGCTGAGTCAAGTAACACTGTCGGTGAAACCTCATCCACTGGATTGGGTGACATCAGTACCTCCACTTAAGATGACAAAGGTATGTATGGAACTAACATTTTAAATGATCACATTTTACATATAGTTCCTTATATATAATGTACAAATACCAAATCTGCATGAATAAAGATGCACTATGCTTTATGTGTTATGAGTTTACAAATGTCACATAGTCGGTAAAAGAAGAAATGAGAGTTGATTACCCATCGGTAATCACTATACAAGGTTAACTGACAATAGTACAAACTGATGAAGAAATTCTATGTTAACCGAGCAAAGGAAATTGTAGACATTACCGAGCTGATAGCTATTTCATACCAAAAGTTAGGTTATGTATTTAATGCACCAAAGTTTGAGCGGGAATATCAAAAAGTCTATAAATACGTAGAAATGGAGTTCATTGTTACATTGCGATTTCGAAGAATAGAGATTTTACAAAGAAGATTTTGAGCTAAATATTTTCCAGAAAAGATTCAAAGTCACTGTAGATTGAACCGACAAAAATTCTTCGATGATATCAAGTAAGTTCATTTGCCTCCCCAACACTGGTTATCCATTGCTTGTCGAAACCCTAGAAATAATTTATGGCATCAACATTGACTGCAATCAAATCACAAAACATTAAGGAGGAAGTAGAATTAATTGTTAGGGCTAGTTTCACCGAGGCCAAATTCAAACCACATCCTAAGGTTGTAGCACAAACAGATGATATGGGTGCATTTTCAAGTATTCCAAATAGGGTTTTGTTAACAGAAGACATTAGGGCCTATATTCACTACAAAATTAGAGAAGTAGGTGATTTTGAGACCATTTCTTCTTATCAACAAGTTTGTGGACCGGATGGAAAGTTAAAATCCAATTATAAGAAGATTGAGGACTCAAGGTTATCATATTTTACACACTTCCTACAAACATTCAACACTGAGGATAAGAATCATGCTCAGCAAATTTCATGATGGAAAATTTTGGTTAGATAAACCTATTGAGGTCACAAAGAAGATTATCAGTAGGGTTACTAGGTACCCTACAATCGACAAAGCAAAAGCCTTTTGAAGTTCATCTCATCCCAATGTTGAAAAGAACACTGGAGCTCAATGGGATGGTAGGGCACTAAAAATCTCAACTATAAAAGACCCAGTGGTAAAATTTGCAACACATGTCATTGGGTACAGTGTACCCTACAGCACCGTGGACATGGCATATAAAATTGTGAAGAAAGATCACCAGGTAGACCTTGCTAAACTGCTACTACACCAACTACAAGAGAATATGAAGACAATAAGATCAAAGAAGTCCAACACATGTAATTACAGATCACTACTTGTCTGTACATTTTTCTATCTACAAAAATATGTACTTGGTATCGGTAAAGTAAACTAGCAAACTGATAAACTGATAACTGCAGAAATTGGTGAAATGATGAAAAGTCTAGGAGATAATCTAAATAAGGAATTTAATGCATATTTCAAAGAATTTTAGACAAAATTGCATCAAAGGAGTAGAATTCCAATGGAATTACTGAGCAAATTTGAAGATGACATATGTTTTGTAGTCAGCATAGACCACTCTATGATAAAGGCAATAGAACTGAGAACAAGATGGCTGGCACCAATGGGATATGAAATGAACTATGATTTCACATTGAAATCTATTAATACATTTCTAGAATTACTGATAGATATCACTACCACTCGGTTTGGCACATATGAGGAAGCTAAGCCATGAATCACTACAAACATAAAGATCGAAAAAATGTCTAGAAGGGTGAAGAAAATGAGAAAAGATCTCTCAGCAAGATATGGAAATGCATTTGCCCCATCTAAGGAGTCACCAGTTAAAGAAACAACCGAAGTTCAGTTACAGTTGGCTGACAAGCCCTATGATAATGAGGAGACCGAGTCAGACAAAGAAAAAGATCCCACACCGGTTCCTCCTATCAATGATGAACAAGAAATGCAGTTACTAGAACTTGAAGGAGTGAGGACACGTTCATCAACTATAGCACAACCTACCAAAAAAGAAGAAGCATTAAAAGTAGCAAAAAGAAGAGCAGCTACATCGACGAAGAAATATATAAAGAGAAAGAACAAGAAAGTAGTTGAGACACTGAAGAAAAAGAGGAAATACATAAGAAGTAAAGAAGATATAGAGGAGACTGACACTTAAAATGATCCTAATCAATTCAAGTTAGTTCATAATAAGGAAAGTACAATAGAAGAAATAATTGAAGATATAATTGAAAATGGAAATCTTGCAGATTCAGGCATAGGCAAATTTGACAAAATGTCAATTAAGGACAAGACAAAGCTAGAACATGCTATCATCCATATGATGATTAAATTCAAGAGAGTACTAGTGGAATTCACATGTCAATTACCAAAGAAATTAGATGACAAAATAAATGAGAGATGGGCTATTGCACTAGATACTAAGAAAAGGAAAAGAGAATGATCATTAGTTCATGTAGCCTCACACTTCAGCTATGATGTTGTAAGTGAATACTTGACAAAGTACCAAGCATGATTTCTAGTCAAGAGTAGAGCTATGCAGATAATGGATGAGAATGTGGGTGATATGGATGTCACATATGATTCTCTATGGACATCAATTTTGAAAGTAGAAGAGAAAGTTGAACAGGAAGCATTCCTGAAACTATCTAAGAAGAGACATAGTTCAAAAGGTAAAGGTATTTTCATTGATGATAACAAAGGAAAGAAAACAAAGGACACTAGTATATCAGTTACCAAGGTAATTGATATCACTGAACAAAAGGAGGAAATAAGAATTTCACAGGATGCACCAAATCAAGTAAAGATCCACTTGCAAAAGAAAATCGATGACGATGTACTCATTAAGGACATCACTAACGGTGATCCTGATGATAAGGATGATGAAGATGTGACAATTGCACCAAACAAAGATGAAGCACTAGATACTGATAGTGTGTTCCCATCTCTACCATGTGAACTTCCTGTACTTGCAAAGTTAGTTGAAATACTTTCACAAGTACAACCTGATGCTTCTCATCCTAAGCAAAATAAAGATACAATAGGGATACAAGCACCTGAGCAACCTACAGAGACAAATGAGCCTACCAAAATAGAGGCACAGTCTATAGAAACAAAGGAACCAGAAGAAACAAAGTTGACCAAGGTGAACCCACTTGACACTACAACTGAGACTCCCACACCATCTACCGAGGAGTAGAAGAAGGAAGATACAGTGTCAATTGGGAAGGATACTCCAAAAAGTGGAGAAAAAGCTATTGTTATTAGTGAGAAGAAGTCACCTCTTGCACAAAATAAGAAGAAGAAGAAAGAAAAAAGGTTGATCACCATTAATGAAGTCATAATTATACCAGAATGTGACCTGAGAACCCTAAGCCCTGAGGAACTAAGTAGATATGGGGAGCTATGTTCAAGGAAAGTGGCATAAGAAAAGTTAAGGCAAGAACACAAATGAAAAGAAGTGTTAAATGATGTGAAGGATATTCTGCGACAAATAGTACTGGAGACAAATATTGATGAGAATTCTCCCATCATAGATCAACTTGCTACACTCATCGACAAAATCAATGCCCTTGATACAGATGCAAACAAATGAATAGAAGAATGGGTAGAATCAAAGATTCAGGACAAATTGGCAGAAAGGATTAGCATAGAAGTGGCATTGAATAAGGTAAAATTATCTGAGGTCATTACCAAGGTAAAATCTATCACCCAGATAATCTATCAATTTTTTATCAAGCTTTGTACTTTAGACACCTTCACTATAGAAGTTAGTGAAAAGATAAAAGGTTTAGAAGTAGAAATAAAGTTGAGTACACAAGCAGCTATAACCAAGCCGAATGCTTTCTTAAAGCATATTCACTGAGTTCAAGAACTCTGGTGGTTGATAGTAGATCTAAGGAAACAAGAAGCACACATCACCGATCAGGTTATAGAGTTATTGATGAAGGGTGCTCCCCTTAATACCACAAACACATAACAGAAATAGAGAAACAACAACAACAATATGCAAGAATAGAAAATTGGCTTCTTATTATCTCCACAAATGTGGAATTAAAAAATTTTAGAATTACAATATGCAAAGCCACATGGGCATTCCCTTACAATATTCTATAGGACAAAGCCTTGAATCAATACCCAAATCTCTACCCAGAACTGCCCTAGACAACACTACAGGCCATCTTTATATAGGCATTTTCCACCACTCGAGAAGGTTCCAGAAATTTAGCCCTAAGGGCCGACCAAACTTAGAATTATTTTATTTTTCAATTTATTACACCAAATTCAGCTCAAAATAACTTTTGAAACCCAAACAAAAATTTTGAAGGAAAATTATTTTTTGCCATTTCAGGTGACCCGATTTTTGGAGACCATAAGTTATCACCAATTGACCTGATTGACTATTATAACCCCATTTTGGAAAGGCCACAAAGTGCTCTATAGGCTTGACTTGCACAAGTGCCTATCACCCAAATTTTTGACCTCATTCGAGGCCTCTAAAGCCTTCAAAACTGAGTTCAAAGTTTATGTACCCTATTGCCAATACCAAAAATCTTCAAAACTAGACCCGATCTAGCCATGAAACTTTACTGGCAGGCTAAAATGACTGAGATGAACCTCCACATGTAAAATCAGAACATTTCAAGATTTATAACCAACTTACTAAAAATAGCAAGTTTCCATAAATAGCAACTCTGCACAAGATAGCCCTTATTGAATACAAAAATAGAAATATTTTTGGGTGATGCAAGATTTCTCTTACACCCAGGATGCTCCTACATCAATTACAAACAGAACTCATTCCATACCTATAAATTTTTGAAGCACATATTGTCAAAGTTGAACTACTTGTAGCAACACCAGAGATTTAGACATGATCCAAAGTGTGAACTATGCTACATCAACATGAATGATCTTCTGATAAGATTAGGCTAATGCAACATCTAAATCACCATAGTGACCGGTAGACAGGGGACGGACCCCAAGTCTAGTCCTCAAATACTCAAATGTGTCCTTCAGTAGAGATTTTGTAAATATATCTGCAAGTTGTTCTTTCAATGTAACAAACTCTAGCTTAACTTGCTTCTCATGTACTTGTTCTCTCAAGTAGTGATACTTTATTGATATATGTTTCATTTTAGAATGCATCACTAGATTTTTTGAAATATTAATTGCACTAGTGTTATCACAGTATATAATCACTGGCTCAGTGATTATCTCATTCATACCTTCTAGAAATTGTTTAATATATGAAATTTTTGAATATTTTGTAGCAACAGAAACATACTCTACTTCAGTTGTAGACTGAGAAATGCAAGCTTTCTTCTTACTTGTCTAGGTAACAAGTCTTTCACCAAAGAAGAATACTCCTCCGGTGGTGTCTGTCATCCACATTTCTAGCCCAATCAGTGTTGGTATAGACTCTGAGTTCAAACTTTCCTTCCTTAGGATACCACAATCCATAGTCTTCTATTTTCTTTAGGTATCTTAAGATTCTTTTAGTAGCAATCATGTGTGATTCTCTAGGATTAGTAGAAAATCTAGCAACTATTCCCACAGCATGTGCTATGTCTGGTCTACTATGAACTACATACATTAGCTTACCAATCATTAATCAGTACAGTGTCTAGTTTACCTTTGTAGTTTCATCTTCCTTAGTCAATTTACATCCAGTAGCCATCTGTGCTCCCACAAGTTTAGCATCTTCCATGCCAAATGTTTTCAATACTTCTTTTATGTATTTAGACTATGTGATGAATATCCCATCACTCTGTTGAATCACTTGTAGTCCAAGAAAGAACTTAATCTCTCTGAACATAGACATTCAAACTCATTCCTCATATCATTAGCAAAGGCTTTACATATTTGATCTTGACCTCCAAATATGATATCATCCACAAAAATCTCAGCAATAAAAATTATATCATTAGTATCTCCTTTCATATATAGATTGTTGTTCTCACTTGTTCTTAAAAATCCTATACTTAACAAATAAGTATGTAGCCTCTCATACTAGGCTCTTGGTGCTTGCTTCAAACCATATAAATCTTTATGTAGTCTACATACCATATCTTTCTTTTTTGGATCAGCAAACCCTTCAGGTTGTTCTATGTAGACTTCTTCTTCAAGTATTCCATTCAGAAATGTTGACTTGGCATCCATTTGATATACCTTGAATTTCTTGTGTGTAGCATATACAAGTAGCATTCTAACTCCTTCCAATCTAGCAATAGGTGCAAAGGTTTCACCATAGTCTATGCCTTCCTCCTATGTATATCCTTTGCATACCAATCTAGGTTTATTTCTTGTTACTTCTCCATTCTCATTCTGCTTGTTCCTGAATATCTACTTAGTACTGATAACATTCTTATCTTTAGGTCTGGGTACTAAGGTCTAGGATTTTTTCTTTTCTATTTTTTCTTTTTCTTCCTTCATTACATTAACCCATTCATCATTCTCTAATGCAACTTTCACATTTTTAGGCTCATAATCACAAACTAGACATGTACCTTGTCTTGCTTTTCTCCTTGTTTTCATGCCATCTTGTTTGTCTCCAATGACTTGTGATTCAGGATGGTGTCTTCTGAAAAAACTCATTAGTATCCTATCTCTCCTTTCCTATTCATTCTATGCAGATTCATTTTCTTGCTCGGTATGGCCATTCTGCTCATTGGTTTCTCTTTCCTGTTGTTCAGTATTATTTTCCTACTGACCAATTATCACAGGCTGAGACATCAGTAAATATTATGGTTGTTCAATGTAAGTGAATCTACCATAGTCTTCTAGTTCCTATGTACTTTCCTCTATGTTCTTTTCATCAAACTCATCAACTCAGACGTTAGTGCTTTAAATCATTTTATTAGTAGTTTTATTCAGATACTTATATTCTTTGCTTTTACTAGAATATCCATGAATATCCCTTCATCACCTTTTGAGTTGAATTTTCCATTTCTCTCATCTTTCAGAATAAAACATTTTCTTCCAAAAATTATAAAATAACTTACAGTAGGTTTGTGTCCAAACCACAACTCATAGGGTGTCTTGTTGGTCTCCTTCTTCAATTGAACTCAGTTAGGCACATAAATTGTTGTACTGACAGCTTCCCTCTAGTATGTCTATGCAACTTTCTTTTGTAGCATCAATGTCCTAGCATAGTCAACTATTGACCTGTTCATTATTTCAACAATCCCATTCTGTTGAGGTGTCCTCAGTGCATAGACTTGTCTTTTAATACCATGATCATTATAGAAGTTAGTAAATTCATCAGAGATAAATTCACCTCCTCTATCAGATCTTAGGCATTTCAATACCTTTCCAGTCTCTTTTTCTACCTTAGCCTTATACCACTTAAACATCTTAAATGCTTCAGATTTTTCTTTTAAGAACATAACAGTCATCAATATAGTATATTCATCAACAAAAAGAATAAAGTATTTATCACCATAGTAACTCTAAGTTCTCATAGGACCACATAGGTCGGTATGAACCAACTCAAGTATCTTCTTTGTTGAGTAATCCTTACTTTTGAAACTAGATTTAGTCATCTTACCTTTCTGGCATTCATGACACATAACATGATCCAGTTTTGACAAGTTAGGCATCCCTCTAACTCTTTTCCTTTTATTGATCTTTATCATGTTATCAAAGTTCGCATGGCATAACCTTTTATGCCACAACCAAGCATCTTCATTTTTCATCATCAAGAAAGAAGACTCATCAATATCAAGATAAAATAGATTACCTCTTGATTGTGCTCCAGTTCCAACTAGTCTTCCTCCATCATCAAAGATTTTCACTTTCTTGCTCTCAAAAGAAACTCGGTGACCTGAATTATTCATTTGTGCCACACTTAACAAGTTATAGTGCAATACATCTACCCAATAAGCATTATCACATTTTATCATATCATTTATCATTAAGGCTCCTTTACCTCTTACCATACAAGGTGTGTCATTACCCATCTTAACTGAACCTCCATTGTATTCTTCAAGTGCATCAAACTTCTCCTCATCACCAATCATGTGATGTGTACAGCCACTGTCTATGATCCATGTATTATTTTTGTTAACTTTAGAGATCAGTGTTTTTTCTTCATGCTTTTCTTCTTCTTCCTTCAAGTCATCTTTCATAGAAACAAATAAAACTTCTACATCATCATTAGAATCAGATTCAGATTCATTATCTTCAGCTATGAAACATACCTTTTTCCCTTTGTCCTTGTTGTCTTGGTTATCTCTGTTGTGTCGGTAGCCTCTGTTGAATCTTCTCCCATAGCTTCCTTTAGATCGGTCTTTGGTGCTATCATCATCTTTCTTATGTGGACATCTAGTAGTGATGTGGCCAACCTCTTTACAATTAAAGCATGCCAAAGGTAGCTTACCTCTATACCTTCCTTTACCTTTGGGTAATCTTCTGGCCATAAGAGCTTCAAGTTCATCAAGCTCATCATTGGTATTACTGTCACTATCATTTTTATTATTCCTGCTAGACTTACTAATCTTTAGAGAAGACATGAAAGTGGATTCCACAGATGGTAAAACACTATTATCACAATTATTTAACTCAAAGGTTGTAAGTTTACCAATCAAATTGTCAAGTGTAAGTACATTAGCAGATGTAGACCTTGTCTCATGAATAGCAGATATTCTGATTGCATAAACTGGTAGTAAGGTTTTGAGTACTTTGCTTACCATGGTTTCTTCACTAATTTGTCCATCAGATGCTCTAATAGCATGTACTACCTCTTTCAATCTATTTGTATATTGCACAACATTCTCACCTTCTTTCGTCTTCATATCATCAAATTGGCCTCTTAGGCTTTCTTCTCTGGCTCTTTTAACATGCACATCTCCACTGTAAACTTGAGAAAGTTTATCCCTCATGGCTTTTGCAGTAGTGCAACTTTTGATATCTTTGAATTTGGCATCGGGGTAGGCAGAAGCAAGTTCCATCATAGTAACATTGTGTTCATGCCTGTCTTTCAGTTGATCAAGTGTCAGGGGACTTGGTGTCGGTTCTATATAACCATTCTCCATCAATTCTAGTGTAGCATTCCCAATTCTAGATATGTGCAACTTCATCCAACTCTACCATACTATGAAATTCTCTTTGTTTAGCTTTGGCACTTCCCTCTTGTACATTTTGAGATCTTTTTACTAAAGTCCTTAAAACTCTGTTCAAAGCAACCAATGCTCTGATACCAATTGTTAGAACAACTGAGAGGGGAGTGAATCAATTAATCACTATCCCAATACAAAATGTATAATCCAAAAACAAATACTTCAATTTCTATTGCTCGGTAACTTAAAATACTTTTACTATCTATGCATTTATCGATTACCAGTCTAAAACTTATAGTAGTTACCAATCAAATCAAATATGCAACATGTAAATATGACATCAAAACAAACATCACAATCAACACATAACACAAGAGATTTAACATGGAAACCTTGTGAAGGGAAAAACCACCTGGGACCGACAACCCAAAATATTCACTCTTCTGAAGTGAGGTCGGTGAAGACCCAACCTTGTTAAAGGTTATGAACACACTATTAGGTGTGACCTTGTTAGAGGATTTAAGACCAACTGTTATCGTCCAACCAGCAGTCACTCTGGGGTTAACAGGATAATAATGCTCATTCTATGAATGATACATAATAAGACTTTCTTAGTCCACTTAGTTAAGAGATTTGACTATGTACAATGGTTAAATATGTAACAGTAGGTGATCTGACTTAATACAACTTCAATTGCAAATTACATATCAATGTTCAACTCATACAAATCTTTTTGATCAGTAAATCAATTCTATTTCAAATAATGTTCAACTTATTGTTCATCGGTAATCACTCTTTGTCACTCGGTAATGCTCTACAGTAGGGTTCTTCTTAACCAATATGATCAGAATGCATGAAAACTTTTTCACACGATGATTCTATAATTTCCTTCTCTTCCAACATCACACTCAATGTGAAATCTCAAGTCTCTTATATAGACATGTAAACCATTTTCTTCTGCTCCATCAGATTTTGCCGCTTAATCATTGTCATTGATTTTGCCTCTTAAACATACCTCGACACTTGTGTCAATAACATGTTTGATTCTCATCCTTTAGATCTTTTCTAAATTTTGTCATTCGTCGATCTTGTAACAAACTTTATCTGTTACCTCAAATTCATACACTTGCTAGCTCATCAATCTTATCGGCTAAACTAATCATTTAGTTCATTCTATTATTCTCAGTTAACAAAGAAATGTGTCAGTGAACACAAGCTCGGTTAACATTTTGGTTAGTATACACTATGCTCGGTATACACTATACTCCATCGGTGTATACTAAATTGCTTCATCAACCGACAACACTACTTTGTGTCTTTCAACTCTTTTCCTCATCATAGATGAATGAAACATAATCAAGTCAATAACATGAAGTCATAGACTCACCAAAAAGTTACTCAATGTATTCCTTATCCTCATCTGTCATATCCATCTTCCTCATGTAGATATTTTTGTTCTTCATTTCTATCACTCCTTCACTACAAATGTATCAGTATAGTACCTTACAAGATAAGTGCTGTCAAACTAGTTGACATCAATGACAACATAATACTAATTTAATCATATTACATATCTAATCAATCTACTCGGTGAACTTAAATCATAGTTTCTCCAATCAGGTTCTAAATTAGTCGTAGTTCATCATCTTCTTCATCAAAAGATATGAAGATACACTTTCTAACCGGACACCTATCTTTCCAAACCCTTTTAACATTTTGGGTTTTATCCTTCCTCTGAGAGTTCTTCATCTTTTTACTCTTAGAAGTATGGTCTTCAATGAATAATTTCTCATCCTGAGTATCCTTCTTAGTAGTGGAATTCTCTATGTTCTTTCTACTCTTTTTAGCTTTTTTCAAATACCCTCCCTTCATTTCAAGTTTAACTTTCTTCATACTAGTTCCCTTAGAAGAATCATTTGAGGCATCCTTAGTCTCAGAGTCTAAGTTATACCCACTTTAATCCTCTTTTGTCTCCTCATCACCAGTAGCTTTACCCTTAAGAAAGGGTTTTTCCATTTTTTTTCTCTTAAGGAGATCATAAACTAGAACCATAAGACCCTAGTGTGAAGCACGATCCCCCTATAGGTCCTTTTGAAGTTCTTTAATGTTATGGTTAAAATAACATTAAAGATAATAAGGCAAGCTAATTATTTCCTCATGCCAAAAATGATTCAAAATCACAAAGTGATACCCATAAGCTCTACTAAACCTACCACCCAGGGTAACACAACTAATAATATCAAAAAGAATAGACCTCCAAGGCCTGTTGATATTATTTGTATCATGGTAATATTTATCACCTTTGAGAAGCTACAATCTTATCTCCTCTATCTCTAAAAAATTGTCCAAAGCACTGTCAGAAATTCTCCTATCTCTATAGAACTTACAACCCTCCTTTGACAAACCAGTTGCTTCCACAACAATATATTCATCTACTTCCACCATCTGGTTCCCCATCTTAATCTTACCATTCTTCCAATTTTTGATGAAATAATTGGTAATCGAAGGATTACTGCCATGAAGACATTCCATAAACACATCCATACCTCCCTTTTGTAGAATACTCCACACCTAAGTGTTCTGCATCCAATCCCTACTAGAAGTAGGTTTGACCCTTTTCTTATTTCCTCCCATATATTTCTCCAAGATTTTTCCCCAAACCTTAATATTTTTATCTTTACCAATAACACAACAACAACTAATGGAGCTCCTTCTTTTGATGTCTAGAAACACCCATAATCTATGTGGTTTCACATGTTTAGTACTCTTCGTAAAATGTGCTATGCCAATACAATAATGATTCAATGAGGGATTTAATGTTTTATTCATCATTATTTATAATGTTAACTCCTCTCTATTAACTTTGGATACGATCCATCTCCAGCCAAGATCTCACCTCATGTGAAAGATTTTTCTCCCCCTGCCAAGTGATGATGTCATCCCTACTACAAGCCTTATTGGCCACCCAGTCACCTATCATATTAATTTCTCTAAAGAATGGTTTATAATGCATGAGTCAAAAGTATTGAGAATATCTTTTTCCACCTTGATTTCATTATAAAATGACCAAGAGGTGGGATTCCTATTATTAAGGCTATTTATAATATTCATTGAATCCCCTCAACCCAAAATTTATCACACCCATATTCCTTATCAAGAATGATACCTTGGTAAGAAGCAATCACTTCTTCCACATGGTTTGATTGATTTCCAATAGGTATAGCTCCAATAGCTTTACATATCCCATGCTCATCTCTTAACACCACCCCACATCCAACAATTCTCATGTTTCCTTTCAAGGCCCCATCAAAATTTATTTTCACCCACCCATTAGGTGGTAAATCCCATCTAGCTTCATTCCTCAAATTGATTTGATTGCTAATATTCCTCTACCTTTAATTTTCCAATTCTCAAAAACTCTTATATCCCATTGATCATTAACAATGTCAATTTTTCCTATAGTAATAAGATTCTCCATTATAGATCTTTTCACTTTCTCTAAAACCACCTGAGAGGAAGAAGATTGATTTATAAACACCCTATCATTTCTCTCCTTCTAAAGACCCCAAAATATGTGGGATAAAGAAATATTCCACAAAGTTTTCATAGAACAATTCTTAGAAGGAAAAATCCAAGATAAGAAGACATTTTGAAAATCTAAAGGAAAGACCCAATCAAGATTGAAGAACTCCATGAATTTGGTCTAGAGATTATCAGCAAAATCACAATGCACAAACATATGATTAATTGTCTCTTCCTCCTACTTATAGATATAGAAAACATTAGGTAAATAGATCCCTCTGGTCTTCAAATTATCCATAGTAAGGATTTTGTTTTGGAGCATGGTCCAAAAGACGATGTTGATCTTGGGGGTAAGACCTTTAATCCAAGATTTGGCCCAACTAGGAGTTTCCAATTTAGAAAATTGTTGATTATACAAGGAAGCCACAGAAAATTTACCATCAGAAGTTAGTTTCCATATGAGATGATATTCCTCCCCAATCTTGACCAAAGAGTTCAATATTTTTTTTAACTTCCTTAGAGATGGATCAATGAAAGAGAGATCCTTCCAATTTTCAATCTCCCAATAATCAGCAAATTTAACCCCAACTAAAATATTGCATTGGTCCACAAAAGTCTTCCAATCAGGGTTATCCTATAAAGGATGATCTAAATACCAAAAATCTTCCTAGAAATTAATTGAGTTCCCATTACCCACCTTCCATTTGACTCCCTTATTAATGAGCTCTTTAGCTTTTGAAACATTTTTCCATATATTAGATCCTCTTGAAACATAATCAACCCTAAGGAAATTCTATAAAGTAGAGTATTCACCCATATATTTATTTTCTCAAATGTTATTCCACTCTCCCTTTGTGTTATAATCTCTCCAAATATTCTTAGCTAGGAGAAACTCATTCATGTTTCTCAACCTCCTTAACCTTGGGCCATCTTTAATGAGGGGCTTACAAACTTTATCCCAGGCAATTAAAGAAAACCTTTTTTTTTCCACTCCAATCCAAAGGAAATTCCTTTGAATTTTTTCAATAGCCTCAGCAAATTTAGCTAGAATTTTAAAGAGACTAATAGCATAGAGAGGTATGCTTTGTACAGTAGTTTTCAATAACTGAGTTTTTAGTAGTTTTAGATCATTGTGACTGTGTAATTTCAATTTTGACAGCAAGTTTGAAGTTCAAAATCAAGTTTTTATATAAAATGTGATGCATAGAGAAGTCTTCAAAAAATAAAGCAAGCAACAAAGAAACCTTGTATGATAAAAACACTTGGGAGCTCTCAAATAAAAACCCTATGAATACTATTGGCATGTGTATGTTCCAATGATTTCCACGAGTCTAGCACAAATCTAAGACACACCAAGAAAAATTACCTAAGGTCAAAAGGGAAAGGTTCCAACCTTTTCCCACAACTTGATGCTCTTATGCCCACAACTAAGTGGTTGAATGGACTTTTCTAGACCTATGCAAGTGACACAGTCAAGTGATGGAGGATCCAATTAAGGACTATCTGACCTTGCAGCCAAACCACAACATAGTGGAATTCAACAACAACAACACCAGATCTGAGATAAAATAGGAATCTTTATTCATAAATTCACTAATTACATGCAATGTGTCAGGCTGTAAGGTCTTCCCAGTTATGGCCAATTACAAAGCAAATATCAGTCTACAAGATCTCGTAGGATCCAAATCTTTTCCACAACATTAGTACTCAGCTAGCCCAGATCTGCAATAAGACAGGATGCTAGTAGGACCCCAGGAAAGATCTAAACTTGTACTCACAACTTCCAAGCAATCTTCCTATGCCTAAGCTCACAAGCTAATAACTCCCACTCTCTATCTCCCTAAACAAATACCCAAGCATCTACTTAAATACTAAATCCTAGCCACAAGTTGGCTCTATAGGGATATACAAATATTAAATACAAAACATCGGTCAGCTCTCAAATAGCCTTACAATAAATTACATTCTCCAAGATGGCCCCAAATGGTCATCAAATCTACATAGAAGAATGCAACACACCATATCTAGGTCCCCACATGTCCAACGGTCAATCTATAAGTCAAGGAATGCAACCCAAATTAAATGCACCAGTCAGCCAAGACAATTTATCCAAATAACCATGTTGGTCTGCAAGAACACCGAGTACTAGAGAAATAACTGAGCACCAGAGAACTGACCATGCCAAGCATGACTGAGCAATGCAGTTATCATCAGTGCCAGAAGCAACTAACACCTTTAGTTATCAAGAGTTCTTCAGAGACTAAGCACCCCAGTAAACACTAAAACCAAGGAACTAGTCTCCCACATCGAGCAAATACTCCACCAAAATAGGATCAAAACTAGCAATCTACCTTCAAAGACAAACACATTTTGGGTTGATACAAGATTGCCAAGAATCCCAGGATGCTCCTGCATCAGACACCCCAAAAAGATTTTTTGATAAGGAAATCAGGAACGCTTTAAGGGAATCAGAATAGGTATACCATATATGTTCTTAACTCATATCTCCTCTTGTCCTTCATCCCAAGTTGTCTTCACTTCATCCACTGTCCCTTGCAACAAGTTCTTCTACTTTCCATTTTTCTTATCTTTTCTCTCTACAACTGATAACAACTGATTCTGACCATTCCTATCACTACCGACCACCTCAATACCTTGGTAAATACCATCTTCTCCAGATTCCTCAATCAACTTGACATCATTTGCATCTCTTTGTGTCACAAATGTCATCATTTGTTGTACTACCTCTGTCAGAAAGACCATCTACCTCTTAGTCTCAACAAACTCTTCAGATATATCATTATCCTTCTCTTTCAAACTAGGCTTTGTAGGAATAGGTTCATCAATTCTCTTCTCCTGAGGTTTTTCACAAGGACAACACCTAATAACTCCACATCCCTTAGCCCTTGTCTCCTATAAAGGTAACAGCTTATGTCTAGATCCTTCATGCCTAACCACATAGGTGTTAGCACAACCATCAAACAAAACATTTCTATCAAATTGCCAAGGCCTACCGAGCAATAGATGACAAGCATCCATAGGCAATATATCACACAATATCTCATCATGATAAGATCCAATCTGAAAGTTAACCAAGCATTGTTCTTCAATGCTAACCTTAGACACATCTTGTATCCAACTAATTTGATAAGGATTAGGATGCTTCTTTCTTTCCAAATTCAACTTGCTAACCATCTCTTCTAAAACAAATTTCTCAGCACTGCCACCATCAACTATGACATTACATATCTTATCCTTGCACTTACATCTAGTTTAGAACAAATTTATTCTTTGCACTGGTTCCCAGACACATGTAGCCAATCTCCTAGTGATAAAAAATTCACCCTTCTCTGCAACATTCACAATATCTTCTTCAGTAGTCAGTGCAACTCTTTTCTTAGGACATTGAAAACTTCAATGGCCGGCTTCACCACATTGATAACATGTATTGGTGAACTCATTCTTCCACCTTCCTCTCTATCCATTACTGAAATTCTTAGTGACATGACCACTACCAGATCCCACATCAGTATTCTTAGGATTCTCTACCATATTACTTTTAGCAACTATTTCACCAGTCTTACCACCTTGATTCCTATTGTTTTGTCTTCCTTCAAACTTCT
Organism: Chamaecyparis obtusa; assembly: GCA_027943335.1. Taxonomy (NCBI): domain Eukaryota; kingdom Viridiplantae; phylum Streptophyta; class Pinopsida; order Cupressales; family Cupressaceae; genus Chamaecyparis; species Chamaecyparis obtusa. The sequence continues at coordinate 247,864 of BSBK01005648.1, read as the reverse complement.
TATTTAGCTTCTCTTCAATCTTTAATTCCATTTGATAAGCATCTCCTATTGTTTTCATCCAAATAGTAAGTAACTCTTCTTGAATACTAGGTCTCAAACTATAAACATACCTAGCAACCTTCTCTTTATCAGCTTCAAAATGACCAGTCCTAATTAGGATTATGTAAAACTCCTCGGTATACTCCTATACTAATTTGTTAGTCTGCTTCAAGGCTTGTATCTTCTTAAACATGTCCAATTCATAATCCACTGAAATGAATTGCTTCTTCAACTTGTCAACCATTCGGTTCTATTTAATGATATTTTTCTTTCCTCTCCTACTTCTTTCCAACTAAACTTCTCCCCACCAAATATTTGCATGACCTTTCAACATAGTCTTTGAAAATCTAACCCTATCAGGATCTTCTATTTCTTCATACTCAAATTAATCATCCATCTCATTAATCCAATCAATCAGCTCATCTGGCCTAAGGATTCAGCAAATAAAAAAACTTCAATCTTGGGTCTTTTCCCAATTTTAGACATAGCTTTCAGGATTCTATTCTCTTCAGGATCTCTAGCTTCTTTTACAGCTTCTTAAAAATGATCTTCTTTCTTAGATTCATCATCACTACCTTCCTTCAGTTTAGTCTTCTTCTTTCTCAACTCCTCTTGCAGATCTTGCACTTATTTTTGCAAAGTCCTAAAATCATCAAGACTGAATTCTCCAATATCTTCCTCCTCTAAGATCTCATGAGCTCTCCTTAGAGGCATCTTCAAATTAGGATCCAGATGAAAACATACAAGATCAACTTGACTCCAATAGGAACAAACTTCACTCTGATACCACCTGATGTAGTCAAGTGATGGAGGATCCAATTAAGGACTATCCGACCTCGCAGCCAAACCACAACATAGTGGAATTCAACAACAACAACACCAAATCTGAGATAAAATAGGAATCTTTATTCATAAATTCACTAATTACATGCAATGTGCCAAGTTGTAAGGCCTTCCCAGTTACAACCAATTATGAAGAAAATAGCAATCTACAAGATCTCACAAGATCCAAATCTTTTCCACAACATTAGTACTCAGCTAGTCCAAATCTGCAACCAAACAAGATGCTGGTAGGACCCCAAGAAAGATCTAAAATTGTACTCACAACTTCCAAGCAATTTTCCTATGCCTAAGATCACAAGCTACTAACTCCCACTCTCTATCTCCGTAAATAGCTACCCAAGCATCTACTTAAATACTAAATCCTAGCCACAAGTCAGCTCTATAGGAATATACAAATATTAAATGCAAAACATCAGTCGACTCTCAAATAGCCTTACAATAAATTACATTCTCCAAGATGGCCCCAAATGGTCATCAAATCTACATAAAAGAATGAAACATGCTAGATCTAGGTCCCCACACATCCAATGATAAATCCATAACTCAAGGAACATAACCCAAATTAAATGCACCAGTTGGCCAAGCTAATTTATCCAAATAACCATGTCAGTCTGCAGGAACACCAAGTACTAGAGAAATAATCAAGCACCAAAGAATTGACCATGCCAAGCATGACCGAGCAATGCAATTATCATTGAGCACCAGAAGAAATTGACACCTTCAGTTACCAAGTGTTCTTCATAGACCAAGAACCCTGGTAAACACTAAAATTGAGCAACCAATCTCCCACACCGAGAAAATACTCCACCAAACTAGGATCAAAAATAGAAATCTACCTTTAAAGACAAACATATTTTTGGTTGATATAGGATTGCCAAGAATCCTAGGATGCTCCTGCATCAGCAAGTTATAGATCAATTGGAAGAGAACAATGTTTGCAATGCATGTCTTTCCATATTGCCAAATTCAAGCTTTAGCATCCAAGGGAACACATATGGTGAGTATCTTGGGGTGATCTAGGTAGTCCACTTGGATCAATCCTTGCACAAAGGAATTCACATGGCTAAAAATGGTTGGCCTCTAAATCCTGAGGCATTTAGTAAGTTCTTTGTTCATGACTACCCCTTGTAGTTCTGCAAGTGAAATTAAGGCCTATAGCCCTACAAGGACTCAAAATGTATAGTCTCACAAGAAATATTTAGACCTCTTGGCCCTATACAAGTTGAATGTACTCCCCTTGTAGTCTTGTAAATAAGATTGAGACCATGAAGGTCCTACAAGAGCCTATTCAAGTGTAGTCTTTCTTAGAAAGATTGAGGCAACTAAGCCCTACACATGAAGAAGCATTAGAAGTATAAAATATCCAAGTCTTCCCTCTCTTTGGATTGAAAGAAGCTTTTGATTATAGTGGAACGGAGTTAGCCTGGTTCACTTGTTTCTCACTTGGGTCATTCCCAAAATACTTCTCTCTTGGCAGGCCCTCTAAAGGAAAATGCAAGAAAGTAAAGCGGATAGCTAATGAAGGTCTAGATTTCTAATTTTTCACAAGGGAAAAGAGCATACTCTCCTACTCTATAGTTTCTCCCAAACACATCAAGCACAAGTTCATTTAGAAAAAGGCAACTAATTAAGTTATGTGCCTATAAAAATGATCAATGCTAACAAAGATACACAAGTTTATTTGACCTACAAAACCACAATGTTAGTAGTCTTAGAAATTCAATTCCTTTGACAAGTGACTCCTACAAAACCACAATTTAGGGCATAAAAGTATGCAAATGAAACCAATAACCCTACAAAACCACTTATTAGGTGTTGTTAGGAAACTAGAAAACTTGAAATGCAAGAAAAGTACAAGAAAACTAGGCTAAATGACTCAGACTATGCAAGCAATCAAATCTGGGCAATACTTCACAGTCTATCTAAAAATCATATGATATACCTCCAAAAGGAAGATGATATTTCAGACCTAGACAATAGAGCATGTTGAACAAAGATGATATTTTTCCAGAAGGCAAATGATAAACCACAGAGAATAGAGATGATAAATTGTTAAATATTGTCTGGGAGTATTATGAAGTGTTCTCCCGCTATACTGTGAAATGTTGTACGATAATCCTAGTGTGAAAAATAGAGATACAAACCTATGACAAAAAAATGATGATAATGCAATAAAATGAAAGAATGGAGCTAAACCCTAGAATCGAGCCCCACAGTGGGCACCAAAAATTTGTGATGAAAATGTGACACACTTCTATAAAACATTACACTTGAGGGAATCCATGAAGAAGGAAGTCTCAAGAAGTGATTTATAGCTTCCTATCTATGGTGTGCAATAATCTAAAATAGTATGAATGGTGGCTCTCAAATGAACCTTAAAGAGAGACCCTTTCAAGGTGCACCATAGAATGAAAGATTCAAATGATGATGAAAATGAAATTAATATAAGATGAGATGCAAGAAATAAGCTATGATGAAAATGCAAGAACAATAAATGTAAAGCTAATCTAACAAGATTATAACACCTCCTAATTAAGATATGTGATCCAAGCTAAATTCAATAAGGAAATACTAATCTAAGATGCAACTAAAGTAAACTAGTATGCAAGATTCAATTGAGTGCTCTAAGTAATGCAAGAATATGAGTAGATAAAATGATAGCATAACAATAGCATGAGTGAAAGATATGCAAGAATGAGGAGAGAGACTCCTTTTTAAAGAGAAATGGATGGTGAGAGATTAAGAGGAAAAACATAAGGGTGGAGAATAATTCTCATTTTGACTTTGATGCACAATATTCTCAAGAGCCAAAATCAATGGATGTGGTTAGCAGGCTAAAAGATGTGTGGAAGAGATTAAGAGGCAAAAGGAGATTCCACTCATCTTGGAAAGTGTGTATTTAATTTGTAGACAAAAAGAATTTTTCTCTTTTTTTTTAAATCAAGAAATTCCTTTTTTATGTGCACACATAGGATAAAGTGGATTTTATTTAATTAAAAGGGGACATGTTCTTTTAATTAAACAAAGCTAAAGATAAGGTGGCCAAACTTTAGGATATCATCGAATAAATGATAAAATGATGATTTAATCAAGAAATAATAGATTAAATAAATGTACAAAATTGATTAAGTGCAAGATGTATGTTATCATTATCTTAAAATTTCTCATCCTCGTGCTAAAACTTTTGAAAAATTGGTTCTTAGACCTAATAGTGAGGTTTCATGATTAAAACCCTAAGTTTGATGGAAGCCCTATCTGGTCTTAGCATTGTTGTATTTTTGCATTACTTTTTGCCTCACTAACTCTCCAAATAAGACATGTGTCATTTTTGACCCCTTTTAAGCGACCACTTTATATGTTGTATTGTTAGGTTATCAAATGAGACCCTTTTTAATATTTCTCTCAAAGCCTAAGTTTCCCATAATTTTTCCTAAGTGACTAACCCTTTAAAAATGAGTGGTTGTTGTTAAATCTCAAGGCTCCCTATTGTCAAAATTTCTAACATGCGATCTAGTGACGAGCAGACATCTATCTCAGTGGTCCTATCTTCGGTGTTGTGTTGGTGATTAAACAAAGTAGTGCATCGATGGCTGTCATTATACCGTTGGGTCGAGATGATTCCTTTTTAAGCATCACGGTATAGCGACAAGCATCTAATCAAGCTTTACTGATAGCAGCAAGATTTCTGACATGATAATCTGAGTGGTGTGTTTTTCAGGATGACACCTATCTTGGGTGACGTAGCAGCTGTGGGGTCAGATTTTTCAAAGGGTAAAGCACTGATTGATCTTATGGTTGTCATTATACCACTGATGAAAGATGTGAAGTATTTAAGCTTCGCGGTATAGCGATGACTGTTTGATGCTATATGATGGACAAGATGGTGAGTGGGCCCTAAATTTCCATTTCACTCTGACATGTGTGTTTTTGATTGGTTGAAATAAGCATGATGTGGTGGTCGATAGGATGTTTGATATTAAAGAAGAAAAGGAGAAAGGGCCCACCAACCTATTTTTGTAAACGTGGCATCTTTTAATTCAATAGAAAGTTAAGTGAAGTGTCATAGTAGGGCTAGACTTCTCAGATGGTTAAGGTTCAGTAAGATCTCACAGTTTTCAGTATACCACTGAGGTAAAGTGCATGATTTTTAAGGTCTACGGTATAGCGATAGCCATTGATCTTGTTTAAAGATGAGGACTGAAAGGTGGGTCCTTTATCACCAGGTCATGCTGACAAGTTCATTTCTGATTGGCCAAAGGTAGGGATGACATGTCAAGTTGTTAGTATACTTGACATCAAGGAGAAAGTTAGGGTTTTCTACCTATTGATCTGGCTGATGTGGCATTTTCTGATTTGATGAAGGTTTCAAAAGGGAAGGTGGCATCGTTGCTTCAGGAAAAGATCAAGTGCTATGAGTTGGAAAGAATCCTATGGTTGTCGTTACACCACTGAATGAAGATGCTAGGATTCTACGCCCATAATTTAGCGATAGGATGACACCTGTCTACTCTGATCAGGGTAAAGTTAAGTTGTTTCTTTTCCCACATGGTTTAATTTGAACTGTTCTCATTGGCTAGGAACTCATTTGGGAAAAATAAAAAGAAGGTTGTGTGGTTATTTTTACTGATTGTCTGATGCACCCAAAAGGAAACAAGATCAACGGTCCGAATTCAAATTTTTGTTTTGTGACATTGTTCACATCCTGTGAATGCTGAGACTACTAGTTTTTAGTAATGGTGGACTTAATGAGCTACATGCAGATGAATTGTAAATGATTGCCAACATTATATATCAAAATTTGATCATTATTTTTCTTTACTACTCTCATAAGCATTTTGGCAAACTGGATTGTCCTCTGGACCAATATCAAGTGAAGTTTTTTTAGGTTCCTGGTAGGTCATAATTTTTTGAACTCAAGAATTGTTAGAAGTTTGTGAAGGAATTGTGGGAGGAATTATGTTGCTTGCTGATATTTTTAGGGTTTTTCTTAGGTATTTATATATTGTTCTAAAAGGCCCTAGTTTAAAATGTCACCAAAGAGGGGACTGTTTGGGAAGATAGAGTATAAAGATAGGGGTGTCTTTGAAGACTTAATGCAATTGTTCCCACATTTAGACAATGGGGCAGCTAGATAAAAAGAATTGGTTCCGAGGAACCCTAGGGATTATGTAAACAATGGGCTCTATGATAGAGGAAACTGGATGAGAGATGCTAGGGTGGGTCAAAATCATAATGGCCTCATTTTGTTCAAAGAAACTTACTCACAAAGGAATACATGTGCCCCCCTTAGCAACATTTGGCAGTTTGATATAGGAAAGTTGGTAGTTCCTAGAGTTTTTATGGATGTAGAATTGTTAATTCAAATCGCTAAGTGCTATGATCTCGAGACAAAATGTGTCAAGGATATAAATGGAAATAATTTGATTAGTATCACAAAAGAGGAGATTAGGGAGGTCTTCTCATTGAATGACCCTTATGTTGGGTTGGAGAAAATAGATTTTATAGAATTCATAGAGGTATATGAGGCCCAGAAGGATTATTTGAGGACAGGGCCTTTAAGGGATTTTTTAGACCAGATTGGATCCATGTGTGTCATTAGTCCAAGTACACTAAAGCCCTTTAGGATGGATTTATTCAGTAACAAAGCACAAGGTTTTTACAAGTCTTTGACTTTAATCCTAGGGCCTGATGAGGCCACTCATATGCCAATTCCATATGTGTTCATGATGGTGCAATCTCTACATCCCCAATTGGCACTAATCTTTGACTTTACCTCTCACTTGGCTAACCTAATCCATGAGGGATTGATGGGAATAAAGAATATGAAAGTTAGTAGGCCCTTTGGGTGGTATTCTATGGTTATGCATATGTTCTTGTACAAAGGTGAGCAGTTTTTCAGCTCAACAGTCAACATTGTTAAGGAAAGAAATGGAGAAACCCTTCCAGTCCAGTTGTGGACCACAGCTTTTTCATGGGACAAAGTTGATGCCAGTTTCATTGCCTTTGACATGGATTTTGCTTCAAGACTTAGGACACTGTTGTTTTTTGACAATCCTAGAATCCCAAGGGAGTTACTAAGATTAATTAGACCAAAGGAATACTATGAGGACATTACTATTGTCCATAATTTTGGGGATATCATATTATATCATGTTTCTATAGTTTTTAGAGTTTATGGTTACAGGAAGGCACCTTACATTTTTCCCTACCAAGTCCCACTAAAGGTAGGATATGCTCAAATATTAAGGCAGGTTGGTGACCTACAAGAGAATGCCCTTATTGGTAAAGGAAGAGGGACTTTCTTCCCTGATATTACAATTGCTCATTAGTATGTTATTACTAAGGGAGGACAAGTATATTTGAACCAAGTATTGTAACCCTATAGAATGCCTATAGTTGTAGCAAGATGTGCAGATAATGAGGGTTTCCTATCAGGAATGTTTAGAGATAAGATTAGATGTGCTCTTATGGAGCACCAATTCAATTTTCCAAAGGATATAATAAGAAATGAGTCTAACCTCCAAACTCAATAAATAAAGAAGGAAAAATAGGTGATCTACAAGAAGACTATAGATTTCATAAAAAAAATTGATAGAGCTTATGATCCATTAAAGGGCTTTGAGCCATGGGCAAGAAAGGTAGAGGCTCTTATGGAGCATTTTGAAGGCATCATGCATGCAGTAAATGAGAAGAGGGTTGTTGTGACCAAGAAAGACCCTAAAAGAGCTAGGTAAATTTTGAGCCAGCCAGGATATGTAAAATTGACCCCAAGGGGAGTCTATACAATGCAAAAGAGAAGTGGATACACCGTTCTCTTACCAACACACCAAAGAGGTGAGGATATTCCTCCTACTTCTAGAGGAAAGAGGCCTATGAATGATCCAACAATGCAAGGACCCTCTCCAAAGAGGCAAAGACAAGAGGGATCAGGATCAAAAAAAAATGTATACTCTCCCTCTCAATCCCCTTTACATTTAGATGAACATGGTGTAGCAGAACAGTTGGTATAGATGAGGAATAAGGGAAACATTTTTGTTTCCAATGATGAATTGCAAGAAGGAATGCCATAGGCACCTAAGGAGGTTGCCATGGATCTTACTATTGCTGAATTTGAGGGTAAACAAATTGACCCTATCTTGAAACAAGCTAGTGATTCTTTTCTACCCGATGATAAATTTGTTAGGACTAGGGCATTCTTCCTATTTTTGTGGAGAATGAAAATAAATTAGTTTAAAGAGATCTATGAGAAGAAGAAAGAAGAGTTCCCTGATAGGGACATAACAGAAATAGAAACTGAGACCAAGGGAGAAATGATGAAGCAGTTTGAAAAGATTACTCCTAAGGAGGGGAGGACTATGGTCCATACTGCAGGGGTGCTAATTTTTCCAGAGTGGGATATTGTTGATGCAATAGTCTTTGATCAAGTCAAAAAGAGCAAGGTAAAGACTCTTTCTACTACAGAACAAGCCCAACAAGCTACTAGGGGAATTGCTTTTTTAGAAGATCATGCAGCCTTGGTAATGTGGTCCCTTAAGAGGGAGGAAGACAAAGGAAAAAGAGAGGCTCTCTCTAGAGAATATGCAGGAAATCTATTGGTACAAAGAGTAGGTGAGACTTTTGGTGTAGAAGCTTCAAACCTAATTTTGGAACTACCAAATTAAATGTCAAAGTGGTAGAGAAAAATGCTCAAGAAAAAGAGGAGCTAAGGCTCAAATTTGAAACTATCATCAAGTCCTACAATGAGCTCAAGATAGAGCTGATTCAAAAAGACAAGTTAATTTCTGAGTTATCAGGACTACGGGATCACCACAACTAATGATAGCTAACAAACCTACAGTGGCTTCATCCTCTAGCCCTATCATTGAGTTTCCACCATCCCCCTACCCAGAGACACATTTAGATGCAAGACTCGGTTGGGAGAAGCAAAAATTGCTTGAGGAAACCAATCAATTCAAAAGGAAGAGGAAAGAATTGGATAGGATAAGGGAAGAATATGTGAAAGATAAGAGCCTGTTGAAGCAAGAATATGAAGACAAGGTAACTAAAGCTGTTATGTAGTTTGCTACAAATTTGAATCCCACTATCTTGTTCGACCATGCTAGAAGGCTAAAAGTATTACTCACCTCATTGGATAAATACAAGAATGAGTTTGAACCAGTTGTAAAGAAATGGATTGAGAGATCTCCAAATGTGAGATTGTTCATATTATTATCTAAATCCCAAAATGATCTTGATCCACTGATCAAGCCATTGCACCAAAATGTGAAGAAACTAGTGGAGCATGACATACTCTTAGGTGATTTTGAGAGGAAGTCAAATTTGATGAAGAAGGAATTGACACTTCCCAGTTGTGACTTGATCCCAGGGGTTTTCAAAAAGAATGGTGAGCTCAAAGAATTGATCAAGTGGCGAGCACAAATTGATGATGACTTCTCTGCTAGGATGACTAGCATTTTGACCCTTGAGAATACTTTATTCTTTATTCATACTATTGAGACTTTAATTTCTACTAAATCTAAGTTTCATTTTATTCAGCGAGAGATTAGTCAATTGGAGGACAGGTGGGAATAGTTGTCTGGCAAAAATGCAAAATTTACAAGTTTTGAGTTCCCAAGCGAAGAGGTGTACAATAGGTGGAGGTATTAGCAAGTTTTCTACATACCTCATGTAGAAAAGTAAATAATCTGCCAACCTCTTGAAACAAGTGAAAATAGTTACTTTTTGAGCCATCAGGGTTGTTGAGATGTAGAAAGGAATTTATTGCAGGATTGACAATAGAGATATTACAATCAGATTTGTTAAAGGAAGATGAGGATAGAATTGAAGACATAAAGCAAGGAGGCTCATCCACAAAATATCTCACCTATTTGATCAGTGTATTTATTGTAAACCCAATAGGGTTATTGTAAAGATTTTAGGTTAGGAATTTTGTAAACCCTAGACTGATCAGTAGCTTGTTGCATTTCCTTGTATATAAAGGATTTTCCATGATCATTCTAGGCATTGAGAGTTTAGGTGTTGAAAAAATAGAAATTCTAAAACCCTAGCCCTCAGTCGAGGATTGTAACATTTTGTATCATTTTAATCAAAGAAATAGAGAAGTACAAGTTGCTGCTGCTATTTTGCAAGCTTACTATTCATAATATGATGTATACAACATGCAAGGTTATACTTAATACAAATCTCAAATCTTTGTCTCTCCTTTGAGTTTATTCTGTGAATCTTTAAATCTTTCTGGGATTTATATGTATGTATTTGGCTTTGAGTTATGATCTAGGTTGGATTAAATATTGCTCAGGGTGGAATACATGTTTACTAAATCTATTTGAGGATTTTCTATAAGTAGGAAAGAGTTGGGGTATTTGTATTTATGTTTAAAAGACCAGTCATTTTCAAGACATCTTTGTATTCATTCTATCTTTTGATATTTTTCCAAATGAATAAGGCACTGGCCTATATTTTCCTATCTTTTCTTTGTGGGGAATGATCAAGATCTTGTAATCCTAAAACATATAATCAATACTGGTCTTTTACATTTTTATTTACTTTATGTGAGTTGTTTTACCCAGTGATGGAGAGTCAATGAATAATAGGTTGTTATTTAGTACTTTCTCACTGTTATCTGTTGCAAGATCTAGTATTAAGTAAAGAATAGAGTTGAATCTATTGCATCAGGTGTACCCACCTTGGTTTTGCAGAGCCAGAAGTGAAGAGGGCAGTCTTGTCCCTATAGTTGGTCTAATTGCTTATAGATTTCCTCAATTTGGAATTAACCAATCCTTAACATCAGTCATAAGCATATTGGTATCTCATGGAGTGTAAAATCTTTTGAAGAACCAACAAGATGGTGACTCTACTAGGGATTTTGTAAAGATTTGCATAAAATAACATAGGTACAAGTTGATCAAGACTCCTGGCCTGCTTATTTTTTAAAACCAGTTAGTTACCTTACACACAGAGTTGATTCCTTTTCAATTTTTGCCTACCCTTCCTATTTTTTTAAAATCATAGAAAATCCCATATAGCTTGAGTGGTGAGTCTAAAACATCTCTATACTAGTGCTTAAAAAAAAAACATCACTATATCACAATGAGTTTCAAGAATACAAGGTCCTTGAGGAAGGAACACCCAGAGGAAGGTTTGCAAGGTGAGCTTCCAGCCACATCTAGATGAGGTCAGGTTAGAAGATAAAAAAGTACTAATGACATGTCTCTTACCTAGAAACAAAAGGGAAACTCAAGACAAGAAAGTCTTGCTCCTCCTAATCAGGAGGGAAATGCCTCAAAATATGAGGAGGCATTTGACCTAGGCCTAAATCAATATGAGGATTATTATTCCCCCATAGAAAGAGAGGATGAAAGGTTTCCCCACAATAGGAAAATAATCCCTAGCAGATGGTATGGAGGAGAGAGGAGATCTAGAAGTAAAAGTAGGAGTGGACAAGACTTTGTCCCCCCTTTCACCCTTGGTTCATCATTTCCCCAAGGCCTCCATGAGTCTCAGGATCAACAAGAAGAGCCTCAAGCATAGCAGGTTGAATCTGAAACAACTTTACCTAATTTTGAGGAGATATTTGAGGAAGTATATGAATTGGAGAGGAGAATCCATGAACAAGCAGCTATTAAGTAGAAGAGAGAAAAGGAAAGAGAAGAAAAAATTAGACATGCCATGATAAGGGTTGACCAATTAAAAAAGCAATTATTAAATTTAGAGGCTATAAATTATGTTCCCATTCTTAAACAGACAAGTGAATAGCCCATTGTCCAACAGGTCTTTGAAACAAGGAATCCAAGGGATAAGGGAAAGCATAAAGCAGTGGACATTTCAATTAATGAGCTTTTAGGCCCTAAATTTCCCATAAATTCCACTTTAAGATTGGAAGCAGACCTTGAAAAGGCCAAAAGAGAACAAGAATTGCTAGCTAGAGAACTAGAAAAGGCAGAATCGGAAGCCTCGACACTAGAAATGAAAAAGAAGATTGACTTTCTTATACAGTCTACAGGACCCACTAACTTTGCTAATTCTATTATTACATGAGGAGAAAATGTTGTAAATTTAGCAAATCAGACAACTGGTGATCCCCCACCAAGAGGATTCATAATTTCTACCATGACAAATACTAATGCATCTACATCTCAAGGTGCTAGTGTTTTTAATACAGGGGTTATACATGAAAGATGCAAATAGTTGGTTTTAACTAGCATCCCTGGATATCCTAACCCCATCCCTCAAGAAATCAGGAAGAAACTTCCCAAGTTCACTGGAAGTAATGTTGTCACTTGTGAGGAGCACCTAAAAAGGTTTATTGATGTAATTGATGATTATAACATTGTGCCTGATGATGTTATCATGAAATTATTTATACAATCCCTAACAAAAGATTCAAGGGATTGGTTTAGGGCTTTGCCAAATGGTAGCATAGGTTCATGGGATAAGCTTAGGCATTGTTTCAAAGAATAGTATGGTGATAAAACACATGAGGGCTTTATGTTAAATGAATTTAATAACATTAAGAATAATTTCAATGAGGATGTTGTTGAGTTTAATGTCAGTTCCAAAAGGTCATGCATAAACTCTTGCAAGTCATCAGATTGGATGATAGAGTATGTCTTGTCACATTTAAATGCCTTTGATTCTAAGATGGGCTACCTTTTGAGAGATAAAAACCCAAGGATTCTTGTTGAGGCTTACAAACTAGCTGTGAACATAGAGAGTAACCCAAGAATTTTAGGAAAGTTGGGAAGAAGGGAAGATAACAAATCACAATTGTTGAATAGAAAAGATCCAGGAAATCCTATAAGTGTAAAACCTAAGGATGATGATAGCCTAAAGAAAATATTGAAATAAATAAAGGACTTAAATCCTAGTGAGAATAGAAATAATAAGGTTGTAGGAGGTGATAGGCTTGCCTTTAATAATTTCAACAAATTGTCAAGAATGCAGAACTACCCATACAATACTCAATGGAAAGATGGGAAGCCTATTCTTCTTGAAAGAAAGGATAAACCAAATGATAGGACCCCTAATCCATTGCAAAGGAACTCAATGAATGTGGTGGAAGATGTCCCATGGTGTATTGTTTGTCAATCACCACATGATCCCAATTATTATGTCATATCCCAAAGTTTTTCTTCAAGAGAAGAGCAAGAGTCTAATGAGGAACAGCCTTATGATGACCAAGGATGTGGAATGATTTCCTCCCATGTTTGGGATGAGGTTGACTCTGCTGAAGAGGATGAAAATTAGGATATCTTCAATTCTCAGACTAAAGCTAAATCATACCATCAACAAGTTTTTTCAGATGAAAATAGTGAGCCTGATAACATCCAGTGCAATGTTTTGAAAATTAAGGAGACAGTTGTTTAAGAAAGCCATCTGATGAGGAAATTGCTTTGATAATAGTAGATATGGTTACTCAAGCTAAAACAAATTACAACCTAAGAAATAAAGTAGTTGGTAATCCAAATCACAAGCCTACAGGTATTTTCATCAAGAAAATAGACAAAGATGTAAAGACTTCACCGAATAAGTTAAAGGACACTAATGCTATTGATAAACTCAAAATAAAGAAAAATGCTAAACCTAATATTGTTTATAAGGTAAAATCCAAACCTACAGTTGAGGTTGTTCCATCTTTGCAGAAAGAGGATGGAGTCCATATTAAAAAACCTGCAGATATATCTGTCCAAGAGGTTGATAAAGAAGTTGCAAGTTTGAAGCCAGATGTCTCCGACTCAAAATATGTCCCAATTGATATGAGAAAATTGTTATCATGGATTACTATCAAAGTCCCATTACTAGAAATGATGAGAATAGAAGAACATAAAGAGAAGGCCCTAAATTGGGTAAATGGCATGGTATCCATAGACCCTCAAAAAATAGAAAGGGTTGAGAAACAAGTAGCTGTTGGCATTAAGCAGAATTGCCACTAGTGACAACACTTATTTGTATTCTCAGTGCAAACTGAGCAGACAGTGCAAACTGAGCAGATAGTGCAAACCAAGCAGACAGTGCAAATCGAGCAGACAGTACAAACTGAGTAGATAGTGCAAACCGAGCAAGTTAGTACAAACCAAGCAGGACAGTGTAAACTGAGTAACATCATGTCTACTGAGTCACCAGTATTTACCGAGTTCAAAACCTACTGAGTGGTCAGTATGAACCATGCCTTCACTTCTACCGAGTGCATGACGATGCCAAGTAATGCAGTGGACGCCGAGTATCAAAAAGTCACCGAGTTAGTTTGCAGGAACCGTGTAACCATACTTGGGCTGACTTAGTAGCACTTATGTTTATTTGTCAAGCCGACTTTGTAATTGTAATTGTAATTAATTGTTTAAGACTTGTATATAAACAATGTTGTAAAAATGTCAAGAAAAATGTAAGAAGCATATATGTGAAAAAGAAAGAAAGGCAGAGATAAGCGAATTACAAAGGGCTTCAGCAGTATAAGGAATAGCAAAGAAAAATTCATCATAGAAGGTGATCAGTACATCAGTGAATCTCAATCAGCAATCCAGTTGCAAAGCAAGAGATCTACTATTTCATCCTAACAGGTGAATCAGTACTAAATCCTTTAATCGGGTAGACTTAACAGTCTTTTGTAAAATCTCTTTACCGAGTGCATACTTCATTGTATGTTTGTAAATCCTTTAACAGGGTGGATTTAGCAATCCTTATTGCTCCTAACAGGGCAGATCATCAGAAGTGATCAAATTGTAAGCCTTAACCAGCCAACTTTATTCTGCAGTATTAAAGCTTTGTGGGTTTCATCCCCACCCCAGTTTTACTTTCTTTTGGAAGGTTTCTGGGTAACCAAATCTATGTGTCATTATTGTGAATGCTTTTAAGTTTCATGCTTTCTGTATGCAAAGGTTAAAGTAAATTACATGTTAATACATCTGTAATTGAAAGAAAATTTGGAGTTACTGATTCACCCCTCCCCTCTCAGTAACTCGGTTAATTCCTAAATATTTCCAACAATTGGTATCAGAGCAGCATTGGTTCTCAAGACAAAGCTTAACTAGCTTGAGCAAAGATCCAGGACAATGGAGGTATTCAAACTAAACAAAGTGATTGAAAATGAAAAGCTAGATCTGGAAATGGCCATAGCTAAACTCAAAGAAGCAAAAGAACATCTTTCCCAATCCCTAAGAAGAAGGAAGGAACTTGCAAATCAGATGAATGATCAGAATTACATTGAAGAAAAGATTGAAGATCTTTTTCCCTCAAATAGCTCAGATGAAGCAAACAATGCTGTCAAAGAACTCCTAGAAAAGAATGGGTCTCTGCAGGAAGAAGTGAGAAAATTAAAAAGAGAACAAGAGCTACACTCTACAAGATTTTGTGAGATCTTGGAACAAAGAAACAAGTTGAAAGATGAATTAGATGGAAGGAACATTGAAGTCCAAAATAAAACCCTTCAGCTAGAAAACCTAATTGATCAGATCTCTCATACAAATGAGGAAATTCTGAATCTAAGATCAGAAATAGAAAGCACAAGAGAAGAACTAAGATCTAAAAAGGAAATCAATCTAAGATTGGTGGATGACCTAAACGTTGAAAAACAAATCAATGAAGGAATGCTGAAAAGCCAAGAAGACTTGAATCAGCTGTATGAGCGAAATCTTCATAGGCAAAAAGGAAAAGCAGGACTTGGATACAAAGGAGAAGGTGAATCTTCTAAGCAAGGTACTCAAAGGAATCAGAAACCTACTTGTAATCACTGTGGTAAAATACGACATACTTCAAATAAATGTTGGAGCAATAAAAAGGTAGAATTCAATAGAAAATGCTACAACTGCAATCAACCTGGTCACAAAGCAAATGAATGCAGGGAAAAACCAAGATTCAGAGGTAATTGTCACAAATGCAACAAACAAGGTCACAAGGCATCCGAGTGCAGATCCAAAATATTCAATCCAGCAGAACAAATTATGAAAGCAATGTTTGGATGGGACTACAACACCTGGTGTAGATGTCATTATTGTGGAGAATATGGACACATTGGCATGAATTGCATAAAACATCATCTAAGGAAAAGAGATACTACCATGAGATGCTTCAACTGCACTAAACTCGGTCACATAGCCAGAAACTGCATGAATGCTAGTGAAGTTGAAGATGGAAAGAAGTATGAAGCAACTAAGGTCAGGAAATAGGTAAGACAAAAATGGATTCCTAAATCTACCGAGAAAACCAGTCCAAGTAATGGAATGGGTGGCTCTACCGACTCAAACTAAATTTCTAAGAAAGCACTGGAACTGTATTCTCATAGACCAATCTCAAGTAGTTCCAAAACCGAATTAAAAGAAAGATCTAAATCAGCATACAAGATGCAGTAAGATCACAGGAAGGTCAGTATCAGTCTTTACCAAGCAAGGTCGGTACCAGTCTTTACCGAGCGAGGTCGGAGCAATATGAATTCTCAAGTTCACCGAGTTGCGAAGTCTTTACCAAGTAATTAATTCTTAGTGGGTGGAAGTCTGTCGAAATTCATACCCTAATTTGTACTGAGCATTAATGACAGAGTTATAAACAAAAAGCAAGTAATCAAACTCATTCTTCACCGTGAACCTTTAGCACTTTGAGAGCAGAAAATTTCAAGAGCAACCCAGTGATTCAATACTTTTGCGAAAGGAATTTTCTGTGAGCTACCATGGCATCATCTAGCACCTCAATGAAGAAAGGATCTGATATGTTAGTCCAAGGGGAATGGAAAGCACCAGATTTCAAGATCGTGCCCGCAATTGCAGCAGCCCTAGATCCGAACGGAGCTCAATCTCAGATTCCTCCTAAGGTACTACTTATTAACGATATTCACAATCATTTCAACTATTCAATTCATGAAATGGGGAACCTAGAGCTAGATATTGTGCGTGAAGAACTGTGTGTGGATGGTATTCTGAAACCCGAGCACAAACATCTGGAAGATAAAGGTTTAGTTCACATTGCACATCTACCTCAAAACTTTCGAGATAAATGGGTTAGATATATTCTCAGCCGTGTACATGATGGCAAGATTTGGCTTGAGCAACCCATAGAGATCACAAAGAAGATGATTCATCAAATCACCGGTCTTCCCATGTTGAATAAAGCAAAAACTACCAAAACCCTAGGTCAGACAGAACTAGAGAAGAAAACCCTAGCCGAGTGGGACGGTAGAGGCATGAAAGTTAGCAGCATTACTGATGCTGAACTGAAGTTTGGTACACACATTATTGCCCATAAGATTTACAGTTCTAGTCGACAGAATAGTGTCTCCTGTGAAGCTATTGACCTAGCATACAAAGTGGTCAAGAACAACTTAACATTTGACCTAGCAGACTTATTGTTAAAGCAGTTTAACAAAAACATGGAAAGCATTCAAACTTCCAAAAACAATCCATGTAAGTTTGGATCCTTATTGGTCTGTTTATTCTTCTATGCTCAGAAATTCTTCCCTTCTAAAGGAAAAGTTATATGGAGAAAAGATGTACTAGTCCTTTATGAAATAAATGAATATATCTCAGAAATGGGTGAAATTTTTGAAAGCATCATGGATAATTATTTTGAGTCTTTCAAAGAGAAAATGAATGACAGATTCTAGATTCCACAGAAGTTGGTGGAAGATTACAAGGATGACATTTGTTTTATGGTGGATTGTGACAATGTATATATTCAAGCAGCTAAACCGAGGACTGTATATGTAAAACCTCTTCCTTATGAGGTAAATATTGATGAAACCAAGAATATCATTAAAGCTCTTCTTAATCAGCCTGTCAATCCCAAAGCTCCATATTTTGGAACATATGATGAAGCTAAGGTGAGAATTGAACTAAGCATAAAGCTTCCACAGGTGGTAAACAAGGGAAAGAAGAGGATAGCCAAAATGCAAATGATAACTGAGGACAAAGAAGAAAAAGATGAAGAAGAAGAAGAAAAGGATGAGAAAATAGAGGAACCAGAACCTGCAAAGAAGAAAGGAAAGGTATTCATCACTAAGGCACCTAAGCCTCCCACTGCTGTATTTACAAGGAGAAATGCAAGAGGTAAGGTAGACAAGGTAGACAAGGCAGATAAAGACATAGTATTCAAAAGGCCTCCTCTAAACTTTCAAGAAAGGATCAAACTCTTTAGAGACAGATCAGGATCTGGAGTAAGTAACATAAAATCTTTTAAATATGAAACCAGATTAGAAATAGAACAGAAGGAAATAGAAGATGTTGTTATTGAAAAGATGGGACAGTGGAAATACTCTCCTGAAGAAATAGCCCCACAGGTTCCAGTAGTTCTATTAAATCCAATAAAAATGAGATGGAGCAATGCAAAGCAAACTGTGATAGACATATTTGATCAAACCCTGAGACAGTTAATGCCGAGCTTGAAAAATGATGAAGTAAAGAAGCCATTAAAAGAAAATGAAAGTAAGATGACATTAAAGTTCAATACTTGTTTGATTCTGATCAACAATATTAAATCGGTTGTGAAGGCTGCAAATGCTACATGGAAGAACATATACCACCTTCACCAACCGAGTATTGAAATAGTCATAATAAAAGACATTGAAGATGACAGTGATGAACAAGAAGAAGCCACTGAGGTAGATGATACTGTAAGGATAGTAGCAGAAGTCATTGCATCCCTTCCTACCTCTCCAGTAAAAGTTTCTACATCCAACCCGGAGACACCTTCAAGCATGGTTGTGACAACTTCAACATTTGTCCAACCATCTATTGCAACAATAGAAGCAACTACCATTTCTTCCACCGAGTTGCAGTCTCCCTCATCATCAAGTTTTCCAGCAGTAAGTTTTCCAGTTTTTGATTCTACAAGTGTAAATATTTTAAGCTCTCCACTAGACAGTGTGCCAGTCTCTATAGCCAGCCCTACTATATCTATTGTCACTACTACTAAGGCATTAAGCACAGATAAGCCTAAAGCTCTATCCAGTATAAAATTTTTGGGTAAAAATATAGTAGAGGATATAGACCTAGATGAAGAAATAGAGATTCCAACATTAGATTTTGCAAATCTATCAGTGGACCAAATGCAAAATATAGGTGAGATCCTCCAAAGGAAAGCAAAACAAAAGAAGCTTAAAGAGGAGAGAGACAAGGAATATCAAATCATCAAAGATGCTAAGGACATTTTGTCTGATGCATTAGGTATTAAAGTAGACTCCTCCCAACATGTTTTGCTACAATTAGCAAAAGCAGTCAATAAATACAATGAGGATTCATCTGGGATAGAAAAGTTAGTTGAAAGAGCCGAGAACAGATTCAACAATAAAGTGCTTGAGCACATTGCTCAGCACATAGCTATTAACCAAGTAGAATTGTCTTCAGTTTTGTCAAACATTGAATCTACCTATTCGAATGCTACCTCTCTTTTGGCCAGATTGTGCAATATTGCCGAGTTCACAAAGGATGTTAAGGATAAAATGAATAAAATGGATGAGGATATGAAGATTAGCATACAGAAGCTGCAACTTGAACCAAGTTCAAGCTCTGCTCATCACATGAAAATCTCATATCTATCAAATATGCAGTCAGATCTACTGAAAGAAGACACAAGGATCCGGTCCACAGTGCTAGACATCCAACACATGATCCTTCCCATCATGAATACAATGTATAAGCATATTGAACATTCCAAAACATTGATTCATAACAATCAGTTCTCTATAGCAGATCACATGATTGAACTCTCTGCAGAAGTCCAAATTGCAATCCAAACATGCAAGATTCTGCAAGAAAGTTGGGACAGAACCCTGGCACTAATAATGAAGGTACATTCTGATTTTCTATCAAATTTTGGATTCTCTCTGTAAATAACTTGTATATACACCTTTGGCATTATCGTCAAAAAGGGGGAGATATGTATAGAAGAAGATTTGTATAGAAACAGTTAGCACATTGAAAGGGGGAGACAATGTATAAAGCCCTATAACAAAGACAAATTTTGAAAAATCAAAATAAAACTCAGCATGATTCATGTATATAAGTTTTGGCCAATAAGTGTTTTTGTCACTAATGCCAAAGGGGGAGATTGTTGGCATTAAGCAGAATTGCCAATAGTGACAACACTTATTTGTATTCTCAGTGCAAACCAAGCAGACAGTGCAAACTGAGCAGACAGTGCAAACCGAGTAGACAGTGCAAACCGAGAAGATAGTGCAAACCGAGCAGACAGTGCAAACAGAGCAGATAGTGCAAACCGAGCAGACAATGCAAACCGAGCAGACAGTACAAACCAAGCAGACAGTGCAAATCGAGCAAGTTAGTACAAACCGAGCAGGACAGTGTAAACTGAGTAACATCATGTCTACCGAGTCACCAGTATTTACCGAGTTCAAAACCTACTGAGTGGTCAGTATGAACCGTGCCTTCACTTCTACCGAGTGCATGATGATGCCGAGTAATGCAGTGGACGCTGAGTATCAGAAAGTCACCAAGTTAGTTTGCAGAAACCGTGTAACCATACTTGGGCCGACTTAGTAGCACTTATGTTTATTTGTCAAGCTGAATTTGTAATTGTAATTGTAATTAATTGTTTAAGACTTGTATATAAACAATGTTGTAAAAATGTCAAGAAAAATGTAAGAAGCATATATGTGAAAAATAAAGAAAGGCAGAGATAAGCGAATTACAAAGGGCTTTAGCAGTATAAGGAACAACAAAGACAAATTTATCACAGAAGGTGATCAGTACATCAGCGAATCTCAATCAGCAATCCAGTTGCAAAGCAAGAGATCTACTATTTCATCCTAACAGGTGAATCAGTACTAAATCCTTTAACCGGGTAGACTTAACAGTCTTTTGTAAAATCTCTTTACCGAGTGCATACTTCATTGTATGTTTGTAAATCCTTTAACAGGGTGGATTTAGCAATCCTTAATGCTCCTAACAGGGCAGATCATCAGAAGTGACCAAATTGTAAGCCTTAACCGGCCAACTTTATTCTGCAGTATTAAAGCTTTGTGGGTTTCATCCCCACCCCAGTTTTACTTTCTTTTGGAAGGTTTCTGGGTAACCAAATCTATGTGTCATTATTGTGAATGCTTTTAAGTTTCATGCTTTCTGTATGCAAAGGTTAAAGTAAATTACATGTTAATACATCTGTAATTAAAAGAAAATTTGGAGTTACTGATTCACCCCTCCCCTCTCAGTAACTCGGTTAATTCCTGAATATTTCCAACAGTAGCAACTATGAATGATGAAAATGAAAATTGTAATGAGGAGATTGTTTCTGAAATTCCCCAAATTTATTTGGATGCAAATGTTTTTAGTACTACAGCAGGAACAGTTGATCCTTTCTTTTTGACTCTGCAGATAAATGGAAAGTTGCTAAAAAATTGCATGATTGATTCAAGAGCATCAAACACTGTTATGCCTACTGAGGTTATGAAGTCATTAGGATTAAAGGTGAACACACCTCATGGTAGATGTCAAGAAATGGATTCAAGGGAAGTACCAGTTGTGGGTACTATCAAGTCTCTACATTACAGACTAGCTGCATACCCCAACAAACAATTGACCATGAGTGTCTTGGTACTGGATATTCCTCCCCAGTATGGGATGTTACTATCAAGAAAGTGGAGTGCTTCTATGGGAGGCAGCATGCAGTGTGATTTGTCATTTGCCACTTTCAACTTGGAGGGATAGAATATTAAAGTTTCTAGAGAACTGAGAACTCCACATATGATTGAAGAAGAAGAAGACACCATGAATTATTTTCTTTAACAGTGACATTAATGCTTTCAAGGTCCAAGGTAAAGATAATGATGAGAATGTTGAAAATACACATAGGTTAGAAAGCCAAGAGGGATGGATTGATCTTGACAGTTTCTGAACCATGTATTTTGATGGTGCCAATAGCAAGGAAGGATCTGGAGCTAGAATATTGCTCATATATCCAAATGGTAAAAATTTTAAATTCTCCTTTACTTTGCTTTTCTCATGCACAAATTG
Organism: Chamaecyparis obtusa; assembly: GCA_027943335.1. NCBI lineage: Eukaryota > Viridiplantae > Streptophyta > Pinopsida > Cupressales > Cupressaceae > Chamaecyparis > Chamaecyparis obtusa. Next base: position 226,031 of record BSBK01005648.1, on the reverse strand, counting down.
TTGGAAATTTGGCTAATTTGATTACATAGATGTTGTCATTATGGCAACATATGATCCACATGAAGATCACACAGGTTAGAGAGAAAGTATGACAGAGCACATTGCAAATTTGTCTAAGTGTGAGACAATGTTTTTACCAGTGAACCTGGACACAATTTTTTTTTGTGACATTGACTGGAGTAAGTTCAATGCTTATGCACTTGAACATAGAATCTATGATGTCTATTGATCACCCATCTCAGAGCACAAGTCAGTACGACATGTATGAAAGAAGTTATGACAGCTTTACTGAAGACAGTGTGAAGCTGACAGGATAGAATATGAAGACAAAACTAGTAAAGAGTTAAGGGATTATTTTGTTTATCAAAATAATGACTTAACAATATAAATGGATGACATCCTAGATGTTTAGTCTTGGATAAAGCTATTGGTATAAATTTAATTGTAATTGTAAAGTTAGAAGATGTATCAAGTAGTAGTATTGAAATGTAATGAAGCAGTGATATGATGCGAAGTATATGAAGCATATGTAATAGCGATAGTGAAAGATTAGCAAAGAGATATTGATGCAAGTAGTATAAGGTTATGCACCTTAACCTATTTTTTTAATTAGTGTATACTGTATATTACTTGTTTGGGCAGTGGGCTCATCTGGTAGTCACATTTTGTACTACAACTCCTAACAGGGTTGAGGCTTCTAACAAGGCCTATAGTCCCTTAATCAGGACTAATACATTATATGTTTGTAATAGACTCCTAAAAAATTCAACATCCTTAATAGGATACTTTTGATTAGTGGATCTTTGTGGCTACCATCCCCACCGAGGTTTTCCCTTGGCCAGGGTTTCCTCGAGAACAAATAATGTGTTATGAGTTTTTTATTGTTATGCATGTTGTTTAGCTTCTTATGTTATGCATGTACAAAGATAATCTGTTATATCCATAGATAAATTTTGTAGAATACTTATTCAACCCCCCCCCCTTTTAGTATTCCCTATTTCTAACAATTGGTATCAGAGCTTAGTTACTCAGAAAAGAATCATTCAAGGAAAGCCTAGCAGCTTGAGTAAGATCTCTATGGATATGGATCAACTACAGAAGAATCTTGAAGAAGCTCTTGAAAATATTGACTTGCTTACTATTGAAAAAGATACTTTGAAAAGAAAATATGATGATGCAAAGAACCTCATTGAGAAATTGAAAAACAAGTTGGAAGATCTGAGATCTGAAAAGGAATCTCAAGTTTTTATAGAAGATTGTGATGACAATGTGGAAAAATAAAATGAGATCCTTAATCATGAACTAAAGATAGAAAATATGAAGCTTAGTTTGAAAGATGCAAATGGAAAGAATGAAGCAAATCTGAAATCTGAGAATGAAAGTCTAAAGACTGAAAATGAAGGACTGAAATCTAAACTTGGTTTAGTAACATCTAAACTTGAGAAAATCAATTTGCAGTATGATGAACTTGAGAAATACAATAAGATTGTGAAAGGTGAATTGACTCAATCCAAACAACGACTTGAAAGGCTATATTCAACTAGTGAGAAGATTGATGAACAAATATCTTATCAAAAACCATTCAATGATAAGACTGGTCTTGGATTCAACACTTTTAAAGAAAATGATGAAGGCAAGGAACCAGATCTGAAAATATCTAAAAGCATAGATGAGAAGAAGTCTGATGAGATCAACAAATTTGAAGACACACCTAAAGAAGAAGAATCACCGAAGCAAGAGGAATCACCCAAAGGTAAGCAAAGAGAATTCAAAGGTAGATGTTTTGCTTGTAATACTATTGGTCATATGAAGAGAGATTGCACAAGTAAGCAATTTAAACCTCTTAATGGTTATTGTTACAACTATCATGGTTTTGGACATAGAGCTATTGAATGTAAGAAACCTAAATTTATTGAGAATAATGATGGTAGTAGAATGTTTAGGAATACTAACAATGCAGATAAGAAACTGTTGGTACCCATATAGACCCCAAAAATAAACTTTCAAGTTTAGGGTCTTGAACCTCTTTGAACTACTTCGAACCAAGGTTCAAAGAGGTTTGAAGTGGTTCAATGTGCATAAGAAGTGCAACAGGTTCAAAGGTGCAGCTCACAAGGTTCCACAGGTTCGATGGAAAAATCTAAAATTGTGAATTGCAAGGTTTTATGGTCAGTTTGGTTCAGCATGGTTCCAAGAAGTTTGACTCCATTGAAATGTTAAGATTAAATATAGTTAATTCTTTATTGGCAAGGTATAATAGGGTTCATCCACTTTAGCCAAGGTCAAAATATGTGTAGCAGGTTCAATGGTTCAGCAGCATTAACACAGCAAGTGAATTGTTCTGGCAGTTTTATATACCTCTACTCAGATCTCAATAACTTTTTCCTCTAATAGAATTTTCTCGATTGCACTAGTCAAGTTGTGCACAACTAGGATTGTGACAACATATCCAAATCTTAAGGAAATCCAATGGTGGATTAAATAGTTATGGCCCCTGCACCGAGACCCAATTTGATTGTCATAAAAAATCCATCCAACAGCAAATTTTTATTATTATTTTGGACTAATGTATTCATTTCCCACTTGTCCAAATATGATAAAATGACATTTGATTAAGTGAAAAATATTTAAAAGGTGAATGTCATAAAATTCAATGAAATAAAGCTATCAAGAAAAGATGAAAGGAAAGAATCAGACAGTTAAGTTTCAAGAATCCATTATTCTAATAACTAAAAAAGATCAATGACAATGGAGAAGATAAATAGACCACAGAAACATTTGAAAGGGGTTCCAATTTTCTTTAGATTTTGCGGGGAAGACTTTGAGCTTCAGCAGAATGAGAGCTGTTAATATAGGTAGGAGGGGAGACTTTTCTTTTCTACAGACTTTGTGTTGCGGGAAGGTGAGTTTCTGCCCTTGTTTTCATTTGTAGTTGTAAGGGACAGAGAGAAAATTTTTCTTTCTATGCATATGTAATGTACAGCTCATCTTGGATATTAAAATAATGGAGAAATAGTTTATGAATCTTTGAATTCATTATTGTTCCTTCAGATTTCATTGAGCTTTGTCTCATTAAATTCTTTTTCAGCATCATATTTTACTTATTCAGTTGTGCATGTGCTTGATTTTGGAACTTTGTTTTCAGAATTAGGCTATGTTTGGAAAGAATTTATGTTTGTGGATTTAATGAGTTATGATTTGTGGGTGTGAGAGAAGTGGGCTTTGTATCAGCCTCTCATATTCATTTTGTTTATATCTTTAAAATCTCTGCACATCTACATCATGTTTATGGGTAGATGTTGATGCCTTTGATGTTTTCTGGTGAAAAGCATACCTGTGATATAAATTCATTGCATATCAGATGGAGGGAGTTGTACCTTCATACCAAAATTCAGAGGGCATTTGCATATTTTAATTACAAATGACCCAATTGTTGGTTGTTGATTGTGTCTTCTTGTTTGGGCATTCAAGAGTCATTTGAAAGGTTTTTGTTGAAAGACAAATCTATTCACCAATAGATTTTTGGTGACTCTACTGGGGAAAGAAAATGAAGTCCCAGTGCTTTCTTTTCTTAGAAATTTGAAGGTGCCTCCCTAAGGATGGAGGTTGGTGACTCTATTAGAGATGAATACCATGAGGTATTTAAAGACTATCTAGAAGTTTTAAAACATTGGGTTCCAGCAAGAAATGAAGATATCTCTGATATTTTTATCTTTATTCCACCATTTAAAGAAAACCCAATCAGAGAAGTTACAGAAGACTTGGCAAGGGAAGTAGGATTTCTAAAATCCTTCTAGGTGATGTCCTTATCAAGAGAAAATATTTCATGCAAAAACCATTAGCAAGCAAGAAGGAGCAAATTGATGTTGAAGAGCTCATGAATTCAAATGACAAGGTTTTGTCACAATATTTCTTCAGCTCAGAAGTAGAATCTCTCAACTCCATAGGTATGGGATGTCATCTAGATTCAAGTAGTTCTAATAATAAATATTTTATAATTAGTATGCAATAGTGTGAGACTTCTAGTTTCCTTGAAAGGAAAAACAAGGATGATTCTTTGCACTTTGAGATTTGTAATCAGCCAACTAAAGAATTTGTCATTGGTGACAGTGAAGCAATATCAAGTTCCCTAATCAGAATTTGTGCTAATAATAAGATGTCAAATGTTCATGATAAAGATTTGTCCAGTTCTGAAAATCTATTTTACAAAAAGAATGTTAAGATGGAACGGGAAGATGACTGTGCCTATGAGATGCCACAGCAACAAGAAAGATCAACTATCAAAGAAGAGAACCCCACTGTGAAAATTCCAGAATATAGAAATGGGGTTGAGCACCATGATGATTTGATAAATGAAGAAATAGATGGTATGCTTGGTATGCATAATGATGATGTCCCTCTTTCACAAAGTAAAGTAAGTATTCTTGTGAGAGTGGATTCTATGCTTAATAAAATGTCTTGCTTTGCTAAAATATGTCATGATACTAGAGATTTTGTAAAAAATGATGATCTTGGTATCATTTATTTTGAAGATTATGTAGTTTCCCTTGAGGAGGTTTCTAGACATCATTTCTTTCAGCCTAAAATTGAAAATCATTTGGGAAATGATATGCAAAAAGCCCAAGAAAAATCAGAAATTTATGATGAAGAATGGTTTTTTGGATGTGGATGGTTATTCAAGAAATTTTTGCATGCTACTAATATGATTTATCACATTAATGGAGTCGTCAAATGGTAGTTTTTAAGAGCTACACTGAAGAGGCACCATCATTTGCTGCTCAAGAAGGGCTCTTATTTCTCCCAGCCAATAAATGGATTCACATGACCTCTTCTTTCTTCTAGTCCTTGTCGTAGGCTCTCTTCCTACCTTTGTATATATTGTAAATATTCTTTTGGTGTGCGTAGTGTTATTTGGAATAATGTACAAGCTTTGCAGTTGCTGGTAGTTTAGGTGTTTAGGTTGGTTGTTTTTGCCCTGCTCCCCTCCACCCTTATGCAAGCATCTCCCAATTTTCCTTTTCTTAGTGACTTTATTTTCCCAAAGATTGTTGGAGTTCTCTATTTTTGTGTCAAAAATAGTCCCATAGTTAGAGCCCATGTTGGTACCCATATAGACCCCGAAAATAAAATTTCAAGTTTAGGGTCTTGAACCTCTTTAAAATACTTCAAACCAAGGTTCAAAGAGGTTTGAAGTGGTTCAGTGTGCATAAGAAGTGCAACAGGTTCAAAGGTGTAGCTCACGAGGTTCCACAGGTTCGATGGAAAAATCTAAAACTGTGAATTGCAAGGTTTTATGGTCATTTTGGTTCAACATGGTTCCAAGAAGTTTGAATCCATTCAAATGTTAAGATTAAACATAGTTAATTCTTTATTGGCAAGGTATAATAGGGTTCATCCACTTCAGCCAAGGTCAAAATATGTGCAGCAGGTTCAATGGTTCAACAGCATTAACACAGCAAGTGAATTGCTTTGGCAGTTTTATATACCTCTACTCAGATATCAATAACTTTTTCCTCGGACATAATTTGCTTGATTGCTCTAGTAAAGTTGAGCATGACTAGGATTGTGACAACATATCAAAATTGTAAGGAAATCCAACAGTGGCTTAAATAGTTATGGCCCCTACACCAAGACCCAATCTGACTGTCATAAAAAATCCATCCAGCAGTAAATTTTTATTATTATTTTGGACTAATGTATTCATTTCCCACTTGTCCAAATATGCTAAAATGACATTTGATTAAGTGAAAAATATTTAAAAGGTGAATTTCATAAAATTCAATGAAATAAAGCTATCAAGAAAAGATGAAAGGAAAGAATCAGACAATTAAGTTTCAAGAATACGTTATTCTAATAACTGAAAAAGATCAATGACAATGGAGAAGATAAATAGACCACAGAAACATTTGAAAGGGGTTCAAGTTTTCTTTAGATTTTGCAAGGAAGACTTTGAGCTTCAGCAAAATGAGAGCTATGAATATACGTAGGAGGGGAGACTTTTCTTTTCTACAGACTTTGTGTTGCGGGACGGGGAGTTTCTGCCCTTGTTTTCATTTGTAGCTGTAAGGGACAGAGAGAAAAATTTTATTTCTATGCATATTTAATGTACAACTCATCTTGGATATTGAAATAATGGAGAAATAGTTTATGAATCTTTGAATTCATTATTGTTCCTTCAGATTTCATTGAGCTTTGTCTCATTAAATTCTTTTTCAGCATCATATTTTACTTATTCAGTTGTGCATGTGCTTGATTTTGGAACTTTGTTTTCAGAATTAGGCTATGTTTGGAAGAATACATGTTTGTGGATTTAATGAGTTATGATTTGTGGGTGTGAGAGAAGTGGGCTTTGCATCAACCTCTCATATTCATTTTGTTTATATCTTTAAAATCTATGCACATCTACATCATGTTTATGGGTAGATGTTGATGCATTTGATGTTTTCTAGTGAAAAGCATACCAGTGATATAAATTCATTGCATATCAAACTGAGGGAGTTGTACCTTCATACCAAAATTTAGAGGGCATTTATGTATTTTAATTACAAATGACCCAACTATTGGTTATTGATTGTGTCTTCTTGTTTGGGCATTCAAGAGTCATTTGAAAGGTTTTTGTTGAAAGACAAATTTGTTCACCAATAGAAACCTACTGAAGATATCAACAAAAGAAATGGAGTTATATGTTATAGATGCAATAAGGTTGGACACATTTCTAGAAACTGAAAATCACAAGTATATCAACCTAGACCAAGATATGGAAACAATGGAATTGTTTGTCAGATATGCAACAAGATTGGACATACAGCAAGGTTTTGCAGAATGAACAATAGAGTTTTTCATCCTAATCCTAACCCTAGAAATCATGCAAGAAGAAATGAAGATACAAGTAACAGTCAAAAAGGATGTTGTAGTAATTCAGATGAAGTGAAGTTTATCAAAAGCACAGATCAAGGAGACATACTCAACACTAAAGGTAATCAGGAAGGTGAAGTATTGAAAGGTAAGAATGAATCTTTACCTGACCCATCTCAAAGTACTTAATTTATGAAAATTATAGTAGAATAGGAACTTAGATTAGTGTAGAAGTAGATATATGATGAACTGAGTCTTGAGAATTTAATGCAAGGTATTTTATGATGTTCTAATGCTATGGTTAAGAGCACAAAGAAAAATTATTATGTTTTGTAAGATCACAAGAAGTTTTAAGTTTTGCAGGTTAGTAGAGACAGCTTTTTGGAAAGAAGCGGCAAAAGAATTGAATGCAATGTCAGATCTAAGTGAGATTGAATTAATAAAAGGATATGATTGGTATTATTTAATCATCAAAGTGAATTCAAGTGTCAAGGAGATCAAAGAGCAATGATTGAAAGCATTTTTAAAGGATTTGGAGAAGAATTTTGTGTTGAATCTACGCAAGCCCTAAAATCATGAAATTAAGGTATTTTACTTGACAAATCTTTGAATCAGTAAAGGAATTTGAAGAAATCATGGATGTTTCATTAATACACAATGTCAGAGATAAGAATAGACCTAAAATGAAAAGGGAACTAGTAGAACCCTTGGAAGATAACCCTGGGTTTGCATTATCATCCGTACTAGATGGAGTGTTACACTTAGAAAATGTCAGAAGTTATCTTGGATGCAAACTAGAGATAGTGAATGATAGTGATTTCACAAATGACTATCAAAAGATTTATAATCAGGATATGACACTGAAACAAGGTTTTGAATATTTGGAACACAATGAAATTGTTAAATATGGATTACAATATGAATTTGATAATGAAGAATGCACTAAGATTATCTTGAGTAGAATTCATAATGCAAATTTTTGGCTAGAAGATAGAGTGATAGATATTACAATAGATTTGATTCATGAAGTCACTGGATTATCTAAAACTGGAGCGATTCCTTTTAATGAGAAAAACATGAGGAGAACAGTCATTGACAACACAAACTCATCCTATAATGGTAGAGGAATTATGATTAGTAAGATCAAACAAGATGATGTGAGATAATTATGTTAGAAATAGGAAATACTGAGAGGGGGGGGGGGAGTGAATCAATATTTCACAAACTTTTACTTTTTCCCACTTATGGATATAACAAATTACTTTAAAGCATAAGAGACTAAACAGCATACATAATAGTAAATGTAAAGAACTCATAACACATGATATGTTCTTGAGGAAACCCTAGCCAAGGGAAAACCCCGGTGGGGATGCTACCCACAAAGATCCACTAATCAAAAGATATCATGTTAAGGATGTTGACCCTGTTAGGAGCCTGTTACAAACATATAGTGTATCAGTCCTGGTTAAGGGACTATAGGCCTTGTTAGAAGCCTCAACCCTGTTAGGAGTTGTAGATACAAAACTTGATTACCAGATGAGCTCAGTACCCAAACAAGTAATACAAATGTTTACTGATTACAATATGGTACTACTTACAACTTCACATCAACAACTTTTGCCGCTATCACAATATACAACTATCACAAGTTACATTTCAAGTATGTTCGGTACATCTTTATTTATACAAGATACAAACATAATATCTTTCTCCTATCAGCTTGCATATCTTTATCCAAGAGTAAACATCTAGGATTTCATGTCTTTATAATATTAAGTCATTATTTTGACAAGAAAAATAATCCCTTAATTCATTTACTAGTTCTGCCTTCAAAATTGCTCTGTCGGCTATACTCTGTCATCAGTAAAACAATCATAACTTTGTCTGTACTATCCGTAATATTTTTCACACTAAGATGGAGTATCCTTAGACACCATAGAGTCTATGTTCAACTACACAAACTCTGATCATGCTCCAATGAACGTCACCAAAACAAACTGTATCAGGTGCTCTATCAAAAACACTGTTTCATACTTAGACAATTTTAGTCTGCGATCTTCCATACTTACTTTCCAGCTTATGCGATCTTCATAGGGAACATATGTTTCCATAATGACAACATCCATGTACATACCTCAGCCAAATTGCCAATAATTTATGCAAGATCCTAACCACTAAGTTTTATGCAAATTCAATAGAGGATGACATGGCAGCTAGAATGGTACATGTAGCCTATCTAATGTGTGTTGATAGGGTACCAGTTGATATATGTGAAATTATAATAATTTAATTGTTTGAGAACTTGGAGAAGATCAAGAAAACTAAGTATACACAGTTTAGGTTCTCATCCCTAATCACATATATCTTTTTTCATCTTTAGAGGAGATTTCCTTCCACCATAGGAAATGATTGGAATGATGGACAAACTATAATGGAAAGGATTAACCTAGTATATAGAAGACATGTTATTGACAGTGTAAATGAGAGTGCAGTACTTGTTATTAAGAAATTTTAGAATATTGTGTCTAGCAGATTGAGGATCCCTAAGTCTCCTATTGAGAAATATAAAGATGATATGTGTTTTATGGTGGATACTGACTTTACCTATATTGAAATAGTAGAGCCTAGAATAGAGTTCATAGACCCTCTTGGCTATGAAATATCTGAGGTAGAGATTGAAGAATATGTTAGCAGGTTACTTAAGTGTAAGTTGGACACTCAGGGCAACAAGTTTGGAACCTTTGAAGAGAATTTCAACTCCGCAAAGACCCTAATTGAAGAGAAGTAGTCTAAGAAGAGAGTGGAGAGCACTATTAAGAAAATCCTAAAAGATACAGGAATGACAAAGAGAGATTTTTTCAAGAAAGACTGAAGAGGTAAAAGATGTTGTCACTACTAAGAAGAAAGCTTGGAAACCAAAAGTTGAAAATCTTAATGAGCAGATCATTGAGAATGGTGACTTTGCAAGAATGAATAAATACTATGATCTTTATGATTATACTGATAGACTTAATCTAGAGATTGCAGTTGTGAAGCATATGATTTTGACTGGCAAGAAGTCTGATACTATTCAGGGATAGATACCTGATGATCTATATAACAAACTTGTAAAGAGGAAGAAGAGAGCATCAGAGGAGGACACAGCTATCAGAGAAAAGCTTGTGAGGAAGCTTTGTGAAATAAGAGATGAAACTCATTTCAATCAAATCATGAAAGCCTTAAGCACCCATCTGAGAACCAAAAGGAGAACAATTCAGATTATGGGAGACAAGTATGAAGAAATAAATTCTGAGACAAAATAGGCTATTATCAAGGTTATGGCATAAAATGTTGGAGAATCATCAGTTGCAGCAGAGCAAGCAGGTGAGAAAGTACAAGAGGACATTCCCTCTTCTCTAGCTATTAATATTGAAGATGAAATAATGAATTTAGAAGGTACAAAGATCACCTTGGATACTGATGAAAATGTACTCAAGAATTTGGAGAACATTGTTGACAATTCAACCTTTGAAGAACAGGAAGCTACAAAAGAAGAAGAGATGACAAAGACTATAGTTGTGGAACCACCAGTAACAAAGGAACAAATTCCCATTCCCACAAAAGAAGACATCAGTCTTACTCCTGAGACTAGAAAGAAGACTCAAATTAGATCTATGATTGAGCATTTGGGAAAGGAAGTAGATGATGATGATCAGTTGGAATTGATCACATCCTTGAATAAAATCATTGGTAAGAATAAGAACGTGAAGAGTCTTGAAGGGTGTCTGAAGGAACTAATAGAGAAGTTACAAAGCATTGTAACTACACAAATTGTAGAAGTAGACCCTAGGGAGAAAGCAAAGAAGGTAATGAGCACCTTTGATAATGAATTCACAAACTTGTCTGATATTGCAAAAGTGAAAGCACAAGAAGCCTATGAGGCTAGAATGCTTTTGAACATCAGTCAGAATATCAAAAATGATATCAACACTCTTGATATCTGTATCAAGGATTTGAGGAAGCATTTGGAAACAGGTAAATCTTTGTACATATAGTGTACAAAATCAGAAACCTTGACAGTAGAAGAAGATCAGAAAATAAAGTTGAAAGAATCAAAAATTCTAAATGAAATAAACCTTCTGTCTAGCCCCAATGTGAAGGTATGTGATGTTGACAAAAATTTTTGGAAACTCTATGATGAAATCAAAGTTGTTCAAGATAAGAGAGACAGAAAATTGAGAAGATACACTCTTTTGAGAGAGCATACTTCTATGAAGTTGAGCATTATTGAAGAGCAGTTGGAAGAATGTCTTTTAGCTAAGACATCTTTTTAGAAATTTAACTTTGAAAACCTCCAAGCATGTGAAATAGCTTCTTATGGATTGAGCGCACTACTTAATGTGGTAGATTCCATTAAGAAATCATGGGAGAAGGAGATAGAATCCATGAAGATAGATTTTTCAAATTGTGTTGCAAGCCTACTAGCTTTGCAATAAATGAATTGAGGTATAACTTTTTGTGATACAATTTTTTGTAACCCTCCCTACCTTATTTTGTCATTGTTGTCAAAGGGGGAGAGATATATAGAAGAAAATTGATAAGGATTGTTACTCTTAGGGGGAGTACTATATTAGAGACAATATTTTTTTGAGGAGTTATAAGGATAGTATATATTTTATACTATGGCCACAATTTTGAGCAATTTTGAGATTTTGAGTTGTACACTTAGCCAATTTTCTCATATGTTGCCACCAAGGACAAAGGGGGAGATTGTTGGAAATTTGGCTGAGTTTATTACATAGATGTTTTCATTATGGAAACATATGATCCACATGAAGATCACCTAGGTTAGAGAGCAAGTATGATAGAGCACATTGCAAATCTGTCTAAGTGTGAGACAGTGTTTTTACCAGTGAACCTGGACACAAGTTTTTTTTGTGACATTGACTGGAGTAAGTTCAATGCTTGGGCACTTGAACATATGATGTCTATTGATTGCCCATCTCAGAGCACAAGTTAGTACTGCATGTACAGAAGAAGTTATGATAGCTTTACTAAAGACAATGTGAAGCTGACAGGACAGAATATGAAGACAGAACTAGTAAAGAGTTAAGGGATTATTTTGTTTATCAAAATAATGACTTAACAATATAAAGGGATGAAATCCTAGATGTTTCTTTTGGATAAATATATTGGTATAAATGTAATTGTAATTGTAAAGTTAGAAGATGTATCAAGTAGTAGTATTGAAATGTAATGAAGCGGTGATATGATGTGAAGTATATGAAGCATATGTAATAGCGATAGTGAAAGAGAAGTGAAGAGATATTGATGCAAGTAGTATAAGGTTATGCACCTTAACCTATTTTTGTAATCAGTGTATACTATATATTACTTGTTTGGGCAGTGGGCTCATCTGGTAATCACATTTTTTACTACAACTCCTAACAGGGTTGAGGCTTCTAACAAGGCCTATAGTCCCTTAATCAGGACTGATACACTATATGTTTGTAATAGACTCCTAATAGGGTCAACATCCTTAACAAGATACTTTTGATTATTGGATCTTTGTGGGTACCATCCCCACTAGGGTTTTCCCTTAGCCAGGGTTTCCTCAAGAACAAATAATGTGTTATGAGTTTTTTATTGTTATGCATGTTTTTTAGCTTCTTATGTTATGCATGTACAAAGATAATATGTTAAATCCATAATTGGGCAAAAGATAAAGTTTGTAGAATATTGATTCACCCCCCCCAACCCCCCCCCCCCTCTCATTATTCCCTATTTCTAACACAAATAATGTTGCAGAATATGAAGCTCTATTGATAGGTCTAAGGTTGGCATCAAGGCATGGTATAAAATGTTTAAAAGTAGTGGGTGATTTTGAGTTAGTTGTCTCCCACGTTAGATCAAAGTATGCTTCAAAAAATCATAAATTAAAGTAGTATAGGAATGCAGTATGGGATGAGATTGAAAACTTCAGTGCTTTTAGCATTTTTTGGATGGAAAGAAGTCAAAATAGGATGGCAGACTTGTTGGCTAATGTGGCCCTTAGACCTAAAGATGTTACATTTGTAGATATATCCAATATAGAGGTGCAAGCTAGGCCTTCCATCCCTGATAATGTAGAGAATTGGCAGGTTTTTTCTGATGACCAAGACATCTTAAGATTTCTCCAATGTGAGTCTCATTTTGGTGACAGAGAAATGGATTTCAGTACTTATGTTGATACAGTGAATGGTAAAGATGTAATTTTTGGGAAATAAGTTTTGCAGTTAAAATCAAATAGAGTTCCCAAAGGATTAGTTGCTCTTGAAAGGGTGTTTGACAATAAAGACAAAGCTTTTTCTACCAGTACTGATAAAACCAATGAGCTTGAAGAAATAAATTTGGGCACAAGAATAGTCCCCAAGAAGGTTTATATAGGTAAATGTTTGTCCCTAAGAACCAGAAAAAATTTGATTGATCTCCTCAAAAAATTTAGGCATGTTTTTGCTTGGTCTTATGAAGATCTCAAAGCTTATAGGGAGGACCTCTTTCAGCATGAGATTCCACTAAAAGAAGGCACAAAACCTTTTAGATGGAAATTGAGACCTGTTAACCCTACCTTGGCACCTAAAATACAAGGAGAACTCAAGAATATGATGGATGTTGGGATAATCAAGCCTATTAGACACTACACTTGGGTTTCAAATTTGGTGCCTCTCAAAAAGAAGAATGGTGACATCAAGCTTTGTGTTGATTTTAGAAATCTTAACATAAATTCTCTAAAGGATAACTATGGATTACCAAATATGGAGAACATGTTGTAGAAGGTCACTGGGTCAGAATTGATGTCCATGATGGATGGCTTTTCTGGTTACAATCAGGTTATGGTTAAAGACACAGAGCAATTTAAAACTACATTTACAACCCCATGGGGGACATATGTTTATGTAAGGATGCCTTTTGGGTTGACTAATGCTGGAGCCACATTTCAAAGGGCCATGGATGTAGCCTTTGCAAATTTCATTGATAGATTCATGGTAGTATATCAAGATGATCTAACAACTTTCTCAGCCAAGGAAGAACAACATTGCCAACATCTAGAAAAGATTTTCATGAGAGCATTAGAGTATGGGGTTTCTTTGAACCCAAAGAAATGTGCTTTTGGTATGGTAGAGGGAAAGCCTCTGGGGCATATTGTTTCAAAGGATGGAGTGAGGATAGACCCTGAAAGGGTGGATGCTATTGATAAACTATCTCTACCAAAGAATATCAAGGGAATTCAGTCCTTTTTAGGCAAGTCAATTTCTCGATGAGATTTATTACAAACTTTGTAGAAATTAGCATTCCCGTATCAAGAATGGGAGCAAAGGTTGAATGGAATGTGGAAGCAATATAGGCTTTTAATGATATTAAAAGGGCCATCAAACATGCCCCAATTTTGAAAACACCAGATTATAGCAAACCTATGTAGATCTTTTCTTTTGCATCTGCCCATACTATTGCAGCAATACTGTTACAGAAAAATGTTGATGGTTTTGAACAGCCTATTTCTTTTTTCAGCAAGACCTTGCAAGCAGCAAAATTGAACTATGATATCATTGAGAAGAAAGCTTGTGCCTTGGTGAAAGCTATTAAAATATTCAGGTGTTATCTGGTTGGAGCCACAGTGGTTGCCTATGTTCCAAGTGTTGTAGTCAAGGATATTTTGGTCCAGCAAGAAGTTTTAGGAAGGAGATGTAGATGGATCAATAGGATTCAAGAATTTAATATTGACATTCACATTAAAAATTTGGTAAGAGGGTTGGGCCTAGAAAATTTGATCGCCCAAAGCAATCTAAATGCAAACTAGATAAACATGTTGGAGGAGGATCAGAGACCTTTTGTGTGTAACATGGATTGTTGTGAGTGGTACAAGGATATTGTTAAATATTTGCAAAAGATGGTTTTACCCCCTAAATTAGATGATAACAAGAAAAGAACTATTAAGCTTCATTCCATAAGATATGCAATTATAAGTGGTGAGTTATGGTGGAGGAGCAATGAGGGTGTCTTGCTTAGATGTGTAGATCAGGATAAAGCCAAGCTTTTGATGGATGAAATGCACAATGGGATTTGTGGAGGAAACTATATGGCAAAGACTACAGCCCACAAGATCATCAGGTCAAGATTTTGGTGGCCATCACTTTTCAAAGATACCCATCAATTTGTAAAAAGGTGTGATCCTTGTCAAAGATTTGCAGGGAAATTGAAATTTAGTGGAAACTTGCCTCTCAAACCTGTTGTTGTTCAGGCCCCTTTCCAAAAGTTGGGTATGGATTTCATTAGTGAAATCCCTAATAAGTCCAATGGTGGACATTCCTATATCTTGGTGGTAACTGATTACTTCACCAAGTGGGTTGAAGCAATCCCTTCAAGGAGAGCAACTAGTAAGGTGGTAATAGACTTTATCATGCAAAATATCCTTACAAGATTTGGTTGCCCAGAAACCATGGTGGTTGATAATTCAATGTGTTTTAGGTTAGAGGAGTTTGTTGACTTTTGTCAAAATAATGGTATAAAAATCTCATATTCATCTCCCTACCATCCATAGGACAATGGCCAGGCTAAATCCAGTAACAAGAGTTTGATTAAAATTTTTAAAAGAGTATTAGATAAGAATAAAAGGGCTTGGGATTCCAAGTTGTTACAAGCCTTGTGGGCTGATAGGGTTACAGTAAAGAAAGCAATAGGGTGTGCCCCTTTTGACTTGGTATATGGGATTAATGCAAGATTGCCCCAGAATAATTTGTTACAGATGTATCAGTTCATACAAGCATATGATGATTATGTGGAGGAAGAAATCACTATTATAATAAATGATTTAATTCAATTAAATGAGATAAGAAATGATGCACATGTTAAAAATGAGAAGATGTAGGCCTAGTGAAAAGTCCTGTATGACAAAAGGACTACTCAGAGAAATTTTGCAAGTGGTGATTTGGTCCTGATGTGGAATTCAAGATTAGAAGATAAAGGAAAGCATGGTAAATTTGATCCCATCTGGTTAGGCCCATATATCATTGAAGAAAAATGGGGAACAAATTCATATTTATTGAAGAATCTAACAAGAGAGCTCATGGAATTTCTAGTTCATGGTCAATTCTTGAAATTTGACTTCTCTTAAATATTTTTGTGTCTCTTTGTAGATTTAGATTTAGGGTTTTGTGTGCATTTCTATTTTCCAGTCGAAATTTTGTTCTGGTCTGCTCTTCCAAGAGATTCCAATTTTCTCATTGTATCTACAAGAGATACACGTCCCCAAGCATGAGCCATTGTTATCATTATCTTAAAATTTCTCATCCTCATGCTAAAACTTTTGAAAAACTGGTTCTTAGACCTAATTGTGAGGTTTCGTGATTAAAACCCTAAGTTCGATGGAATCCCTAGCTGGTCTTAGCATTGTTGTATTTTTGTGTTACTTTTTGACTCACTAACTCTCCAAATAAGACATGTGTGATTTTTGACCCCTTTTAAGTGACCACTTTATATGTTATATTGTTAGGTTGTCAAACGGGACCCTTTTTAATATTTCTCTCAAAGCCTAAGTTTCCTGTAATTTTTCCTAAGTGACTAATCCTTTAAAAATGAGTGGTTTTCGTTAAATCTCAAGGCTACCTATTGTCAGAATTTCTAACATGCGATCTAGTGATGAGCAGACATCTATCTTGGTGGGCCCATCTTCGGTGTTGTGTTGGTGATTAAACAGAGTAATGCATTGACGGCTATTGTTATACCATTGGGTTGAGATGATTCCTTTTTAAGCATCATGGTATAGCAACAAGCATCTGATCAAGATTTATTGATAGTAGCAGGATTTTTGACATGTCAGTCTCAGTGGCATGTTTTTCAAGATGACACCTATCTTGGGTGACGTAGCAGCTATGGGGTCAAACTTCTCAAAGGGTAAAGCACCGATTGATCTTACGGTTGTCATTATACCACTGATGAAAGATGTGAAGTATTTAAGCTTCATGATATAGCAATGACTGTTCGATGCTATATGATGGATGAGATGGTGAGTGGGCCCTAAATTTCCATGTCACTCTAACATGTGTGTTTTTGATTGGTTGAAATAAGCATGATGTGGCAGTCGATAGAATGTTTGATATTAAAGAAGAAAAGGAGAAAGGCCCCGCCCACCTATTTTTGTAAACGTGGCATCTTTTAATTTGATAGAAAGTTAAGTGAAGTGTCATAGTAGGGCCGGCCTTCTCGGATGGTTAAGGTTTGGCAAGATCTCACGGTTGTCAGTATACCACTGAGGTAAAGTGCATGATTTTTAAGGTCTGCGGTATAGCAACAGTCGTTGATCTTGTTTAAAGATGAGGACTCAAAGGTGGGTCCTCTATCACCAGGTCATGCTGACAGGTTCATTTTTGATTGGCCAAAGGTAGGGATGACATGTCAAGTTGTCAGTATACTTGACACCGAGGAGAAAGTTAGGGTTTTCCATCTATTGATCTATCTGACGTGGCATTTGCTAATTCTATGAAGGTTTCAAAAGGGAAGGTGGGGTCATTGCTTCAGGAAAAGATAAAGTGCTATGAGTTGGAAAGAATCTTGTGGTTGTCATTAGGTAAAAGCACAATAAGTTGTCACCCTTTTACAAAGGAAGAGGCTAACAAAATCAAAGCTGTTAAACTTCAATAGTATAAAAATGACATTTATGTTTGGAATTTGAAGATGATGTAAACTAATTAAATGTGATAAAATCTATGAAGTTTATGACTAATATTTTTAATAATTTTTTTGAATAAGAATTGATATTTTTTTTTAATTTTTAAAGACAGTTTTTCAGTTGCTAAAAAATGCTGAAAATTAGGGGTCTAGTTCCCACCAAAAAATAATATGTAAATAAATATATTTTCCCCTCATTTCAAAATATGTTATAGATGAAATATATAGCTAGTGAATGAAGAAATAAAAATTGGTTTGTGACCTATATTTTCTCTTTTATAACAATTCAAATTAGAACTCACTGAAATCGACAATTTTCATCTGGCAACATATTTTTCATAACAAATCTATCCCAATCAAAAAAATAAATATATATTCTTGAAGAGGACTCTCTCCTTTAGTGCATCGTATGTTTTTTAAATT
This sequence comes from Chamaecyparis obtusa, assembly GCA_027943335.1. Classification (NCBI taxonomy): domain Eukaryota; kingdom Viridiplantae; phylum Streptophyta; class Pinopsida; order Cupressales; family Cupressaceae; genus Chamaecyparis; species Chamaecyparis obtusa. Next base: position 208,070 of record BSBK01005648.1, on the reverse strand, counting down.
TATTTAATGTGATTTACTATTTTTTTCTTTCTCCGAATCAACATCTCCTTGACTGTTAAAATACCTACTTGCAATTTTTTTTAATTACAATAAACCATGTCTAATTAAAATACTATAAAATCTATATGAGGATATTCTTGACTCTAATCTCTACAAAAGGGTATTTTTTAATTTTTAAAAAAATATCATTAAAAAGATTAGGAGTTATTGAAATGTCACTTTTTGAAATAATTTTATTTTTATGATAATTGGTATAAAACATGTATTTAATAGATATTTCCAATTGGAAAAGTTAAATAACTTATCTAACTTAGCTAGAATGAATCTAGCTAGACCATATGTTTGACCAAAATTAATGTTTAGTTAGAAATACTAAAATTTAGCTGTACTGATAAGTTAGCCTAAAAGGTGACACCTGATTGTGCTTTTACCTCATTACACCATCAAATGAAGATGCTAGGATTCTACACCCATGCTTTAGTGATAGGATGACACCTGTCCACTCCGATTAGGGTAAAGTTAAGTTGTTTCATTTCCCACATGGTTTAATTTGAATTGTTCTCATTGGTTGGGAACTCATTTGGGAAAAATAAAAAGAAGGTTGCGTGGTTATTTTTGTTGATCGTCTGATGTGTTGAAAAGGAAACAAGATCAAAAGTCTGAATTCAAATTTTTCCTCTGTGACATTGTTCATGTCCTGTGAATGCTGAGGCCACCAGTTTTTAGTAATGGCAGACTCAATGAGCTATGTGTAGATGAATTGTAAATAGTTGGCAACATTATATATCAAAATTTGATCTTTGTTTTTCTTTACCACTCTCATAAGCATTTTTGTGAACTGGACTGTGCTCTGGAGTGATATCAAGTGAATTTTTTTCAGGTGCTTGGTAGGTCATAATTTTTTGAACTCAAGAATTGTTTGAAGTCTGTGAAGGAATTGTGGGAGGAATTATGTTGCTTGCTGATATTTTTAGGGTTTTTCTTGGGTATTTATATATTGTTCTAAAAGGCCCTAGTTTAAAATGTCACCAAAGAGGGGACTACCTGGGAAGACAGAGTATAAAGAAAAGGGTATCTTTGAAGACTTAATGCAATTGCTCCCGCATTCAGACAATGGGGCAGCTAGATTGAAAGAATTGGTTCCGAGGAACCCTAGGGATTATGTAAACAATGGTCTCCATGATAGAGGGAACTGGATGAGAGATGCTAGAGTGGGTCAAGATCATAATGGCCTCATTTTGTTCAATGCAACTTACTCACAAAGGAATTCATGTGCCCCCCTCAGCAACATTTGGCAGTTTGATATAGGAAAGTTGGTAGTTCCTAGAGTTTTTATGGATGCAGAATTGTTAATTCAAATCGCTAAGTGCTATGATCCTGTGACAAAATGTGTCAAGGATATAAATGGAAATAATTTGATTAGTATCACAAAAGAGGAGATTAGGGAGGTCTTCTCATTGAATGACCCTTCTGTTGGGTTGGAGAAAATAGATTTTATAGAATTCACAGAGGTATATGAGGCCCAGAAGGATTATTTGAGGATAGGGCCTTTGAGGGATTTTTTAGACAAGATTGGATCCATGTGTGTCATCAGTCCAAGTACACCAACGCCCTTCAAGATGGATTTATTTAGTAACAGAGCACAAGCTTTTTACAAGTCTTTGACTTTAATCCTAGGCCATGATGAGGCCACTCATATGCCAATTCCATATATGTTCATGATGGTGCAATCTCTACATCCCCAATTGGCACTAATCTTTGACTTTGCCTCTCACTTGGCTGACCAAATCCATGAGGGATTGATGGGAATAAAGAATATGAAGGTTAGTATGCCCTTTGGGTGGTATTATATGCTTATGCATATGTTCTTGTACAAAGGTGAGCATTTTTTTACCTCAACAGTCAACATTTTTAAGGAAAGAAATGGAGAAACCCTTCCAGTCTAGTTGTGGACCACAGCTTTTTCATGGGACAAAGTTGATGCCAGTTTCATTTCCTTTGATAGGGATTTTGCTTCAAGACTTAGGACACTGTTATTTTTTGACAATCCTAGAATACCAAGGGAGTTACTAAGATTAATTAAACCAAAGGAATACTGTCAGGACATTACTATTGTCCATAATTTTGGGGATATCATATTATATCCTATTTCTACAATTTTTAGAGTTTATGGTTGTAGGAAGGCACCTTACATTTTGGCCTAATAAGTCCCACTAAAGGTAGGATATGCTCAAATATTAAGGCAGATTGGTGACCTACAAGAGAATGCCCTTACTGGTAAAGGAAGAGGGACTTTCTTCCCTGATATTATAATTGCTCATCAATATGTGATTACTAAGGGAGGATGGGTATATTTGAACCAAGTATTGCAACCCTACAAAATGCCTACAACTATAGAAAGATGTGTAGATAAAGAGGATTTCCTATCAAGAATGTTTAGAGATAAGATTAGATGTGCTCTTATGGAGCACCAATTCAATTTTCCTAAGGATATAATAAGAAATGAGTTTGACCTCCAAACTCAAGAAATAAAGAAGGAAAAATGGGTGATCTGCAAGAAGACTGTAGATTTCATAAAAAAAATTGATAGAGCTTATGATCCATTAAAGGGCTTTGAGCCATGGGCAAGAAAGGTAGAGGCTCTTATGGAGCATTTTGAAGGCATCATGCATGCAGTAAATGAGAAGAGGTCTGTTGTGAGCAAGATAGACCCTGAAAGAGCTAGGCAAATTTTGAGCCAGCCAGGATATGTAAAATTGACCCCAAGGGGAGTCTATACAATGCAGAAGAGAAGTGGGTACACTGTTCTCTTACCAACACACCAAAGAGGGGAGGATATTCCTTCTACTTCTAGAGGAAAGAGGCCTATGAATGATCCAACAATGCAAGGACCCTCTCCAAAGAGGCAAAGACAAGAGGGATCAGGATCAGAAAAAAATGTATACTCTCCCTCTCAATCCCCTTTACATTTAGATGAACATGGGGTAGCAGAAAAGTTGGTATAGATGAGGAATGAGGTAAACATTTTTTTTTCCAATGATGAGTTGCAAGAAGGAATGCCAGAGGCACCTAAGGAGGTTGCCATGGATCTTATTGTTACTGAATTTGAGGGTAAGAAAATTGACCCTATCTTCAAATAAGCTAGTGATTCTTTTGTAGCCGATGATAAATTTGTTAGGACTAGGGAATTCTTCCAATTTTTGTGGAGAATGAAAATAAATCAGTTCAAAGAGATCTGTGAGAAGAAGAAACAAGATTTCCCTGATAGGGACATAACAAAAATAGAAATTGAGATGAAGGGAGAAATGATGAAGTAGTTTGAAAAGATTACTCCTGAGGAGGGGAGGGCTATGGTCCATACTGTAGGGGTATTGATTTTTCCAGAGTGGGATATTGTTGATGCAATAGTCTTTGATCAAGTCAAAAAGAGAAAGGTAAAGACTCTTGCTACTATAGAATAGGCCCAACAAGCTGCTAGGGGAATTGATTTTTTAGAAAATCATGCAACATTGGTAATGTGGTCCCTTAAGAGGGAGGAAGACAAAGGAAAAAGAGAGGCTCTCTCTATAGAATATGCAGGAAATCTATTGGTACAAAGAGTAGGTGAGACTTCTGGTGTAGAAGCTTCAAACCTAATTTTGGAAACTACCAAATTAAATGTCAAAGTGGTAGAGAAAGATGCTCAAGAAAAAGAGGAACTAAGGCTCAAATTTGAAATTTTCCTCAAGTCCTACAATGAGCTCAAGATAGAGCTGATTCAAAAAGACAAGTTAATTGTTGAGTTATCAAGACAGTAGGATCACAGGTCACCAACACTAATGATAGATGACAAACCTACAGTGGCTTCATTCTCTAGCCCTATCATTGAGTTTCCACCATCCCCCTACCCAGAGACACATTTAGATGCAAGACTTGGTTGGGAGAAGCAACAATTGCTTGAGGAAACCAATCACTTCAAAAGGAAGAGGAAAGATTTGGACAGGATAAGGGAAGAATATGTGAAAGATAAGAGCCTGTTGAAGCAAGAATATGAAGACAAGGTAACAGAAGTTGTTATGCAGTTTGCTACAAATTTGAATCCCACTGTCTTGTTTGACCATGCTAGAAGGCTAAAAGTATTACTCACCTCATTGGATAAATACAAGAATGAGTTTGAACCAATTTTAAAGAAATTGATTAAGAGATCTCCAAATGTGAGATTGTTCAGATTATTGTCTAAATCCCAAAAGGATCCTGATCCACTGATCAAGCCATTGCACTAGAATGTGAAGAAGCTAGTGGAGCATGACATACTCTTAGGTGATTTTGAGAGGAAGTCAAATTTGATGAAAAAGGAATTGGCACTTCCTAGTTGTGACTTGATCCCAGGGGTTTTTCAGAAAGAATGGTGAGCTCAAAGGATTGATGAAGTTGCGAGCACAAATTGATGATGACTTCTCTACTAGGATGACTAGCATTTTGACCCTTGAGAATACTTTATTCTTTATTCATACTATTGAGACTTTAATTTCTACTATATATAAGTTTGATTTTATTCAGCGAGAGATTAGTCAATTGGACGACAGGTGGGAACAGTTGTCTGGCAAAAATGCAAAATTTGCAAGTTTTGAGTTCCCAAGCGAAGAGGTGTACAATAGGTGGAGGTATCAGTACATACATCATGTACAAAAAGTAAATACTCTACCAACCTCTTGAAACAAGTGAAAATAATTACTTTTTGAGCCATCAAGGTTGTTGAGATGCAGAAAGGCATTTATTATAGGATTAACAATAGAGATATTATAATCAGATTTGTTACAGGAAGCCGAGGACCGAATTGAAGACATAGAGCAAGGCGGCTCATCCACAAAATATCTCACCTATTTGATCAGTGTATTTATTGTAAACCCAATAAGGTTGTTGTAAAGTTTTTAGGTTAGGAATTTTGTAAACCCTAAAATGATCGGTAGCTTGTTGCATTTCCTTGTATATAAAGGATTTTCCACGATCATTCTAGGCATTGAGAGTTTAGGTGTTGAAAAGATAGAAATTTTAAAACCCTACCCCTCAGTCGAGGATTGTAACATTTTGTATCATTTTTATCAAAGAAATAGAGAAGAAGTACAGGTTGTTGCTCCTATTTTGCAAGCTTACTGTTCATAATATGATGTATACAACGTTCAAGGTTATACTTAATACAAATCTCAAATCTTTGTCTCTCCTTTGAGTTTATTCTATGAATCTTTAAATCTTTCTGGGATTTATATGTATGTATTTGGCTTTGAGTTCTGATCTAGGGTTGGATTAAATATTGGTCGGGGTGGAATACATGTTTACTAAATCTATTTGAGGATTTTCTATAAGTAGGAAAGAGTTGGGGTATTTGTATTTATGTTTAAAAGACCAGTCATTTTCAAGACATCTTTGTATTCATTCTGTCTTCTAATATTTTTCCCAATGAATAAGGCACTGGCCTGTATTTTCCTATCTTTTCTCTATGGGGAATGATCAAGATCTTGTAATCCTAAAACATATAATCAATACCAGTCTTTTACATTTTTATTTACTTTATGTGAGTTGTTTTACCCAGTGATGGAGAGTCAATGAATAATAGGTTGTTATTTATTACTTTCTCTCTATTATCTATTGCAAGATCCAGTATTAAGTGAAGAATAGAGTTGAATCTATTGGATCAGGTGTACCCACCTTGGTTTTGCAGAGCCAGAAGTGAAGAGGGCGGTCTTGTCCCTATAGTTGGTCTAGTTTCTTTTAGATTTATCACATTTGGAATTAACCACTCCTTAACATCAGTCATAAGCATATTGGTATCTCATGGAGTGTAAAATATTTTGAAGAACCAACAATGTAGTCTAGTATTTAAAATTTAATTTTTAGAGAGGAGTCTTATAGTTTACTAGACCATTTTTGGGTGATTACAATTGCATCTATATGGTATGATATACTTTATTGTTTAGATCTAGTCTCTACTACATGACAACATACTTCCTTTATTCTATTTCATTTCAAGGTTGATTCCTAAATAGGGGTTTGATAGAGCCAAACCCATGTCTTCAACCTTCTTCCCCATTTTTCTATTTGTAGGAACAAGTTATGGATTTTTAGTCTTGGATTTGAGAAGTATAGGTGTAAACACAAGATCCTAAAAAGTTTCATTAGTTTTTCCAGTTTTAGGAATAAGTTAACTTCTCAAATTGTCCCTACACTTTTTGGCAGAGAATTGCAAAGTAGATAGTTACAGGTTGCAGTTTCCTACATCTGAAGGTACATTTGATTTTGACATTCTGACGATAGTCAAATCCAATTTCAAAGGTCAAATGTTCTCATCCTATTTCAAGGTATATTCATTATTTTTTTTCTTTCATTTTCTTTCATAGATCAAATTTCCTTTCATCATCAAATCCCTCTTTAGGGATATTGAATCCCCCTTGACATAGATCTTTCTTTATCACCCTTCCTCCTTTAGTTGTGCTAGTGAGATTCATTTAAGGGTGGGTTTTGTATTCAAATGTATGTAGAATCTTGGTGAGAGATCTACAACCTAGCATTACTCGCCATTTTCTTATATACAAAAACAAATACAATGAATACATATTGGTATATGAATATAACTAATTATATAATTTGATCGATTATGTGTGTATGATATTTTATTATGATTTACAACTAGTATAAGATATGGAATATATTTCCTTATTACCTCAATAGGATTGATTCCAGAGTAGAAGACTACAATAGCCAAATTCCTTTGGGTACAAAACTCTAGTATGTGTCCCTCATATTTTTCGCTAACATTGGTTCCATTGTTGGGAATTAGGTTAGGTTTTGTTGAGGTTTACTAGGAAAATTTTCAAATTGTAAGCCTTTTACTAGATCAAGAAAAAACCATTATATGATGGAAAAGATATGATCAATAAAAATTTTGTCTTCTTTATGTCTACCATATGAGATGGAGTTAGGCACCAAGGTGATGGGAAATGGAAAGGATAAAAATATTCAAGGGACCTCTAAAAGGATGTGATTGTTAAGGAGACTTACTAGATAATCATCCAGGGAAATAATAAATGATGAATGCAATATCAAATCAAAATGACTCATGGTAAAAGGAGACAAACAAAATTAAAGATGATTAAGGATAAAATCAACATGGATAGAAAAGAAAGAAGGGATATACCTAACTAAGAAGAAAGTAGACAAGGTAAAATTATGGAAAGAGAAGAGAGAAATAGAAGAAGAACTAAGATTACCAAAATATTGAGGTTAGATAATGTTATTGGGGTGTTATTGAGTATGTCAATATGGGTGGTGTTAGAAATATAGGGAAAGGAAGTAGGAAGAAGAAGGATAGGAAATCAAAGAAGATATTTTTTTTAATAAAAGGAATTAGGAAGTTGTCAATCAGTTTTAAAGAAATAATACATAATGAAGAACCTAAAAGCTTGTTGAAAAATAAAATTTATAGCATAGAGGCTCTTACTCTACTAGAACCTTCCATAAACCCTAAGCCAAAATTATATTTATTCGACATATCAATTAAGCTATATGATAGGCTAAAAAGTTGCTAACTAATTTGGCTAAGGTCATATCCTTGAATGATGATTATTTAAAGTTTTTGGTTAATAATAATATAAGTAAATTAGGAAAACAAAAAGATAATTATAAAGAATTTAATTTGAACCTAGGCAAAGAGGTGAGGCCATTAACTAATCAAATGTCATTTACTAAAAAAGGTTGAGAATTTATGAAGAGTCACAACCCTTGGACCAAGACCTACCCCCCTTAAGGTCTTAAATTGGGATAATTGTTATATAAGTAGTACCAAAACAAATATAAGAGAAATAATAAAAATGAGAGAAAAAGGAAGTAAGAGAAGAAAAAATATCCATTAGAGTGATATACTCGGTGAAAAATATTATTCTATCATACATGATATAGATAATGGTGGAGAAACAAATCCCTATAATAGCATAATGAAGGAGAAAAGGAAAAGAACACTAAAACATATAAAGTAAATAGCATACAAACCTAAGATAGCTAGGAATATAGGAACAATTTCTAAGACTATGAACACGACAATCAAGATCCTTGTCTTTGGAAGCAATATCCCTAAGGCTTTAAAGCATTTATTTCTTTTGGAAAACATATTGGAGAGAATAGGAGAGCATATAGATAATTAAAAACTATTGGAATTCATGGGATCATTAAGAGAAGAGTTGGAGTGGTACATAAAGAACTATCGTCAACACTCAACCACTTGGGATATAACGAAGGGAGATTTTTTTGGAAAACCTTGGTACCTTAGAGATCCCAACTGAAAGTGTTACCACAATGTAGAACCTAACACAAGGAAATAATGAATATGTTAAGAGTGTGATAATAATTTTAAATAAGTATATAGGAATTTGGAGGAATCTCTAAATAGAATTTATAATGGTTCATCTCAAAATTGAATGAAGATATAAGGTTAGGATTAAATGGAAGATTATTTGACTAGTATGTTGATCTTCTTACCATGGCATACCAAATTAACGTAGACTCATGGAGAAGAATGGAAGAAGATAAGACTGATAAAATTAATGAATATTTCTATATGAAAGTAAAAAAACTAGTGATACAATAAGAAATCAAAGCTCATGAGTGTGTTACAAGTAGTGGTTGTCATTGTACCAAAAGATCAACATGTTAATGCCTAATACAACCACTAGACTTATAGAAGACACATGAAGCAGTTAAGCCACGTCATGAATCTTGAGGGGAGTGCTGACCACTATGCCAACAATCTCCCCCTTAGCATTACTTGAGGGGATTCAAACCTATGACCAAGCTCTGGTACCACTTGTTACAAGTAGTGGTTGTAGTTGCACCAAAAGATCAACTTGTTAATGCCCGATACAACCACTAGACTTATAGAAGACACAAGAGGCAATTAAGCCATGTTGTGAATATTACAGGGAGCACTGACCATTATGCCAATAGATTGTTACTATAATTGATGGTGATGATAATGAAGACCAACTAAGATCAAAGGTATACAAGATTGTAGAACGATTAGATCATTTATTATCTTTTCATTCATGTCAAGAAATTGATTTCTAATTTATAATAAGTTGCCATATCATTCAAAGTATGATATAAGTTGAGTGAGTTAAGGAAGAAGAAGAAGTGAAATGATGTGAAGTTGAAGAACTTAATTGGGCAGCTAATACAGATTAGGCTATGATAAGGTTATGTTGATATAATTTTTTTCTACTAAACATTTTATTATATCAAGTCGGTAAAGATGATTAGTCAAATCGGTAAACAAAATAGTTTGGTTACCGAGTAGGAAAAAGTCATTCAGTAAAAGGAAAGTAAGTTTTGGTAAAATGAAAGGAAGTCACGACACTGAGTAGAATATTTTAGTTCTTGAGAGAAGTAAACAAAATTTTGGTTGAAGAAAAATAAGTTAGCCACCAAGAAAGGAACATAAATTAAATAAAAGGATCAGAATTACATTTAATGATGAGTTATGATGAGCAGGAATATTATAAGGATGAGGAAGAGTTAGTTGAAGAGATCTATGATTAGAAAAATTCAAGGTGATGATCTATTATATAGATCTAAGTGACAAAAGTGAAGGTACAAGTTCCAATAAAATTCAAGCTCCAAGGAGATGATAAAATGTTTAACCGAGCTCTAAATTCATTCAATTAGCTTATGAGGATGATCGGACGGCTGAGATTAATCAAAAGAAAATGTAATAAAGGAGATTAAGAGACAAAAAAAAGTCTATATAAAGGATGAAATTGTATGAGGAAAAGGCTAGCAAGTTGAAGTATTGTTGAGTCACTGACAGATGTAGTGAAGAAGGAAAATGTAGGAATCTAAATCAGAAAGATAAGATTGATGAAGTGTTGAAGCTACTGGAAAGTGAACAAATGAAGTTAAGACAAAGAGCACACAAGGGATCTAATTAAGAAAGAGGTAGTTGTATATTTACAAATTAATTTATATACTATTACTTATTAACATTTGTATCATAAAAATCTCTTAACTGAGTGGACCTAATAGTCTTATTGCAAATCCTTACAAGAGGTGACATTCTAGAAGAGTGTTTGAAGACCTTTAGCCAGTCCACTCCTAATAGGATGAATATCTTAATAGATCTAAGGAAAATCCCCTAATAGGGTCACATTTAACAATGTGTATTGTAATCATTAACTAGATTGGCTTTTAACTGAGCATACTTCAAAAGAGTATTTCTTTAATGGGTGACAATTCCCATAGTGGTTTTTCACAAATTGAGTTTTCACATACATTGGTGTTCTATGTGTTGAATGTTTATTGTGAATTTTATTGCTGATTGAAAAAGTTAATTTACTATTATTGGTTTATATTGAAGTGTGTCTGACCAAGTTGACACTGAGTTAAATCAGAGAAAGTTTTAAGGTACAAAGAATCAAGGAATACTGATTCACCCCCCCCCCCTCTCCATAATCCAACAATGAGAATAAAGAAATAATAAATAATTTGGTGTACATATTGCAACAAGGAAGGGAACATATAGAATGAATACCCTAATGATAGATCAGAGAAAAAAATGGTTGCAATAGTACTAGTAAGATCCAATTCTATGTACCATTATATTTGTAAATAATGGGATATACAGTTAACCAAAAAAATTCCAAAGAATAAACCACAAGTATGGAATAGAAGAAACTAAGAAAATTAACTACATTATCAATTAGAGCAATAATCTAGATATTAAATACCTACCTAGAAATATAACTAGAACATTTTTTATATGTAGAATAACCAATGAGGGTATCTAGATGATAAGAATCAATCAATCTATAGAGAAGGTAGGGGAAGAGATCAAAATAAAAGGATATGTGAAAAAAAAATATTTTAACTATGAAAAATTAGGTCACTATGTATTTGAATGTTAAGGAAAAGAAGAAGAAAAAATGTCATTTTTGTGGACGAGATACTCAACATGTTTTCATGTGAAGTGGCTACAACATTTTAGCAAAACTAGTATGGTAGTCAACCCTTCTAAGTGAATATTTATAAAGAGGAGAAAGAGTGATCTAAAGGATACCATAACATGGAATCAATGGTTGTCATTTAACAAAGGTGTTGTGTGATGAAAATGTAACACACTTTTATAAACCATTATACTTGAGGGAATCCATGAAGAAGGATATCTCAAGAAGAGACTTATAGCTTCCTATCTATAACGTGCAAGAATCTAAATAGTATGCATAGTGGCTCTCAAATGAACCCCAATAGAAACCCTTGCAAAGTGTACCATAAAATGGAAGATTTAAATGATAATGAAAATGACAGATGATCTCAATGAGATGCAAGAACTAATCTAAGATGAAAATGCAAGAAAAAGAAAGCAAAGCTAATCTAACAAGATTACAATACCTCTTAATTAAGCTATGTGATTTAAGATAAATGCAATAAGGAAATGCTAAGCTAAAATGCAAGTAAACTAGAATGCAAGTTCTCAAGAATGATCTAAAAATGCAAGTAAACAAAATGATAGCATAAGTCTAAGAGATCTAGATTCTAGAATTAGCCAAGAATGAGGAGAGAGTCTCTTTTTAAAGAGAAATGGATGGTGTGAAACTAAGAGGCAAAATCCAAGGGTGGAGAAAAATCCCTATTTTTAATTTGGTCCACAAGATTCTCAAGAGGCAAAATCTATGGACATGGTTAAGAGTCAAAAAGATGTGTGGAAGAGATTAAGAGGCAAAAGGAGATTCCACTCACCTTGAAGAATGTGCAATCAATGTGTAGACAAAAATTCTTTTTCTTTTCTTTTTAAATTAGGAAATTCCTTTTTCATGTGCACACATAGGATAAAGTGGATTTTATTTAATTAAAAGGGGACATGTTCTTTTAATTAAATAAAGCTTAGGATAAAGTGGTCAAACTTTAGGATATCATCAAAATAATATGATAAAGTGATGATTTGATCAAGAAATAAAAAATTAAATCAATATGTAAAATTGATTAAGCACAAGATGTACTCTATTATTTTAAAATTTTAATGTTAGAGTGAGGCTCATAGTTCACTAGACCATTTTTGGGTGATAAAATTTGCCCCTCTTTGACTAATGTGTGAGAAATTTGGGAACACATTGAGTCAAAGAATAATTATGTCAAGGTAATTGATAGAGATCTGACTCCAAACTTGATCAAATGAAGCACAGAAAGACAACTAATCCTGAACTTGATCAGACAAGAACTAGAAAAGATAGATAAGATAGTAGAATCAATTTGCAGCCCTGAAAGATAAGTTATTCCTGCCCCCTTCGGATCAAAATTAAAATGAGCTAGAGGAGATATAGAAATGAGATAGATTTGATCAATTTGGGATACAATAAGGTTTAAGATGATCGATAAGCGTACAAGACCAAGTTTGACCACCAAGTGATGAAAATTTTCCCTAGTTTGAAAAGGGTTGACCAAAAAGGTATAGCATTAGCAGTAGGTCAAAGCAAGGAGAAAGGTGATGAAATGATGATGTAGAAGATGAAATGGTGGTTTCCTCAAAAGATTAGCCTCAAAGGGGTCATTCAACTATGCCTAGAAGAAAATATTTTTAAAATGTGATTTTAACAATCAAGATGAAGTCATATTTCAATTTCAATCCCAAATATGGATCTGGGACACCAAAATTAGGCAAGGGTGCAATTTTCAAGGAAATTAGAGACTTTGAAAATTTAGGTCAAAATATTATATAAGGGGCACAAAGGGTCATTTTAGATTATTTGTGCTTTTGACTTCTAGTGAATCTAGAGTGAGAAATAGCTTTATGATGGAAGTTAGGAGAGTACTTATTGACCAACACTATTTTGAGCTCGGCTAGTTGCACAATCGGTGATGCAGAGAGCACAACAAGGAGATAAGGAAATGTGTTATTTCCTTCACAACTCCTCCAAACTAATTTTGGCACAATCTAATCCCACTGGCCTTGGTATATAAGGTATATCAACCAATTAGTGATGTCTAGGCACTTCCCCTACTTCACTTAAACACTCTAAGATCTTGCACCAATTCCTCCAAAATGAGGACTTGGGGACACTTTCCCTATTTTGGGCAAAACATAGAAATCTTCCCCAATGATGTTTCCTATCCAACTTAAAGGTTGGAACACCTTATTTGATTAATATTAATAGATAATCAATCATCAAATTGATTCCACAACACCCACAATGCACTGAACTCAAACTGGCCTATAACTCCTAGGTCTCTCCAATTGGTTTTTGGTATGAAAACTCCCACTAATGATGAGACCAGAAAAAATAAGGGTAGATTAAAATACCCTTTTGGATTCTTCTAAGATCCCCAAACTCCCAAGGACTAACTCTACTCCTGCAACACTCAACCCTCACAATGCTCACAGACCTAATTGGCTAGATTAGGCTTGGATTGCACTACAAGTAGTCAATGATGGGTGCATAGAATTAGTACAAGGTTTTGTAAACTTCCAACCACCTCCAAATGTTTAAAATCCACCTTCAAACTAGTTTCCCCAATCACATCAAGTGTCTGCACACTACTTCACTCAACTAACCGATTGAATACATAGGGATATTCAGCCTAGGGCTTGATAAAAAACCCTCCAGAAAACCAAATCTAATACTGAGCCTTATGAATCAATAATAATACATTCCTAACTTTCATTTTCCAAGTGTCCATTGAATTCCACTGGTGAAATAGAAAGTTAGGCCTCCATTTGTGGAACATGCCTGAATTAGGCTCTCTCCTGGACTACTCCTGCAAATATGGTTATAAACTTTACTACATAAAACCAAATGAAACCAAATAAGGTTCTTTAGAAAGTGGATTCATAGGGTTATGTTTTCATGTCATCAATTTATCCTTATCTCTTTGTACATGTCTGTACCAGATAGTTTTATGCTCTAGAAATCTGGTGATTTTATTGAAATTACATCAAAACTTCAATTTACAATCTCTCACCTATTGAAGAGGATTGAAAATGTTTAAATATGTTCAAATACAAGTTCCAACTTTTCCATGAGTATTTTTGACTATTGACAACTAAGTTTGAACTTCTCGAGCAACTTTTGAAAGTCTCTCGAGCAACTTTTGCAACATTTCTTGCAAACTTGTATTTTTGCACTCCTAATGACTTGGACACATATCCAAACACCTAGACCTAACCAAAACTTCTTAAAATGATCCAAAATCATTGGAATCATCTTTGAAACTCCTAAAACACCCAAAATACCTAATCACACTTATCACCTAAAGACCTAAAATCCAAGTGGACTAAGGCATCCCAAGGCTTATAAGTGTTCCTTAGGGATCCTTGACCACACAAATTGGATAAAATCATGAAAATAATTACCTCAAGGATATATCCTATTATTACAAATAAAAACTCAAAACAAAACATAAGGATCATCCTGGATGTTTCTTTGGGTGCCCTGTACCATAGTCCTCAACACAAAAGGAACTCAAGTCTCTTGAGTTGGAATCTCCTCCAAATGAATCCATCTTGCTTAATAGATGTAGGGGTCAGCCAAGTGGCATCTTCTAGAGGTTGATTTCTCCATTTGACTAGGTACACATAATAAGTGTCTCCCCTTATTTTTTTTCTCACCTTTTTGTCAAGGATGCATTCTATATCTGGCTTTGCTTTAGGAACCACTGCTCTGAGATGTTCATCTGATTGTTCCCCTGCATCTAAAGGATTAGTACTAGTTATTTTGTAAGGATAGATACCAGAGACATTGAAAATGGGAGATAAATAAATATTAGTAGGTAAGGAAATTTTATAAGCATTATTGCCACATTTTTTAAGGATTTTGAAAGGTCCAAGCTTCTTCATCATTAACTTGGTATACTTGTCTTTTGGAAACCTCTCCTTTTTTAGATGAATCATCACCATATATCCAACTTTGAATTGAAGATTTCTTCTCTTCCTATTTCTTTTATTTATCAGAAGTATGCCTTAGTTTGTCTTGGACTTGTTGATGGATGTCCTTCATGGCTTCTACAAAATCTTTAGCCTATGCACTTCTCTTCTCTGTATCCTTTAGGTCCCTATGTTCAATGATTCCTCTAGGATGTCCTCCATACACAATCTAAAATGGTGTTACACCTATACTCCTATTTACATAATCTTTGTAGGAGAATTTTGTCTAATCCAACACACTATCCCAACTAGTGTCATGTTGTTTTGTTAGACACATTAAAAAATTTCCAAGTGATCTATTGATTACTTCTATATGATCATCAGACTAAGGATGATATGTAGAAGATAAATATAAATTTGTTCCTATTTTCCTCCAAAGTGTTCTCTAAAAGTGGCCTAGGATTTTAGGATTCCTAACAAAGATTATGGACAATGGAAAACCATGAAATCTAACAAATTCTTTGAAGAATAGCCCTACAATGTGAGAGGTATCATGTGTGGTCCTACAAGGGATAAAGTGAGCCATTTTTGAAAATATATCTACCACCACATAGATGTTATCACATCTTGCTCTAGTTCTAGGAAATCCTAGTACAAAATCCATACTTATGGAATCCTAAGGTTTAGAAGGAATGGGTAGTGGATTTTATAGGCCTACATTTGAGGTTTGGCCCTTAGCCTTTTGACATACCAAGAAAATTTCTACAAATATTTTGACATCATTCTACAATCTTGGCCAGAAATAGTACCTCCTCACCTTCTCAAGTGTTCTATCCATACCAAAATTCCCTACCATGTTTCCACAATGTTTTTCCTCTATAATGTTTTCCCTCATAGATCCCTTTGGTATGCATAACTAACTCCTCTTAAAAACTAGGCCTTTCTGCAACACAAAATCTGAAAAATTAGTATGGTATTTCTTTGACTGCTCCATACAAACTTGATAAGCCTCCTTAAAATTTGTGTCATTCTTATACATGTCTTTTATAGAATGGATTCCAACACTCTCCAACTAGATTTCTTGTATTGTGAGCTTCCTTCTGCTCAAAGCATCTGCAACCTTGTTTGAGGTTCATTTCTTGTGTTTTATGATAAATGTATAAGATTGATGATACTCCATCCATTTTATGTGCTTGTGATTTAAATTTTGCTACATGTTTAGGAAGCTAAGTGCATGATTATCAGTGTATACAATAAACTCCTTAGGCAATAAGTAATGCCTCCACTTCCTTTGTGATTTCACCATGGCATACAACTCAAGGTCATAGGTGGAATATTTTTTTTTAGCATCATTTAATTTCTCACTAAAGAAGGCAACAGGCATTCCTTCTTGGCTTAAGGCTCCCCCAATAGCCCTCTTACTTGCATCACACTCCACTATAAAGACCTTGTGAAAATTAGGTGAAACTAATATAGGTTATTCTAAAACCCTCCTTTTCAAATATTCAAAAGCATCATTTTCCTTATCATTCCAAACAAAATTAAATTTCCTACCACCCTTGATAGTATCTATCATTGCGGCACAAACACCACTGAAATTCCTTATAAAATTCCTATAAAAACTTGACAATCCATGAAATATTTTTACCTTTGAAGGTGTCCCTGGTGTAGGCCAGTTGATGATAGCTTCAAATTTGGAGGGGTCCATCTTGAGGTTGTTGTGGGAGATCACAAAACCCAAGAACACAAGTTATGTCTGTAGAAATACACATTTTTCCAAATTAACCTTCATTTTCTCTTCATGGAGTCTCCTCAAGACTTGATCCAAGTGATCTATATGTTTAGCTCTACTCCTACTAAAAATCATTATATCATCAAGATAAACAACCACAAACTTATTAATGAAATGTTTCAAAATTTCATTCATAAGTCTCATAAATGTGCTAGGGGCATTTGAGAGCCCAAATGGCATCACCAAGCACCCATAGATCCCTTCTGTGGTCTTGAATACATTTTTCCACTCATTCCCCTCTCTTATTTTGATTTGATGATAACCATTTTTTAGGTCCACCTTTGAATAATATTTTTCACCCCCTAGGAAATCCAATAGGTCTTCTATTCTTGGCATGGGGATCCTCTATCTGATAGTGATCCTATTGATTTCCATAGATTTAGTGCAAAGCCTCCATGTGCCTTCCTTCTTGGGTGCTAAGACAATAGGAACTACACAAGGGCTTATAATCCTCCTGATAAACCCTTTTATCAACAACTCCTCTATGTGTCTGGCTATCTCCTCATTCTTCTCTGGTGTCATCTTATATGTTGCCTTATTAGGTAAAGTGGCCCCTGGTATAAGATCAATGCAATGGATTACCTCCTTATGGGGTGGTAGTGTCCCTAATGTGTTGTCGGGGATTAGGCCTTGATACTTGTCTAAGAGCTCTCTCACCTCTTTAGGACCAATCTCCCTACCTTGCATAATATCCTTGGGTTCCTTCATTTGTGTATTTTTGGGTCTAAATATCAAGGAAAAACATGGGGTATTCTCTTCCTTCACAATCTACATAAACTCCTCTCCTACAAGCATGAAAGTACCCCCTACTGGTTTATCCTTTGCATCATCTTGGAGTGGTCTCATGGTGTACTTGATACCATCCTTGGTTATATGATACACATTCATTTTTACCCTCATGTCTAGTCTTCACATCATATTTCCAAGACCTTCCAAGTAGAAGATGTCATGCATCCATTTCACATATGTCACATAAAACTTTATCCTTATATCCCCCTATGTTAAAATCTACCCAAAATTGCTCACTGATCAAGGTATTTTTATCCTTAGTTATCCATGAGGCCCTATAGGGGTATGGGTATGGTGTCCTTTGAAACTTAATCTTGTTTACCATTTATAATGAACCAATATTGTCTGTGGAACTAGAATCAACAATCACCATACATACATTGTCATTAACCTTGCATTGGGACTTGAATAGAGACTTTATTTGTGGTAACTCATTGGTTATTATGGTCTTCAAGTGGGTCCTTTGTATCATCATATGCTCCCCTTTCTCAAGGTCTACAAGTATGGAAGTGGAAGTGTGGTAGGGAGTCTCACTTCTACAATCTTCTTCTTGGGTTAATTGTACCCTTCTCTCTCCTCCTTTCTTGTTAGTCCCAAGTTTTTTAGGAAACCTAAAGGACTGATGCCCAACCTAGTTGCATGTAAATCACTTTCTAGTGAAGACACTAGGTCCTCTTCCACCAAATATTCCCCTACTGTTAGATCTCCTACCTCTAAATGTACCTTTTTTGCTTGATTCTGCTTCTGGTTCCTAATTGCTAGACTCACCTTGGGCTTTAGGAAATGACCCTCTCCCATTGAATCTATGTTTACATATGAAATTATTTCCTCTACCCTTTTTATTATGTTCTCCCTTTATCTTTTTCTTCTCCTCAACTATTAGTGCCATTTGATAGCACTTGTGGACTATCTCAGGGTTGAACAAGCTAAGTTCATCTAGAATACCAAACTTGAGCCCATTTAAATACCTAGCCATTTCTTCTTTTCACTCTTTGGTATCTTTTCCTTGAGATTCATCCTATGGAATTCTTTTGTATAGGCACCAACATCTATATCCCTTTTCCTTAGGTTTTGGAGCTTCTTATGTGGAACTACCTCATAGTCTTCAGTGACAAACTACTTCTTGATTTCAATCACCATCCTTTTCCAAGTGGTGATAGGGTTCATTCCCTCTTCTATCCTCTCACTTTGTAAGATGTTCCACCAACTAAGGGTTGGGCCCTTCATCTTTGACTTAGCCAATTTCACCCACTAGCTTTCAGTCACCTCTTCACACTCAAAATAATTTTCCAGTGCCTCAATCTAGTCCATACACTCTACTGGATTCATCTTGCAAAGGAACATGGGGATGTCACATGTATCCTTCCTTCCAACCCTTTCTAGGGCTTCTAAGAGGGGTCTTTGATCTGTAGGTACCTCTCATATTTTATATATGGGAGACTCTTCCTCATCTAACTCCTCAAAAACACTCCTCCCTTGGTTTCTCTTTAACCTCTCTAATTCTACTTCAATCCTCCTACTCCTAGCAGCTTGTTCTCTCACAATCTTTGACAATTCAACATTGGTCACTCTTGAGGGGATTTCTTCATCACCATGATCCTCCATGGTTCTGTTAGGAATAAAAATCCATAATAAAACTGAGAGGGGGGGTGAATCAGTTATATAAGAGATTATTAAACTTTAAACTTTAAGTAGCACAATATCAGATCCAATGAACATAATGAATGCCAACATAATAACACAATATTTTGGTCTCGGGGAAACCTTGTTAAAGGTATAAAACCCCATTGGGAATTAGCACCCACAAATGATGTACTAAGAGTATATTTATCCTTGTTAGAAGATATAGCCCTATTAGGAGCTTATTGAAACATTACAATACATATTCCTTATTAGAAGACATACCCTATTAGGACTCAAGAACAAAAGGGAGGGCTCACTGCCCAAGGCTCATTGCCCAAAGAAGGTTAATTCCACCTTCAAAACTCATTGTTCACAACACAAGTGTATATGAAGAAATACATAATCTTTTAAACTATTCAGCAACAACTATCTTTGCTTGATTAGTTCCAATGAAGTCCACCAATAAACCTCTTCTCTACATACAGCAGACACAAGCTCACAACTTTTACAACCTCTCTATACCATACTATTCTCATACATATCTTTTCCAAAGAAAAGACCTTTCATTTATACCTTATTACAATTCTTATAAACAAGTTGGCCCATAAGGCTTTCCTAATTACAAACAATTACATAAACCCTTGCTAAGATACACATGGTATCTAGAACAAGTCTACAATGATTATATTACAACAATTAAGGACCAACATCCTTAATTCAAGTTTTCCATCCATTATACATGCTACATCTTTGTAGTTGGCTTCCAAATAGATCACTTTCCAAAGTACACACCACAGCTGATGTCATCCTGCATTCCATACCTTGCACAATTCATAGAACACTCTTTAATACTCTATCTTTCATCTCTGAAGTTCACATGTACTGATTCCATATCTCTTGTAAGCCATACACAAAACACAGAGACTAACTCTGTCATTTCTCACTATCACAGTCAATGACCAGTCTTCACCAAAATATCTATAACTCATCCAATATGAAGCAATAAATGATGTGATCTTGGATATAAGATCAAAACATCCTCCTAACCTCTCATCTATCTTCACAGCATCTAAAGCATCCGTACAGTGTCCATAAACTATGATAACCAGTCTGATTCCCTCATAGAAACATATGTTGACATCAATGACAAAACATAAATGACAATAGTATGATTTCCCATTTAGTAACATAGTGATTAAACATATTAAAATTATCAATCACCTCCCCATGCATTATCAATATCCAATAATCTCCCCCTTTGGCATTGATTTCAACATATGGAAAAATCTTATCCCAAAGTTATATCAATCCAAAGTCCTGCAACCAAATAATCTCCCCATATAGTAGGCATTTTCTCATAGAAACACTCCCCCTTTGACAACAATGGAAAAGGGTTCCATGAGTCATCAACTTCTTTTCAACATCTTTCTTCCATGATCACTCCCCCTAAGGAGTAGATCCCTACATCCAGTCCAGATTATGATAAGGCTCTAAAAACCCCTAGACTAATGCATCTCTACATCATTTAATTCTGACTAGGAGGGGCCTAAACCCCCAACATACCTCTACGATATTCAAAGGTATCTTTTGGTAGTGGCTTTGTGAAGATGTCTGCAATCTGCTCTTTTGTACTGATATATTCTAATTTGATTTCCTTTTCTACCACTTTCTCTCTCAAGAAGTGATACTTGATAGCAATATGTTTAGTTTTGGAGTGGATCACTAGATTCTTTGACATATTCACTATGTTGGTGTTATCACAATGGATAACCATAGGCTCATCAAAATTTATTCCAATGTATATCAGCATTTGTCTCATCCAAACAATTTGAGTTCAGTTTATAGTAGTAGCAACATACTCTGATTCAGCATTAGATTGTTCTATACAATCTTGTTTCTTACTTATCCAAGAAACCAACTTTTTCCCAAGGAAAAATGCACCACCACTAGTACTTTTTCTATCATCAATATTTCCTGCCCAATCAGCATCAGTATAAGCATGAAGTTCAAAGCTATCATTTATGTCATACCATAAGCCATAGTCTATGGTTCCTCTTAGATACCTTAGTATCCTTTTTATAGTAGCTAGATGTGTTTCTTTAGGTTCTTCCTGATATCAAGCCACAATCCCAATAGCATCACAAGTCTCTTTTTCACTTTCTACCTCAACACTACAGCATTAGTAGTTTCTTTTATCTCTACAATCTGATTACTGTCATACATTCTTTCTTGTATCTTAAACTTCTCA
Source organism: Chamaecyparis obtusa (assembly GCA_027943335.1). Classification (NCBI taxonomy): domain Eukaryota; kingdom Viridiplantae; phylum Streptophyta; class Pinopsida; order Cupressales; family Cupressaceae; genus Chamaecyparis; species Chamaecyparis obtusa. The sequence continues at coordinate 186,743 of BSBK01005648.1, read as the reverse complement.
TCTATTCTTACATTGTTACTTTCAATTATATTCCTCAATCTCAGATTGAAACATTTGTAATCCTTTCTTTTAATAGAGTAACCAAGGAAAATTCCTTCATCACTTCTAGCATCAAACTTCCCTATCTCATCATCTCTCTTGATATAAAACTTACTACCAAATATTCTAAAATATTTTACAGTAGTAGTATGATCAAACCATAATTCATAGGGAGTCTTACTTGTACCTTATCTAATTTGAATTATGTTCAATGTATACATTATTGTTCCAATAGCCTCTCTCCAATGTACATGAGATATATTTCCTTCAATCAACATTGTCCTAGCAGCATCAAGTATAGTCATGTTCCTTCGCTCTGCTATCCCATTCTGTTGTGGAGTCCTAGGAGTAGATGTATGTCTCTTTATCCCATGCTCTTCACAGTATGAGTTGAATAAATCTAAAGTAAATTCTCCACCTTTTTCTAACCTTAGACACTTAATCTTTAAACCTGATTCATTCTCTACTTTTGCTTTGAGCAACTTGAATTTATCAAATGCTTCTAATTTTTCCTTCAAGTAAGTGACCCACATCATTCTAGAAATGTCATCAACAAAAAGTATAAAATACCTTTCACCATAGTATGGTTTTGTTCTTATAGGTCCACACAAATTTGTATGTACTAGATCTAACTTTCCTTTTGATGTATATGCTTTTCTTTTGTAACTGCTTCTAGTATATTTTCCCATAACGCATTCTCTGCATATAGTGTTAGATGGTTTCATAATCTTCAGTAGATATTTTACTACATTAGCCATACTTGCCTTCACAATGTTATCAAAATTAACATGAAAAAATCTCCTATGCCATAACCAATTGTCATCTACCTTCGCAAAAAAAGAAGAGGCTTCAGATGTGTTTAATTCAAATACATTACCTCTAGATTTTGTACCACTTGCAATCAGCTTTCCTTCCTTGCTTTTGATAAAACATTTACCATTAATAAAACTTAACTAAAACTCTTTATCCATTAACTATCCAACACTCAACAAGTTATGTTTCAATCCTTCAACAAGTAGTACATTGTTTGTATTAGTCTTTCCATCCAGAGTAATGGGTCCTACTCCTATGATAGATTTAGGGAGATTGTCCCCAAACCTCACAACACCTCCATCATACTTTACTAATTTAACAAACTTATTCTTATCACCAGTCATATGATGAGAACAACCACTATTAATTATCCATTTAGTTTTCTTGTCAACATGAGATACTAAATCTTTTTCTTCATGTACTGGTTCATCTCTAATAGAAACAAATCTAATCTCTTCACAATCTAAATCATCATCATCAAATATTCCTTCACTAGCATAATAACATTCTTTGTCCCTTTTAATCTTTTCATAATTAAATTTTTACTTATAAACTCTTGTAGAACATCTAGATGAAAAATGACCTACCTTATTACATGAAAAACATTTCAAGGGTAACTTGCCTTCAAACTTTCCCTTACCTCTTTTTTCTCTTCTAGCAATTAGTGCAACATGTTCATCCATCTTTCTTTCTTCTACCATTATCTATTCACATTCCTTAGCATACTCACCAAGCTCTTCCTTTAGGTCTTCTTTTCTAGTGCTCAGAAGTGCAGACAATTTCTTGTGTGCAGATGCCTTAAATACATATTCAACTTTAGGTACAGCTTCTCCTAATTCCATAGCTTCAAAAGTAGTTAGCTTTGCAATCAACATCTCTCTGGTAAAGTTCAGAGTTAGAGGTATAGTTTCTTGAATAGACATAGCCTTGACTTGTAAGCAGGTGTTAGTGATATGAGGATCTTTGCAATAACTTCTTCTTCATCATAAGTGCCTCCAAAATTTTTGATTCCAACTACAACTTTTGTAACCCTTTGAACATAGGCCCTAATGCTTTCATCCTCATTCATTTGTAGCTTCTTCATCTTTGTCTTCCAGTTTTGCAACTTCGCTTGTTTGGTATACTTGTCTCCTTCATATAGTGCCTCTAATCTTTCCCAAATTTGGAATGCCAAATCCAAGTCTTTAACTTCAATAAACTCTCCTTTAGAGAGTGCACTGATTAGTGCTTCTCTTGCGATCATGTTCAATGAAAATATATTCTTTTCATCCTCAGTAGCAGTTGTCAATTCATCTTCGGTCTTTATAGCTATCTTGTTCCTTGTAATCAACCAATAGTCGATCCCCAAACAAAATAGTGATTTTGCATCTTGTTCTTCCAACTATCAAAGTTTTCAGGATCAAATTTTGGACTATCCTTCATATATAATGCCATCTCCAAGATCACCTCAAGTTGTTAATCTTTCTCTCTAAGGACCACTTTCTCTTATACCAATTGTTAGGAATAACAGTCCACAATACAATTGAGATGGGGGTGAATCAGTTGTATAAAAGATTATTAAACTTTAAGCAACACAATATCAAATCCAATGAACATAATGAATGCCAACACAATAACACAATATTTTGTTCTCGAGGAAACCCTGTTAAAGGTAAAAACCCCAGTGGGAATTAGCACCCACAAATGATGTACTGAGAGTATAGTTATCCTTGTTATAAGATATAGCCCTGTTAGGAGCTTATTGAAACATTACGGTACATAGTCCTTGTTAGAGGATAGAGGCTGTTAGGAGTTAACAACAAAAGGGAGGGATCACTACCCAAAGAAGGTTAAGTCCACCTTCAGAACTCACTATTTTCAACACAAGTGTATATGAAGAAATACACAATCTTTTGAATTATTCAGAAGAAACTATCTTTTCTTGATCAGTTCCAATGAATTCCACCAATAAACCTCTGCTCTACATATAGAAGACACAAGCTCATAGCTTTCACAACCTCTCTATATCATACTCTTCTCATACATATATTTTCCAAAGAAAAGACCTTTCATTTATACCTTATTACAATTCTTATAAACAGGTCAGCCCATAAGGCTTTCCTAATTACAAACAATTACATAAACCCTTGCTAAGATACACACAGTATCTAGAACAAGTCTACAATGATTATATTACAACAATTAAGAACCAACATCCTTAATTCAAATTCACCATCCATTATACATGCTACATCTCTGTAGTCGACTTCCAAATAGATCACTTTCTAGAGTACACACCACATCTGACATCATCTTGCATCCATACCTTGCGCAGTTCATAGAACACTCTTCAATACTCTATCTTTCATCTCTAAAGTTCGCATGCACTAATTCCATATCTCATGTAAGCTATACACAAAACATGGAGACTAACTCTATCATTTCTCGCTATTACAGTCAGTGACCAGTCTTCACCAAAACATCTACAACTCATCCAATATGAATCAATAAATGATGTGATCTTGGATATAAGATCACAACATCCTCCTGAACTCTCATCTATCTTTGTAACATCTAAAACATCTGTACAGTGTCCGTACACTGTGATAACCAGTCTGATTCCCTCACAGAAACATATGTTGACATCAGTGACAAAACACAAATGATAATAGTACAAGTGCCCATTTAGTAACATAGTGATTAAACATATTAAATGTCTCAATCACCTCCCCATGCATTAGCAATATCCAACAGGTTCAAGTTTCTTCTCAAGAACAATACTAGTGCTTTAATACCACCTAATGTAGAGAGCATAGCAAGAAGATAAGGAAATATGTTATTTCCTTCAAAACTCCTCTAAACTAATTTTGGCACAATCCAACCCCACTAGCCTTGGAATATAAGCTATATTAACCAAGTAGTGATGTCTAGGCACTTCCCCTACTTCACTTCAACACCCTAAGATCTTACACTAATTCCCCCAAAATGAGGACTTAGGGAGACTTTCCCTATTTTGGGCAAAAAATAGAAATCTTCACCAGTGATGTTTCCCTATTGTTAGAAATAGGGAATACTAAGAGGGGGGTGTTAGCTCTTTTTCATGTAGAATCACCAATATAGTTTTCAAACTTAACTCTTAGGTTCTCAACTCTGGATTCTCACAGGGAAAAGGCTAATTGATAAGGACCATGCCCTTCTTCTACTTCGGGCTCCACAGACCCAGGTGGGTGTACCTATCTTTAGACTCAATGCTCCACAATGATATTAACGGAAGTAAAAATTCATTGCAGAAAAATGGCAAGTGTGATAAGGATAAACTCCTTCTTTTCGAGCTTTGAACTCAGGCAGGTTAGCCCCTTTTAGATCTACTTCTTGAAAGGATCACAACAATAGTTTATATCCTTGATACAAAATTTATATTCTTAGTCATTCAAACATACATGAAGGTAAATTATTATTTGAATTTTGTTGAGGGTGAGATCTCTGCAAATCGAGGATAGACCAGTGCCTTATCTTTGGGTATAGAGTCAAACAGTGAAACATATACTTACAAAAATCTTCTAAATAAAACACAAACAAATCCCAGATGAAGTACCTTACAATTCATCCTCTCTTAAACACATTTGATCATCAAATTCTTGCCAAATTCCTAAGCTCTCAGCAATTAACCTAAATACATTACCCTTTCCTTGAAAGGAGCTAGAGATTAAAATCACAGATACCTTGTAAACGGTATATCAAAACTACTTTATAGATTCAATACACAAAAGCCACATAATTCAAACAAGAAGACAATTGAAATCATGCAAGGGAATTCTATTGTATTCCAATAAAATCTCACTGTATCAATACATTTCAAAATCTGATAAAATATTCTAAGATTTCAACAATGGCGTCAAGCCTCTACAATATATTTTTCAACCTCCCTTGAAATGAACAAGGACTTGCTACTTATACCAATCAGCCATCTTGGAATCCTCAAAAGGATGCAACAAGCTTTGGATGGATGTTAAAAGATCTTGCACTAAAAACAAGATTACAAATTGAGAAAGTTGTTTGCAACAACAGATTACAAATATCTATTTCCAACAATCCCACAGGTGGCATCTTTGTCTAAAGATATTTCAGATTAGTTGCTAAATTTGTTGCATGAATGATGACCGCCATTCGGCTAATTTACATCATTCTTTGTTTGAAACTTGCTCTCCCTCATTTTCTAGATCAGATGCCATCTGAAACTCTATTTGGCCAGGTGTCATATTCATGTCTATGATAACTTGTTTGACATTTTGTTCCTTTTTACCTTGACTTTCAAAATTTTGGAATACTAACACTTGTCATTTCTTCACCTGATTTCCCTTTCTTCTGAATCTCCTGATAGATATGTGGATTCCCAAGTCATGTAGGTTTCTTCACTTGGCCAATGAAAGGAAAGGACCTCATCTTTCTTTGGGGACAACTTTTCCCACTCAGCAACCAACTGATGAACCTCTATTCTCACATTAGCAAAGTGTAACCTAGCATCCTGAAGGAGTTCAATAAAATGTACAAATGGGGTATTATCATCTGTACATAGAATGTCATTTATTTTAGTCAGCACTCATCTATCTATTTGCTCCATCCATTGACCTTTATCCTTGATTACCCCATCTGCCTTGATAAGACCAGGGAAAATTTGGAAATCATCCTGGAAATATCTTGTCCTTAAGATTTCTGACCTTCTTCTTATACTCTCCCTGTTTACCTCAAAATCAAAAAGATCCTTGATAACCCTATAAGTACTTGCAAGCTCAATATTTACAACACACTGATCCTTATTTTGATCAAACCATGACCTCAGAGTATCTTTCCTTGCAGTCCATCTTTCCAAAATTTTGTCCACAATTGCCACCTCTTTCTGAAAAGTCACTAAGACATCTACCAATTGTTTTGCAGATTTGTATACTTCTTTAGGTCTCACCTTTGCAACAAAATGTGACACAACACCTTTTAGCTTATCAGCTAACTTATTCTTTACCTTTTGATCAATATCTTCTTCATCTATGGAAGGAGGAGAAGGGGAAGGGGGAAGTTCAATAATGGGGCTTGATGAGGAAGGCCCTGCAGAGGAGGAAGCTATCTAAATTTTCTCTGATAATTGTATTGGGCCCTGTTCTCCCAATTTCTTTCTTAAATCTGCAATCAGAATATCTCTCTCAAGAATCCCCTATTTCATCTCACCATAAACCTTCAAAACTATTTCCAGTTTTGCAGTGAGCTCATCCTTCTCTTTAGCTTCCTTTTCTGCCACCTTTGCTGTTAATTGTGCCATGGCCATTACCATACCTGATGCTTCCACCAAAGATGTATCAGTAACTCTTCTCACAATTAAACTCCCTGAGAGGTCATCTTTGACAATTTGCTTTCCTTTATCACTTTCATTCTTCCTCAAAGACCACATTACCAATGCTTGATGATTATCACTGAAAGTGACTCCTTTAACAACTTTTTCTACTTCTTCTAGAGTCCTATGGAGAGGAGTGGTTTATTTTCTGACTGCATCAAACACTACTGCATCAGCTATATCCCATTCTGGGAGGATCAGTACTCCTGACATCTTTACCATATCTCCTCCCTATTCTGGAGTGATATGTTTGAACTTTGCAGTCATCTCTATTTTCACTTCTTCCTCTATAACTTGTAAATCCTTCTCTAGATTCTCTTCATGTCTCTTCTCATAGATTTCTTGAAATTTTTTGATGTTTAATTTCCAAAGAAACTGCATAAAGGCCCTAGTTTTAACAAAAGTGTCATCAACCAAAAATTCTTCACAAGCTTGCTTGATTACAAGGTCCAATTCAGTACCTGCTAACTCCCCTACTGTTAGATCCAACTTAGGTTCTTCTGGTAACTCTGGCACTCCCTCATTTACTTCTTCATAAGTCATAAAGATCTGACCTAGAGCATCTACTTGCTGTACTTGTTCTGCAATCTCTTGGTCCTCAAAAATTCTTATAGGAGACTGTGATGGGGAGTACTCCTTTTCCACATGAGCAGGTCTCTCTTCCAACCTTTTCCTTTTTGATGGGGGTGGAGAATCAATTATATCCTCAAAAGTCTAAGGAGGAGAATCGGGGATCTCCATAATCTCCTTTTGTTTTCCAACCTGTTGTGAGGTTGATGGGATATCCCTTCTATCCATCTACTTTTGCTAGCTCTGTTCTGGTATCACCACATTGTAACTAGTCTTCTTTTGTACCATATATCTCCCCAAGGGTAACCCTTTTGCAAACACAGGCTTGCTCAACAATTGTCTAGCCTTTTTTGGATCATCCTTCATAACCTTTTCCTTCTTCTCATTTAAAGTCTGAAAAACATCCTGAAAACAATTCATGAGAGTGTCTATTTTCTTCCCCATTGGAGTTATGCTTTTCAGGGGATCCCATCCTGAATCAAATTGCCGGATAAAATCTAGTGTCTTCTTGTATACCAACCATTTTTCTTTCATGACCTCTTGTTCCTGTATCTTTGCTACATTCCTAATGATATCTTCAGTGAAATTAAAAATATGGTTGATCATGGCACACTTGGCTCTCTTTTTAAACATTTCATTATAGAAACCTTCTAGATCTACTGTTCTAGCAATTGCAGTAGCCATATGGTATGGAGCTAGAATTTTATCCATGTAGACCCATCCACCCTTGGTTATTATGAATTGATGGTCAATGGTAACATTTGGGAATAAAGTTCCCTTGCCTTTCCCAGTGAGGGCACACTCCTCAATATCTCCTAATTGCCTCAAGAACTCTGCAATTCCAATCCTAAGGGGTACTTGATAGGGTAGTATAAAAGGGGTCCCCCTGAAACCATACAACCTGATAACAGTTGATACATTGTAGAAAATAACATCTCCCCAATTGTGTACGATGTTCAGGTTCTTAGCAAACTGGTTTGGCCTAACAAGATGTGCTAACATTGTTGGGATTCTTGGGTTATCTAAAACAAACAACTTCCTGAATCTAGCTGCAAAATGTTTATCAAAATTGATGAAACTGTGATCCTTCTTATCCCAGGTCATTGTGAGGCTCCATAGTTGGACTGGCATGTCTTCACCATCCTTCTTTCTCACCAATTCCATTTCTTGTTCAAAATAGCTTGCTCCTTTGAACAGAAACATGTACATTATGAAAGAGTACCAGCAAAAGGGTCTATCACTTTCATTCTTTTGAATCTTTACTAATCCATTATGGATTAATTCAGCAATGAAAGGAGCAAAATCAAAAGTGATAGACACGTGTGCATGTAAAATTTGGATCATCATGCACATCAAGTGTATTGGCATCCTTTCACTAACATCTTCTCCAAAAACTTGACACAATGACCAATATGCACCCCTAGCTCTGAGATCAAAATATTCTATTTTAAAAGGCTCTGGAGTGTTCTGCCCCACAACAACCATTTTCCCAATTTTGGTGTAGAAATCCTTCAACAACTTGCCTCTATAATAGTTCCTTTGTGCATTGTATACTTGCCTTAGTTCTTCAAAGTTAATGCTTTCCAAACTTTCTGAAGGTTCACTCAACCCAAACACTTTCCTGATTTCTTCAGCTGAAACTTTAAACAATAACACTCCCTTTGCATCCCTAATTTCTTTAGTGATTGGATCATAATTTTTTGCAACCTAGGTCATCAAATCTACATCTAAAAAGACACCAGGCACGATAAGTTTTCCTAAGTCAGACTGCCATATATTTCTTGCAGGATGAGGGGCATTTCTCTAACTAAAACCTACTTTGAACAATTCCAGTCCTGTGGTATCAGAGTCACCTCTTGCATTGATAGTACCAATCTTGGCCTCTCTAATAAAACTTGCCATGTCATATAAACCTTCTGCTATTTTTACCCTAGGGTCTTTGGGAATCAAACTCTTATTCTTCACCAGGGTAGTGGAAGAGCCAGGAAGTAACTGCAATAAATCTTCGTGCAAACCTCTTTCACTATACTCTATTTTACCTGACAATTCTTTCCTTGGGGCCATTTTAAGGTTTATCTTTAAAAGAAATCCTTGCAAGATAGACTAAACACAAAGCTGTGATTATTTTAATAAGGAAGCAAATCGCACAAGAATTTTACCAACCTTTTTTCTCAGAAACCACCCGGGAATAGCAGCCAAACCTCAGAAATCTTCACTCCTGAATCTCTGCAAATTTTGATCTCTTTTTGCTTCTAAAAGTGCGCAAAATTCTGATATATGAGCCACTTAAAGTAGTCCTGTCAACAATTAATTCAGCATGATTGAAACAATTACTCTTTCGGAAGAGCGAACTGTCACTTCTTCAATGGGAAGCCTCACTTCGCACCATTTTATCTTTAGTTTGAATGAGAACCATTGATCCTTATTAGCAGATGATCCAACAGCTTATCACATAATCACATGGCGTAAAAAACACTCATGTGAACATGCGACTAACCGTCACATTACCTTTCTGTCTTTGGCGGTCTCTTGTAACTTCCTCCATTAACATGAAATGCTTTTCGCATGATTGCATAGCTTAAAAGAAGCTTATGAGAACATGCGAAAACCCATTACCACTAACCATCACTATCTTCTTTTAAGCTGCCGATCCCACCTCGCCTTTGTCAATAAAGAAATTCCACATTTGCAACACCTGGCAGAATGTCAGGTACTTTCTTTCTTTTCGAGCACCGGTGTCTGCTGAAGCTAACCAATGAGAAAACATCATTTATGCACATCTGTCAAAAGGTTTCACCAGAGAATCACACTTGATTCAATGCAAGATCAACAGCCTATCGCATAATCACATAGCTTAAAAGATCCCATGCGATTATACGATAGCCGTCCGATCTTCCCTTTACTATTTTAAACCCTCAGAGATTCTTCTGTTACCGGCCCTCCTGTTCTTGACAAATAGAAGGCTGCCACTTGTGAGATACTTGTCAGTGGTCCCACCTTGTTTCTACATCAGGCTTTTGTTATAAGATCAACAGTTATTTCGCATGTTCGCATGGCTTGGAAATATTCCATGCGAACACACGACTGCCGTTAGATCTTCTTTGAAGATTCACGGTTGGATGAACTTGAAACATAAGAAATGTTATTTATTGTACCAGGTTTCTAGACTTAGGAAGAGATATAACCCCCACGTAAAAATAAATGCATGTGCTCTTTAATGGACCTAAGTGACTTAAAAAGTAACGCTCGAAAAGAAATAAAGTAATTGACTTAGGATTTATTTTGAAAATGGCAAACACTTTGGGGCTTTTGACATGAATTTGAAATACTTCAAGGACAAGACCTAGGGTAAGAATTTTTGAAATAGGGTTATGACAATTTTTTGAAGACATTCCAGTACTTGTACCTAGGACAACTTCACAGACCAGAGGAATAAACCAATGTTTGGACAAAAACCTCAGAAATTTAAGAATACTCCCAATAGGGGGGGTGAATCAGTATTCTACAATCTTAACTTTTTCCCAATTATGGATATAACATATTATCTTAGCACATGCATAACATAAGAAGCTAAACAACATGCTAGCAATAAAACTAAAGAGCTCATAACACATTATTTATTCTCGAGGAAACCCTAGCCAAGGGAAAACCTCGGTGGGGATGGTACCCACAAAGATCCACTAATCAAAAGTATCTTGTTAAGGATGTTGACCCTATAGGAGTCTATTACATGCATATAGTGTCTCAGTCCTGATTAAGGGACTATAGGCCTTGTTAGAAGCCTCAACCTATTAGGAGTTGGCAGTACAAAATGTGATTACTAGATGAGCCCACTGCCCAAACAAGTAATATATAATATTTACTGATTACAAAAGTAGGTTAAGGTACATAACCTTATACTACTTGCATCAATATCTCTTCACTTCTCTTTCACTATTTCTATTACATATTCATCATATATCTCACATCATATCATTTCTTGATGATCATGATATCCTTCTTACAATTTACAATTACATTTATACAAGTTATTAAGACTAATAAATTTCCAGTCGGCTATCATATTAAAAAATAACTTTACCCAAGGGTTAACATCTAGGATGTTGTCCCTTTATATTGTTAAGTCATTATTTTGATAAACAAAATAATCTCTTAACTCTTTATCAATTTTGTCTTCATATTTTGTCTTGTCGGCTTGACACTGTCTTTAGTAAAATTGTCATAACTTCTTCCGTACATGTCGTACTAACTTGCACTCTGAGGTGAGTCTTCAATAGTCACCATAGAGTCTATGTTCAAGTGTGCAAGCATTGAACTTACTCCAATCAACATTGCAAACAAAAACTATCTTCAGGTTCACTGGTAAAAAACACACTGTCTCATACTTAGACAATTTCGCATTGCGCTCTGACATACTAGCTCTCTGACTTGTGTGACCCTTCATGTAGATCATATGTTTCCATAATGAAAACATCTATGTAACCAACTCAGCCAAATTTCCAACACCCTAAGATCTTACACTAATTCCCCCAAAATGAGGACTTAGGGACACTTTCCCTATTTTGGGCAAAAAATAGAAATCTTCACCAGTGATGTTTCCTATCTAACTGAAATGTTGGAACACTTATTTGATCAAAATGAATAGATAATCAATCATCAAATTGATTCCACAACACCCAAATGCACCAAACTCAAACTGGCCTATAACTCCTACGAGGTCTCTCCAACTGGTTTTCTATGTGCAAACTCCCACTAATGATAAGACCAGACAAAATAAGGGCAGAGTCAAATACCATTTTGGATTCTTCTAAGATCCCCAAACTCCCAAGGACTAACTCTACTCCTACAGAACTCAACCCTCACAATGCTCATCGACCTAATTAGTCAAATTAGGCTTGGATTGCACTGCAAGTGGTCAGGATGGGTGCATAGAATCAGTGAAGGGTTTTGGAAACTTCC